>JAPQWQ010000185.1:2537500-3171875 GCA_028017165.1 Herpetospermum pedunculosum
GAAGTCTGTGCTGTAGCATTGCCATACATCTCCCTATGGTGGACATTTTGGTGGCCAAAGAACAGCTGCAAAGGTGTTCCAGAGTGGCTACTATTGGCCCACGATCTTCAAAGATGCCCACGATTATGCACACAACTGCGATGAATGTCAAAGAACAGGTAACCTTAGTCGGAAGGATGAGATGCCTCTCACTTACATCTTAGAGTTGGAGCTCTTTGATGTGTGGGGCATTGATTTCATGGGACCATTTCCCCCATCTGCAGGTAACCTCTATATACTTGTAGCTGTAGACTATGTATCTAAATGGGTTGAAGCCATAGCATGTCCAACAAATGATGCCAAAACAGTCATTAATTTCCTTAATAGACATATCTTTACTAGGTTTGGTACACCCCGTGCGATAATTAGTGATGAAGGGACACACTTTATTAATAAAGCTATGGAAAAAGTGTTAGCTAAGTACAATGTTAGGCATAGAGTAGCCACCCCTTATCACCCACATTCGAATGGACAAGCTGAAATATCAAATAGGGAGATTAAAAACATACTCGAAAAAGTGGTCAAACCTAATAGAAAAGATTGGTCGTTTAAGTTAGAGGATGCACTTTGGGCATATAGGACTGCATATAAGACACCCCTAGGTATGTCTCCTTATAGACTTGTGTATGGCAAAGCATGTCACTTACCATTCGAATTGGAAATCAAAGCATTTTGGGCCTTAAAAGAACTAAATTATTGCGTGACCGATGCGGGAACATTGCGGTCTCTGCAATTACATGAGCTCGATGAGCTGAGACATATGTCCTATGAAAATGCCAAAATGTATAAGGAAAAAACTAAAATTTGGCATGATAGTAGACTTAGGATTAAGGACTTTAAGAAAGGCCAGCATGTCTTGTTATTTAATTCAAGGTTGAGATTATTTCCAGGCAAACTTAAGTCCAAATGGTCAGGTCCTTTTGTTATAACTAACGTGTTTGTTCATGGTGCGATTGAGATTAGGAACCTACAGCACGGGCAACCGTTTATGGTCAATGGTGCACGGTTGAAACACTACTACGAGGAAGGAGATGTGAAGACACTCTCGGCCTTCCTCTTATCTGAAGCTTAAGAACCAAATCGAGAGGGGATGAGTGATTACTGTGCTCGTCCATGTGAAGGCTATGCCTTAGTTTTTTTTCGTATTTCTTCGGTTTTTATTTTGTGTGTTTAGGTGTGATTTTTATTACGAATTTTGTGTTAATTTTGTACATTTTAATAGGGGATCGAAAGAGGAAATCAAGGAGGTGAATCAAGGGAGAGAATCCACAAGAAAAATCGGGCTAAATCCAAGATTTGATCAATTGAATCTTGAGATTTAAATCAAGAAAATCCCCAACGGCCAGCCCATTTAATTGCGGTAGATTTGCTGAAACCGCAACAAAAAGAGCCGTTGGGATCTACTTGATTACAAATAGCCGTTAAGTCAGCTGTGCCCCCTACGCTTTCGTCATTCGTTAGACTTCAAGAATCATTCATCTTCTTCCTCTGCATCTCCTACCTTCAGATCTCTCCGAACCGACAATGGTGCTTACACGAGCTGAGCGATCTGCCTCCAAGAAAAAGTCACCTGGCGCAGAGGAAGCTGCGAGAGAGGCACTACTTGCCTTGGCAGATGCCGAAGCTGCGCAGCCGTCACGACCACCTAAGCTTCCAGTACGCAAGAAGAAGTGGAAGGTGGTGACTGAAATTCCTGCTGGTCCGTCTGAACCAGTGGGTACACCCAAGAAAAGGAAGTGGAAGATGGCAGTCGGGGACGCACCGATCAAGGAAAAGACTCCAACCGAGGAGAGTCAAGGGAGTAGCCGCCCATCCTACGAGACGGCCAGACAAAGCCCCGAGCCATCTCCACCTTCACAGAGCCCTGAGGCATCTCCATCTTCGCAAACGCCAGAGCCTGAAGTCCCGATTGAAGAGCATCAAGAATCAGTGCCGAGCGAAGAGGCGGCTGAGAAAGATGAAGTCTTCTCCCCTTTGAGGGAAGTCAGCCCTGATAGCCTAGCAGAGGGGGGAGAGACTCGATGGACGAGACGTTGGGGGACTGCCTCCAGCAGATCACCACCAGGGCACGGCTGAGGAAGAAGGCGCCCAAAATTGTAAAGGCCAAACGGCCAAAAGCTTCCAAACGATCCAAGAAGAAGAAGGTCAGTAGTGAGCCTTCTTTGAAGAAGCTGATGTTGGATGTTTAATTTCATAATTAATATAATACTTATATCAATTATTCTATTAAGCAAACAACATCTAATTCATGAATAAACATGCATCTATACATTATAACACTTATAATATACCATGTGCATAAAACAAGGGCAACCTATGTTGTTGATTCAATTTCATAATTAATATAACACTTATATCAATTATCCTAATGAACTAATCAACAACTAATTCATGAATTAATATAACTTTTATATCAAAATTCATGAATTGCCAAATATGCATACGATATATTATAACACTTATAACATATTTTCAATGCATGAAGCATGCTTCCTACGGTGGGATTTTAAATCTATATGGCATACGTTATGCACATACAAACATGGAATTTAATTAAAACATACATTCGCAATGCATAATTAATTAAACATACTAAAGTGGATCGATTTTGGCATTTAGCAAGCAATAACTAATTTATTACAAGCTTGATCAACAAGCTACGCCTTGAGCAGACTTCGAACTCTTCGCACCGCCTTTGACCAACTTGCTTCCTCCGAACACTTCGGCCAAATTTTCTTCGAATTTCTCCTCGTAATGCCTAGAATGAGTTTGAACTAACACCGAACATTTCGGCGAGTTCCAAACTCAAACTTCTTTCACAAAGAAACCTATATGGACTCTAATGACTCTAAAAATACAGACTCTTTAGCATGCATTAAAGCCCATACATTCTCGGGCAATTACAAATAATGAAATTAAAAAAGAAACTATGCCAAAATCGATATTCACTTTAGAATCCATTCAGAAACAATTTCTAAATAAAACCCACCATAACTTAAATTGATAGAAATTGAGTGGCCAAAAACGCTCTGATACCAATTGATGGAGCGCTCATGGCACGCAGGGGAAGCGATTTGGATCATAGACACTCTAATTTCATCAATTTAAACAAAACGGAAACATGCAAAAGCGATGAAAAAGAGAAATTAGAACACATACCCTTGTCGTTCGTATTTCTTCAATTTCACCGCCAGAAGCTCCTCACGAGCTCAACGAGCCTTCTCACGAAATCTTCGTGGACCACCCACGGTAATCCCGCTATCCTCAGGCCGAGAAACGGAGTAGTGAGACTCCTTTTACAAAAGAAAAGAGGAAGAAGCTCGCTAAAAAAAAACTTCACAGAGAGTTTTTTTTTTTAATCCGAGGAAGAAGACCGAGAGAAAAACAAAACCTCAAAATTTGAATTCACAATTCAATTTCGACGAACCCAAAAGGCACTAACTATTTTGATTTTGTTTTTTCCTTTTTTTTTTTTTTTTTTTTTTTAATTGATCTGTCAATATATATATACCTGTGTATATATAAATTATACATGTGTCTTACATCTTGCATGTAAGACACATGTATATATATATATATATATATATATATATATATTTATATATTATTATTATTAAAAATAATAATAATTATTTTATTAATTAAACATTTTAATTAATAAAAAATATATATATAAATTAATTAATATTATTTAATTCAATATCAAATATTAATTAAATAATATAATTAATCCCGGTTTTCCGAAAACCGACTTTTTGCACATGAATCCTATTCATGTTTACAGACCAATCTCATATTTAAATCATATTTAAATATGTCCATATTTAAATCATATTTAAATATGTCCATATTTAAATCATATTTAAATATGTCTATTCTTCTTCCACAAACCCGAATTTGAACGATTCAAATTCTTTTCTTTTCTTTTATATTATTTCACGGCTTTATCCGAGCTAGCCAGGAGAACCGTAAGGACCTACAGATCATGAGCTCCAACGATACGAGATTATCCGGTCAAAACTCTTTCAACCGAACTAAACCAACATTCGTTAACCCCCGGAGACTCCATTAAAGTCCAAGGGCTGCACTCTCCTCACTGTAGATATATTGTGTCCTGTTGATATAACTATCATCAGTAAGTCGATCCTTCACAGGTCGTTCATAATCACAACGGGTCATTTATACCGTTTAACCCTTGTATTATATCTTGTTCCTTAAGTACCACTGACACCTCTAATGAACAATTGATTTGTGGTCCAACCATCAAATCAGATTCCTCCCTGATCAGGAGAGGATGGGCCCAATGTTCAAGACCTGGAGTCAGCACTTAAGGGAACAACCTCTCTACTAACCCTTAAAGCGGGTAGGAGTGAATTCCAATCTTGCTACAACTATGTCCCCAGCCACTTATTCAATCTTATCCCCAATATGGTAGGCTTATTGAGTCGGCGATCTGGCCACTCTCACCCGTACAAGTCAAAGGATAAGGTCAAATAAACAGGAGTCCATAGTAAGCTCAGGATTGAGATCGAGTTACCTAAGTCATCATATGAATAAACCGGTCTTTACTGTAAACGGTGTTATAAAGAAAGAGCGATTTTATTTCTTGGTTCGGTCTTGTGCAAACTCATTGCACAGGACGCCCTCACTCACATGTCTCTACATGAAACGATTCGAATCACATCGTTTTGTACTATACAAAGTGAGCCGCGTCCAATAGTGTCCCCAGGATAAGGTACCCAGCCTTATCCCTATACTATAGACCATTTTGGCTGTCTACTTGAACTTGATTCACATTCATGTCACACATGAAGTTCAAGTACTCACACTATCGCCATGGGTGTTAGTTATTGGTATAGGTTAATACAAACACAATTCACTAAAATTCAATAACAACTTTATTGAAATATAATATATACATTCATTCAGTTTACAAACTACGAGTTTTAGGACATAAAACCCAACAAACTCCCACTTGGACTAAAACGTCAGTGGAGTACATGCTGGTCGAGAGAACTAGAATATCAAATATCTAAAGTTTCTCCCACTGTCCTACTGAGCAGCTCGCAGCCCTATATTTTGTAGGTGTCTCTCAAACACTTTAGCCGTGAGAGACTTAGTAAACGGATCAGCAATGTTGTGCTCCGAGGCTACCTGTGTGATGATCACATCTCCTCGTTGCACTATCTCCCTGATGAGATGATACTTCCGCTCAATATGCTTTCCACGCTTATGGCTTCTAGGTTCTTTAGAATTTGCCACTGCACCGCTGTTATCACAATAAAGGGTGATTGGCAAGTTCATATTTGGAACAACTTCCAAATCTGTCAACAACTTCCTAAGCCATACAGCTTCCTTCGCTGCTTCGCAAGCTGCGACATACTCAGCTTCCATGGTGGAGTCAGCAATACAACCTTGCTTTATACTCCTCCATACTATTGCTCCTCCGTTAAGAGTGAACACTGATCCTGATGTAGATTTCCTGGAATCTATATCAGTCTGAAAATCAGAGTCAGTGTATCCTGCTGTTAAGTCTCTGAAAGTGACTTATTTAGGACCCATTTAGCTTAAGAAGATGTACACTTTTAGGTGTTTGTGATAGCATTTAGCCTAAACCTATGCTTTAATATGAGAATTAGAAGAAGGTAGCTAATTTAGGACTTATGCACAATAGGTAGAAAAAGGGTTGAAAACCGAAGGAAAAGAATGAAAAAATAAGCATTGCGAATGAATTGCGAAAACATTGCGGTGACCGCAATTATTCAAGTGGAAACCGTAAGTTGACTGATCTTTTTCTGTTAATTTCCGTATTTTCAGGGATTCGTTCTTTCTCCTCCATCCATTCTGATATATGACGTTGAAGATTGATGGTTCTCCTTGGCCCAAACGCACCTGCAAACTACTATAAAAGGGGGCCAAAGTCGGAGGTTTGATCATCATTCGAAGCGCAGAAGTCTTCTCGCAGTCCATCATTTCTCTCTGTTTTCCTTTGCCGTCTGTTGGAGTGAGAGTCTCAGCTGTTGGAATCGATAATCTGATAGGAAGGAGAGAAGATTCTTCTTCTCTCTCGATTGGATTCATCCAAGCAAGGCTGACCTTTCATCCCCTTCATTCGAGGCGTCTGCAACGAAGCTTTTCAGCACCCTTTTACTGTTTTCTGTCGTTCTTCTTCTTATTTCCAGTTTTGATCATTGTTGTTCTTAGCTTAGTGTTTTAGTTACTGCATTTCGTTGTTGTCTGTCTTTGAATCATTTCTTTTGAAGCTTTCCTTTGTCGTTCAAACATTCAAAGTAATCAAAGTAAAATTCTGCATTTCACAGTTTCCACCTTCTGCTGCTACGTTTTGTCTTATTGTTTTAAGCATATTTCTCTTCTAAGCATGTCTGTTTTATCTACCCTTTCTGTTCTCCATATATCCATGAGTAGCTAAGCCACTTAGGGGCATGCTAATGACAGTACTATAGGCTAAAGAACGTGCATCAAGTATGTAGGATAGATCTCGAATCATTGATTGTATGTAAGCTTCATCCCACGGGCAATTTCGATTGTCCATCCATTTTGTCCAAAGAACTCCTAACCTCTGGAAGGAGTAAGAGTTCAGAGTCATATAATCATGCTAGCCTTTCATGGTAATCAGGAAACGGCCTAGGAATAGGCGTTTCCCTAGTACAAACTAAACACTCCTGTTTTAACAAGATGCTTAAGACCTTACTTTGAAGTCGAGTAAACTTAAGACTCTAATGCATGGAATCGGACGATACTTGAGATAGAGTGAGTTTGATGTATAGAGAGTTGGTCCAATGCTTGAGAATCGTAATAAAATGCCTATAGGATAGTCATTAGTAGCCCTTAATTCACCCATTTACTCAGTTTCGCTGTTATTTAATTGCGGTAACATTGCGGTCCTCGCAATTCTGCCAGATTTTCATTCTGTTTAGCTGTTTTCTTCCTCGTTTGTTAATTCCATCTCTTGTCTTTTAAGTCTAGTTTCAACTTGCATTTGTTTATGTTATATCCCTTTATACATTCAGCAAAAAGTAGATAATTAAAAACCAATTTTACCCCATCAAATTCATCCCATCTTTCTTAACAATCACACTTCGCGAATAGCTAAAAATGAGTCTCTGTGGAAAAAACGAATGAAATATACTTACTACTTGCTGTGAGACCATGTATGCTTGCATGTTCTAAGTGCTCTCTCTACCTTATTGCTTATTTATCTTTACACATTGAGCACGCAACACCTGCAAGGATCAAATCCTTCGCGCCATTGATAGCTCCATTTTGGAGCTATAATTATGTCCCTAATTCACGTTTATTATTGGCTTAATCTTGCTTTTATGTAACTATTGTAGGTGTTCGCGGTGCTTCGCTCTCGAGAGCGTTTCGGCGCTTTTCGGAGCCTATTATCGCGATTTAAAGGCATAAGAACACTTCCCGGGAAGATCCATGCAAAGGGATGAAGTTTGGGCGCTTTGGGGAAATTGAAGGCGAAATTCCATGCAAAAACCCGAGAGCTAGCGTCGAGCGACAGCGTCGCGACGCTAGCTCGACGCTGCCCAGCGTCGAGACGCTGCCCCTAGCGTCTCGACGCTCCGAAGTCTGAAGCGCTGAATTGAAGAAAAACCCGAGAGCAAGCGTCGAGCGATAGCGTCTCGACGCTCGCTCGACGCCGACAGCGTCTCGACGCTGTGCGAGCGTCTCGACGCCACCCCGAGCGCGCGCGCGGATTATTTAGGGCGCAGCGTCGAGACGCTGCCCTAGCGTCTCGACGCTACGACGGATTACTTAAATTTCTGTCCGATTTTTAGCCGCCATTATCATCTTCCACCTGGAGCTCCGCGCCTGATTTGACGTCCAGCAGCTATTTTTCACCATGGGAGGGGCTATGAAGCTCGATTTGAAGCCGTCCCACACCACACAAGTCATGAGTGAGTAGATTTACCGTTTTTGGCTCGGGATTGTAGGGATAAATGTAGTAAGGACTCTTGGTGAGGTTGTAGGATTAAAATTCTGAATTGGTTGGATTTTTATTGAATTGAATTCCATTTCTTTGCTTAATCTATGAGCATGATTGAATGATTTAGGACTAGGCACCCTTGATTTTGAGCATGTTCATTAGTTAAAGGATTTGATGCCGTGCCTCTCGTTTCCGCCAAGTAACAAGGAATTGTGGCTCCTTGAGCGTATTGGCGTCCTTACGCTCTTGATGTTCATTCTTCCCGAATTAGAATTCCAAATCGACATACTAATTTCGCGTCCAAATTAGATAGTCGTCACGGTTAGCTTGTTGCTACCGTTCGGTCTTGGGAGAGCGTTGGCCGCCAATGTCCGAACGGTATGCTTGATTAGCATAATTAATTATGTTTAATTAAATCCATGGAGCATGTCCGGGTTATTTATTAATTTTGGACGAGCCGTGCATTCGTTAAAATTACTTAACCATTAGACGCGTCAATCTATGATCCAAGAGGTTTGCTAGTTTTATTCCCGATCGTCCCGAGTCGGAAACTCCGTTAGCTAAATTTTCTATTTGCTTTGTTCCAATTTAGTCACGTTAAACCAACAATTCCCCCTCATTTGGTCTATAGTAATTGTTTGCAAATTTAATTAAGATTAAGTCAAAGTACCTTAATTCCCTGTGGATCGACCCCGTTACTACTATTCTACAAATAGTTTAGTGATTTCGGGCATTTATAAATTTATTTTGGCGGGTCTCGACAACCCGATGATTGGCGATAGTTCAATAATATCGTTACCAAAATTGGCGCCGTTGCCGGGGACTCAAGTGTAATTCGGCCTAATTTAAATTTGATTTGTTAACTCTTAATTTTTACTTTAAAAATTCTGTTTATTCTTTTATTATTTGCAATTTTGATCTGTTTGTTTAAGTGTGCTAGAAGTGTCAAATTTTTATTGAGAGAATGGAGGTTCATGATGAGATTGGAGTCCCAAAAACGCTAAGACAGTGGACATCATTTGCTATGGGCCACCAACCTTCTTGTATTTCCTACCCGGAAATTTCAGGTGAGTTTGTGCTTAAATCAGGTGTGATTAACCTTTTACCCTCTTTTTGTGGTGAAGCAGATGAAGATCCTTACAAACATCTCAAGGAGTTTCAAATGGTAAGCTCCGCGATGAAGCCTGGCGACATAACAAAAGATCAGCTCTACCTGAGAGCTTTTCCATTCACCCTGAAAGGTGAAGCTCGAGATTGGCTGCATTACTTGCCATCGGGGACCATCTTTACTTGGGAGAAGTTGCAGAGTCTATTCTTGGAAAGGTATTTCCCAGCTTCAAAAGCCAGAGCCGTGAAAAAAGATATACGACAATTTGAGCAAGGAAAGGACGAGGCATTTTACGAGTGCTGGGAGAGGTTCATTAAACTCTGTGAAAAATGTCCGAACCACTTGATAGCGGAAGTCTCGCTTATCGAATGCTTCTATGGTGGGTTGCTCACGCATGACCGCCAGATGCTTGATGCGGCAAGTGGAGGAGTCCTTTGGGAGAAAACGCCTGCGGAAGCTCGTCAGTTGATCTCCAACATAGCTGAGAACCGTCGCCAGTACGGAGGAAGAAACGAGCATTCTAAGATGTCTTCCGACATAGAAGTGCTCAAAGAGCAAGTTTCTCAGGTATTTGGTTTAGTTCATACGATGAAAGAAAAATCATCTCAGGATGTTTCTTCTATTTCAGGTAAAGCCATTGAAAGCATGTTCAAATCGCTCATGGAAGCTAGCGATGAGACAAGGTCGCAGATTAAGTCTCTAAGAGATGAATTCTCAGAGGTGAAGGAAAGAATGAGTAGAATTGAATCCAAAGCGGAAGGGGTTAGTGCGATAAACCTCAGAAGTGGTAAAGAAGTGCCATCTCAAACCACTCCCGTGAGTCCTCCAAAAGATTCAGAGATATCTCCAGATAAGTGTTCTCAAACGCCCTCTGAAGCTGTTGTAACACCTCCTATTATTTCTATGAAGTCTTACACTCCCGTTGCTCCTTTTCCTAGTAGGCTTTTAAGGCCATCTAAGGAGGCCAACGACGCGGATGTACTTGAGACGTTAAGGAAGGTTGGGATCAATATACCGCTACTTGATGCAATTCAGCAAATCCCAAGGTACGCTAAATTCCTTAAGGAGATGTGCACTATGAAGAGGAAGACTAAAAGTGCTGAGAGAGTCGTGGTAAGCAAGAATGTTTCTGCCCTGCTAACCCAAGGTATTCCAAGCAAATGCCAGGATCCAGGTATGTTCCTCTTGCCATGTACTATAGGGGATAGAGAAATCGAGCACGCTATGCTAGACTTAGGAGCTTCAATTAATGTTATGCCATATTCAGTCTATAAGAGCCTCGGTTTAGAAGGGATGCAGGAAACTAGTATAGTTATCCAGTTAGCTAATAGGTCTTCTATTCATCCTCTAGGGTTGATTGAGGACGTGTTAGTTAAGGTCAAAGATTTGATCTTCCCTGCTGATTTTTATGTGATAAATTTGGAAGAAAACACATCCACCACTTCTGTTTTACTTGGTAGACCATTCATGAAAACCGCTAAAACGAAAATTAATGTGCATGATGGAACTTTGTCTGTTGAGTATGAAGGGGATGTGTTCGAATTTAATGTATTTGATGCCATGAAACAACGTGCTGATGTGCATTCTGTCTGTAAAATTGATCTGATAGATACTTTAGAACAAGAAGAATGCATGATTGTTGTTGATGGGGATGACCCACTCGTTTTTACTGAAATTGTTGGAGAAGTTGAAAGTAGTGTTCCCATATTGACTGAATTGTCTGAACAGCCTACTTTTGCTTTAGAGACATGTGAAAAGCCAACTAAAATATTACCATCTCTTTTGCAGGCTCCCAAGTTGGAATTGAAGGAGTTGCCGGGCCATCTCAAGTATGTATACTTGGGTGAGGTGGAGACACTCCCGGTAATTATCTCCAAGGAGCTTACATCGGAACAAGAAGGCGAATTGGTCGAGGTTCTGAAAAAGAACAAAAGAGCCATGGGATGGACATTGGCAGACTTGCACGGGTTGAGTCCAGTGCTGTGCATGCAAAAGATTCGGTTGGATGAGGGAGCAAAGCCATCCCGAGAGCCTCAGCGGAGACTGAACCCTGCAATGAAAGAGGTAGTGTTGTCTGAGATACACAAACTCCTGGATGCAGGTATTATCTTTCCCATTTCTGATAGCCAATGGGTTAGCCCTATTCATGTTGTACCTAAAAAGACGGGCATAACTGTTATTAGAAATGATAAGGGGGAGTTAGTACCTAAGAGAGTACAAAATGGGTGGAGAATGTGTATTGATTTTAGAAAACTGAATGATGTGACTAAGAAGGACCATTTTCCTATTCCCTTCATAGATCAAATGGTGGAGCGTTTAGCTGGGAAACCATTCTTCTGTTTTCTTGATGGTTTTTCTGGGTTTTATCAAATTCCCATAGCCCAGGAAGACCAAGAAAAGACTACTTTTACTTGTCCATTCGGAACTTACGCATATAGGAGAATGCCCTTTGGGCTTTGTAATGCTCCAGGGACTTTTCAGCGATGCATGATGAGCATATTTTCTGAATTTGTAGAAAAATGCATCGAAGTCTTTATGGATGATTTTACTGTATATGGAAGTTCATTTAAAGATTGCCTGTTTAACTTGTCTAGAGTCATGGAAAGATGCATCGAAACTAATCTTGTTTTAAATTTTGAAAAGTGTCATTTCATGGCCAGTCAGGGCATAGTATTGGGTCACGTTGTGTCTGCTAAGGGGATAGAGGTTGATAA
Organism: Herpetospermum pedunculosum; assembly: GCA_028017165.1. Taxonomy (NCBI): domain Eukaryota; kingdom Viridiplantae; phylum Streptophyta; class Magnoliopsida; order Cucurbitales; family Cucurbitaceae; genus Herpetospermum; species Herpetospermum pedunculosum. The sequence goes on from JAPQWQ010000185.1 coordinate 2,549,322, forward strand.
AGCTAAGATTGATGTCATATCTGATTTACCTTACCCCACAAATCTTCGGGAAGTACGTTCTTTTCTTGGTCACGCAGGTTTTTACCGCAGGTTCATTAAAGACTTTTCGAAGATAGTGACTCCGATGACAAGCTTGCTGAAAAAGGATGTTCCATTCTGTTTTGACAAAGAGTGCAAGCTTGCCTTTGATGTTCTGAAAAAGTGCTTGACCAACGCACCCATCATTCATCCACCGCAGTGGGGGACTCCTTTCGAGATCATGTGCGACGCAAGCAATTATGCCGTAGGCGCTGTGTTGGGCCAGAGGATTGACAAGAAGAGCCATGTGATTTATTATGCCTCTAGGACGCTCAATTCCGCGCAGATCGGTTACACAACAACAGAGAAGGAGCTGCTTTCCATAGTTTTCGCTCTTGATAAATTTCGGCCATATATTCTTGGATCTAAAGTAATTGTTTTTTCTGATCATGCAGCTGTTCGATACTTGATGAACAAGAAAGACTCGAAGCCTAGACTGCTCAGATGGGTATTATTACTCCAGGAGTTCGACGTCTCTGTTCAAGACAGAAAAGGATCAGAAAATACCGTTGCTGACCACTTGAGCCGTAATGTGCGTAATGAGGACGATCTGCCCCTGAATGACGAATTCCCTGATGAAGTTCTTTTCCAGGTGAGTGTGGAGACACCATGGTACGCCGACATTGTCAACTACTTGGTCACAGGTACGTTCCCATTCGATTTTTCATATAATCAAAGAGCTAAGCTGAAGAGCGAAGCCAAGACATATGTTTGGGAAGAGCCCGTTTTATGGAAATTTTGCGCTGACCAAGTAATTAGGAAGTGCGTCCCTAAGTCTGAACATAGGTCCATCCTTACCTTTTGCCATGAATTTGCATGCGGGGGACACTTTGGGCAAAATAGGACTGCGAGAAAAATTTTAGATTGTGGGTTTTTCTGGCCATCACTGTTTAAGGATTGTTATGAGTTTTGTAAATCTTGTGATCAGTGTCAGAGAAAAGGGACCATCACTAGTAGGAATGAAATGCTCCAAAACCCCATCTTAACTTGTGAAATTTTCGAGGTTTGGGGTATGGACTTTATGGGACCCTTTCCCCCTTCATTTGGTTTTGTCTATATCTTATTGGCTGTGGACTACGTGTCTAAATGGGTGGAAGCCAAAGCCACCAAAGTTGATACCGCTAATGTTGTTTCCAGTTTTGTCAAATCTAACATTTTTAGCAGGTATGGAGTTCCACGAGCCATCATAAGTGACCAGGGGAGCCACTTCTGCAACAAAACGATCCAGGCCTTGATGAGGAAATATGGGGTCAATCATAAAATCTCTACCCCGTATCATCCTCAGACCAATGGCCAAGCGGAGGTTTCCAATCGAGAGGTGAAGAGCATCCTCGAGAAAACAGTAAGTCCAGGAAGGAAGGATTGGAGCCTCAGGTTGGACGACGCTTTGTGGGCCTACCGTACGGCTTACAAAACCCCCATAGGGATGTCTCCCTACCGGATGGTTTATGGTAAAGCCTGTCATCTCCCCGTGGAGATCGAACACAAAGCTTACTGGGCCGTGAAGAAGTGCAACATGGACTTTGACTTGGCGGGCGAGGAAAGACTTCTCAAATTACAAGAACTGGAGGAGCTTCGCCTGGATGCATATGAGAACTCGAAGACCTACAAGGAAAAGACCAAAATGTTCCACGACAGACGAGTCGTCAGGAAACACTTCGAAGTTGGTCAGAAGGTCCTCTTGTTCAACTCCCGCTTGAAGTTCATGCCAGGTAAACTTCGTTCCAGGTGGCTTGGTCCTTTCATTATCACTGATGTTCATCACTATGGTGCAGTCAAGATTCAGAGCCTGGATACAGAAAAAGAATACACGGTGAATGGCCAGCGATTAAAGATCTTTCATGAGGGACTGTCAGAGGACTTCGACGACCATGCTTACTTGAAAGAGCCTGATTATGAGAAAGGATAAATTGAGTTTTGGTAAAGTCGAGCAATCGACTCTAAAAATTTGCGCTACTCGGAGGCACCCGAGCTTGAACTGTACATGCTTTTTGTTTACTTACCGTCTTTTAGGATTAGTTTTGATTTCTACTCTGATGTTGTGAATTTTCAGGTGAAACAATGGCTCATCCTTGCGGTTTATTGGCTAAGGTTAAAGCGCGCTCCACAACCCTCTAAGTCACAACTCAGGGAAGGTTTTCTTTCCTTTTGTTTTGACTGTGCTTATTTGGTCCAATGAGGACATTGTCAATTTCTAAGTTGGGGGTGGTGGGTTGTGCCTTATAGTGATCATCGAGTTTAGTTGTGGAATCCTGATTTACTTGTTGAGTTATGGTGAAAGCATGCTAGTCTGACTATGAAATTTTGTGATGTACTGCTGAGGTCTTCGTATTTGTATTTGTCATGAAATTCAGCACAATTGCATATGTTAAGGCCATTTTGAACATTTTTCAAAAATATTTCCCTGTTTAAGCTTCGCATGTTAGCACTCTATCTTGGATCTGTGGGTTTAGTGTAGCTCTGTTTGTTTTGAAATTCGTTGTCACCTCGAAAGGCAACCTTAGGATGGGCTAGGATTCGTTTTTGTTTGTAATCCGTGCACTTAAAGTTTTAATATGATTTTTAGACTAAAAAAAAAAAAAGAAAAAAAAAAATGAATGCAAGTTTATAAAAAGAAAATAATCTCATGAGGCGTTCCTCCTTCTCGAGTTGCCTTAGTAGCCAGGGGCGGTCGTGTAACCCACGGTCGCCACTGCATGAAAAGGATGCACAAAGAAGTGAACGCTAGTCCTTAAAAATGTGAATTTTGCCCGTAGTCGGATGCACTGTGCAATGAAATTGCAGGCAAGCTGAAACGAAAGTAAAATTGACATGTTAGGCGCTCATGGAGATCAAGGAAAAAGAGAGAAAAGATGCCTTGCGATACATTACTTGCATAGACGATGATCTGCCCTTAGACTGTTTTGTTAAGCCATAAGTAGGGGGAAAGCGAAGTTTTAGGATAGATAGAGCTGTTCTAAGCCTATTGAAATCTAAGATCGAAGAGCTATGTCCGAAGCATAAATAGGGAAGCATCTTTAAATTTTTCGAATTGTTCTTAACCAATGCATGCATGCGGTTGTTTCCTTCAAATGCAAATGCCCTGTCCTTTCCAGTACTGAGAATCGAGTCCCTAGCATGTATTCTCGTTTTATTTGATTAATCAGAATTCCACCTTGCTCGAGGGCTAGCAAGAATTAAGTTGGGGGTGTTTGATAGCTCCATTTTGGAGCTATAATTATGTCCCTAATTCACGTTTATTATTGGCTTAATCTTGCTTTTATGTAACTATTGTAGGTGTTCGCGGTGCTTCGCTCTCGAGAGCGTTTCGGCGCTTTTCGGAGCCTATTATCGCGATTTAAAGGCATAAGAACACTTCCCGGGAAGATCCATGCAAAGGGATGAAGTTTGGGCGCTTTGGGGAAATTGAAGGCGAAATTCCATGCAAAAACCCGAGAGCTAGCGTCGAGCGACAGCGTCGAGACGCTGCCCCTAGCGTCTCGACGCTCCGAAGTCTGAAGCGCTGAATTGAAGAAAAACCCGAGAGCAAGCGTCGAGCGATAGCGTCTCGACGCTCGCTCGACGCCGACAGCATCTCGACGCTGTGCGAGCGTCTCGACGCCACCCCGAGCGCGCGCGCGGATTATTTAGGGCGCAGCGTCGAGACGCTGCCCTAGCGTCTCGACGCTACGACGGATTACTTAAATTTCTGTCCGATTTTTAGCCGCCATTATCATCTTCCACCTGGAGCTCCGCGCCTGATTTGACGTCCAGCAGCTATTTTTCACCATGGGAGGGGCTATGAAGCTCGATTTGAAGCCGTCCCACACCACACAAGTCATGAGTGAGTAGATTTACCGTTTTTGGCTCGGGATTGTAGGGATAAATGTAGTAAGGACTCTTGGTGAGGTTGTAGGATTAAAATTCTGAATTGGTTGGATTTTTATTGAATTGAATTCCATTTCTTTGCTTAATCTATGAGCATGATTGAATGATTTAGGACTAGGCACCCTTGATTTTGAGCATGTTCATTAGTTAAAGGATTTGATGTCGTGCCTCTCGTTTCCGCCAAGTAACAAGGAATTGTGGCTCCTTGAGCGTATTGGCGTCCTTACGCTCTTGATGTTCATTCTTCCCGAATTAGAATTCCAAATCGACATACTAATTTCGCGTCCAAATTAGATAGTCGTCACGGTTAGCTTGTTGCTACCGTTCGGTCTTGGGAGAGCGTTGGCCGCCAATGTCCGAACGGTATGCTTGATTAGCATAATTAATTATGTTTAATTAAATCCATGGAGCATGTCCGGGTTATTTATTAATTTTGGACGAGCCGTGCATTCGTTAAAATTACTTAACCATTACACGCGTCAATCTATGATCCAAGAGGTTTGCTAGTTTTATTCCCGATCGTCCCGAGTCGGAAACTCCGTTAGCTAAATTTTCTATTTGCTTTGTTCCAATTTAGTCACGTTAAACCAACAATTCCCCCTCATTTGGTCTATAGTAATTGTTTGCAAATTTAATTAAGATTAAGTCAAAGTACCTTAATTCCCTGTGGATCGACCCCGTTACTACTATTCTACAAATAGTTTAGTGATTTCGGGCATTTATAAATTTATTTTGGCGGGTCTCGACAACCCGATGATTGGCGATAGTTCAATAATATCGTTACCAGCCATACACAAGCACATAGTCTCTCGTTCTCCTAAGATACTTGAGGACGTGTTTAACGGCTGTCCAGTGATCATATCCTGGATTGGACTGGAACCTACTGACAATTCCTACTGCATAGCAGATGTCGGGTCTTGTACACAACATAGCGTACATGATACTACCAACTGCAGATGCATAGGGAATTCGTCTCATATCCTCAACCTCTTGAGGTGTCTTAGGAGACTGTTCCTTAGACAAGTGAATTCCATGCCTAAAACGCAGCGAACCTTTCTTGGAATTCTGCATCGAATATCTTGACAACACCTTGTCAATATAAGATGCTTGAGACAGCGCTAACACTTTGTTCTTACGATTCCTTATGATCTGAATCCCTAGAACAAACTGAGCCTCTCCCAAATCTTTCATTTGGAATTGGGTCGCTAGCCAATTCTTAACGTCAGTTAGGAACCCTACATCATTCCCAATGAGTAGTATGTCGTCTACGTACAAGACTAAGAAAGCTACAACAGTATTGACTACTTTCTTTTAAACACAAGGTTCATCAATATTTTGTTCAAAGCCATAAGATTTGATCGCCGTATCAAACCTTATATTCCAGGATCTAGATGCTTGCTTCAACCCATAAATGGATCGATTAAGCTTGCAAACCTTTTGCTCTTGACCCTGAAGTATGAATCCCTCTGGTTGAGCCATATAGATACTCTCCTCAAGATTACCATTCAGAAAGGCAGTCTTGACATCCATTTGCCAGATTTCATAATCATAAAATGCAGCAATGGATAAGAGTATTCTAATCGACTTTAACATGGCAACAGGAGAAAAGGTTTCTTCATAGTCCACCCCTTCTCTTTGGGAATAACCTTTTGCCACAAGTCGAGCCTTAAAGGTTTGCACCTTACCGGCTTGGTCTCGTTTTCGCTTGTAGATCCACTTGCAACCGATAGGTCTTTCACTATCTGGTTGGTCTACAAGATCCCAGACCGAATTGAAGTACATAGACTCCATTTCGAGATCCATGGCTTTAAGCCACTGGTCCTTGTCTGTGTCATTCATTGCCTGTTTAAAGGTCAATGGATCCTCAACGCCATCATCAGGTATGACGACTTGAGTTTCAGACAAGCCGATGTAGCGGTCAGGCTGTCTTACATCCCTCCCACTGCGTCGAGGCTTTCTCAACTCTTGAGAAGGACCAGCCTGATCAACAACCTTTGTTGATCCGTTTGTAGCTTTCCTGGAAAATTCGGACAAAACAATTTTGCTCGACGGTTGATGATCTCTCATGTGGTCTTCCTCTAAGAACGTGGCATTAGTCGATACTAGTACCTTGTTCTCATGAGGGTCGTAAAATAGACCACCTTTCGTTTCCTTGGGGTAACCTACAAATAGGCATAATTTTGAACGATGTTCCAACTTCTTTGGATTGGGTACTAGCACATGTGCCGGACACCCCCAAATCCTGAAGTGACGTAAACTACCTTTACGCCCTCTCCATAACTCATAAGGTGTTTCAGAAACACTCTTAGAGGGAACCATGTTCAAAATATATACTGCAGTCTCTACTGCATATCCCCAAAACGAACTAGGCAAATGAGCATAACTCATCATAGATCGAACCATGTCTAACAGGGTTCTATTTCTCCTCTCGGACACACCATTCTGCTGTGGTGTTCCTGGCGCTGAGAGTTGAGATATTATTCCATGTTCTATCATATAGTCCTGGAATCTTAAATCCATATACTCTCCACCTCGATCTGATCGGAGTGTTTTTATCGATTTACCTAATGTGTTCTCAACCTCTGCCTTATACTCTTTGAACTTTTCAAGAGCTTCGGACTTATGATGCATTAGATAAAGATAACCGTACCTAGAATAATCATCAATGAAACTGATGAAATATTCATACCCTCCTCGTGCTTTGACATTCAAAGGACCGTAGAGATCCGAATGCACGATTTCTAGAGGTTATTTGGACCTATGACCTTTTTCAGAAAAAGATCGTTTGGTCATTTTGTCCTCAAGACAAGACTCACATGGCGGTAATGAGTTGTCCTCTAAACGATTTAGCAGACCACTCTTAACCAATCTCCCAATCCTATTGAGATTAATGTGACCTAGTCTTAAGTGCCAAAGATAAGTACTTGGAGAAAGTTTCTGCCTTTTAGTTTGAGTCTCAGCTGTTTTAAACATTTCAGTGTTCAAAATAGCTTTGGCTTCGGTTGGTCTTAACACATACAAGTTGTTTTCAAGTTTCGCAGAACAAATACGTACACCTCTTTTGCTAATGAACGCTTCATTATAAACAAAAGATACTTTATACAACTGTTCTAACAAACAAGATATAGATACAAGATTCCTCTGGAAGGTAGGAACCAGGAGTACATTTTCTAGTAAAATGAAACTATTTGTATACAACAACTTTACAGCTCCCACTGCTTCAGCTGAGACAACCTCTCCAGTTCCAACTTTGAGAGTTATCTCACCTCGAGAAAGTGGCTGCCAAGAACTAGTTTCCTGAAAAGAAGAACAAACATGGTTAGTAGCTCCTGAATCAAGTATCCAGGTATGACAATCATGTTCTACTAAACATGTTTCAATAACAAGTAAATCATATTTACCTTGTCTTTCCTTCTCAGCCTTTTTCTCTGCAAGATACTTTGGGCAATTGCGTTTCCAGTGCCCATCTACACCACAATGGAAACATTTTCCTTTGTCTGTAGATTTAGTCTTGCTCTTAGCAGCAGCAGGTGCTTTTCCCTTCCTTTTATCTTTCTTCTTCTTTTGAATACTCTTATTCTTAATAGAAGAAAGTTCAGACTTACTCCCAGAAGACGACCCCTTTTGGAATTTCCTAGAAGTGACAACGTTTGCCTCCTTCTCTTTTCCTTTAGAAGTGTGTAGGGACTGATAGGTCTGTAGCTCGCTGAGGAGAGAAGTCAAATTATACTTTATCTTGTTCATTACCAAATTGGTTCTGAACTGAAGGAAACTCTTCGGAAGAGATTCCAAGATAAAGCTTACTTGACTTGACTCATCAATAGTAGCTTCGTTTACTTCCGCCACATTGAAGTGGACCATCATGTTAAGGACATGCTCCCTAACAGAGGTTCCCTCCTTCATGCGAGAGTGGTAAACGAATTTGAGGGCTTCATGACAGACCGATGAGGACGGAAGTCCAAACATCTCCTGTAATGAAGACATGATTTCCTTAGCAGAAACCATATCCTCGTGCTTCTTAGCTAACACATCAAATATGCTGGCTAAGATATAGACTCGGGCTTTATCATTAGCCCTTGTCCATCTATCATATGCTTCTCGAACAGTTCGAGTCGCATCCGAGCTAGGAGGGGGAGGACAATCCTCTGATAAGACGAACCTGAGATCATCTAGAACGAGAATCGTATTCAAGTTCGATTTCCAGGTCGCGTAGTTATCGCCCGTTAACTTATCGGAAGCTAGTAAGTGAATGAAAGAGCTAGACATGCTGAAAAGAGAATGAATAAATATTAGTGAAAAGGTTTTAACCTAATTTACACACCAATCAAGAATTTAGCAAAGAATAATAATGTACCCAAAACTCATTATTAAACTGCAACGATACTTCAGTGGGTCAGAATGGTCGCTACCGAGGGGCAGTCAGGCACTCCTTCACTGAATCAAGACATTCTTGACTTAATGCTAATACCAGAATATCTCATATTCCTATAGCATCTTAGTTATCGCTGTTTGGTCAAGATTTACTAACTCCTTAGCAAATCTCGTAAGTGTGACCCTCCATTTTTAGAATTCATAGGGCGGCTCCAACGATGCAACCGAATGTAAATGTCAAAGTTGGGAATGGCTCTATGTTTCTTTATCCATAAATGGTGATTGAGATGTTCCGATTCCTATGAAACGGCCCTCCGAATGGATCGGTACCACTTGTGGGCACCTAGCAGGCAGAACATAGGAATCTCACGGTTCAATCCAATGGAGGAGACCGCAGGATGTATTGACATACTTCCTTCTCCCACTTACTATAAATACTTTCTCCATTCACCTTGCTCTTGAAATATGCAAATACCATCCGAATGGGGATGCCCTATTGACATCACGAGGCCGAGCATAATTCTCACGGTGTGAACTTGACAGAGAACGCAGGAGGAGAGGGACATATCATATATACCTTCTCAACACCTCTACTAAGTATTTTAAGACGGAATGGGTAAATTACTCAGGCATTATCCGGCTAAGACAATAAGACCTAAGTCTAGGCAAAACAAACTTTTACCTATGATGTCTAGGTGATAAACACTTTATTACCTCACACCACTCGCGCATGCTCATAAAGCCGGGTTAACTTTACTCAAGTACCGGATGGTCCCCAGGTAGGAGGTGTTCCGTAAACCGTCAGCTTAAATACCTCCAACCTCGAACAGGATGTCCCCGGGTGAGTTTCTTGTAACCTTAGCATTTACAAGATATCGACCTATTCATCTAATGAAACGGAACGATACATTCAACCCTAAGTGAGCATGCCTTTGTCTTTGTTATAGATTTTAAAAGTCTATGCCAATTTTACAACACTTTGCAAAACTAAGACTTACTACAACAAACTTCTACATGCTTCTCAAACATGCAACACTAAGGCATGACAAGTTGAATATTTAATTTTATAATTAATATAACAATTATATCGATTATGTTTTTAAATATACAACTCCTAATTCATAAATTAATATAACACTTATATCAATTCTCATGAATTAAGCATGCATCCTATACATTATAACACTTATAACAAACAAAATGCATCTAATGTTGGATGTTTAATTTCATAATTAATATAATACTTATATCAATTATTCTATTAAGCAAACAACATCTAATTCATGAATAAACATGCATCTATACATTATAACACTTATAATATACCATGTGCATAAAACAAGGGCAACCTATGTTGTTGATTCAATTTCATAATTAATATAACACTTATATCAATTATCCTAATGAACTAATCAACAACTAATTCATGAATTAATATAACTTTTATATCAAAATTCATGAATTGCCAAATATGCATACGATATATTATAACACTTATAACATATTTTCAATGCATGAAGCATGCTTCCTACGGTGGGATTTTAAATCTATATGGCATACGTTATGCACATACAAACATGGAATTTAATTAAAACATACATTCGCAATGCATAATTAATTAAACATACTAAAGTGGATCGATTTTGGCATTTAGCAAGCAATAACTAATTTATTACAAGCTTGATCAACAAGCTACGCCTTGAGCGGACTTCGAACTCTTCGCACCGCCTTTGACCAACTTGCTTCCTCCGAACACTTCGGCCAAATTTTCTTCGAATTTCTCCTCGTAATGCCTAGAATGAGTTTGAACTAACACCGAACATTTCGGCGAGTTCCAAACTCAAACTTCTTTCACAAAGAAACCTATATGGACTCTAATGACTCTAAAAATACAGACTCTTTAGCATGCATTAAAGCCCATACATTCTCGGGGAATTACAAATAATGAAATTCAAAAAGAAACTATGCCAAAATCAATATTCACTTTAGAATCCATTCAGAAACAATTTCTAAATAAAACCCACCATAACTTAAATTGATAGAAATTGAGTGGCCAAAAACGCTCTGATACCAATTGATGGAGCGCTCATGGCACGCAGGGGAAGCGATTTGGATCATAGACACTCTAATTTCATCAATTTAAACAAAACGGAAACATGCAAAAGCGATGAAAAAGAGAAATTAGAACACATACCCTTGTCGTTCGTATTTCTTCAATTTCACAGCCAGAAGCTCCTCACGAGCTCAACGAGCCTTCTCACGAAATCTTCGTGGACCACCCACGGTAATCCCGCTATCCTCAGGCCGAGAAACGGAGTAGTGAGACTCCTTTTACAAAAGAAAAGAGGAAGAAGCTCGCTAAAAAAAAACTTCACAGAGAGTTTTTTTTTAATCCGAGGAAGAAGACCGAGAGAAAAACAAAACCTCAAAATTTGAATTCACAATTCAATTTCGACGAACCCAAAAGGCACTAACTATTTTGATTTTGTTTTTTCCTTTTTTTTTTTTTTTTTTTTTTTTAATTGATCTGTCAATATATATATACCTGTGTATATATAAATTATACATGTGTCTTACATCTTGCATGTAAGACACATGTATATATATATATATATTTATATATTATTATTATTAAAAATAATAATAATTATTTTATTAATTAAACATTTTAATTAATAAAAAAAATATATATATATAAATTAATTAATATTATTTAATTCAATATCAAATATTAATTAAATAATATAATTAATCCCGGTTTTCCGAAAACCGACTTTTTGCACATGAATCCTATTCATGTTTTCAGACCAATCTCATATTTAAATCATATTTAAATATGTCCATATTTAAATCATATTTAAATATGTCTATTCTTCTTCCACAAACCCGAATTTGAACGATTCAAATTCTTTTCTTTTCTTTTATATTGTTTCACGGCTTTATCCGAGCTAGCCAGGAGAACCGTAAGGACCTACAGATCATGAGCTCCAACGATACGAGATTATCCGGTCAAAACTCTTTCAACCGAACTAAACCAACATTCGTTAACCCCCGGAGACTCCACTAAAGTCCAAGGGCTGCACTCTCCTCACTGTAGATATATTGTGTCCTGTTGATATAACTATCATCAGTAAGTCGATCCTTCACAGGTCGTTCATAATCACAACGGGTCATTTATACCGTTTAACCCTTGTATTATATCTTGTTCCTTAAGTACCACTGACACCTCTAATGAACAATTGATTTGTGGTCCAACCATCAAATCAGATTCCTCCCTGATCAGGAGAGGATGGACCCAATGTTCAAGACCTGGAGTCAGCACTTAAGGGAACAACCTCTCTACTAACCCTTAAAGCGGGTAGGAGTGAATTCCAATCTTGCTACAACTATGTCCCCAGCCACTTATTCAATCTTATCCCCAATATGGTAGGCTTATTGAGTCGGCGATCTGGCCACTCTCACCCGTACAAGTCAAAGGATAAGGTCAAATAAACAGGAGTCCATAGTAAGCTCAGGATTGAGATCGAGTTACCTAAGTCATCATATGAATAAACCGGTCTTTACTGTAAACGGTGTTATAAAGAAAGAGCGATTTTATTTCTTGGTTCGGTCTTGTGCAAACTCATTGCACAGGACGCCCTCACTCACATGTCTCTACATGAAACGATTCGAATCACATCGTTTTGTACTATACAAAGTGTGCCGCGTCCAATAGTGTCCGCAGGATAAGGTACTCAGCCTTATCCCTATACTATAGACCATTTTGGCTGTCTACTTGAACTTGATTCACATTCATGTCACACATGAAGTTCAAGTACTCACACTATCGCCATGGGTGTTAGTTATTGGTATAGATTAATACAAACACAATTCACTAAAATTCAATAACAACTTTATTGAAATATAATATATACATTCATTCAGTTTACAAACTACGAGTTTTAGGACATAAAACCCAACAGTTTGGATTTGTTTAGTATAGTCTGATGGTAGCTGAATAGGTAGATTAGTTTAGTTTCCTTTTTGTATAGCTTAAATGACTGGAAAGAGCATGCATAGGGGCCTTAATCACTGATTTATCTGCCCTGTATCCATTGCGAAATAATTACGGAATCCGCAATTTTTATTAGTAAATGCATGTTTTTGACTGACTGTTTAGCTAGGCTGGTTCTGTTTAAATTTTGTCTTTTGCTGCTATCTTGACTGCCTTATATAGTCTATCTATAAGCATGCTGGATGAGTGTCATAGGGCACAATTGATAGTTTAAATTAGCCTCTTAAAAGTGCTCAGCATGCATAGCTTTAAGTCCTTCCCTGCCTGTTTTTATAAATTTCTGCTGCTATGATGTTTGCTTTTAGAATGTTCTGTCTATGCCTAGGGCTCTTAGATTCTCTTTGTTTTACCTTAGACTAGATGCTTCTAGGACGAGTTTGGGGGTGTGCCACCTCAGACACTCATTGGGGACAATGAGTAGTTTAAGTTTGGGGGAGGCCACCCTAGGCCTAGGAACATTCCTCTCTCCCTTGAAGCATAAGCATTCTTCTTCTCCTTTACAAAAAAAAATGATGAGCTGAAAAAAAAAAATGAAATAAAGAGGGGTGTCTCTCTTTTAGGTTGCTGAGTAATCAGTGCCAAGTGTGTAACCCACAAGTGGCATTGCATCAAAAGGCAACCAAAGGAGAGGCTCCACCAAAGTAAGAAAGAAAAAAAGGAAGAAATAAGGAAGAAGAATGTATACCTAGGAGTTGCAACTTTGTGGCTTGGATGTCCTGATTAAAAAGAACTCTGATCCTCAATTAGCTGAGCACAAAGTTGTAGCTTGTAGGGTTGTTTAGGGAGATGAATGTATGTCCAATGTAGTGATGCCAGGGTTTAGGTTGTTCTCTAAATGTACTACTGTCACTGTTAATACTAAGACTGGCATGACTCTAAGGAATCCTAGGTAGCTCAAAAGTAAAAACTAGAAGCATGTACTGAGTCTGGGGTAAAGCTAGGTAGAATTTGAAACCTTAGGGACAGTTGCACGATATGACAAAAGCAAGTAGATCAGTCGTAGGGAGTTAATGAGACAGTAGGAGCATTAGGCATGCAAAGTCAGAAGAAGCAAAATAAGAGGGTAGTTGTAAACTTAGAAGTGTGTCACAGGACAGCACTGCTATAGATAGGAATTTAGGGAATTCAGCAAGTGGTTAAAGAGGATAAAAACAGCAGCCTAAGTAAGTCCTTAGTTTGCTCGAGGACGAGCAAAACCTTAAGTTTGTAAGTGTTTTTGATAGGATTTAGCTTAAACCTATGCTTATATATGAGAATTAGAAGAACGAAGCTAAATTAGGACTTGTGTGCAAAAGGAAAGAAAAGAAATGAAAAACGAAGTTAAATGAATGAAAACTGTGCATTGCGGAAGCATTGCGGAAACATTGCTAAAACCGCAATGTTTCAAGTGAAATCCGTAAGTTGGCTAACCTTTTTCTGTTGTGATCCGATATTTCAGGGATTCGTTCTTTCTCCTCCAGTCACGTTGAAGTACGACGTTGAGAATGGATGGTTCTCCTTGGCCCAATCGCACCTGCAAAATACTATAAAAGGAGGTCAAAGTAGAGGGTTGAAACACAATCCGAAAGCGTAGAAGCCTCTTCGCAGCGCAGTCTTTCCCATTCATTCTCTTCTCCGTCTGTTGGTTTGAGAGGTTCAGCTGTTGGAGTCGACAATCTGATAGGAAGGAGAGGAGGTTCATCTTCTCTCCTGATTGGATTCATCCAAGCAAGGCTTACCTTTCTCTCCCTTCAGCCGAGGCGTCTGCGGCGAGGCGATCAAGCTCACTTTACTGTTTTCTGTCTTTAGTTTCCTATTTCCAGCACCGTTTGTTGTTATCTCTTCTCCATTAGCTAATCCATTCCATTTCGTTGCTTTCTGTCTTTATGTTAGTAACTTTAAGTCTTCATTTGTTTAGTTCAAACGCTTGATTAATCAAAGGCACAATTCATTATTTCGCAGTTTCTTGTCTTTGCTGTCTACTGTTTTTCCTTGTTGTTTTAAGTTTAATCTTCTTCTAAGCATGCCTATTTCATCTAATATTTCTGTTCTCTCTACATCCATGAGTAACTAAGTAACATAGGGGCATGCTAATGACGATACTATAGGCTAAAATACGTGAACCAAGCATGTAGGATAACTCTCGGATGCATTGATTGTATGTAAGCTTCATCCCACGGGCAATTTTGATTGGCCATCCATTTTGTCCAAAGAACTCCTAACCTCTGGAAGGAGTAAGAGTTCAGAGTCATACACTCATGCTAGCCTCTCAAGGTAGCCAGAAAACGACCTAGGAATAGGCGTTTTCCTAGTACAAATCATAACTTATTGTTTTAACAAGATGCTTAAGACCTTACTTGGACATGAGTAAACTAAAGAATCTAATGCATGAAATCAGAAGATACATGAGAATGAGTTAGTTTGATGCATAGTGAGTTGATCTAATGCTTGAGAATCGTGTGAAAAAGCCTATAGAGGAGTCGTTAGTAGCCCTTGTTTCCACATTTTACACACTTTCGCTGTTAGTAACATTGCGGTAAAATTGTTGTTCCCGCAATTCTGTTAAGTTAAAAATTCTGTTTTAGCTATTTTCCCCTTCGTTTATTAATCTCTTCTCTTTACATTTGAGTTTATCATTGACTTGCACTTGTTTATGTTGCTACCCTTTACATATTCCTTAGTAATTAAGCAATTTAAAACCAATTCTACCCCATCAAATCCACCCATTTCTTGCTTAACAATACACTTCGCGAGTAACTAATAATAAATCTCTGTGGGAAAACGAATGAAAAATTACTTACTACTTGCTATAAGATCATGTATGCTTGCATGTTCTGAGTGCTCTCTCTCCCGTATTACTTATTTCTTTTACACATTGAGCACGCAACACATAGATTTGAAGAAGACGACTGAGGGTGGAGATGAAGTGAGGAGGACGAGACGAAGTTCAGGGAGAGAATTCGGCTGCCAAACAAGAGAGACCCAAACCTCAAACAAAAGTAACACACTGACTTCTACAATACAGTGGAGTTACTGTAGCAAGTGGGGGTTATAATAAGGGCCAACTACAAGAATAGCTACAATGAGAATCCAAGTTGAAAAATAGCTAAACGAATTATTTGGTTGAAAAATAGCTAACATCTATAATTAGAAACTTCTTTAGAATGTAGTTGGACGAAACTACCTCAGTCATTTAATGTTGAAGTTCCTACCAAAAAGGGAGATTTAATTAGAAAGAAATAAATGAAAAACAAAAAATGCAAACTCCCCACAAAAAGGGAGATTTATTCGGATGGAAAATAAGCATTTATTCGAAAAGAATCGTGTAGAAAAACAAAGATTTATTTCAAGGGAGAATTATGGAAAAAATAATAAAAACAATTAAGATATGGTCAAAACAAGGATAACAACCAGCAATTGAATCGAAACATGTAAACAAAATTCAATAAAATCTAATCTAGAATATTAATTCAAATTAATTTTTAACTAAAATTTTCATAGACGGTTGTGAAAAAATTGATAATAACGCTGCTCTCGATAATTTCATGTGTGTATATATTCAAAGTTATATGTACAAATAAGTATATCACATGGAGTATATGTGTATATACATAAGCCATTAATTGGTGAACGTACATGTCAGTATAACATAGGCCATAAGAAAATTATATAAGCAATTAAATTTCCAGCATATTGATGTTTGTAAAAACTAAAATGTTCATAACGGTTGTAAGAAAATTATAAAAATGGCACCCTTGATAACTTTTAGTGTTGGTATATATTCGTAGTTACATCTATAACAACGTACAATATAAGTATATCATATGAAGTATATGCGTGTATTTACACCATAAACCATTACTCTGTGAGCATTGGACAAATGATACTAAAAAATTTAAATACATAGACAATTGTAAGAAAATTATAAAAATGAGTGCTCTCGATAACTTATAATGTGAGTATATATTCGTAGTTACATCTATAACAATGTACAGGTAAGTATTGATGGAGCGTTTTACGTTGCGGAAGCGATTTTGGATCTTTGAAACTATAATTTCATCAATTTAACAAATAGGAAACATGATCAAACAACGGAAAAAAGAAATTACAATTACATACCCTTGTAGTTCTAATTTTCTTCGAGTTCCATTGCACGATGTCCATCATTCCTCCACATACCGAATTTGAACAATTCAAATTCTTTTTCTTTTTATTTTCTCTTATACTGTTGCACGAGTTATCCAAGCTAGTCAGGAGAACTTAAAGGATCTACAGATCATGAGCTCCAACATACGAGATTATCCGGTCAAAACTCTTTCAACCGAACTAACCAACATTTGTTAACCCCCGGAGACTCCACTATAGTCCGAGGGCTGAACTCTCCTCACTATAGATATATTATGTCCTCTAATATAACCGTCACGAGCAAGTCGACCCTTCACAGGTTGTTCGTAATCACAACTGGGTCATTTAAACCGTTTAACCCTTGCATTACAGCTTGTTCCTTAAGTACCACTGACACCTCTAATGAACAACAGATCTGTGGTCCAACCAACAGATCAATTAACCCTCTCATCTCATGAGAGTGTGAGCACTCATTGTTCAAGCCCCAGAGTCAGCTATTAAGGGAACAACCTATCTACTAACCCTGAAGAGCGGGTTAGGAGTGAACTTCAATCTTGTTGTACTATGTCCCCAAATACCTATTCGACTTTATGCCCAAGATGGTAGGCTTATTGAGTCGGCGTTTATGAGCCACTCTCACCCGTGCAAGTCAAAGGATACTTTCGAATAAGCAGGAGTTCATAGCGAGCTCATGATTAAGATCGAGTTACCTAGGCCATCATATAAAAATGTCGGTCTCATTAGTAAACGGTGTTATAAAGAGAGAGCGACATATTTCGCGGTTCGGTCTTATGCAAACTCTTTGCACAGGACGCCCTCACTCGCACATCTCCATGTGAAACGATTCAGATCACATCGTTTTGTACAATACAAAGTGAACCGCATCTCATTGCTTTACCATGATAAGGTACCCAACCTTATCCGTATTCTATAGACCGTTTTGACTGACTACTTGAGCCTGATCCATAATCACGTCATACATGAGGCTCAAGTACTCATATTCAGCCATGGGTATTGGTCATTGGTATAGGTTAACATAAACACGTTTCACTTTATTCCAGTAAACACTTTTACTGAATAAAACTAATAACTCTTTATTCTAAATAGAATGTTTACAAACATAATAGTTTACAAACCACGAGTTTTAGGACATAAAACCCAACAAACTCCCACTTGGACTTAAACGTCAGTGGTGTGCATGTTGGTCGAGAAAACTAATATATCATATATTAGAAGTTTTCTCCCACTGTCCTATTCTGCAACTCGCAGCCCTAGACTCTTCTAGGTGTCTCTCAAACACTTTAGCCATGAGAGACTTAGTAAACTTATCAGCATGAAATGCTGCAAGGCTTTCCATGTGACCATCACATCTCCTCATAGCACTAACTACGAGCTCAACTTATGCACATTTTCATGCTTCACAAGCTGCAACAAGACTTAGCTATCACCGAGGAATCAACAATACAACTCTTGTATTCTATTCCTCTATGCACTGGGACAAAACTTTAACCAGAATCCAATGATCAAAATCAATTGGAATTACACTACTGACAGCTCCCACTGCATAACACATATCGGTCATACATCTAGAAAAATGTATCTGACCTCCAATATGTAAATGCACTTGGGTGAGTCTCATATCCTCAACACTTGAGGTGTCTCTGGAAACCATTTCCATAGACCATCGAATATTGACAACGACTTGTCAATAAAAGATTTTAGACACAACACTAGCGATTTGTTCTTACGACTCAGATCAACCTAAATCCTTAGAACAAACTAAGTCTACCTCCAGATCAACTATTTGGGAGTGAGTCGCTAGTTTATGCTTAATTGTCAGAAGAGAATCCTACATCATTTTCAATGATTAGGACATGAACTTCGAAAACAGACTATGAAAGCTACAGCATTGACTAAACCCTTGTCAAGCAAGGTTTATCAAACATTGTTCAAAGCCATAAGATTTGATCACAATATCAAACCTTATAATTCAGGACAAAGATGCTTACTCCAATTCATAAATGAATTGAATAAGCTCGCAAACCATTTTCTCTTTGTCCTCGAATTATGAATCTTTCAGGTTGAGACTTATATATATACTCAGATCAAGTTTGCAAGTCTTGACATCCATTTGCCTTATTCTATCAAAATAGAACATGACAATGGATAAGAGTTATCTATTTAGCTTACACCTGACAACAAGAGAAAAAAAGTATACCCAATAAACCCTTTCTCTTCGGGACAGTCCCTTTACCAGAAAGTCAAGCCATAAAGGTTTTCACCTTAGTGGCTTGGCCTCAATACCACTCAAACATTCATGGCTTTGAGCCATTTGACTTTGTCTATGTGATCCATTGCCTAATTAAAGACAATGAATCCTCAATGTTATCATCAAGTATGACAACTTTGAGTTTAAGACAAGCCAATGCAGTGGACCGAGTTGCCTTAAAACCCTTCCACTGCATTGAGGCTTTCTCAACGGTTGAGAAGCTCCAGTTTGATCAACAACCTTTGTTGATATCAACTATAACTTTCGTCTTAAAATTGTATGTCTTAACCGCCCACTAGTTGTTTTCGAGTTTAATAGAACACATCAATATATATCTTTTGCTACATGAACTGTTCATTATAAAACCAAAAGATATAATATACAGGTGTTCAGTTTAAACTGGAAATATAGACAATAATTACATATAACAAATGTTATTATCTCTATACAACAACTACAAAGATTCCCACTAGTTCAGCTGCAATGATATCTTCATATCTTACGGCGAGAAACGGACTGTCAGGAACTAGTTTCCTGAAGAAAAACAAACATGATTAATGGTTTCTGAAGACATCCAGGTATGACATTAATATTCCACTAAACTTGTTTAGACAAATAAATTACATTTATCTTGTCGTTCTTTCTCAGCCAGTTTCTCAGCAAGGTATTTGAGGCAATTGCGCTTCCAATGCCCATCTTCATTACAATGGGAACATTTTCCTTTGTTTGAAGATTTTGCCTTGCGAACAGTAGGGGCTTTTCCCTTCCTCCCGTTTCTCTTCTTCTTCTGAATAATCTTATTACTCACAGAAGTGGATTCAGACTTACTCCCTAACGCCAACCCCTTATGGAGTTTCTTAGAAGTGACAACATTTGCCTCCTTCTACTTTCCCTTAGAGGTGCGCAAAGACTGATAAGTCTGAAGCTCATTCAAGAGAGACGTCAAGTTATATTATATCTTATTCATCACCATATTCGATCTGAGATTAAGGAAACTCTTCGGAAGAGATTCCAAGATAAAACTAACTTGACTTTTCTCGTCCATGGAAGCATTGTTTACTTCCGCCGCATTAAAGTGGACCATCATGTTAAGGACATGTTCCCTAACAGAGGTACTGTTAAGTCTCTGAAAGTGACTTATTTAGGAACCATTTAGCTTAAGAAGATGTACACTTTTAGGTGTTTTTGATAGCATTTAGCCTAAACCTATGCTTTAATATGAGAATTAGAAGAAGGTAGCTAATATAGGACTTGTGTATAATAGGTAGAAAAAGGGTTGAAAACCGAAGAAAAGAATGAAAAAAATAACCATTGCAAATGAATTGCGGAATAATTGCGGTGACCGCAATTATTCAAGTTAAAACCGTAAGTTGGCTGATCTTTTTCTGTTTAGATCCGACTTTTCAGGGATTCGTCCTTTCTCCTCCATCCATTCTGATATATGACGTTGAAGATTGATGGTTCTCCTTGGCCCAAACGCACCTGCAAACTACTATAAAAGGGGGTCAAAGTCGGAGGTTCAGTCATGATTCGAAGCACAGAAGTCTTCTCGCAGTCCATCATTTCTCTCTAAATTCCTTTGCCGTCTGTTGGAGTGAGGTTCTCAGCTTTTGGAGTCGATAATCTGATAGGAAGGAGAGAAGATTCTTCTTCTCTCTCGATTGGATTCATCCAAGCACGGCTGAATTCTCATCACCATCATTCGAGGCGACTGCCACGAAGTTTTCAGCAATCCTTTACTGTTTTCTGTTCTTTCCTTCTCATTTCCATTACTGATCATTGTTGTTCTTAGTTTAGTAATTTACTTATTGCATTTCGTTGTTGTCTGCCTTGGATTCATTCCTTTTAAAGCTTTCCTTTGTCATTCAAACATTCAAGTTAATCAAAGTAAGTTTCTGCACTTCACAGTTTATACTTTCTTCTGCTACGGGTTTTGCTTCCTGTTTTAAGCACATTTCTCTTCTAAGTATGTCTGTTTATCTACCCTTTCTGTTCTTCATATATCCATGAGTAACTAAATTCACTTAGGGGCATGCTAATGACAGAACTATAGGCTAAAAAACGTGAGTCAAGTAGGCAGATTAACACTCGAACATTGATTGTATGTAAGCTTCATCCCACGGGCAATTTCGATTGGCCATCCATTTTGTCCAAAGAACTCCTAACCTCTGGAAGGAGTAAGAGTTCAGAGTCATATAATCATGCTAGCCTTTCATGGTAATCAGGAAACGGCCTAGGAATAGGCGTTTCCCTAGTACAAACTGAACACTCCTGTTTTAACAAGATGCTTAAGACCTTACTTTGAAGTCGAGTAAACTTGAGTCTCTCATGCATGGAATCGGACGATACTTGAGATAGAGTGAGTTTGATGTATAGAGAGTTGATCCAAAGCTTGATAATCGTAATAAACTGCCTATAGGATAGTCATTAGTAGCCCTTAATTCACCCTTTCAATCAGTTTCGCTGCTGTGTAATTGCGGAAACATTGCGGTCCACGCAATTCTGCCACTTTTCATGCTGTTTAGCTGTTTTCTTTCTCGTTTATTAATTCCATCCCTTATCCTTTGCATCTAATTTCAACTTGCATCTGTTTATGTTATATCCCTTTATACGTTCAGCAAAAAGTAGATAATTAAAAACCAATTTTACCCCATCAAATTCATCCCATCTTTCTTAACAATCACACTTCGCGAATAGCTAAAAATGAGTCTCTGTGGAAAAAACGAATTAAATATACTTACTACTTGCTGTGAGACCATGTATGCTTGCATGTTCTAAGTGCTCTCTCTTCTCTTTTGCATATTTATCTTTACACATTGAGCACGCAACAAGTTTTTGGCGCCGCTGCCGGGGACTTATTTTAAGTGAAAACGAAGTTTGTTAAGTTAGAGAAAAAAAAAAACTCAATATCTAGTGGAGCTAATCTTCTTTCATTTCTTTTACAGGTACTATCAAGCTAGTTTATGAAAGAGTTTCCAAACCTCAACTCGCAACAGAGAGAAACTTTGCAGGTGGAAAACGTATGTGTACGACAAAGTAAATGAATACGCTGCAAAACTTAATTGGAGGAAGAGTTTGCCCACAACAGTTTGAAGAATTTTATCAGCCATGTGCTTATTGTGGGGATAATCATAACTTGGAGAATTGCCCAACCTTGAATTATCAAGAGAGGCAATATCAACAAAGCTATGACAACCATTATTCGTACATGTGTGAACATGATCAGTGGCAACTCTCAAATAATCCTTGGGAAGAGCATGTGCAAATTGCTCATTATGAAGAGTTCCCCCAACATGAAGACTATCAACATTATGCCCCAACTCCAAATGAAGAATTATCACCCGCTATGGAGGCGCTATGGATAGAATTCATGGAAAGGAATGATGCATCCATGAGGAGAATGGATGTGCAATTAGCTCAGCTCACAAATGACTTACAAGAGCTACTTGCTATAGCAAAATCACTACCACCATGCCCTCAGATGTTCGATTTTTATGATGATGAATCTTTTGTTACCTTCGAATCTGAGAAGAGTGATCCAATGGAATCTCCATATGAAATGGTGGAGTTGGTGAAAGTTGAGAAAAATGAAATTGTGCTGGATGAGGCCAAAGAGACTAATGCACTGCTTGAGGAACAAGAATTTGAAATGTTTGAGGTTGTAGCAAGCTTCTCCACCAATGAAAGAGTGGAGCCACCACCACCACAAATGCTCCAGCTGAAGGAGTTAGAAAAAGTTGTGCCAAAAAAAGAAGTCTCATCGCATCAAAGCTATGTTGTAGCAAATATTGTAGAAACAAAACCAACGCACAGAAAGTACAAACCGTGGGATGTTATAACATGCAGTCTCTTTGAAAGAATCAACAAATTCAAGGTGTGGCAGAATGTCCGACCCCGTAAATCAAGACTTAAGTATCTTAAAGGAGCAAAAGTGATGCCTCGAAACATTGAAGAATATCCATATGAGGCAGATTGACAAGGGAGTATTTCTGTTCCTTAAAAGAAAAAAAAAAATAATCAAACTGCTTTTCGTCGAACCATGTGAATTCTGCTGTTTTGAGTTAATATTTGGTCTGTCTTTAATTCTTTATTTTTGCTGTTTAAATTTGTTTAGTGTAGTCTGATGGTAGCTAAATAGGTAGATTAGTTTAGTTTCATTTTTGTATAGCTTGAATGACTGGAAAAAGCATGCATAGGGGCCCTGATCACTGATATATCTGCCCTGTATCTATTGCGAAATAATTGCAGAATCCGCAATTTTTATTAGTAAATGCATGTTTTTGACTGACTGTTTAGCTA
This sequence comes from Herpetospermum pedunculosum, assembly GCA_028017165.1. Classification (NCBI taxonomy): domain Eukaryota; kingdom Viridiplantae; phylum Streptophyta; class Magnoliopsida; order Cucurbitales; family Cucurbitaceae; genus Herpetospermum; species Herpetospermum pedunculosum. The sequence continues at coordinate 2,572,364 of JAPQWQ010000185.1, forward strand.
GGCTGGTTCTGTTTAAATTATGTCTTTTGCTGCTATCTTGACTACCTTATATAGCTTATCTCAAAGCATGCTGGATGAGTGTCATAGGACACCTTTGATAGTTTAAATTAGCCTCTTAAAAGTGCTCAGCATGCATAGCTTTAAGTCCTTACCTGCCTGTCTTTACGAATTTATGCTGCTGTGATATTTACTTTTAGAATGTTCTGTCTATGCCTAGGGCTTTTAGATTCTCTTTGTTTTACCTTAGACTAGATGCTTCTAGGACAAGTTTGGGGGTGTGCCACCTCAGACACTCATTGGGGACAATGAGTAGTTTAAGTTTGGGGGAGGCCACCCTAGGCCTAGGAACATTCCTCTCTCCTTTGGAAACATAAGCATTCTTCTTCTCCTTTACAAAAAAAAAAAAAATTGATGAACTGAAAAAAAATGAAAAATAGAATAAAGAGGGGGTCTCTCTGAGGTTGCTAAGTAATCAGTGCCAAATGTGTGACCCACAAGTGGCATTGCATCAAAAGGCAACTAAAGGAGAGGCCCCACCTAAGTAAGGAAAAGGGAAAAGAATAGGGAAGAAGAATGTATACCTAGGAGTTATAACTTTGTGGCTTAGATGTCCTATTTAAAAAGAACTCTGATCCTCAATTAGCTAAGCACAAAGTTGTAACTTGTAGGGTTGTTTAGGGAGATGAGTGTTTATCCAATGTAGTGATGCCAGGGTTTAGGTTGTTCTTTAAAAGTACTACTGTCACCGTTAATACTAAGACTGGCATGACTCTAAGGAATCCTAGACAAGTTAAAAATAAAGCTAGAAGCATGTACTGAGTCTGAGGTAAAGCTAGGCAGAATTTGAAACCTTAGGGATAGTGGAAAGATATCATAAAAGTAGCTAGATCAGTAGTAGGGGGTTAATAAAAACAGCAGGTATAGTAGGCAGGTGAAGTCAGAAGAAGCTTGATGAGAGGTTAGTTCTAAACTTAGAGGTGTGTCACAGGACAGCAGTGCTATAGATAGGGATATAGGGGAGTCAGTAGGTGGTTAAAGAAGATGAAACAGCAACCTAGGTAAGTCCTTAGTGTGCTTGAGGACAAGCAAAACCTTAAGTTTGGGGGTGTGTTAAGTCTCTGAAAGTGACTTATTTAGGAACCATTTAGCTTAAGAAGATGTACACTTTTAGGTGTTTTTGATAGCATTTAGCCTAAACCTATGCTTTAATATGAGAATTAGAAGAAGGTAGCTAATATAGGACTTGTGTATAATAGGTAGAAAAAGGGTTGAAAACCGAAGAAAAGAATGAAAAAAATAACCATTGCAAATGAATTGCGGAATAATTGCGGTGACCGCAATTATTCAAGTTAAAACCGTAAGTTGGCTGATCTTTTTCTGTTTAGATCCGACTTTTCAGGGATTCGTCCTTTCTCCTCCATCCATTCTGATATATGACGTTGAAGATTGATGGTTCTCCTTGGCCCAAACGCACCTGCAAACTACTATAAAAGGGGGTCAAAGTCGGAGGTTCAGTCATGATTCGAAGCACAGAAGTCTTCTCGCAGTCCATCATTTCTCTCTAAATTCCTTTGCCGTCTGTTGGAGTGAGGTTCTCAGCTTTTGGAGTCGATAATCTGATAGGAAGGAGAGAAGATTCTTCTTCTCTCTCGATTGGATTCATCCAAGCACGGCTGAATTCTCATCACCATCATTCGAGGCGACTGCCACGAAGTTTTCAGCAATCCTTTACTGTTTTCTGTTCTTTCCTTCTCATTTCCATTACTGATCATTGTTGTTCTTAGTTTAGTAATTTACTTATTGCATTTCGTTGTTGTCTGCCTTGGATTCATTCCTTTTAAAGCTTTCCTTTGTCATTCAAACATTCAAGTTAATCAAAGTAAGTTTCTGCACTTCACAGTTTATACTTTCTTCTGCTACGGGTTTTGCTTCCTGTTTTAAGCACATTTCTCTTCTAAGTATGTCTGTTTATCTACCCTTTCTGTTCTTCATATATCCATGAGTAACTAAATTCACTTAGGGGCATGCTAATGACAGAACTATAGGCTAAAAAACGTGAGTCAAGTAGGCAGATTAACACTCGAACATTGATTGTATGTAAGCTTCATCCCACGGGCAATTTCGATTGGCCATCCATTTTGTCCAAAGAACTCCTAACCTCTGGAAGGAGTAAGAGTTCAGAGTCATATAATCATGCTAGCCTTTCATGGTAATCAGGAAACGGCCTAGGAATAGGCGTTTCCCTAGTACAAACTGAACACTCCTGTTTTAACAAGATGCTTAAGACCTTACTTTGAAGTCGAGTAAACTTGAGTCTCTCATGCATGGAATCGGACGATACTTGAGATAGAGTGAGTTTGATGTATAGAGAGTTGATCCAAAGCTTGATAATCGTAATAAACTGCCTATAGGATAGTCATTAGTAGCCCTTAATTCACCCTTTCAATCAGTTTCGCTGCTGTGTAATTGCGGAAACATTGCGGTCCACGCAATTCTGCCACTTTTCATGCTGTTTAGCTGTTTTCTTTCTCGTTTATTAATTCCATCCCTTATCCTTTGCATCTAATTTCAACTTGCATCTGTTTATGTTATATCCCTTTATACGTTCAGCAAAAAGTAGATAATTAAAAACCAATTTTACCCCATCAAATTCATCCCATCTTTCTTAACAATCACACTTCGCGAATAGCTAAAAATGAGTCTCTGTGGAAAAAACGAATTAAATATACTTACTACTTGCTGTGAGACCATGTATGCTTGCATGTTCTAAGTGCTCTCTCTTCTCTTTTGCATATTTATCTTTACACATTGAGCACGCAACAGGTACCCTACACCATGCAGGAGTTGTAAACTATTGGGATTTATGTCCTAAAACTCGTGGTTTGTAAACTGTTATGTTTGTAAATATTCTATTTAGAATAAAGAGTTATTAGTTTTATTCAGTAAAAGAGTTTACTGGAATAAAGTGAAACGTGTTTAGTTTACCCTATACCAATGACCAACACCCTTGGCTGAATATGAGTACTTGAGCTTCATGTATGACATGATTGTGGATCAGGCTCAAGTAGTCAGTCAAAACGGTCTATAGTATACGGATAAGGCTGGGTACCTTATCCTGGTTACACTATTGGATGCAGCTCACTTTGTTGTACAGAACGATGTGATCCGAATCGTTCCACATGGAAATGTGAGAAGTGAGGGCGTCCTGTGTAAAGAGTTTACACAAGATCGAACCGCGTATTAAGTCGTTCTCTCTTTATAACTCCGTTTACTGATGAGACCGACTTATACATTTTGATGGCCTAGGTAACTCGATCTCAATCCTAAGCTCGCTATGAACTCCTGCTTATTCGATAGTATCCTTTGACTTGCACGGGTGAGAGTGGCCCATAAGCGCCGACTCAATAAGCCTACCATCTTGGGGATAAAGTCGAATAGGTAGCTGGGGACATAGTTCAACAAGATTGGAGTTCACTCCTAACCCGCTCTTCAGGGTTAGTAGATAGGTTGTTCCCTTAATAGCTGACTCCGGGGCTTGAACAATTAGCGCGCACACTCTCACGAGATGAGAGGGTTAATTGATCTGTTGGTTGGACCACAGATCTATTGTTCATTAGAGGTGTCAGTGGTACTTAATAATAATAATTTTATTTATTAAACTTTTTAATAAATAAAATATATATATATATAACTTTATATATATATATATATGTGTGTCTTGCTGACTCCGGGGCTTGAACAATTAGCGCGCACACACTCATGAGATGAGAGGGTTAATTGATCTGTTGGTTGGACCACATATCTATTGTTCATTAGAGGTGTCAGTGGTACTTAAGTAACAAGACGTAATGCATGGGTTAAACGGTTTAAAATGACCCAGCTGTGATTACGAAAAATCTGTGAAGGGTCGACTTGCCCGTGACGGTTATATCAGAGGACATAATATATCTACTGTGAGGAGAGTGCATACCTCGAACTATAGTGAAGTCTTCGGGGGTTAACGAATGTTGATTAGTTCGGTTAAAAGAGTTTTGACCGGATAATCCCGTATCGTTGGAGCTCATGATCTGTAGGTCCTTTAGGTTCTCCTGGCTAGCTCGGATAACGCCGTGCAACAGTATAAAAGAAAAGAAAAAGAAAAAGAATTTGAATTGTTCAAATTCGGTTTGTGGAAGAAGGATTGACATATTTAAATATGATTTAAATATGGACATATTTAAATATGATTTAAATATGAATATGAGATTGGCCTAAAACATGAATAAGATTCATGTGTAAAAACGTCGGTTTTCGAAAAACCGGGTTTAGTCATATTATTTAATTAATATTTGATATTGAATTAAATAATAATTATTAATTAAAAAATTTAATTAATAATTATATATATATATTTTATTTATTACAAAGTTTAATAAATAAAATTATTATTATTATTTTTAATAATAATAATAATTATATATATATATATATATATAAAGTTATATATATATGAAATTCCTTCACGTTGGCCAGAGATAAGGAAGAGGAAGGAATTCATTTGTGAATTCTTTTAGTTTTTGAAAAAAGCAGAGGGGTACTTGAAAGTTAGATGTATTTTTTGAGATACATGACCCGATATGTGCTATGCAGTGGGAGCTGTCAGTATTATTAGTCCAATTGGATTGGATTCCGGTTAAAATTTTGTCTTTGTACTTAGAGGAGTAGAATACAAGAGTTGTATTGCTGATTCCTCGGTGGTAGCTAAGTCTGATTGCAGCTTGCGAAGCAGCAATAGGTTTATAAGTTGAGCTCACAGTTAGTGCTATGAGGAGATGTGATGGTCACATGGAAAGCCTTGTAGTACTTCATGCTGATTAGTTTACTAAGTCTCTCATGGCTAAAGTGTTTGAGAGACACCTAGAAGAGTCTAGGGCTCCGAGTTGCTGGAGAGGACAGTGGGAGAAAGCTTCTGATATATGATATATTAGTTTTCTCCACCTAACATGTACACCACGGACGTTTAAGTCCAAGTGGAAGTTTGTTGGGATTTATGTCCTAAAACTCGTGGTTTGAAAACTGTTATGTTTGTAAATATTCTATTTAGAATAAAGAGTTATTAGTTTTATTCAGTAAAAGAGTCTACTGGAATAAAGTTAAACGTGTTTGGTTTAACCTATACCAATGACCAACACCCTTGGCTGAATATGAGTACTTGAGCTTCATGTATGACATGATTGTGGATCAGGCTCAAGTAGTCAGTCAAAACGGTCTATAGTATACGGATAAGGCTGGGTACCTTATCCTGGTAACACTATTGGATGCGGCTCACTTTGTATTGTACAGAACGATGTGATCCGAATCGTTCCACATGGAGATGTGAGAAGTGAGGGCGTCCTGTGTAAAGAGTTTACACAAGATCAAACCGCGTATTAAGTCGCTCTCTCTTTATAATTTCGTTTACTGATGAGACCGACTTATACATTTTGATGGCCTATGTAACTCGATCTCAATCCTGAGCTCGATACGAACTCCTGCTTATTCGATAGTATCCTTTGACTTGCACGGGTGACAGTGGCCCATAAGCGCCGACTCAATAAGCCTACCATCTTGGGGATAAAGTCGAATAGGTAGCTGGGGACATATTACAGCAAGATTGGAGTTCAATCCTAACCCGCTCTTCAGGGTTAGTAGATAAGTTGTTCCCTTAATAGCTGACTCCGGGTCTTGAACAATTAGCGCGCACACTCTCATGAGATGAGAGGGTTAATTGATCTGTTGGTTGGACCACAGATCTATTGTTCATTAGAGGTGTCAGTGGTACTTAATAATAATAATTTTATTTATTAAACGTTTTAATAAATAAAATATATATATATAACTTTATATATATATATATGTGTCTTGCTGACTCCGGGGCTTGAACAATTAGTGCGCACACTCTCATGAGATGAGAGGGTTAATTGATCTGTTGGTTGGACCACAGATCTATTGTTCATTAGAGGTGTCAGTGGTACTTAAGGAACAAGACGTAATGCAGGGGTTAAACGGTTTAAAATGACCCAGCTGTAATTACGAACAACCTGTGAAGGGTCGACTTGCCCATGACGGTTATATCAGAGGACATAATATATCTACAGTGAGGAGAGTGCAACCCTAGGACTATAGTGGAGTCTTCGGGGGTTAACGAATGTTGATTAGTTCGGTTAAAAGAGTTTTGACCGGATAATCTCGTATCGTTGGAGCTCATGATCTGTAGGTCCTTTAGGTTCTCCTGGCTAGCTCGGATAACGCCGTGCAACAGTATAAAAGAAAAGAAAAAGAAAAAGAATTTGAATTGTTCAAATTCGGTTTGTGGAAGAAGGATTTACATATTTAAATATGATTTAAATATGAGATTGGCCTAAAACATGAATAAGATTCATGTGTAAAAACGTCGGTTTTTGAAAAACCGGGTTTAGTCATATTATTTAATTAATATTTGATATTGAAATAAATAATAATTATTAATTAAAAAGTTTAATTAATAATTATATATATATATATATATATTTTATTTATTAAAAAGTTTAATAAATAAAATTATTATTGTTGACCGAGAAATTTCGGCCAATCAGTGGTCGCCACGTGTCTCCATCACGACCGGGGATCAGATAGACTTGACCGAGCAAAGTCGGCCAAACTGCAATTGGGCTCGAAGTCGAATCGGGCCAGAAAGATTAAATGACAATTTGGCCCAAAGCCCAAAAGACAATTTGGCCCAAAGCCCAAGCCCATTGGGTCCAAACCCAAACCCATTGGGCCCAAAGCCCAAGCCCATTGGATCCAGGCCCATGAAAACTCTATAAATAGAGAGTTCATTTTCATTTCTAGGGTCAGAAAATTTCTTCTCCTAAGAACTCAGAGAGAATTCCAAAACAACGAAAGACTCTTTGAATCCTGAAGACTGAACGCCACTCCAAATTCAAACATCTGAAGACTTCACCGCTACGTGAAGCTGAAGATTCGACATCGAGAACAAGCTGCGAAGCCCTCGATCCAAATCCAACAACGAGAACAAGCTGCAAAGCCCTCGAAACAAATCTAACATCGAGAACAAGCTGCGAAGCCCTCGATCCAAATTCAACATCGAGAACAAGCTGCGAAGCCCTCGAGAAACATTTACATTTGAGAGAGAGAATCAGAGGATCAAACATTAGAGATTGTAATCCACTACGCACTGATAAATACAATACATCAATACAAATTCAAATTCATTTACACGTGTCGAATTTCCATTCGTCGTTCGAATTCTCGTGTGAACAGATTGGCACGCCCGGTGGGACAACTCTACCTCTCATCTCTTTCCCTCATCTAAAAAAAAAACAAGTGAAGTTATGTCGTTCAGAACTCCTTCAACAACCGTAGTCATGAACAACCGCTACACGAGTTCTACTCCCCACGATTGTCCACATGATTTTGTCACAATTGTGAGCAGAGTAATGACATCGTCAGGGGCATCTACGAGTGACAAATTTAATGTTAGGTGTAACCCTTTGTTCGAGTTCGATTATGACGTAGCATCCGTCATAACGACTGAAACAAATACTATGGAAGAAAGAATGACATTGGCGGGGGCGTCTACAAGTGACGAATTTGCCGTCAGGTGTAACCCTCTATTTGAGTTCGATTCTGACGTAACATCCTCCATGATGACTGAAATAAATGTTATGGAGGAACGAATGACAGAGTCTACGCGTGAGGGGATAATCACTCAGGAAAATTTCTTGTACGATGAATTTGTTCCCTCATCTGATCAACCAAATAAGGGGTCTGATCCAAATGTGATGTCTGTAATGATGGCAAACGCACGCATAAGCGACGAAGTGATCGCTGAAATGGAAAAGAAACTAAACTTTCTGATGAAAGTAGTTGAAGAACGAGACCTCGAGATTGCAAACTTAAGAAATCAGATGCAAAGTAGAGAGGCTGCAGAGTCAAGTCAAACTCCTGCAGCAAGAGGAAATGACAAAGGAAAAATTGTCATCCAGGAAGACCAAGCGCAACACTCAACGTCGGTCGCTTCCTTATCTGTCCAACAACTGCAGGACATGATTACCAACACCTTCAGAGCTCAATACGGTGGACCCACCCAAAGCTCCCTCTTGTATACCAAACCGTATACAAAGAGGATCGACAACTTGAGAATGCCCATCGGGTATCAGCCGCCAAAGTTTCAACAATTTGACGGCAAGGGCAACCCTAAACAACACATTGCCCACTTTGTTGAGACGTGTGAGAACGCTGGAACTCGCGGAGACTTGCTGGTTAGGCAATTCGTCCGAACTCTGAAAGGAAACGCTTTTGACTGGTACACCGACTTGGAAGCCGAGACGATTGACAGTTGGGAGCAGTTTGAGAGAGACTTCTTGAATCGCTTCTACAGTACGAGGCGAACAGTTAGTATGTCCGAACTCTCGCACGCTAACCAAAGAATGGGCGAGTCAGTCATCGATTTCATCAACCGTTGGAGATCGTTGAGTCTCGACTGCAAGGATCGACTCACCGAGGTGTCCGCTGTCGAAATGTGCATCGGCGGCATGAATTGGGGACTTCACTACATCCTACAAGGGATAAAGCCCCAAACATTCGAGGAATTAGCAACTCGCGCCCATGATATGGAGCTGAGTATTGCCAACAGAGGAAACAAAGACCTCTTAGTCCCCGACGTAAAGAAAATAAAGATGGAAACGAAGGGAGTTGGGAAAATCACTAAAAATGTCGTGGAAGAATCCATGGTCGTCAACACGACCTCTTTCAGATTTCCCTCAAAAAGAAATGAAAACAAGACAGAGAGAAGAAATGACGGAGGCGAGAAACGTCGCCTTACTTTAAAAGAGAAACAAGAAAAAGTCTACCCGTTTCCAAACTCTGACATTCCTGACATGTTAGAGCAACTACTGGAAACAAGATTGATTGAGTTTCCCGAGTGTAGGCGCCCGGAAGAAATGGACAAAGTCGATGATCCCAACTATTGTAAGTATCATCGAGTTATCAGTCATCCAGTGGATAAATGTTTCGTCCTAAAGGAGCTAATTCTAAGGTTAGCTAAAGAAGGAAAAATCGAGCTAGACTTAGATGAAATAGCTCAATCAAACCACGCTGCAGTAACAATGAACTCCGGCACTTAATTATGTCAAGCCTCATTTGATAAGTAAAAGGAAAGCCTGATCCAGTTTGGGACCTTCGAACCAATAATTGTTCGGTTCGGACATGAAACCCCAAAACAAATTTCTCTGGTAAAACATGAGGTCATCGGAAATGAGGATAAATGTTGGACCGTCGTGGCTCGTCAGAAAATACGACGACAAAGACCCGTCCAGAAAGAAGATTTCATGTTTCGAGATGATAAACGGAACAATAAGCTTTCAAAGAAGAAAGGAAGAATCAATTCGAGGAAGCCTAAACACGAGAGAAGAGAAAACAAATATTTTTCTCAACCTCGACGACGGGTGACCTTAAAAGAATTCTTCTCAAGAAGTTTCCTTCCTATCAATAAAGAGGAAGAAATCTTTGCAACTTCATGCTACATCAACGCAGAAGAAGTCGACGACTCAAAAGAAGTCGATCAAAGAACTTCTGTCTTCAATCGCATCAAGCCTTCAACTACTCGAACTTCGGTCTTCCAAAGGATGAGTATGGCCGCGACAAAAGAAGAAAATCCATGTCTAACTTCTACCTCCACTCGAACTTCCGCTTTCCAAAGGTTAAGTGTCTCCACATCAAAGAAAGACCGACCTTCAACATCTGTTTTTGATCGCCTCAAAGGGACAAACGATCAACAAGAAGGAAAGATGAAGATTGTAGAGGCAAGACTCTTCGATGAAGAAAGTAGCGACAAGAAAATTCACAGTCGTGTTCTTTCGCGCATGAAGAGGAAATTATCTGTTCTCATAAATACAGAAGGCTCCTTGAAGGTGAAGAAAAATATCATTATTCTAACGAATCCTACAAACGAAGGATCTGATGAAGACCGTGATGAAGATAAGATCTTTTGAAATGTAATACTCCTTAACGTAAGAGTATAAACTACATGTTGCTCCTGGCCCGCACGAGCTTAAAAGGTGAACGGCCCAAGTAAAAAAAAAATAATGTAATACTCCTTAACGTAAGAGTATAAACTACATGTTGCTCCTGGCCCGCACGAGCTTAAAAGGTGAACGGCCCAAGTAAAAAAAAAATAATGTAATACTCCTTAACGTAAGAGTATAAACTACATGTTGCTCCTGGCCCGCACGAGCTTAAAAGGTGAACGGCCCAAGTAAAAAAAAAATAATGTAATACTCCTTAACGTAAGAGTATAAACTACATGTTGCTCCTGGCCCGCACGAGCTTAAAAGGTGAACGACCCAAGTAAAAAAAAAATACTCATCTACGTTGCTGCGCTGCATCTCCAAGTTCGTTGCTGCGCTGCATCTCCAAGTTCGTTGCTGCGCTGCATCTACAAGTTCGCTGCTGCGCTGCATCATCTCTCATCTCCAAGTTCATCCCCAAGTTCAAGTTTCGCTGTGCTGCGCATCTCCAAGTTCAAGTTTCGTTGTGCTGCGCATCTCCAACAAGTTCTGCTGCTCTGCGCATCTCCAACAAGTTATGCTGCTCTACGCATCTTCAACAAGTTCTGCTGCGCTCCGCTCTGCATCTCCATCTCCAAGTTCTGCTGCACTGCGCTCCGCATCTCCAACTCCAAGTTCTGTTGCGTTGCGCTCCGCATCTGCATGTCCAAGTTCGGCTGCGCTGCGCATCTCCAACAAGTTCTGCTGCGCTTCGCATCTCCAAGTTCTGCTGCGCTTCGCATCTCCAAGTTCTGCTGCGCTGCGCATCTCCAACTTCAAGCTCGTGCGTAATCATCTCCAAGTATTTTTCTTAGGAGATCTCATAAAATGTAATACTCCTTAACGTAAGAGTATAAACTACATGTTGCTCCTGGCCCGCACGAGCTTAAAAGGTGAACGGCCCAAGTAAAAAAAAATTCATCATGTAATTTGAACTACGTTATGACTTGATCCCTTCCATCTAAGGGTACGTAGGCAACTTAAAGAAAAAAATACATATATACTTTAAGTCCAGTCGCGCGCAACAAAAATATACATTCATTCCATTCGAGCTACGTTCAAACAAGTGATCTCTTGATTTCGAAAATACGTAAGCAACAAAAAAAAAATTAAGTTCAACAAAGCAACAAAGGAAAATTATTATTCCAAAATGAGGGAGACAAGCCAAGTGTTCATAAAGAAAACATAAAAGTTCTTTTACACGAGAGAAATCTAGAAGAAGATAGATACACAAAAATATATATGCACATATATGCGTAAATCAAGGCGCCCACTGAAACTCTTTCAACTCCGCGCGCGAGCTCTCTAGAAGCTCGCGAACTGCAGCAACGGCTCGAGCATCGTCCTCGTCAATAATGGGGGCACATTCGAGGGCACGAATCTCTTCGCGTACACGCGAGACTTCAAGTGTCCCGCGACTCAAGACTTGCTCCCGGGCGGAGACAAAATTAGAAAGCCTCTCAAGCTCGATCTTCGTAGCTTCTATCTTCGCTTTCGCCTCTTCTATCTCCGTTTTCGTCTCTGTAACATCTAGGAGGGATCGGTCCAAATAAATCTTCTTTTCTTCCAGTTGACGATCCTTACTGTTGGAGTTTAGATTGGTTTTCCGAGTCGCGGCCACTTATTGGAGTAATCGCCGATATTGGGTTCTTCTACTAGGAGGTTAACTCCGCGTTTTAAGAGCTGATGTTCATCTTGTAAAAGAACGAGATGTTTCTCTCCAGAGACGATCTGCATCTGCAAAATACACCATGTTCCTGCAAAATAAATTCGAAAGAGTTAATAAATTCAAAACAAAGCGATAAGTATGGCGAAGGAATTAAATGAGCTACACAAACATGCAAGCATGAAGCGACTACCAAGAAAACGCAACAACAACAAAAAAATTGAAAAAAAAGTACAACACATATAGCCTTCCAAAAATGGGGAGAAATCTTAAAGAAAAAAAAAAGGTGAGAGTGTTATGGGGGAAGCACACCAACAAAGACGGAGTACGTTCTCTAAGTAGATGCACTCATTTCACGTAGAGTGGAAATGCTCAAACTGACGCATCTACAAAAGAGAAGTAACGCCTTCAAGTCGGCACTCTAATCTCATAGGAACGGAACGCGTCGATTCGACGCACCAACAAAGACGGAGTACGTTCTCTAAGTAGATGCGTTCATTTCACGTAGAGTGGAAATGCCCAAACTGACGCATCTACAAAAGAGAAGTAACGCCTTCAAGTCGGCACGCTAATCTCATAGGAACGGAACGCGGCGATTCGACGCACCAACAAAGACGGAGTACGTTCTCTAAGTAGATGCGCTCATTTCACGTAGAGTGGAAATGCCCAAACTGACGCATCTACAAAAGAGAAGTAACGCCTTCAAGTCGGCACGCCAATCTCATGGGAACGGAACGCGGCGATCCGACGCACCAACAAGGACGGAGTACGTTCTCTAAGTAGATGCGCTCATTTCACGTAGAGTGGAAATGCCCCAAACTGACGCATCTACAAAAGAGAAGTAACGTCTTTAAATCAGTACGTCGATCTCACAGAAACGGAACACGATGATCCAACGTACCAACAAAGACGGAGTACGTTCTCTAAGTAGATGCGCTCATTTCACGTAGAGTGGAAATGCCCAAACTGACGCATCTACAAAAGAGAAGTAACGCCTTCAAGTCGGCACGCCAATCTCATGGGAACGGAACGCGGCGATCCGACGCACCAACAAGGACGGAGTACGTTCTCTAAGTAGATGCGCTCATTTCACGTAGAGTGGAAATGCCCTAAACTGGCGCATCTACAAAAGAGAAGTAACGTCTTTAAATCAGTACGTCGATCTCACAGAAACGGAACACGATGATCCAACGTACCAACAAAGACGGAGTACGTTCTCTAAGTAGATGCGCTCATTTCACGTAGAGTGGAAATGCCCAAACTGACGCATCTACAAAAGAGAAGTAACGCCTTCAAGTCGGCTCGTCAATCTCATGGGAACGGAACGCGGCGATCCGACGCACCAACAAGGACGGAGTACGTTCTCTAAGTAGATGCGCTCATTTCACGTAGAGTGGAAATGCCCTAAACTGACGCATCTACAAAAGAGAAGTAACGTCTTTAAATCAGTACGTCGATCTCACAGAAACGGAACACGATGATCCAACGTACCAACAAAGACGGAGTACGTTCTCTAAGTAGATGCGCTCATTTCACGTAGAGTGGAAATGCCCAAACTGACGCATCTACAAAAGAGAAGTAACGCCTTTAAGTCGGCACGCTAATCTCATAGGAACGGAACGCGACGATTCGACGCACCAACAAAGACGGAGTACGTTCTCTAAGTAGATGCGCTCATTTCACGTAGAGTGGAAATGCCCAAACTGACGCATCTACAAAAGAGAAGTAACGCCTTTAAGTCGGCACGCTAATCTCATAGGAACGGAACGCGACGATTCGACGCACCAACAAAGACGGAGTACGTTCTCTAAGTAGATGCGCTCATTTCACGTAGAGTGGAAATGCCCAAACTGACGCATCTACAAAAGAGAAGTAACGCCTTCAAGTCGGCACGCTAATCTCATAGGAACGGAACGCGGCGATTCGACGCACCAACAAAGCCGGAGTACGTTCTCTAAGTAGATGCGCTCATTTCACGTAGAGTGGAAATGCCCAAACTGACGCATCTACAAAAGAGAAGTAACGCCTTCAAGTCGGCACGCCAATCTCATGGGAACGGAACGCGGCGATCCGACGCACCAACAAGGACGGAGTACGTTATCTAAGTAGATGCGCTCATTTCACGTAGAGTGGAAATGCCCCAAACTGACGCATCTACAAAAGAGAAGTAACGTCTTTAAATCAGTACGTCGATCTCACAGAAACGGAACACAATGATCCAACGTACCAACAAAGACGGAGTACGTTCTCTAAGTAGATGCGCTCATTTCACGTAGAGTGGAAATGCCCAAACTGACGCATCTACAAAAGAGAAGTAACGCCTTCAAGTCGGCACGCCAATCTCATGGGAACGGAACGCGGCGATCCGACGCACCAACAAGGACGGAGTACGTTCTCTAAGTAGATGCGCTCATTTCACGTAGAGTGGAAATGCCCTAAACTGACGCATCTACAAAAGAGAAGTAACGTCTTTAAATCAGTACGTCGATCTCACAGAAACGGAACACGATGATCCAACGTACCAACAAAGACGGAGTACGTTCTCTAAGTAGATGCGCTCATTTCACGTAGAGTGGAAATGCCCAAACTGACGCATCTACAAAAGAGAAGTAACGCCTTCAAGTCGGCACGCCAATCTCATGGGAACGGAACGCGGCGATCCGACGCACCAACAAGGACGGAGTACGTTCTCTAAGTAGATGCGCTCATTTCACGTAGAGTGGAAATGCCCTAAACTGACGCATCTACAAAAGAGAAGTAACGTCTTTAAATCAGTACGTCGATCTCACAGAAACGGAACACGATGATCCAACGTACCAACAAAGACGGAGTACGTTCTCTAAGTAGATGCGCTCATTTCACGTAGAGTGGAAATGCCCAAACTGACGCATCTACAAAAGAGAAGTAACGCCTTCAAGTCGGCACGCCAATCTCATGGGAACGGAACGCGGCGATCCGACGCACCAACAAGGACGGAGTACGTTCTCTAAGTAGATGCGTTCATTTCACGTAGAGTGGAAATGCCCAAACTGACGCATCTACAAAAGAGAAGTAACGCCTTCAAGTCGGCACGCTAATCTCATAGGAACGGAACGCGGCGATTCGACGCACCAACAAAGACGGAGTACGTTCTCTAAGTAGATGCGCTCATTTCACGTAGAGTGGAAATGCCCAAACTGACGCATCTACAAAAGAGAAGTAACGCCTTCAAGTCGGCACGCCAATCTCATGGGAACGGAACGCGGCGATCCGACGCACCAACAAGGACGGAGTACGTTCTCTAAGTAGATGCGCTCATTTCACGTAGAGTGGAAATGCCCCAAACTGACGCATCTACAAAAGAGAAGTAACGTCTTTAAATCAGTACGTCGATCTCACAGAAACGGAACACGATGATCCAACGTACCAACAAAGACGGAGTACGTTCTCTAAGTAGATGCGCTCATTTCACGTAGAGTGGAAATGCCCAAACTGACGCATCTACAAAAGAGAAGTAACGCCTTTAAGTCGGCACGTTAATCTCATAGGAACGGAACGCGGCGATTCGACGCACCAACAAGGACGGAGTACGTTCTCTAAGTAGATGCGTTCATTTCACGTAGAGTGGAAATGCCCAAACTGACGCATCTACAAAAGAGAAGTAACGTCTTTGAGGAAGTACGTCGATCCCACGAGAACAGAACAGAACGACTCGACGCACAACCTAGGACGAAATACGTTCCCTAAGCAGACGTGCATCTGCATAAGAGAAGTAACGCCCGTAAATTGTTACGCCGAGGCCACGAGAACAGAACAGAACAACTCGACGCACAACCTAGGACGGAATACGTTCCCTAAGCAGATGTGCATCTGCATAAGAGAAGTAACGCCCGTAAATTGTTACGCCGAGGCCACGAGAACAGAACAGAACGACTCGACGCACAACCTAAGACGGAATACGTTCCCTAAACAGACGTGCATCTGCATAAGAAAAGTAACGCCCGTAAATTGTTACGCCGAGGCCACGAGAACCGAACAAAACAACTCGACGCAAAACCTAGGACGGAATACGTTCCCTAAACAGACGTGCATCTGCATAAGAGAAGTAACGCCCGTAAATTGTTATGTCGAGGCCACGAGAACCGAACAGAACAACTCGACGCACAACCTAGGACGGAATACGTTCCCTAAGCAGACGTGCAGCCGCATAAGAGAAGTAACGCCCGTAGATTGTTACGCCGAGGCCACGAGAATAGAGCAGAACAACTCGACGCGCAACCTAGGACGGAATACGTTCCCTAAACAGACGTGCATCTGCATAGGAGAAGTAACGCCCGTAGATTGTTACGTCGAGGCCACGGGAACAGAACAGAACGACTCGACGCACAACGTAGGGCGGAATACGTTCCCTAAACAGACGTGCATCTGCATAAGAGAAGTAACGCCGGTAAATTGTTACGCCGAGGCCACGAGAACAGAACAGAACGACTCGACGCACAAACCTAGGACGGAATACGTTCCCTAAACAGACGCGTATCTGCATAGGAGAAGTAACGCCCGTAGATTGTTACGTCGAGGCCACGGAAACCGAACAGAACGACTCGACGCACAACCTAGGACGGAGTACGTTCCCTAAACAGACATGCATCTGCATAGGAGAAGTAACGCCCGTAGATTGTTACGTCGAGGCCACGGGAGCTGAACACGACGATTTGGCGTACCAACAAGGACGGAGTACGTTCCCCAAGCAAACACTCCGATCTCACACAAAGTAAGAATCGAAGCCTCCGCAAAGAAGAAGTAACGCCCAAATCAGTACGCCAAATCCTGAATCGGCGGTAAAGGAAATGGCGCACCTACAAAAAAAATTGTCGCAACACTCACTCAGATTAGGCACATTACAATTCTCTTTTTACATCACATGAATGACTAAGTTCAAATTGGGAGTTGAGATAGGATCTATTATACCTAAACGATCCAATATCATTATCAGCATCCAATACTTAATTCAAACAGATAGTTCTTAATTCAGCAACAGGTTGTTTAAGGTCAAAATTGAAGTTTGAAGAATGAATACGCTAGCACAACATCATATAATGCTTCTCACAAGCAATGTTGGCAGCTTAGAGTTATAAGAAATAAAAACTCAAGACTTGGATTTGGTCAAATTTGGTCTGGCAAGGTTGTGATGTGTTGTTTTCAATCAATGGTTATGATGTTGCCAACTTTTTGAATCATACACTTCCTCCTCCATTGATGAATTGATGAAGCAAAACTGGAAGAAGAGTGATAATGTTGCCTCAAATATTGATTTTTGCTTACCAGATCCTCAGAAGATCATTACAGCCACACAAAATCCCCACACAAACAAACACATTCCATACATCATCAAAATCCCCACAAAAACAAGCAACATGAATCAATATATTAAAAGTACAAGCATCAGAATAGCCATAATTATCAATGCCCGCAAATTAAAAAAACAAAAACAAAAAAAAAGCTTCGCAACAAGGATTGGCATGGCGCACTGTATTGAACAAAAATTCCCTGCACTTGAACAATGCATCCAATAAAAAAATAAAATTGCGGGTCCATTTACTTGCGACAGAAGGATGGAATTTCATCAAATATATAAAAAAAAAATAATAATAATAACTACCGATTCTTTTTTTGGTCGAGACCCGCAAGCCGCAACGTCGCTTCCAGCCTCCGGCGAAGCAACGACTCCTAGGCTAAAACCACGAAGAACAGCAGCCGACGACGGCTCGCGCTAGCAAAATTAAACCTCCAGTGAAACCGACATCGGCGAGCGGCGTCTCTCCTCGCGAACGACGGCGATGGAAGCAGGGTTCCTTCGCGAACGACGGCACGCCTCGAACGGTTGGGCTTCGGCCAGCAGCGGCGGAGCTAAGGCTGACAGCGGAGGCCGAAGACGGAAGGCAGAGACCGAACAACGGTCAGCGATCTTCGACGAACGGCGACGGTGACTCGCGGTTACGGCGGCGGAAGCGGAGACGTGCGTAGATGAACGACGCCGACAGACGTGCAGCTAGGCGAGGCGACGGGCGTCAGACGAGCGGCGGTGAAATGAGCGGCTGGGCTTCGACGAGTTCCTCCCTCGTGAGGGCGGCGAAAGGACGGAGGCTGACGGCGGCAAACATGCTGTGGTCTTCTTCGCGGCAGCAGGCGTGCGGCGGCAAGCGAAGCAGCAACGGCGGCGGCGAGCGTTGTTCCTGGTCTGCTGAGATTTGAAGAAAAGTGAAAATGCGGCATTTGGAAGAAGACCACGTACTTCTCTTAGAAACCTAAAAGATTATAAAGTTAGGGTTTGCTATGACTGTGAAAATACAAAAATACCCTTCACTTAAAGTGCAAATGACAACTAAAGTCGTCTAAGTTCCGCTCTACCAAACAAGCTTCTTGGTTATCATTTGTCTTCACATTCTAGTGTTTCATCTGGCCAATTATTTATGCCAAAATAAAAAAAATTCCCCGACACTCTTATTCCGAATTCAAGCCAAACTTTAGAAGCTTACCATTTTTTTTTTGACCGAGAAAATTAAAATTTTTGGGCATATTCCAAAATTTACTTTCAGACATGATTTAGAGTCAAAAGTTATCTAAATCCAAGTCTCAAATCAAAATTGGCGGTTTGGGTATATTTTATCCACGTCGAAATTAGAGTAAAATTCAAAGTCAAACCCTATTCAAAATACAATTGGGCAGACACAAGTCCTTACTCTACATCTCAAGATAAACTAAGGTAGAAAAAAAATCTCTCTACCGAAGTTTAAATCAAATTTCTGTCAGATAAGAAAGATCAAAACTACGAGCCAAATTCATATTTTTGATCGATTGACATGGAAAGAGACGTCAATTAAAATAATTGATCTATGAATCGAACTTCATATTTCGATAAAATTGATACGTCAAAGCGGAGTCGAAATTAAGATGTCCTACGTTTCGATTTATCTATTCAACTTTTCCGAGACTCACCCACACATACTTGTGCATAACTCTCGAAAAAGGGGGCATTTGTTGACCGAGAAATTTCGGCCAATCAGTGGTCGCCACGTGTCTCCATCACGACCGGGGATCAGATAGACTTGACCGAGCAAAGTCGGCCAAACTGCAATTGGGCTCGAAGTCGAATCGGGCCAGAAAGATTAAATGACAATTTGGCCCAAAGCCCAAAAGCCCATTGGGTCCAAACCCAAGCCCATTGGGTCCAAACCCAAACCCATTGGGCCCAAAGCCCAAGCCCATTGAATCCAGGCCCATGAAAACTCTATAAATAGAGAGTTCATTTTCATTTCTAGGGTCAGAAAATTTCTTCTCCTAAGAACTCAGAGAGAATTCCAAAACAACGAAAGACTCTTTGAATCCTGAAGACTGAACGTCACTCCAAATTCAAACATCTGAAGACTTCACCGCTACGTGAAGCTGAAGATTCGACATCGAGAACAAGCTGCGAAGCCCTCGATCCAAATCCAACAACGAGAACAAGCTGCAAAGCCCTCGAAACAAATCTAACATCGAGAACAAGCTGCGAAGCCCTCGATCCAAATTCAACATCGAGAACAAGCTGCGAAGCCCTCGAGAAACATTTACATTTGAGAGAGAGAATCAGAGGATCAAACATTAGAGATTGTAATCCACTACGCACTGATAAATACAATACATCAATACAAATTCAAATTCATTTACACGTGTCGAATTTCCATTCGTCGTTCGAATTCTCGTGTGAACAATTATTATTATTTTTAATAATAATAATAATAATAATAATATATATATATATATGTGTCTTGCATGCAGCAAGACACATATATATATATATATATAAAAAGTTATATATATATATGAAATTCCTTCACGTTGGCCAGAGATAAGGAAGAGGAAGGAATTCATTTGTGAATTCTTTTAGTTTTTGAAAAAAGTAGAGGGTACTTGAAAGTGAAAAATAAAAAACTCAGCTTTGTTTGTTTTTTATTTTTAGCCTCTGCCTTTTCTTCGTCTTCTTCCTTCTTTATTTTCCTTTCTTTTCTCTTCTTTTCGGAGTCCCACAACTCTGTTGCGCGGCGCCGAGGATAGCGGGACTACCTGGGGTGGTCCTCGAGGTGTTCGTGCGAAGAGGCCGGAAGAGTTCGTGACGAGGAACGGCCGGCGGACTTGAAGAAATTGGAGCTACAAGGGTATGTATTTCTAATTTCTCATTTCTGTCGCTTTGAGCATGTTTACTATTTGTTAAATTGATGAAATTAGAGTATCATCGGTCCGAAATCGCTTTCCGCTGCGCATGTCGCTTCATCATAAACGTACTTGAGGACTTCATGACGAAGCGATGAGGACGGTTGTCCAAACATTGCTTGTAATGAAGACATGATTTCCTTCGAGGAAACCATAACTTCATGCCTCTCAGACAGAACATCTTGCATGCTTGCCAAGATATAGACTCAGGCTTTATCATTAGCCTTAATCCATCCATCGTATGCCTCTCGAACACTTTGAGATGCATTCGAGCTAGGAGTGGGAGGACATTCCTCCGTTAAGACAAACCTCAGGTCGTCAAGGACCAGAATCGTATTCAGGTTCGACTTTCAGGTCCCGTAATTCTCTCCAGTCAAAATGTCGTGAGCTAACAACTGAATAAACGAGCTCGACATGCTGATAAAGAATGTAAGTCTATTAGAGAAACTGTTTTAACCTATTTAAACCAATTAAAGGGTTTAGCAATAAATAAAGTACCCAAACTCTTTATTTACTTGCAACGATACTTTAGTAGGTCAGAATGGCAGCTACCGGCTGGTAGTCGAGCACTCCTTTACTAAATCAAGACAATCTTGACTAAATGCTAACTCCAGAATAACTCGTATTCCTATAACATCTTAGTTATCGTTTTTTGTCAAAATTCACTAACTCCTTAGCAAATCCTGTAAGTGTGACCCTCCATTTTTAGAATGCACAAGACGACCCCAACAGTGCATCCGAAGGGTATGTCGGTGTTGTGAATGACCCTATGTTTCTTTATCCATAAATGGTGACTGACTTGTTCGACCCCCATGAATTGACCCTCCGAAGGGATTGGTGCCACTCTTGAGCACCTTGCAGGCGGAACATGGGAATCTCACGGTTCAATCCAATGGAGGAAACCGCAGGAAGTACGTACTTCCTTCTGCCACTTACTATAGACACTTACTCCATTCACCTTGCTATTGAAAGTTGCAAACACCACCCGACTAGAGATGCCTCAAATGACATCATGAGGCCCTGCAAAATTCTCACGTTGTGAACTATAGGGAGTGCGTAGCAGGAGAGGGATATATCATATATTCCTTCTCAATACATCTACTAAGCATCATAGACGGTGTTTAGGGTAAATACTCAGGTTTTATCCGACTAAGTAAATAAAACCTTAAGTCTAGGCAAATAATTTTACCTGAGATGTCTAGGTTATAAACACTTTACTAACCTTACACCTCTCACACATGCTCATAAAGCCTAGTTAACTTTACTCAAGTATCGGGTAGTCCCCAGGTAGGAGGTGTTCCGTCAATTCAAGTCCTCCAACCTAGACAAGAGTTCACTAGGTGAGTTTCTCATAACCTTAGCATTTACGAGATATCGACCTATTCATCTAATGAAAGAGATCAAATCATTTAACCCTAAATGAACATGCTCTTTGATCTTTGTTATAGATTTTAAAAGTCTAAGCCATTTTTACAACGCTTGCAAAAACTATACTTTCTACAACAACCATCTACATGCTTCTCAAACATGCATCGCTAAGGCATGACAAGTTGAATATTTAACTTCATAATCAATATAACACCTATATCGATTATGCTCTTAAACATACAACTCCTAATTCATAATCAATATAACACTTATATCGATTCTTTGAATTAAGCATGCATCCTATACATTATAAAACTTATAACATACAATATGCCTCTAATGTTGGATGTTTATTTTCATAATTAATATAACACTTATATCAATTAGTCTATTAAGCAAACAACATCTAATTCATGAATTAATATAACTCTTATATTAATACTCATGAATAAAACATGCATCCTATACATTATAACACTTATAACATACAATATGCATAAAACAAGGGGGCAACCTATGTTGTATGTTTAATTTTATAATTAATATAACACTTATATCAATTATTCTATTAAACTAAGAACATCTAATTCATGAATTAATATAACTCTTATATTAATACTCGTGAATTCCCAAATATGCATACTATATATTATAACACTTATAACATAATTTCAATGCATGGAGCATGCTTCCTACGGTGGGATTTTAAATCTATATGGCATACGTTATGCACATACAAACAAGAATTTTAATTAAAACATACATTCACAATGCATAATTAATTAAACACACAAAAGTTGACCGGTTTTGGCATCAAGCAAGCAATAACTATTTTATTACAAGTTTGAACAACAAGCTAAGTCTTGAGCGGACTTCGAACTCTTCGTACCGCCTTGGACAAGCTTGCTACCCCGAACGCTTCGATAAAATTCTCTTCGAGCTTCTTCTTTGTATCGCCTAGAACGAGTTTGAACTTGCACCGAACATTTCAGTGAGCTCAAAACTCGAGCTTCTTTTACAAAGAAACCTATATGGACTCTAATGACTCTATAAAATACAGACTCTTCAGCACACATTAAACCCCATACATTCTCAGGCAATTACAAATAATGAAATTAAAAAAGAAACAATGCCAAAACTGATATTCAAGCACACAACATCTAATTCATGAATTAATATAACTCTTATATTAATACTCAGGAATAAAACAAGCATCCTATACATTATAACACTTATAATATACAATATGCATAAAACAAGGGGCAACCTATGTTGTATGTTTAATTTCATAATTAATATAACACTTATATCAATTATTCTATTAAACTAAGAACATCTAATTCATGAATTAATATAACTCTTATATTAATACTCGTGAATTCCGAAATATGCATACTATATATTATAACACTTATAACATAATTTCAATGCATGGAGCAAGCTTCCTACGGTGGGATTTTAAATCTATATGGCATACGTATGCACATACAAACAAAAATTTTAATTAAAACATACATTCACAATTCATAATTAATTAAACACACAAAAGTTGACCGGTTTTTGCATCAAGCAAGCAATAACTATTTTATTACAAGCTTGAACAACAAGCTAAGTCTTGAGCGGACTTCGAACTCTTCCTACCGCCTTGGACAAGCTTGCTACCCCGAACTCTTCGATCAAATTCTCTTCGAGCTTCTTCTTTGTATCGCCTAGAACGAGTTTGAACTTGCACCGAACATTTCGGTGAGCTCAAAACTCGAGCTTCTTTCACAAAGAAACCTATATGGACTCTAATGACTCTATAAAATACAGACTCTTCAGCACACATTAAACCCCATACATTCTCGGGCAATTACAAATAATGAAATTAAAAAAGAAACAATGTCAAAACCGATATTCACTTTAAACGTTGTTGCGTGCTCAATGTTTAAAATAAAGATGCAAGAATAGAGCACTCAGAACATGCAAGCATACATGATCTTGTAGCAAGTAATAAGTATTTTTTCATTCGATTTCCCACAGAGATTTATTCTTAGTTACTCGTGAAGTGTGTTGTTAAGTAAGAATGAGTGGATTAACGGAGTAGATTTGATTTTAGGGTGCCTAATTACTAAGTAATATGTAGAGGATGCAAGCATGAACACGTGTAAATAAATACTAAACTTGAATGTAAAGAGAAGAGAAAAATAAATGAAGAGAAAAATGGTTAAGGCAGAATTTTTAACTAAGGGAATTGCGGAAACAGCAATTAT
This sequence comes from Herpetospermum pedunculosum, assembly GCA_028017165.1. Taxonomy (NCBI): domain Eukaryota; kingdom Viridiplantae; phylum Streptophyta; class Magnoliopsida; order Cucurbitales; family Cucurbitaceae; genus Herpetospermum; species Herpetospermum pedunculosum. The sequence continues at coordinate 2,595,946 of JAPQWQ010000185.1, forward strand.
ACCGCAATGTTCTTAACAGCGAAATGTGTGTAAAGTGTGTAAACAAGGGCTACTAACGACTCCTCTATAGACTTTTTCACACGATTCTCAAGCATTAGATCAACTCACCATGCATCAAACTAACTCAATCTCATGTATCTTCCGATTTCATGCATTAGATCCTTTAGTTTACTCATGTCCAAGTAAGGTCTTAAGCATCTTGTTAAAACAGTAAGTTATGATTTGTACTAGGAAAACGCCTATTCCTAGGTCGGTTTCTGGCTACCTTGAGAGGCTAGCATGAGTGTATGACTCTGAACTCTTACTCCTTCCAGAGGTTAGGAGTTCTTTGGACAAAATGGATGGCGAATCGAAATTGCCCGTGGGATGAAGCTTACATACAATCAATGCATTCGAGAGCTATCCTACATGCTTGATTCACGTGTTTTAACCTATAGCCTTGTCATTAGCATGCCCTTATATGATTTAGTTACTCATGGATGAAGATGGAATGGGAAGAAGAGATGAAGAAGACATGCTTAGAAGAATTTTAAAGACAAAATAGAAAAGGAAAACAGCCAACCGAGAAGGGAAAGAACTCGTGAATTGATGAATTAATACTTCGATTTACTAGAATTGTAACTAAACAAACGACAACCTTGAAGACTAAAGTAAAACAGAAAGCAGCGAAATGGAATAGAGTAGCTAATGAAAAGGAAAATAACAACAAATAATAATGAAAACAGGAAGCTTAAGGCAGAAAGCAGTAAATTCAAGCGTGGTCGCCTCGTTGCAGACGCCTCGGCTGAAGGGAGAGAAAGGCAAGCCTTGCTTGGATGAATCCAATCAGAAGAGAAGATGAATCTTCTCTCCTTCCTATCAGATTGTCGACTCCAACAGCTGAACCTCTCAAACCAACAGACGGAGAAGAGAAAGAATGGGAAAGACTGCGCTGAGAAGAGAGTTCTACGCCTTTCGAATGTGTTTCAACCTTCCACTTTGACCTCCTTTTATAGTGTTCTGCAGGTGTGCTTGGGCCAAGGAGAACCATCCATTCTCAACGTCGTACTACTACGTGCTTGGGTCGGAACAAAACAGAAAATAGTTAGACAACTTACGGATTTCACTTAAAACATTGCGGTTTTAGCAATGTTTCCGCAATGCTTCCGCAATGCACAATTTTCATTCCTTTAACTTCGTTTTTGGTTCTTTTTCTTTCCTTTTGTATACAAGTCCTAATTTAGCTTCATTCTTCTAATTCTCATATATAAGCACGAGTTTAAGCTAAATCCTACCAAAAACACTTACAAATGTACCTCTTTCTAGGGTAAATAAGTCCTAAAATAGTCGCTTTTGGAGACATAACACACCCCCAAACTTAAGGTTTTGCTCGTCCTCGAGCAATCTAAGGACTTACTTAGGCTACTGTTTTAACTTCTTTCACCACTTGCTGACTCTCCTAAGTTCCTATCTATGGCAATGCTGTCCTGTGACACACTTCTAAATTTAAAACTAACTTCTCATTTTGCTTCTTCTGACTTCGCGCGCCTAATGACCCTACTGTTTCACTAACTCCCCACGACTGATCTATTTGCTTCTGTCATATAGTGCAACTATCCCTAAGGTTTCAAATTCTACCTAGCTTTACCCCAGACTCAGTACATGCTTCTAATGTTTTACTTTTGAGCTACCTAGGATTCCTTAGAGTCATGCCAGTCTTAGTACAAATCAGTGACAGTAGTACATTCATATAACAAACTAAACCCTGGCATCACTACATTGGATATACATTCATCTCCCTAAACAAACCTAAAATCTACAGCCTTGTGCTTAGCTCATTGAAGATCAAAGTTCTTTTTATTCAGGACATCTAAGCCACAAAGCTGCAACTCCTAAGCATACATTCTTCTTCCTTAATTTTTCCTTCTTCCTTTCTTTCTTGGGGACCTCTCCTTTGGTTGCCTTTTGATGCAATGTCACTTGTGGGTTACACACATGACACTGATTACTCAGCAACCTCAAGAGAGACATCCCACTTAATTCTATTCTTTTTTTTTTTTTTCAGTTCATCATTTTTTCTTAGGATATGCCAAATATGCCGGTCAATTTTGCTGTGTTTTTAATTTAATTATGCATGTTGTTTTTAATTTAATTATGCATGTTGATGTATGTTTTAAATTTTAATTGATTGCATAGAGTATGCCATCTAGATTAAAATCCCACCATAGGTTAAGCATGATCATGCATTTTAATTATTTTTAATATAAGTGTTATATTTGGATAATTATGATTAAAATGATTTCTAATTTGATTAGATAATTTCCTAATATGTTTATATTTCCATATTTACAATATAATTGTTATATTTGGAAATTTTAAATTAGGATATTTCCTTTTATAATAGGAATCCATATTTTTCTAATATTGATTAGGATATCTTTTCCTAGATATAGTGATATCAATAAAATCTTTTCCAATGAGATTGGGAAATCTATTGGGAAATCTTTTGGGAAATCTTTTCCCAATAAGATTGAGATATATTTTCCCAATAAGTATTAGGATATTTTTCAAATGAGATTTGATATTTTCTAATAAGATTCATATATTTCAATTAGAATGTTTCTTTCCTTATTGAAAAGATAATTTAATTCATTCTTTAAAGAGTTTAAATATTTGAATTTAGTTTATCTTTTATTCTAATAAGATTAGAATATAGGATAATCTTTAATTTTGTTTTAAAGGGTTTAAAATTGTTAAAAATTCAAGATTATCCATAAGGTGAATTAATTTTTAATAGGATTAAAAACATGGCTTAAAATCAACTGAAGTTCATTGATCTAGTAATTAATAGTTAATTAAAGATTAATGAATTTAAAATGAAAATTGACTATAAGGGAACCCTGTCTAAGAAAGGTTACTCGGGTGAGGTACTTAAGTTGACTGAAAAGGAACACCTCTACCTAAGAACTGGCCTGGGGGTTGAATTAGTCAAATTTTATTTTATTTCATTAAGCAGACTCATAATGTGATTAGTTTTAAATAGTTTAATATACTTGATAATTCACATTAAAATCAATCTAACCAACATAAGGGTTATGAAAGGGTAGATTGAAGAACTTAGATAAATGAGATTAGCCTAATTTGTCTAAGTAATAGAAAACCCTATTTCAAAATACTTAGTGGGAGAAAGACATATGTCAAAATAACCCTACGGTCTCTACCATAGATTCACAACGTGAGATTCATGTGAGGCCTCGAGGCGGCTTTGGACCGTCCCCCTACGGAAGGTGTTTACATGGGTCAATATCAGGGTGAATCTCTTGAGAAAGTATTTTTAAATAGTAAGTGGGAGAAGGAAATGTGTCAACATATCCTACGGTCTCTATCATTGGTTCATAACGTGAGATTCATGTGGGGCCTCGCGGCGGCTTTTGGACCGTCCCCCTACGGAAGGTGTTTTACATGGGTCAATATCAGGGTGAATCTCCTGAGAAGGATAAGATTGTAATTTTATTTCCAATACTTGACCTACCCTACGGCGGCACTTGTTGGGATAAAATTATAGAATCTAAAATGATGGGTTACACTTACAAAGATATCATTAAGGTTGTTAATGATTTTCTTGACCAAACTAATGGTAACTAAATGTTATAGAAATAAGAGTTATTTTGGGATAACACTTGGTTGAGATTGTCTCGGTTTAGTGAAGGGGCATTTGACCTACCCTACGGCGGCACTTGTTCTAACTCACTAAAGTATCATAGTATTAAAAAAAAAATAATGTTTTAGGGTTCATTTATCAAATTGTTTGTTTTCTATGCTGAAATTGAATGAATATTGATTGCATGTTATTAGATAAATATATATATTTTTTATATATTTCAATATTATGTCTATTTCTCTCAATTTTAATTTTCGTTACTAATTTGTCAAATTGAGAAAATAATATCACTTGAAAAAATAATGTTAACACTATATAATGACCGTGTAAATTTTTTCTTTAATTTGTCTTTATTGAGAAATGTTCTCAAAAACCTGTTGCCAATGCTAATTGAATTGTTCGTAAAGCACATGATTAATAAATCAATATAACGAGATGGCTTATACAAATTTTCTATTTGACATATTAGATGTCAAGCTAAGAAGATAAAGAAGATGACAACAACATATGAGATATTGTTAAAGTCAATAAAAGCTAGATTTAGATATTTATCTAAATAATCTCAAAAACTAAGTATTACCAAAATCCAAGAAAAGAAACCATATGACTGTAGCTAAAAGAAAATAGTTTCTAAATTAGCAAAGTAGTCATAATAAGAGGAATTTATGAAATACCTCTATAAGAAGAACATGGATAAAAGTAAATTTGATTTACTAGATTTTTTCATTACCACCTATATAGTAGATTCAGATCCACTATTAAGATTTGTTCTTCATTAAATTTTATATAATTCTTGGAAAATACTTAATTATGTAGAATGATCTCTACTTGTTGGCACCAGAAAACCCATCTCAATTAATGTAGTGGGAGACATTAAGATGTCCATAAGAAATAATTGTTATTTAATGCTGAATATGGTGTTTTTAGTACCATAGGAGAAATTCAATTTCTTTAACTTTATTACTAATAAAATGTTCATATAGTATGAATATTTTAGTACTAAATTTTTATTTTCAAAATTGTTTGAAAAGTTCAGCCGAAAAATAAGAATAATTTGTATGTGTTAAATTGTTAACATATAAAATACTACACAATGAGATATTCAGGATTATAGAATCCAGAATATAAAGACAATTTATATTCTCCTAAAATATGATACCCGTCTTTGGCATTCAAGATTGATTCTGATCAATTTGAATAAAAAGACTACTACGAAGTGATTCTCTAAATGTTAGAGTTAATTGCTTTATATGTCTTAAGATCTTGCCTTTCATGCAAGATAATTAATAGGTTTTTGTTGGAAAAGCCTACAGGCCAAAGAACACTGATGAATATTTCATATCACTCTAGCTGATGATTATTCAAGAAATAAGTATCGTAACTTAATGCAACATAAGTCTGAATATTTTGAAAAGTTCAAGGAATATAAGACTCAAGTTGAAGGTCAATTAGGTAAATCTATCAAAACACTATGATCAGATCACAGTGAAAAGTACAGGAACGTTATGTACTAAGACTAATTGATAGAAAGTGAGATTTTATCTCAACTCTAGCACAAAGTACAATTAAGTGAAATTGTGTTGTAAGAGGAGAAACAAGACCTTGTTAGACATGGTCAGAACAATAAAGAATTACACGCCATTATAAGACTCTTGTTAGGATATACAATATAGATTGTATAGTGAACATGATTCTATCTGAAAGGTGTCCATGAGACAACTTTGAGATTATAGAAGAGTAGTAAAGTTAGTTTACAACCCTTCGAGTTTTGAGAGTTTTAAGCATACATGCTGAAACTTGAATATGTTCAATAGTGTTGAAAAGTTGGTTCCAAGTGAAGCCACTAAATAGTTAACAAAAGTTGTTAACAATTTAATTACATTTGATAGTCAAATGGATCCTAGTCATGAATTGGATAAGCCTCATCGTAGTGGGAGAGTATGAGATGACCCAACTGTTACAAGAGCTTATATGAAGCCTAAGTTGTCATATTAGATGACAAAATGTAGGGCTTCTTGACCTCAAAATTGAAATGAGGGTCAATGACAAAGACTAGTAGACCAAAGTCATAAATCTTGAGATAGAGTAGATGTACTCATCTTTATCTAGAACTTGTAGATATTCGTGATGGGGTAAACCCCATAGGTTTTGAATATATCTACAAAAGTAAAAGATTTGTAAATAAGAAGGTACATACCTTCAAAATAAGACTAATGACAAATATAGATGGAGAAAGTAAACTATGGATAAACTTTCTCATTTGTTGTCATATTAGAGTATATAAGCATTTCCTAATTCATAGTTGCATATGAGATATGTCAAGTGAAGGTTTAAGAAATCTTTTTTTGAAAAGAAGTCTTAAAGAATGCATTTACAAATCAATTACATGAGTTCAATTTCAAAAATCAAAAGCAAAAGGTTTGCAAGAAGTAAAGGTTCATTTATGAAATGAATTTGATTACTAGATTTTTGAATGTAAGGTTTGATAAAAGTATAAAAAACTATGACTTTGAATAAATATTAATGATATTGTATAGACAAGAAAATCATTAATTACTTAGTGGAATTTTCTCATATTTTATGGGGATGACTTATTACCCATTGTGAATGTTGTAAGATTTGAATCCAACATAAAATGTTGACTACCTAACCAATTCCAAATGAATGATTTAAATTACTGGGTATGTCCTAAAATAGAGTTTTCGAGGACAAAATGTTATTTATGTCTCACACATCTTATATTGACAAATTTGTTGTCAAGTATATGATGTAATACTTCAAAAATGATAATATATCATTCTTACATGAAGTTTAGATTATCTAAGGAATAGTGTCCTCAGACATTTCAAAATGTTGAGAACATAAGATTGACTATCTACGTTTGAGTGGGAGAAAATCTAATGTACACTTGAGACATGACATTTGACGATAAAATTGGTTAGCATTTATTAGTTAACCCAATGGTATGACCATTGCGCGGATAAATAAAAACTTTTCTCAAAATATCTATGGATAAAATGAGAAATTATATTTTTGTGTATGAGGTTAAAGATTTGATCTTTACGAGATGCACTGATTTTAACAAAGATTTATGGAAATCTATGTTTACCCTAGATGGTGGAGCATGGTATGCAAGTTAAATGTTCTTGCTTATGAAGTAAAGAACTTCCATAACTCAAATAATTTCTTATTGGTCTGAAAGATGTTTCAGATATAGTTAAGCCTAAAACGTTTTATGTAATGGCTAAACTAAAGGAACTTAGATAACATCAATATATAGGGTATCCTGAGAGAGAAAGAATCGTGGTAGGACCAAGATGACTTTTAATTGACAGTCGTTTTGATCTATATAAAAAGACTTTCCAGGCTAAAGTGTTTGAAAGCCACCTAGAATGTCTAGGATTATGAGACATGTCTCATCTTCACTAGGGCAAGTGGGAGAACATGTTGGGTGTAGAGTATGCCCTAGGATACATGTCTCACCGGCTTTAGTGCAAGTGGGAGATTGTTGGATTTATGCCCTAAAGCCTCGTAATTAATTAATAATTATTTGATAATTATTTTATTATTATTATTTGCAATTTATAATATTCATTATATAAATAAAATCCAAGGTTATTAGTGTAATCTTGAACTGTATGTAGTTGACATACGGGAGGATCATGTTCAAGTAATAACCTAAAGGGTCTATAGTATATGGATAAGGTTGGGTGTCTTATCCTGGTAACACTATTGATACGGCCCACTTTGTAATTGTTACAAATGATTTGATCCAAATCATTCATGTAGAGACATGTGAGTGGGGGTATCCTATACAATGAGTTTGTATAAGACTGGACCACGAAATATATAATCTCTCTTTATAAATCCGTTATTTGAGAAGATTAATATTTCACAGGATGATCATATGTGACTCGATCTTAATCCTGAGTGAGTTATGAACTCCTGCCTGTGAGGGCTCGTCCTTTGATTTGTATGGGTGAGAATGACCTTTATAGCCGATTCAATAAGCCTACCATTTTGGGGACTTGACCAAATAGGGAGTTGGGAACATAAGTTTCACAAGATGGAATTCACTTCTTCCCATATAGGGAAAGTAGATGAGTAGTTCCCTTAAGTGCTGATTTCGGGACTTGAACAATGGGGCCCCACCCTCTCACTGGCCCGAGAGGGACTTCGTTTATGGTTGGATCATAAACAGGTTGTTCATTAGAGAATCAGTGGTACTTAAGGTGTAAGATGTAATTACAGGGGTAAAACGGACTTTTGACCCAGCTGTAATTACGAACAACTCGTGAAGGATCGACTTGCATGTAATGGTTATATCCATGGACACAACTTGTCCTACAATGCATAAGAGTGCAACTCTAGGCCTATAGTGGAGTGACCTAGAGTTAATGAATGAAAGTTAATTAATTAAAGAGTTTAATTAATTAATTTTGTATCATTGGAGCTTATAAATCTGTAGTTCCATAAGGTCCCCTTGCTAGCTCATAGTAACACTAAAAGGATCAATTTAGTTGAAATAAAAAAATTGAAATATTCAAATTAATATTTAATATATTTGATATATTAAATGTAGAAGAGTAAAATATATTTATTGTATTTGATACATTAAATATTAGAGGAAATAGTTTATGTATATGATACATTAATATTAAAAACTATATACATATGTTATTTGAATGAGATTCAAATTGGGTTAAAGTATATTATAAAAGATTAATTTTATAATATTTGAATAAGATTCAAATAAATATAAAATACATATTTTAATATATTAGATATTAAAATGTATTTTATAAAATAAAATTAATTCCTAAAAGCCTTATTATAAATAAGACATTTAGGTTTAGCCAAAGGGTTGACCAAACATACTACTCATCCTCTGCCGAGAGAATTGTTCTCTCATTCTTTCAAAGAGCTCCCACAAGCCTTGATCCCGTGTTCGAGTCATAGCAAGGAAGACTTCGTGGAAAAAGGAACACAAGAAGGTTATTGTTCTTCAAAGGTAATACAAATGCTTAACTTATTTTTTAGTTTAATTCTAAACAAAACAAAAGATCGATTCCAATCGCTTCCGCTGCGGGGAATGAAGAGTTCATTCCCTTCACTTGGAATATAAGGTTTGATACTGCGATCAAATCTTATGGCTTTGAACAAAATATTGACGAACCTTGTGTCTACAAGAAAATAGTCAATACTATTGTAGCTTTCTTAGTCTTGTACGTAGACGATATCCTACTCATTGGGAATGATATAGGATTCCTGACTGACATTAAACAATGGCTAGCGACCCAATTCGAAATGAAAGATTTGGGAGAAACTCAGTTTGTTCTGGGGATTCAGATCGTAAGGAATCGAAAGAACAAAACGCTAGCACTGTCTCAAGCATCTTATATCGACAAGATGTTGGTACGATATTCGATGTAGAATTCCAAGAAGGGTTCGTTACCTTTCAGGCATGAAATTCATTTGTCGAAGGAACAATGTCCTAAGACACCTCAAGAAGTTGAGGACATGAGACGCCATGTCATGTAGTCTGATGTATGCCATGTCATGTACACGACCCGACATATGCTATGTAGTGGGGATTGTCAGCAAGTATCAGTCCAATCCGGGATATGATCATTGGACTACCGTTAAAAATATCCTCAACAATCTTCGAAGAACGAGGAAATATATGCTTGTGTATGGCGTGAAGGATTTGATCCTTACAGGATACACTGACTCTATTTTCAGACCGATAAGGATTCGAGGAAATCCACATCGGGATCAGTGTTCGCTCTTAACGGAGGAGCAATAGTATGGAGGAGCATAAAGCAAGGTTGATTGCTGACTCTACCATGGAGGTTGAGTATGTCGCAGCTTGCGAAGCAACGAAGGAGACTGTATGACTTAGGAAGTTCTTAGCAGATTTGGAGGTCGTTCCGAATATGCATTAGCCTACCACCCTTTATTGTGATAATAATGGTGCATTGGCAAATTCCAAAGAACCTAGAAGTCATAAGCGCGAAAAGCACATAGAGTGCAAATATCATCTCATCAGGGAGATAGTGCAATGAGGAGACGTGATCGTCACGCACATCGCTTCGGAGCAGAACATTGTTGATCCGTTTACAAAGTCCCTCTCGACTAAAGTGTTTGAGGGGCACCTAGTGAGTCTAGGACTACGAGCTGTATAATATGACAATGAGAGAAAAGCCATGGATATGTGTGATATCCTAGTTTTCTCGCTCAACATGTTTGACTCCACTAACGTTGTAGTCCAAGTGGGAGTTTGTTGGGTTTATGTCCTAAAACTCGTGGTTTGTAAACTGAATATATATTCTATTTTGCAATAAAGATGTTATTGAGGTTTATTAAGTAAAAGTGTTATTGAATAAAGTGAATTGCATTCTTTTAACCCAAATCCAATAAACTAAGAACCCTTGGCTATATGATGTATACTTGAACTTCATGTGGAGACATGAATATGGATCAAGTTCGAGTAATAGCCAGAATGGTCTATAGTATAGGGATAGGGCTGGGTATCTTATCCTGGGGACACTATGGATGCGACCTACTTTGTATAGTACAAACGATGTGATCCTAAATCGTTCATGTGAAGACATGCGAGTGGGGGCGTCATGTGCAATGAGTTTGCATAAGACTGGACCGCGAAATAAGTCACTCTTACTTTATAACTCCGTTTACTGTTAAAGACTGACTTTTTCATATGATAACCTAGGTAACTCGATCTGAATCCTGAGCACGCTATGAACTCCTGTTTATTCAAGATTATCCTAGACATTAGAGGTGGTCCACGAAGCGTTCGTGAGGAGAAACAAGCAACGAGTTTGAAGAATTTGAGCAACAAACGTATGTGTTCATACTTCTTTGCAATTTTCCAGCTTCGAGCATGCTTTTTGTATGGCTAAATTGATGAAATTAGAGTATTTTTGATCCAAATTGCTTCTGCTTTTGTGATATGCACACCATCAAACTTGATAGATTTATTTACATTACCTAGTGCAACATTTGAGAAGTTGGTGAACAACATTTGAAAACGAGCTATAAAAAAAAAACATTTGAAAACGACGACTAAGAGATCTCAAGTGATGTTTACATGAAGGGAGAACATGTGTTGCACTGTATTTCCCTTCACTATGGTTTTATCCACTAGGTTTTCCTAGCAAGTTTTGATTGAGACACTTATTAAAGTATATGAATAATGTACTATTTTTCATTTCCTAGGATTTTGTCCCATTAAATCTTTTGTAGTAAGGTTTTAATGAAACATATATTCTATATACTATGGACATCTAAGAGGAGTGCTAATAGATAAAATATTATTATCTTATGTTCGATTATGTTTAGTATTATATTCTCCTAGATTCATGCTAACCTACATATCCCCTATAAATAAATAGTGGTCTTTAGAGTGTTTGAATATAGAAATCATATGCTTTGTAGTTAGTTTGTTATTTTTTAAAATTTGTAGATTGCAAATATTGAAATGGTGTTAGCAAATACATAAATTGAAGATAATAGAAATTGTTAGGAAATTGAGATGAGGGTTAAAATGGGCAAAACACAAAGAATCTACAGGTCAAAAAAGTTTTCTTAATAAGAATTGTTTTGGTTGAAAATATTAGAATGGAAGAATCTAGTAATTTCTGAAAAGTAATAATAAGCTTCCTATATTAAAAAAAATCCTAAAGAATGTAATGATAAAGAAAAGAAAAGAAAAGAAAAAAGAAAAAAGAAAAGTAAAGTGCAGAATTGTTTGTGGGAGAGCGGTCCTTGTTTTTGTTTAAAATCTTCTCTCTCCTTAGTCCTTATCTCTTCTTGTTTTTATGATTTAAAACCAAAACGAGTCTCTCCAGTCTGTTCCAAACCGACTGACTTGGTTCAATTTTGTAAATCCGAACCGGAACCCAAAAAAAAACCCGTCCTCCCCCGATTTGTGAGTGTTAACCCTAATCTCCGCCGTCTGTTTCTCTCGTCTTCCTTGGATTCAGCCTCTTTTTCATCCCCTTCCTTTCAGCTATGGTCGTTAACGCCCGTCCCCTCAAGAGAATGAAGAGACGTGTCACTGCTGATCTCTTCGATTTCCTCTCTTTCCCTTCCTCCTCCTCCACCTCCTCCATGTCCGCCGATGACTCCGACCACGACCATCTCTTCACCGGCCCCTTCCGCTCCAACGTCCGGACCTTCCTCTCCAAGCACGCCCTCCTCCCTCCCCCCTCTTCCTTGTTCCCCCATCTCCTCACCTGGCAGATCCTCTTCCGCGTCGGCGACCTCGTCGACGGCCCCGACTCTCAACCCACCGTTGTTTATCTCGATATCGTCGAGGAAGATGTCGCCAGATCCAGATCCGTCTACTGCGATCAGTGCCGCGTTGTTGGTCAGTTCCTCACTTTCTTACTTCTCTTTTTCTCCCTCCGACGACCCGCCGGAGATGAGAATTTTATTCAAATTCTTTTTTTTTTCTTCTTCCTCCTCTGTGGGGCCCTTGGTTTCATGATGGGTCTTCAGACGACCGTTCGATGTGTTACACGTGGCGGGAGTTGGATATTATTATTATTATTATTATTATTATGTTAAATGTCTAATTTGCAAAGTGGGTGGTGGGTGCGGTGGAGTCTGGAGGGATCTTTCTCTTTAACAGAGAAGATGGGAAAAGAACAGTCATTTTCATTGAAATTGAGGAAACACTGCCCCACATCTCTCCAATGCTGACAAAATCTCTTGCCCCATTTTGTTTTATATTGTATAATTTCTTTTTTATTTTTCTGGGTTATGCTTATGGATGCCCAAGAGGGTGTTTTGTTTGAGGAATGATTGGAAATTTTATGTCAATTATTTGTAATTGTAACTGTGTATCACAATGATTAGGGTGGAGTGCACATCCTGTGTGTGCCAAACGATACCATTTCATAATAAAGGCTAATGGAAGCTCCATTGGAGGATATCATAAGCCATGTATGTGCTGTGGAGACGTCTTGCATCTCTCTGAGTCCAAGTGAGCTCGCTAATTTTATGCTTATTCTGGATTCAACAATCCACATTTTCCATTCCTTTTACCTCACTGCGTTTCTCTGTTTAATCATTGACCTTTGATATGAATTGATGGCCTATATTCTGTCATTTATAAATAAAATTTAATCTTTAACTCAAATGTGTTGCATCATGTTTCTGGGATCATGCAGAATTTGATTTTTTGGATCTTTCTGTCTAATCATTGTTTCTGGTGTTGTTTTTTCTCACGATTTTGAAGAGTTGCTTATTGTATTTGTATTTCTAGATGCAAGTCGTGCAATCATGTAACGAGCACAGATGATGTAGAAGACTGGGTGTACCAGCAGTTAGAGAACAATACCCATCTTTTACATGCTGTGGTCCATTCCAATGGGTATGGACACCTACTTAGGGTCAATGGAAGAGAGGGTGGTTCAAGGCACTTATCTGGATGCCATATCATGGATTTTTGGGATCGATTTTGTAAAATGATTGGAGTCAGGTAAGATATTAAATCCTTTTGAACATAGATGGTTGTTTTAGACTCGGTTCACATCATATTCTCAATTAAAGCATTTACATGTTGGTGTCTTCTGGCTTTTATGATCTCCGGATGCTCTTGTTTGCTATCATTTAAGCTGTTTGTGGATATAGCATAGTAAAGTAAGCATCTAAGCTTGGTGGTAGGTCTGACTCAAAATGATTTATTATGTTGGAAACCTGTGTAACAATCTATGCATGAAGGATGAAGCAAACTGCTTGAGTGAATCCTACAAATTCTGTGTTTTGTTTGCCCTGGGAGGATATGTCAACACCCTTTCCACTTTAACCAAAGAAAAAAAAGCTTTCATTATTTGTTATAATTGTCCTTAATTAGGTACTCACACTCACAATGCATGGTCTTAAGGTAGAGCATTTTAATTATGTTTATTCCTAGTGGGCTGTTAAGGATGAAATTGGAGAGATGCTATTCTGATTAGGTTGGTGTCTGCCTAAATTTGAGAATTTTATCTGAGGTTGATGAGAAGTGTTGCGTACTCTGTGCTTCTCATTGGTATTTGTATACTCCATTGTTTTTATAAGATTCAACCTATGCTTTCTCGATCTCTTCTGTGCTGACAATGTTGAAAGTGGCATATTCTTCCTGATGAGTTTAGTTAATTCATTTGTGTTATGGGTACATCGAATAATTTAATGTTTTTATTCTGTCTTTGAGCAGAAAGGTAAGCGTGATGGATGTGTCCAAGAAGTATGGACTCGAGTACCGGCTGCTTCATGCCATCACAAAAGGTCATCCATGGTATGGCGAGTGGGGCTATGAATTTGGTGCTGGTAGTTTTGCTGTGACTCTTGATGCCTACAAAATGGCTGTTGAAACCCTCTCCAGCCTACCTTTGGCAATCTTTACATCTCAAGGGCGGAAGCCCCGTTCTCACCTTCAGGACATAATTTCATATTATCAGTCTTTGTCAGAGCGTAAGCTTGTAAATGTAAGAGATCTCTTCAGGTTTCTGATGAGCTTAATTCATAACGTTCGCAAGTCATCATCAACCATTAATGATGTAACGGATGAGAAGCAGCAATCGAGGGTCTTGTGCTCGTGGACAAGAAGCGATGTTACACGTGTCGAAGAAGCAATGCTGAAAGTCCTGCATGCCGTATCTGGGTCGAATTGGGTTACTTGGCGCACCCTCCGCGGTGCTGTGTGCAAAGCAGGTCCACCTGAACTCCTTGATTATTGCCTTAAGAATCTTGGAGGGAAAGTATCATCTGATGGGATGGTTGTTAATGCTCAACGCAATCCTAAATCTAGTGCTTTCGAATACAGGTAATTGAAATGCTCTTTCTTTTATGATACTTTTTTATCTTATTGTTATTAGTGTACATTTGTTGCGAGGCTCTTTTCATGGTATGTGGTCTCTCAAAGGGGTAATTCTGTTGTTTTGCAGGCTCGAACCAGGCAGTGTTTCATCAAATACAGCCACTGATTGCACCGAATCATCCATCTCTAGCTACCCATCTGAAGAAAATCTTCTGTTGGACTTAAGATATTTGTACGACTCCATGCTTCATCCACATTCTATGGTCAACTATGGGCCCCAGGCAATGAGGGATTCAGCGGTGAGCTCGGCTGTGAAGCTCATAGACTGCAAGCAGTTCGTGAAAGATTATAAACCCGAGAAGCTATCGACTAAGTTGAATCCTTTTTCGATATGCCTCTCATGCGAGGTCGAAGTCGTGGAAGACTTGAAAGACAATTCCTCAAGAGCCCCTCCAGAACTAGTTGTACTTGCATCTAATGCTACCATGTCTGACCTGAAGCTGGAAGCATCAAAAGCTTTCCAAGATGTATATTTGATGTGCAGAAGGTTTCAAGTGGAAGAGATAGTCGACCATGGCGGTGTAGGTGATTCCACCCAGGTCAAGCTGTTGTTCGGACAAACCGAATCGGTCCGTGTTAGAGGAAGATGCCAAGTGAAAACGGCGCTGAACAAGTTCCGAATGGAGAGGGGATTGGAAAGATGGACGGTGGATTGCAGTTGTGGAGCCAAGGATGATGATGGGGAGCGAATGCTAGCTTGTGACTTGTGCAGCGTTTGGCGGCATACGAGATGTTCAGGGATTCAAGACTCCGACAGTGTCCCGGGGAAATTTGTTTGTTATAAATGCAGAAGCTCCATTGTTGCAATGAATACCAATGGAGAAACAGAGGCGGATACTCTGTCTAGATTAGGTTATGTTAGTTAAGATTTGTATTTTGTATATAGTTTTGGTTTCAGTTTCCTTTTTTTTTGTGGGGTGAGGGAGAGAAGGATGAGAAGTAGATTGGTTTGTTAGTGGGGGCCTAGTGAATGTGTACATGTGAGTGGAAGTTGGGCCAAAATCTCTGATTAGATATGTTTCCTCGTTTTGTTATTCTTGTACATGTTCAACTGATGGCGAAACTTGGGGTTTTTATGACCACGGAATGGAAAAACTAAGGTGAAGAGAAAAAGAAAAATGAAAAAAAATAAAAAAAAAGATGTCGAGTTGAAATGAAACTCCCTACCTCTTTCAAATTCTGGTGTAGATGTTGATGTTTGATTTGATGCTGTTGGCTTGACTATGTGCTCATGTGATGTGTTCCTTCTTTGCCATCTTGATGCCATTGCCATGGATATTATAGATCATTGAAATAAATAATTTTTTTTGGTATTTTAGGGTATGAAGGTAATGAGTTTCAATTGAAATGGAACTCCCTCCCCAGTTGATTCCAAATCTGCATTTAGGGTATGCTTAGGTAATGAATATCAATTGAAATGAGAATGATATTCTTTTGATGTGGTGTAATTTAACATGTAATGCGAATGTGCTAGAATTGTAATCAGATTCTCATGCTTTCATCTACTATTGGAATACTATTGGAATGAATTTCGGATGATTACCAGAATACCTCAAAAGATTAAACAAACGAACTTTTCGTCTACTCGTCTTCTTCTTCATCACATCATTTCACTCGTTTCTGTGCTTTAGATCGTTGAAATAAAATGTTTTGTCTTCTTTATTCTTCAACACGTCATTTCACTCGTCTCTATACTTTCGACTATTGAAATAAAATGTTTTGCCTTCTTTATTCTCCCGTCGCCATTTCTGTTAATTACTATTCAACTCTATCTCATTTTTCTATCTCATTTCTCAAGACAACATATTTCTCTCTTTTCCTCCCTCTCCCTTCCATGATATTTTTAATTATTTAAAAAAAAACGTAATTTAAACAAAATGTGTGAAATGACTAAAAATGCAATTCAACCTATTTTTTTTTATTTTAAATATAAATTAGGTTGTTCAATTAAAATTGGTACTTAAACAAAATTCAAAATGTAGTATTCGAGAAAAAATTAAAATATCAGCTTATTTGGATTCGTTTAGATTAATGGATTAAAATATTTCAAATTCACACGTAATATTTAACTCACTATTATACAACTCTCTGTTTTATTTCAAAACTATCCAAATAAAATGACTAATTAATGTGAGTGATATTGAAAAAAAGAAAAGAAAGTGAAGTATGTGGTCAAAATTATTTTTGTTATCTTCAAAAAAATTTAAAATTTATTGGAAGAAGTCCTTAATAATGAAAATATGAAAAATTATAGAAAATATAATATTGTACGAAAAAAACAGCTAAATAAACTGTCATGATGTTAGGTTCTGGGTGTGAAATGACACATGGGTCAGGGTAAGATTTTTTTTTTTTTTTTTTTTTTTTTTTTAATTTTTTAAAGAAGTTTGTAAAATATACCTACATTCTTAGAATTCTTAGAATTAAAAAGTTAAAGATGAGTCTTAATAATATTTTTGTTGTCTTCAAAGAAATTTATAAAGAGTAGATAAAATAAAAATAAAAATTTTCATTCTTAGAATTTATTAGAAAAATTCCTCAATAATGAAAATTAGAAACTTTGTAGAACTCTCTGTCTCAAACACACGACATACTTCAGAACTCCAGACTAAACACTTTCATGCCCCAACCACACAAACTTCAGAATTCCTCACACTAAACAACTTCACCCCAACTTCATGCCACAACCACACAAATTTCAGAACTCCCCAAACTAAACAACTCAAACTCCCCAAACTAAACAACTCCAACTCCCCCAACTCCTTGGACCAAAGGCCCCCGTGT
This sequence comes from Herpetospermum pedunculosum, assembly GCA_028017165.1. Lineage (NCBI taxonomy): Eukaryota > Viridiplantae > Streptophyta > Magnoliopsida > Cucurbitales > Cucurbitaceae > Herpetospermum > Herpetospermum pedunculosum. Next base: position 2,613,255 of record JAPQWQ010000185.1, read on the forward strand.
TATTTTATGTCTTATTTCTTGCCATTTTTATTGTTCATTCGTACTAATTTGTCTGTTGTAGGAACTAGTAATCAATGGTTAGATAATTACTATTTTTTTATAATTTTTTTTTTCAAAATAATGTTAATTTATTAGAATGTAAAAATTGCAACGGTTGACCGAGAAATTTCGGTCAATCAGCAGTTGCCACGTGTCTTCATCATGATCGTTGGAGCAAATAAATTTAACCGATCAAATTGGGTCATATCGCAATTCGGCTCAAAATCAAATCGGCCCAGAAAGCTATTTAAATGGCCCATTGGGCGCAAAACCCAAAAGTTCATTGAACTCGAGCCCATTAGGCCCAAACCCATTGGACCCAAGCCTAAGCCCATTAGGTTCATGAGAAATCTATAAATAGAGAGCTCATTCTTCATTTTTAAGGTTCAGAAAATTTCTACTCCTAAGAGTTCAGAGAGAATTTCCAAACAACAAAGACTCTCTGAATCCTTGGAAGACTAAACAATCCTTCAACATCGAGAACAAGCTGCGAAGCCCTCGATCCAAATTCAACATCGAGAACAAGCTGCGAAGCCCTCAATCCAAATTCAACATCGAGAACAAGCTACGAAGTCCTCGATCCAAATTCAACATCGAGAACAAGCTGCGAAGCCCTCAATCCAAATTTAACATCGAGAGCAAGCTACGAAGCCCTCCATCCAAATTCAACATCGAGAACAAGCTGCGAAGCCCTCGATCCAAATTCAACATCGAGAACAAGCTGCGAAGCCCTTGATCAAAATTCAACATCGAGAACAAGCTGCGAAGCCCTCGATCCAAATTCAACATTGAGAACAAGCTGCGAAGCCCTCGATCCAAATTCAACATCGAGAACAAGCTACAAAGCCCTCGATCCAAATTCAACATCGAGAACAAGCTTTTAAGCCCTCGAAACAAATCCAACATCGAGAATAAGCTGCAAAGCCCTCGAAACACATTTACATTTTAGAGAGAAAGAATCGGAGGATAAACATTAGAGATTGTAATCCACTACGCACTGATACAAATACAAACATAAATACAAATCAAGATTCATTTACACGTGTTAAATTTCCTTCGACGAAATTGTTGGGATTTATGCCCTAAAGCCTCGTAATTAATTAATAATTATTTGATAATTATTTTATTATTAATATTTGCAATTTATAATATTCATTATATAAATAAAATCCAAGGTTATTAGTGTAATCTTGAACTGTATGTAGTTGACATACGGGAGGATCATATTCAAGTAATAACCTAAAGGGTCTATAGTATATGGATAAGGTTGGGTGCCTTATCCTGGTAACACTATTGATACGACCCACTTTGTAATTGTTACAAATGATTTGATCCAAATCATTCATGTAGAGACATGTGAGTGGGGGTATCCTATACAATGAGTTTGTATAAGACTGGACCACGAAATATATAATCTCTCTTTATAAATCCGTTATTTGAGAAGATTAATATTTCACAGGATGATCATATGTGACTCGATCTTAATCCTGAGTGAGTTATGAACTCCTGCCTGTGAGGGCTCGTCCTTTGATTTGTATGGGTGAGAATGGTCTTTATAGCCGATTCAATAAGCCTACCATTTTGGGGACTTGACCAAATAGGGAGTTGGGAACATAAGTTTCACAAGATGGAATTCACTTCTTCCCATATAGGGAAAGTAGATGAGTAGTTCCCTTAAGTGCTGATTTCGGGACTTGAACAATGGGGCCCCACCCTCTCACTGGCCCGAGAGGGACTTGGTTTATGGTTGGATCATAAACAAGTCGTTCATTAGAGAATCAGTGGTACTTAAGGTGTAATATGTAATTACAGGGGTAAAACGGACTTTTGACCCAGCTGTAATTACGAACAACTCGTGAAGGATCGACTTGCATGTAATGGTTATATCCATGGACACAACTTGTCCTACAGTGCATAAGAGTGCAACTCTAGGCCTATAGTGGAGTGACCTAGAGTTAATGAATGAAAGTCAATTAATTAAAGTTTAATTAATTAATTTTGTATCATTGGAGCTTATAAATCTGTAGGTCCATAAGGTCCCCTTGCTAGCTCATAGTAACACTAAAAGGATCAATTTAGTTGAAAGAAAAATTTGAAATATTCAAATTATTATTTAATATATTTGATATATTAAATGTAGAAGAGTAAAATATATTTATTGTATTTGATACATTAAATATTAGAGGAAATAGTTTATGTATATGATACATTAATATTAAAAACTATATATATATGTTATTTGAATGAGATTCAAATTGGTTTAAAGTATATTATAAAAGATTAATTTTATAATATTTGAATAAGATTCAAATAAATATAAAATGCATATTTTAATATATTAGATATTAAAATGTATTTTGTAAAATAAAATTAATTCCTAAAAGCCTTATTATAAATAAGACATTTAGGTTTAGCCAAAGGGTTGGCCAAACACACTACTCACTTTCTGCAGAGAATTGTTCTCTCATTCTTTCAAAGAGCTCCCACAAGCTTGATCCCGTGTTCGAGTCATAGCGAGGAAGATCTCGTGGAAAAGGGAACACAAGAAGGGCTTTGTAGTCTTCAAAGGTAATATGCTTGAACTTGTATTTTTTATTTAATTCTAAATAAAACAAAGATCGATTCCAAACGCTTCCGCTGCGGGGAATGAAGAGTTCATTCCCTTCAATTGGTATCAGAGCTTGTCTTTGAGTTTTGTTTAGAATTAACATTGTGTATGGTGGGTATTTTAAGTTTATATATATGTGATATATATAGTTTGCGAATTGACTGTTTAGGCATATTTGATTGGCATTAGAATTTACAAATTTTGATTAGATCAATTGTAAAACTCTATGAGTTTAGGATTCATGTAATATTGTAAGTTAAAAAAAAAAAAAAAAAAAAAAAAAATTTAAACTCAGAAAGGTGAGTTTTTTCTTTTTTTTGAGTCTGCGGCGGTGAGGTGCTTACGGTGAACAATTCGGCATATCTCATTTGATTTATGAATCAACCCTTGAATGAGATTCAGTGGATTCAGTGCTTCATCAATGGTGGCGTATGGTTGTGTATGATTCATCATATCAGTCAATTAGTGCTTCATCAATTGCCTATGTGAATGGTTCATTAAGTTGGTGCTTTCATTATATGCCTATGCATATGATTCATCTCTTAAGTGACAGTCAACAGATTTGAAGATAGTCTAAAAACATATATATGTTAAATTGTGACTAGAGAATAAAACCATCATCAGCCTTTGTTCAACGTGAGGTGTTATCCGATTCATCAGTTCTTCATGCCGCTATAGAAAAGATATTTTAGGGTTTCTGAAACCCTAAATTTTGAAAAAGGAAAGAATTGAAGACCAAGATATGTCTTGGATTTAAATTATTGTTATTTAAATTAGTTTTCAATTTCTTAGGATATGCCAAATATGCCGGTCAATTTTGCTGTGTTTTCAATTTAACTATGCATGTTGATGTATGTTTTAAATTTTAATTGATTGCATTGAGTATGCCATCTAGATTAAAATCCCACCATAGGTCAAGCATGATCATGCATTTTAATTATCTTTAATATAAGTGTTATATTTGAAATATTATGATTAAAATGTTTTCTAATTTGATTAGATGATTTCCTAATATGTTTATATTTCCATAGCTTTCAATATAATTGTTATATTTGGAAATTTTAAATTAGGATACTTCCTTTCATAATAGGAATCCATATTTTTCTAATAAGGATTAGGATATCTTTTCCTAGAGTGATATTTTTTCGAGATTGGGAAATCTTTTCCAATGAGATTGGGAAAAATCTTTTCCCAATGAGATTGAAAAAAAAAAAAAAAAATTTCCCAATGAGATTGAGAAAAATCTTTTCCCAATGAGATTGAGAAAAATCTTTTCCAGGATATTTTCCAAATAAGCTCCTAGGATATTTTCCAAATAAGATTAGATTTTTTTTTCCTTATTTAAAAGATAATTTAATTCATTTTTTAAATAGTTTAAATATTTGAATTTAGTTTATCTTTTATTCTAATAAGATTAGAATATATGATAATCTTTAATTTTGTTTTAAAGGGTTTAAAATTGTTAAAAATTCAAGATTATCCATAAGGTGAATTATTTTTTTAATAGGATTAAAAAACATGGCTTAAAATCAACCGAAGTTCATTGATCTAGTAATTAATAGTTAATTAAAGATTAATGAATTTGAAATAAAAATTGACTATAAGGGAACCCTGTCTAAGAAAGGTTACTCAGGTGAGGTACTTAAGTTGACTGAAAAGGAACACCTCTACCTAAGAACTGGCCTGGGGTTGAATTAGTCAAATTTTATTTTATTTCATTAAGCAGGCTCATAATGTGATTAGTTTTAAATAGTTTAATATACTTGATAATTCACATTAAAATCAATCTAACCAACATAAGGGTTATGAAAGGGTAGATTGAAAAACTTAGATAAATGAGATTAGCCTAATTTGTCTAAGTAATAGAAAACCCTATTTCAAAATACTTAGTGGGAGAAAGACATATGTCAAAATAACCCTACGGTCTCTATCATAGATTCACAACGTGAGATTCATGTGAGGCCTCGAGGCGGCTTTGGACCGTCCCCCTACGGAAGGTGTTTACATGGGTCAATATCAGGGTGAATCTCTTGAGGAAGTATTTTTAAATAGTAAGTGGGAAAGGAAATGTGTCAACATATCCTACGGTCTCTATCATTGGTTCACAACGTGAGATTCATGTGGGGCCTCGCGGCGGCTTTTGGACCGTCCCCCTACGGAAGGTGTTTACATGGGTCAATATCAGGGTGAATCTCCTAAGAAGGATAGGATTGTAATTTTATTTCCAATACTTGACCTACCCTACGGCGGCACTTGTTGGGATAAAATTATAGAATCTAAAATGATGGGTTACACTTACAAAGATATCATTAAGATTGTTAATAATTTTCTTGACCAAACTAATGGTAACTAAATGTTATAGAAATAAGAGTTATTTTGGGATAACACTTGGTTGAGATTGTCTCAGTTTAGTGAAGGAGCATTTGACCTACCCTACGGCGGCACCTGTTCTAATTCACTAAAGTATCATAGCATTAGAAATTAATGTTTTAGGGTTCATTTATCAAATTGTTTGTTTTCTATGCTGAAATTGAATGAATATTGATTGCATGTTGTTAAATAATATTTTTTTTATATTTCAATATTATGATTATTTCTCTCAATTTTAATTTTCGTTGCTAATTTGTCAAATTGAGAAAATAATATCACTTGGAAAAATAATGTTAACACTACATAATGACCGTGTAAATTTTTTCTTTAATTTGTCTTTATTGAGAAATGTTCTCAAAAACCTGTTGCCAATGCTAATCGAATTGTTCGTAAAGCACATGATTAATAAATCAATATAACGAGATGACTTATACAAATTTTCTATTTGACATATTAGATGTCAAGTTAAGAAGATAAAGAAGATGACAACAACATATGAGATATTGTTGAAGTCAATAAAAGCTAGATTTAGATATTTATCTAAATAATCTAAAAAATTAAGTATTACCAAAATCCAAGAAAAGAAACCATATGACTGTAGCTAAAAGAAAATAGTTTCTAAATTAACATGGTAGTCATAATAAGAGGAATTTATGAAATACCTCTATAAGAAGAACATGGATAAAAGTAAATTTGATTTACTAGATTTTTTCATTACCACCTATATAGTAGATTCAGATCCACTATTAAGATTTGTTCTTCATTACATTTTATATAATTCTTGGAAAATACTTAATTATGTAGAATGATCTCTACTTGTTGGCACCAGAAAACCCATCTCAATTAATGTAGTGGGAGACATTAAGATGTCCATAAGAAATAATTGTTATTTAATGCTGAATATGGTGTTTTTAGTACCATAGGAGAAATTCAATTTCTCTAACTTTATTACTAATAAAATGTTCATATAGTATGAATATTTTAGTACTAAATTTTTATTTTCAAAATTGTTTGAAAAGTTCAGCCGAAAAATAAGAATAATTTGTATGTGTTAAATTGTTAACATATAAAATACTACACAGTGAGATATTAAGGATTATAGAATCCAGAAAATATAGACAATTTATATTCTCCTAAAATATGATACCCGTCTTTGGCATTCAAGATTGATTCTGATCAATTTGAATAAAAAGACTACTACGAAGTGATTCTCTAAATGTTAGAGTTAATTATTTTATATGTCTTAAGATCTTGCCTTTCATGCAAGATAATTAATAGGTTTTTGTTGGAAAAGCCTACAGGCCAAAGAACACTGATGAATATTTCATATCACTCTAGCGAATGATTATTCAAGAAATAAGTATCGTAACCTAATGCAACATAAGTCTGAATATTTTGAAAAGTTCAAGGAATATAAGACTCAAGTTGAAGGTCAATTAGGTAAATCTATCAAAACACTATGATCAGATCACAGTGAAAAGTACAGGAACGTTATGTACTAAGACTAATTGATAGAAAGTGAGATTTTATCTCAACTCTAGCACAAAGTACAATTGTGTGAAATTGTGCTATAAGAGGAGAAACAAGACCTTGTTAGACATGGTCAGAACAATAAAGAATTACACGTCATTATAAGACTCTTGTTAGGATATACAATATAGATTGTATAGTGAACATGATTCTATCTAAAAGGTGTCCATGAGACAACTTTGAGATTATAGAAGAGTAGTAAAGTTAGTTTACAACCCTTCGAGTTTTGAGAGTTTTAAGCATACATGCTGAAACTTGAATATGTTCAATAGTGTTGAAAAGTTGGTTCCAAGTGAAGCCACTAAATAGTTAATAAAAGTTGTTAACAATTTAATTACATTTGATAGTCAAATGGATCCTAGTCATGAATTGGATAAGCCTCATAGTAGTGGGAGAGTTATGAGATGACCCGACCGTTACAAGAGCTTATATGAAGCCTAAGTTGTCAAATTAGATGACAAAATGTAGGGCTTCTTGACCTCAAAGTTGAAATGATGGTCAATGACAAAGACTAGTGGACCAAAGTCATAAATCTCGAGATAGAGTAGATGTACTCATCTTTATCTAGAACTTGTAGATATTCGTGATAGGGTAAAACCCATAGGTTTTGAATATATCTACAAAAGTAAAAAATTTGTAAATAAGAAGGTACAGACCTTCAAAATAAGACTAATGACAAATATAGTGGGAGAAAGTAAACTATGGATAAACTTTCTCATTTGTTGTCATATTAGAGTATATAAGCATTTCCTAATTCATAGTTGCATATGAGATATGTCAAGTGAAGGTTTAAGAAATCTTTTTTTGAAAAGAAGTCTTAAAGAATGCATTTACAAATCAATTACATGAGTTCAATTTCAAAAATCAAAAGCAAAAGGTTTGCAAGCAGTAAAGGTTCATTTATGAAATGAATTTGATCACTAGATTTTTGAATGTAAGGTTTGATAAAAGGATCAAAAACTATGACTTTGAATAAATATTAATGATATTGTATAGACAAGAAAATCATTAATTACTTAGTGGAATTTTCTCATATTTTATGTGGATGACTTATTACCCATTCTGAATGTTGTAAGATTTGAATCCAACATAAAATGTTGACTACCTAACCAATTCCAAATGAATGATTTAAATTACTGGGTATGTCCTAAAATAGAGTTTTCGAGGACAAAATGTTATTTATGTCTCACACATCTTATATTGACAAATTTGTTGTCAAGTATATGATGTAGTACTTCAAAAAATGATAATGTATCATTCTTACATGAAGTTTAGATTGTCTAAGGAATAGTGTCCTAAGACATTTCAAAATGTTGAGAACATAAGATTGACTATCTACGTTTGAGTGGGAGAAAATCTAATGTACACTTGAGACATGACATTTGACAGTAAAATTGGTTAGCATTTATTAGTTAACCCAATGGTATGACCATTGCACGGAAAAATAAAAACTTTTCTCAAAATATCTATGGATAAATTGAGAAATTATATTTTTGTGTATGAGGTTAAAGATTTGATCTTTACGAGATGCACTGGTTTTAACAAAGATTTATGGAAATCTATGTTTACCCTAGATGATGGAGTATGGTATGCAAGTTAAATGTTCTTACTTATGAAGTAAAGAACTTGCATAACTCAAATAATTTCTTATTGGTCTGAAAGATGTTTCAGATATAGTTAAGCCTAAAACGTTTTATGTAATGGCTAAACTTAAGGAACTTAGATAACATCAATATATAGGGTATCCTGAGAGAGAAAGAATCGTGGTAGGACCAAGATGACTTTTAATTGACAATCTTTTGATCTATATAAAAAGACTTTCCAGGCTAAAGTGTTTGAAAGCCACCTAGAATGTCTAGGATTATGAGCCATGTCTCATCTTCACTAGGGCAAGTGGGAGAACATGTTGGGTGTAGAGTATGCCCTAGGATACATGTCTCACCGGCTTTAGTGCAAGTGGGAGATTGTTGGGATTTATGCCCTAAAGCCTCGTAATTAATTAATAATTATTTGATAATTATTTTATTATTAATATTTGCAATTTATAATATTCATTATATAAATAAAATCCAAGGTTATTAGTGTAATCTTGAACTGTATGTAGTTGACATACGGGAGGATCATGTTCAAGTAATAACCTAAAGGGTCTATAGTATATGGATAAGGTTGGGTGCCTTATCCTGGTAACACTATTGATACGACCCACTTTGTAATTGTTACAAATGATTTGATCCAAATCATTCATGTAGAGACATGTGAGTGGGGGTATCCTATACAATGAGTTTGTATAAGACTGAACCACGAAATATATAATCTCTCTTTATAAATCCGTTATTTGAGAAGATTAATATTTCACAGGATGATCATATGTGACTCGATCTTAATCCTGAGTGAGTTATGAACTCCTGCCTGTGAGGGCTCGTCCTTTGATTTGTATGGGTGAGAATGACCTTTATAGCCGATTCAATAAGCCTACCATTTTGGGGACTTGACCAAATAGGGAGTTGGGAACATAAGTTTCACAAGATGGAATTCACTTCTTCCCATATAGGGAAAGTAGATGAGTAGTTCCCTTAAGTGCTGATTTCGGGACTTGAACAATGGGGCCCCACCCTCTCACTGGCCCGAGAGGGACTTGGTTTATGGTTGGATCATAAACAAGTTGTTCATTAGAGAATCAGTGGTACTTAAGGTGTAAGATGTAATTACAGGGGTAAAACGGACTTTTGACCCAGCTGTAATTACGAACAACTCGTGAAGGATCGACTTGCATGTAATGGTTATATCCATGGACACAACTTGTCCTACAGTGCATAAGAGTGCAACTCTAGGCCTATAGTGGAGTGACCTAGAGTTAATGAATGAAAGTCAATTAATTAAAGAGTTTAATTAATTAATTTTGTATCATTGGAGCTTATAAATCTGTAGGTCCATAAGGTCCCCTTGCTAGCTCATAGTAACACTAAAAGGATCAATTTAGTTGAAAGAAAAATTTGAAATATTCAAATTATTATTTAATATATTTGATATATTAAATGTAGAAGAGTAAAATATATTTATTGTATTTGATACATTAAATATTAGAGGAAATAGTTTATGTATATGATACATTAATATTAAAAACTATATACATATGTTATTTGAATGAGATTCAAATTGGTTTAAAGTATATTATAAAAGATTAATTTTATAATATTTGAATAAGATTCAAATAAATATAAAATGCATATTTTAATATATTAGATATTAAAATGTATTTTGTAAAATAAAATTAATTCCTAAAAGCCTTATTATAAATAAGACATTTAGGTTTAGCCAAAGGGTTGGCCAAACACACTACTCACTTTCTGCAGAGAATTGTTCTCTCATTCTTTCAAAGAGCTCCCACAAGCTTGATCCCGTGTTCGAGTCATAGCGAGGAAGATCTCGTGGAAAAGGGAACACAAGAAGGGCTTTGTAGTCTTCAAAGGTAATATGCTTGAACTTGTATTTTTTATTTAATTCTAAATAAAACAAAGATCGATTCCAAACGCTTTCGCTGCGGGGAATGAAGAGTTCATTCCCTTCAATCTTCGTGTGAACCGATTGGCACGCCCAGTGGGACCTCTCTACCTCTCATCTCTTTCCCTCATCTCAAAATACAAGTGAAGTTATGTCGTTCAGAACTTCTTCAACGACCGTTGTCATGAACAACCCATACACGGGTTCTACTTTCCACGATTGTCCATATGATTTTGTCACAATTGTGAGCGGAGTAATAACATCGTCGGGGGCATCTGCGAGTGACACACTTATTATCAGGTGTAACCCTCTGTTCGAGCTCGATTCTGGCGTAACATCCGTCATAACGACTGAAACAAATACTATGAAAGAAAGAATGACATTTTCGGGGGCATCTTCGAGTGACAAACTTTTTATCAGGTGTAACCCTCTGTTTGAGCTCGATTCTGACGTAGCATCCGTCATGATGACTGAAACAAATGCTATGGAAGAAAGAATGACAGAGATGCAGGAACAGATCAATTACTTGATGAAGGTGATTGAAGAAAAAAATTCTCAAATTACGTACCTAAAGAGTGTAATTGAGAGCCAAAATGTCACTGAGCCAAACCAGACACTCGCTGTCAGAAATCACAACAAGGAGAAGATCGTCGTGCAGTCAAGTTCACACTCTACGTCGATCGCTTCACTATCTGTCAACTTCAGGACATGATAACGAACTCCATTAGAGCTCAGTACGACAGACCCTCTCAAAGTTCACTCTTGTATTCTAAATCATATACTAAGAGAATTGATCATTTGAGAATGCCAGTCCAGTACCGGCCACCGAAGTTTCAACAATTAGATGAAAAAGGCAACCCAAAGCAACATGTTACTCATTTCATCGAAACATGTGAGAATGTTGGTACACGAGGAGATTTACTGGTCAAACAGTTTGTACGAGCTCACCAATACCATACAACAAGGAGATTTACTGGTCAAACAGTTAAAGGGGAGCACTTTCGATTGGTACACTAATCTAGAGCCTGAGTGAATAGACAGTTGGGAGCAGTTTGAAAAAGAATTCCTAAATCGTTTCTACAGTACGAGACGAGCCGTGAGTATGTACGAGCTCACCAATACCATACAACAAAAGGGTGAACCTGTTATTGACTACATAAATCATTGGAGAGCCATGAGTCTAGATTGCAAGGATCGTCTCACATAATTATCTGTTGTTGAAATGTGCCCTAGAGGCATACATTGGGGACTTCACTACATCCTTCAAGGTATAAAGTCTCGTACTTTTGAAGAGTGATAACTCCATTTTGGAGCTAATTATCACTCCCTAATTCTAGCTAAAAGCCGTGATTAATTAATTAATTTGTCTTGTTTATAGGAGTTTCGCGGCATAGAGCTCATGGTGTCCATTGGACGCATTTTGTGGCTAAGGAAGGTGTTTTAGCGCCCCGAGAGTGCATCGGGAAAAGGGGAAGCTCATCCATGAAGAACCGGGAAAAATTACCAAGGGAAGGCAATTTTCCAGCCCCAAACCCGAGAGCAAGCGTCGAGCAGGAAGCGTCGAGACACTTGCTCAACGGTGTCCGACGTCGAGACCCTCGCCCAACGTCGAGACGCTCCGAAGAGGCGCGCGCTGGAAATTATCGGGGCAGCGTCGAGACGCTCGCCTAGCGTCTCGACGCCATCGCGATGCGCGCGCTGAGAATTTTAGGTCGCAGCGTCGCAACGCTGGCCTAGCGTCTCGACGCTCCGACAGATATTTAAGTTGTAAAGACGATTTTCAGCTATCTTCTTCTCCTTTCTCCGCTGTCTTTCTTCTTTGCTCCGCCATTGTTAGGCGTTTTTGGAGCTTTTCATTTGTAATTAGCTTGGGATAATGGCCAAGGCTCCCATGGGTGTATTGGGGCTCCATTCCTCCATGGTCGGCTAAGGTAATCGTGTAGGATTTGGGATTGATTAGGGATTTTTGTTAGGCTTTTAATGTTTTGATAATTATGCATAAAGGTTCTGTTTTGACTTCAATTCTTGTATGCATTTATTGTTCTTGCTTAATCTATGCATGTGTTAGATTTCTAGACGGACAATCTCGTTTTCTAGCATGTGTTAACGTTATAGACTAGCGATGTCGTGCCTCTCCTTGTCGACTTAGTAACACAGAACAATAGAACAAATCGAAGCATCGTGTTATGCATGTTGAGTGTTGATTACTTTAGGGTTGCCGGGTAGTCAGTTAGCATTTAGGGTGCATAATCGAACGTTCGTCGTGGATAGCTAGTAACTGTTCGGGGTTAAATTGGAGCTGATCACTCTAATGCGATTGCGAACACTGTTTAGTTAGGATTGCTAATTCTAATTAATTAATATAAAGCCGGTTGCTTTAGGGTTCCCAGGTAACCGTCCGCGTGCATGACAATTTGTTAGCCATATTTTAGAATTAAATGATGAACATTAAAATGCTTAGCAAAATCCCGAAATCCCCGAAATCCAACACTTTTTAATCTCATTCTTATTTTTCCGTTAGCAATTTTCATCTTACTTTGCATGATTAAAACCCCGTTTTGTGACAAAAACCATCCAATCAATTTAGTTGCATCTCAAAATATTATTTTCAATTATTAGTCCCTCTCTATGGTTCGACCCTGTTGCCACTAGCTGCAAAGCTAAAGGTTATAGGTATTATAAATTTATTTTGGCAAGCCTCGACAGCTTGAGATTAGAGTACCCCAAAAGTACATCTACCAAAGAGCTAGCAACTCGCGCCCACCATATGAAGCTCAATATTGCTAGACGAGGAGACAAAGACTTTCTAGTCCCTAACATAAAGGAAGAAGGAGAGGACACTAAGGCAACTGTAGAGGAAGTTATGGTTGTCAATATAACCAGTCTTCAGTCGTCTTCCAAAGGAAAGGACGAGATGATCGAAAAACAACAACAAACTGAAGGGCGTCACTTAACATCGAAGGTAAGACAGGAAAAGGTCTATGATCATTTCCCTAACTCTGACATTCCTGACATGTTAAAGCAACTGCTAAAAGCACGACTAATTGAACTTCCTGAGTGTAAGCGCCCGAAAGAGATGGACAAGGTCGAGGATCCCAACTATTGTACGTATCATCGAGTTATCAGTTACCCAGTGGAAAAATGTTTCGTCCTAAAGGAGCAAATTTTAAGGTTAGCTAAAGAAGAAAAAATTGAGCTACACTTTGATGAAATAGCTCAATTAAACAATGTTGTGGTGACAACAAGTGCGCGCAGTGTTGCGTGCTCAGTGTGTATGTAATTTAGATGTGAAGAGCACTCAGATCATGCAAGTATACATGGTCTGCAGCAAGTGATAAGTATAATTTATATCGATTTCCCACAGAGACTGAGTTGAGTGACTAGCGGTTTGGTGTGTGTTAAATTAGATAAGGTAACTTGAATTGAATGGATTATGGTTTGAGGCACGAAATTATAAAAGGTGCAAGGAGAGTGCAAAGTTAACACAAAGCAAAATAAGCTAAATGATACTATGATGTTGAAAACTAGTATTGTGGGTCTCACAATACCTTCGCAACAGATTCACAATGGATTAAAATGCTAATAAAAGACTAAGGTAAAGACAGAAAATGCTATTGCGGTTCTCGCAATATGCTCGCAATAAACTCGCAACGATAAAAATCTAAAATGAAGACATCAAGGTTGACTTAAGAGTCCTTTATAGGCATTTAACTATGATCATTCGGCAGTAAATTAACATCTCATGCATCGTCTTAGCTAGATCTCATACATCTTCCGATTCTATGCATTAGATTCTTAGGTTACTCCTGTCCAAGTAAGGCTAAAAACCTATTCATAAACACATGCTAACAAACGTGCTAGGAGAATGCCTATTCCTAGGCCACTCTCTGTTTACCATGAAAGGCTAACATGAATGAACGACTCTGAATTCTTACTCCTTTCAGAGGTTAGGAATTCTTTAGACAAAATGGATGGCCAGTCGAAATTGCCCATGGGGTGAAGATCACATTCATTCAATGCATTCATGCTACTTTACATGCTGATTTCACATAAGCCTATCCTATAGATTCATCTTCAGCAAACCTCTATTAAGTTAGCTACTCATGACTCTAGAACTCAGCAGAAGTAATTGACTACTCATGGAATGAAGAACTTTACAAAATTTATTGATTGAAAGTCAATGAGATGAAGAAATCAATAGAACTAATCGATTACTTTTAAAAGGTAAATCAAATAACCGTTCATACAACAACCATACTATGATCCAAAAGCAATAATTAAAGGGGAAAGACAATAGATGATCTGAAACAACACTTAGAGAAAACAGTAGCTCATTTGGAAAGCGATTAAAAGAAAGCAGTAAGTTGAGTGAAGATCGTCTAAGCCGTGGTTTGCTTCGAATGAAGGGGAAGATTAGCTGATCTTGGGGATGAATTCAATCAGAAGAGAAGATGGATCTTCTCTTCTTCCTTTCGAATTATCGACGCCAAGGACTTTGTTTCTTCGATCCAACAAACGGGGGAAAGGATTTCGTCTTCGGGTTTTGGCTTCTGTCGATTTTCTTCACTTTTTGAGTTATGTTTTGGATTGAATTGACGGGGGTTCAATTCAATATTTTGATCCTCCATCTACCTCTCTTTATATAGCCTTCAAAGGCTGCTCCCTAATCAAGGAACACCATCAAATTTTTGAGGTAACAATCCTCACACGTGGCAGCAACAGGGAGAGTGGACGGCTGGAAAAATGCAACCACGAAGACTGACGGCTGGAAAAACGCAGCAGAAACGACTGATATTGCGATTGCGTTGCGAGGGTCGCAATGCTCTGTTTCCAGCTTCTCTTCGTCTGATCCATTGCGTGCTTTGCAAAACTTCAGCAATACATCTGCAGGGTACAAATTAGCCATTTTTTCACCAATTTGCATACTTTTTTCGTAGCTTTTTCAAATAAGCCTTAAATTAGCATCATTTCACAAAATGTCACTTTTAAACACACATTATGCTAACTTCTAACTACAATGCTCACGAAATTTCATGAATATCAAGTAATTAAGGCCTTAAATAACTCTCTTTTGGAGAGGTAACACACCCCCAAACTTGAGTTATTGCTAGTCCTCGAGCAATACAAAGGCTTACTTTTCCTTCTTTGCCTAACTGCTACCTCTTGTCCTTATTTCTATCTAACTACTTGCTTTTTCTCTCGGCTTACTGCCAAAGGCATTGCTGTCCTGTGACACCCTTCAAGCTAAAACTAACTTCATGTTTTGTCATTCTGAATTCTCTTGCCTTTAAAACCTTCAGTTTTTACTAAATCCCTATCTTTTGGTTTATCTGCCTATATCATCAAGCACACTGTGCAGTCATCCCTAAGCTTTAAAATCTCCCTAGTTTTAATTCAGACTCAGTACATGCTTCTAAGTTTGTATTCTTTTATTACCTAGGAATCCTTAGAGTCATGCCATGCTTAAAACAACACAAGTATCAGAGTACAGAATCCATAGAACAGACTAAGCCATGGCATCACTTCTATTTTAGGACAGACACTCATCTCCCTCAACAAGCCTTCTAGTTACAGCCCTGTGCTTAGCTAACTTAGGATCAGAGTTCATTACATAGGACATCTAAGCACCTAAGGTTGTACCTTCTTGGCATACATCATCCTTCTTTGTTTTCTATATATTTTTTTTTTCTTTGCACCTCTTTCTTTCCCTTAAGTATGTCTTTTGATGCAGTGCCCCTTGTGGGTTACACAAGTGGCCCTGATTACTCAGCAATCCTAAAGAAAAGACAATGCTTCTTTTTCCTTTTATTGTATTTTTTTTTTTCAAAGAAGGACAATGCATATCTTACTAAGGGAGAGAGGAGTGTTCCTAGGACTAGAGGCTGCCTCCCCCAAACTTGGACTTCTCATTGTGCCCAATGAGAGTATGAGGTGGCACACCCCCAAACTTATTTTAGAAGCATCTAGTCTAAGTTAAAAACAGACAGAAGTTAAATATCCAAGGGATGAAATGGCTCTCGTAGTTCAGATAATACATCAGCAGAGATTTATTAAAAACAAATGGTAAGGTCTAACAGGGTCACATGCTTATCAACGTATGAAGCTACTTTAATTTTTAAGGAGTGTACTCAACACTCATCCAGCAAACTCAATAAACAGACCACAAAGAGATATCACAAATGCAGTCAAGTATTTAGAGTCAAGGACAGAACATACTAGCAGAAAGACATTACTCAATAACAACATGCTTGAAAGAAACTTTGCGATGCACGCAATAGAAACGCAATGACAATAACAGAGCAGATTTAACAGTGATCAAAGCTCCTACTATGCAAATTCTATTGTGGCCCATGAGGCTTGTGGAAATTTAAAACATCATCACAGACTAACTAAAAACTAATCTATGCTACTCTAACTAAGCTATTCTACTGAAATTGAAAAAAACAACAATTGATATTTGGGGGGGGGGGGGGGGGGGGGGGGGGTAACCAGTTACAGAAAAGCAGGGTTGAGGGAGACAAGAATTACTCCCTCGAATGTCGTCAAACCATGGCATTCATTCATTTCCATCTCCTTCTTCTTCATCACTCTTCTCCACACTTGGAGGCATCTAGAGGCTCAGCAAATCAGCAGGGAATGTAGGAAATTCGCACCTCAGGTGTTCAGCTAACTCCATATCCCTTGCTTGAGAGTATTCAGCCCATTGGGCTAGTTTTCTCTGTATGTCCATCAAGCAGGACATGGACATGGATTGAGCAGCTGCAAGACCATCTAGCTCAATCTCCATGTTGCCCTTCCTTCCCATCTTCAGATCACTGGGCAGCTCCAAGTGGCCAGCATAGGCCAACTTTTTCTCCTCCCTAGTCACAACTACACCTGCACGAAGGCACAGTTTGGTAATGGTGTTGGGGAAGAAGAGCCTGCCCTTCCCTTTCTTTGAACATTCAATGATTGAGGCATAAATGATCTCTCCCACATCAACGGTGAGTCCCTTCATAATTGCATACACCAACAAGGACCTTCCCTGATTAATGGTCGTCTCATGTGTGACAGGGGATATCCTTCTCCGAATCAAGGAGAACCAAATGGTTGCTTTGTCCTTAAGTGCTGCACTCATCAATGTGTGCTTCCTCTGTTTAGAGACTGCCCACGCTGCCTCAAGCTTGCCTATCATGCTCAATGCTTCCTCTAAGACTGCCTCAGATGGTGTGGCCATGATCTTTGAATATTCAGAATTCTTATGCTCTTTGAGAGCATGAACTTCATTGAGCGCCTTAGGGGAGAAGTCTATCTCAACGCCTCTGACCACCGAATAACAGCCTTCGGGGTGAGTGAGGTTGGCGTAGAAGTCATAGACCATTTCAGAGTAGGCCTGAATTGGTGGCCTACATAACTCTTCCCAGCCATGGTTTGCGATGCCTGCGCGCAAGAATTGCGGCAGGTCCGAAGGAGAATCCAAAAATCCTCTATCGTGGAAGAGGTCTCTTTTCATTAAATCCATACCTCTAGCCTCTGCATCTTTGGACACATACCTCTCAGCTCGAGGTTCGTCTTCTTGGAACATCTTCCCTTTCCCCTTCGCCTTAGCTTTGGCTGCCTCAACAGCCTCTATCTTCATTTTCTTGGCAGGAGGTTCGGATTCGGCCCTCTTTTTCTTGGCTTTCTTTGAAGCCTTCGGCCTCTTTGCCTTTATGATCACAGGGGTCCTTTTCTTAGGCACTGATTATGTCTGTTTCTCCAACCCAGCCACCACCTCAGCAGCTACTCGCTTGATACATTCATCCAAAGTCTCATCCATCGAATTCCTTCTCCCAAATTCTTTCGCAACAGGGCTTTCGTCCCTGGTGGGAGAGATGACTTCCTCTCCTTCTTTCGCATCATCGCTCGGGGTAGATGCAGAATCTGGTTGTTCCACGGGAGAGACCTCAGGCTCCGACTGTTGTTGTGTGGAAGCAAGGCTTTGCATGGCAGTCTCGAACGACGACCTGCTGGTGGTGAGGCTTTCCTCACTCGTGTCTGCTCTGATTTTGGTTCTAGGATCCCGTCCAGCCGTGACCTTCTTCTTTCTCTTCGCAGGGATCTTTCTTGGTTCAGATGTGTTGGCAGCCTCAACAGTTGCTAGAGAAATCAACGCATCTCCTGCCATGACAGTGTCTTCTGCTGTAGGGGATGGTTTCGTTGGGGTAGAGCTTGTCGTTCGGGTTGAAACCATTGTTACTTCTTGGAGGTGAAGAAACAAAAAATTTTCAGGAAGAAGGAAGAAGGGATTCGGTTGAGAGTTCGAGGGTTTTGCGAATTGTGAATTGTGAATTGGGAATGAACTGCAGTCTCTCCTATTTATAACGGTTTGCGCAAATAAAGGCTACGCCTTTGCGAACTCCGCAATAATTCCGCAATGCCTCTAAATCTCCTACAAAATCTTTGAAATGTTACCGTTGGAAGTTTACTCCTTAATTGTCGTCTGCCGCAAGATCTTAACAAAACTAAATCTTTGATTTTCCCAGATTCTTCCTTCATCTTCTCTTAGCCTCCTGATTGATCCATTTTGCTGTTAGGATTTCCAATCATCAAACTTCTAATCAACATTAAAATAAACTTAATTAGTCTCAGAAAAATTAAAAACACTTTAATAAAAAACAGTAAATGAACAAAATTATCTCGTATTCCTTCAACGTTTGAGCACAAGGATAATTCCAATAAACGCCCTTGCTCATTTTCTTTTGTTTGGCTTTTAAGCTTCGGATAAGAGGAATGCTGAGAGCGTTCTCACGTCTCCTTCCTCATAGTAGTGCTCCATCCTAGCACCATTCACCATGAACGGTTGGCCTTGTTCCAAATTTTGGATCTCAATTGCACCATGAACAAACACATTAGTAATTACAAAAGAACCAGACCAACGAGACTTAAGTTTGCCAGGAAACAACTTCAATCGTGAATTAAATAACAACACATGTTGGCCCTTTTTAAAATCCTTTATCCTGAGTCTACTATCATGCCAAATTTTAGTTTTTTCCTTATACATTTTAGCATTCTCGTATGACATGTGTCTTAGTTCATCTAATTCATGCAATTACGGAGACCGCAATGTTCCCGCATCGGTCACGCAAAAATTTAACTCTTTTAAAGCCCAAAAAGCTTTGTTTTCTAATTCAAGGGGGAGATGGCATGCTTTTCCATATACTAACCTATAAGGAGACATTCCTAAAGGTGTTTTATATGCAGTTCTATAAGCCCATAGTGCATCATCTAATTTAAAACACCAATCATTTCTATTTGGTTTTACAACTTTTTCAAGTATACTTTTGATCTCTCTATTAGAAATTCCAGCTTGCCCATTTGAATGAGGATGATAGGGTGTTGCCACCCTATGCCTAACATTATACTTAGCTAACACCTTTTCCATGGCTTTGTTTATGAAGTGTGTTCCTTCATCACTTATGATGGCACGTGGTGTGCCAAAGCGTGTAAATATATGTCTATTCAGAAATTTAACAACTGTCTTAGCATCATTTAAAGGACATGCAATTGCCTCTACCCATTTTGAGACATAGTCTACAGCTACCATAATGTAAAGATTACCAGCAGATGGTGGGAATGGCCCCATGAAGTCAATACCCCACACATCAAAGAGTTCTAACTATAAGATGTATGTTAGAGGCATCTCATCCTTCCTACTGAGGTTACCTGTTCGTTGGCATTCATTGCAGTTGTGTGCGTAGTCATGTGTATCCTTGAAGATTGTTGGCCAAAAGTAGCTATTGCGTGCTCAATGTGTAAAGGAAATAAGCAATAAGAGAGAGAGAGCACTCAGAACATGCAAGCATACATGATCTTGTAGCAAGTAATAAGTATTTTTTCATTCGTTTTCCCACAGAGATTTATTATTAGTTACTCGCGAAGTGTGTTGTTAAGTAAGAATGGGTGGATTTAATGGGGTAGATTTGGTTTTGTAGTTCCTATTTACTAATGAATATATAAAGGATAGCAACGTAAACAAGTGCAAGTCAATGATAAACTCAAATGTAAAGAGAAGAGATTAATAAACGAAGAGGAAAATAACTAAACAGAATTTTTAACTTAGCAGAATTGCGAGAACAGCAATTTTACCGCAATGTTACTAACAGCGAAAGTGTGTAAAATGGAGAAACAAGGGCTACTAACGACTCCTCTATAGGCATTTTCACACGATTCTCAAGCATTGGATCAACTCACTATGCATCAAACTAACTCATTCTCATGTATCTTCCGATTTCATGCATTAGATCCTTTAGTTTACTCATGTCCAAGTAAGGTCTTAAGCATCTTGTTAAAGCAGTAAGTTATGATTTGTACTAGGAAAACGCCTATTCCTAGGTCGTTTTCTGGCTACCTTGAGAGGCTAGCATGAGTGTATGACTCTGAACTCTTACTCCTTCCAGAGGTTAGGAGTTCTTTGGACAAAATGGATGGCCAATCGAAATTGCCCGTGTGATGAAGCTTACATACAATCAATGCATTCGAGAGCTATCCTACATGCTTGGTTCACGTTTTTAAGCCTATAGTATTGTCATTAGCATGCCCCTATGTGACTTAGCTACTCATGGTTGTAGAGAGAACAAAAATATTAGATAAAATAGGCATGCTTAGAAGAAGATTAAACTTAAAACAACAAGGAAAAACAGTAGACAGCAAAGACAAGAAACTGCGAAATAATGAATTGTGCTTTGATTAATCGATTGTTTGAATGAACGAAGGGAAACTTAAAGTGAATAACATAAAGACAGAAAGCAACGAAATGGAATGGACTAACTAATGGAAAAGAAATAACAACAAAACGGTGCTGGAAATGAAAAGTAAAGACAGAAAGCAAGTAAAGTGAGCTTGATCGCCTCGTCGCAAACGCCTCGGCTGAAGGGAGAGAAAGGTGAGCCTTGCTTGGATGAATCCAATCAGGAGAGAAGATGAATCTTCTCTCCTTCCTATCAGATTGTCGACTCCAACAGCTGAACCTCTCAAACCAACAGACGGAGAAGAGAATGAATGGGAAAGACTGCGCTGCGAAGAGACTTCTACGCTTTCGGATGATGATCAAACCCTCTACTTTGACCCCCTTTTATAGTAATCTGCAGGTGCGTTTGGGCCAAGGAGAACCATCCATCCTCAACGTCGTACTTCAAAATGGATGGAGGAGAAAGAACGAATCCCTGAAATAACGGATCACAACAGAAAAAGGTTAGCTAACTTACGGATTTCACTTGAAACATTGCGGTTTTAGCAATGTTTCCGCAATGCACATTTTTCATTCTTTTAACTTCCTTTTTCATTCATTTTCTTTCCTTTTGCACACAAGTCCTAATTTAGCTTCCCTCTTCTAATTCTCATATTTAAGCATAGGTTCAAGCTAAATCCTATCAAAAACACCTAAGAGTGTACATCTTTCTATGGAAAACAAGTCCTAAAAAGGTCACTTTTGGAGACGTAACACACCCCCAAACTTAAGGTTTTGCTCGTCCTCGAGCAATCTAAGGACTTACTTAGGCTGCTGTTTTTATCCTCTCTAACCACTTGCTGACTCCCCTACATTCCTATCTATAGCAGTGCTGTCCTGTGACACACTCCTAAGTTTAAAACTAACTTCTCATTTTGCTTCTTCTGACTTCGCATGCCTAATGATCCTACTGTTTCATCAACTCCCTACGACTGATCTATTTGCTTCTGTCATATAGTGCAACTATCCTAAGGTTTCAAATTCTACCTAGCTTTACCCCAGACTTAGTACATGCTTCTAGTTTTTACTTTTGAGCTACCTAGGATTCCTTAGAGTCATGCCAGTCTTAGTATTAACAGTGACAGTAGTACATTTAGAGAACAACCTAAACCCTGGCATCACTACATTGGACATACATTCATCTCCCTAAACAACCCTACAAGCTACAACTTTGTGCTCAGCTAATTGAGGATCAGAGTTCTTTTTAATCAGGACATCTAAGCCACAAAGTTGCAACTCCTAGGTATACATTCTTCTTCCCTATTTCTTTCTTTTTTCTTTCTCACTTTGGTGGAGCCTCTCCTTTGGTTGCCTTTTGATGCAATGCCACTTGTGGGTTACACACTTGACACTGATTACTCAGCAACTTAAGAGAGACACCCCTCTTTATTCTATTTTTCATTTTTTTTTTCAGTTCATCATTTTTTTTTTGTAAAGGAGAAGAAGAATGCTTATGCTTTAAGGGAGAGAGGAATGTTCCTAGGCCTAGGGTGGCCTCCCCCAAACTTAAACTACTCATTGTCCCCAATGAGTGTCTGAGGTGGCACACCCCCAAACTTGTCCTAGAAGCATCTAGTCTAAGGTAAAACAAAGAGAATCTAAAAGCCCTAGGTATAGACAGAACATTCTAAAAGCAAACATCACAGCAACATAAATTTATAAAAACAGGCAGGTAAGGACTGAAAGCTACGCATGCTGAGCAGTTTTAAGAGGCTAATTTAAACTATCAAAGGTGTCCTATGACACTCTTCCAGCATGCATTTAGATAAGCTATATAAGGTAGTCAAGATAGCAGCAAAAGACAAAATTTAAACAGAACCAGCCTAGCTAAACAGTCAGTCAAAAACATGCATTTACTAATAAAAATTGCGGATTCCGCAATTATTTCGCAATGGATACATGGCAGATATATCAGTGATCAAGGCCCCTATGCATGCTCTTTCCAGTCATTTAAGCTATACAAAAAGGAAACTAACACATGCTAGCTACTCAGAAACCATCTACCTACACTAAACTATCCTAAACAATCAAAAGAAATTAAAAACAGACAAGCAATTGATTCACAAATAACAGTCATCAGTTAACGAAAAGCAGGGTTTTTTTTTTTTATATTTTTTTTTAAAGAGGGAACAGAAGTACTCCCTCGACTCTCGAGTGCCCTTCAGACTGGCACTCAAACATCCTCATCATCGTCCTTCCTCTCCCTTGGAGGTGCCCACTGCGCCATCTTGTGCTGTAGGTTTCTAATCTCAATAGCACCATGAGCAAAGACGTTAGTAATAACAAACGGACCTGACCACCTAGACTTAAGTTTGCCCGGAAATAACCTTAACCATGAATTGAACAATAAGACATGTTGGCCTTTTTTAAAAGTCCTTGATCCTAAGTCTACTGCCATGCCAAATCTTAGTTTTTTCTTTATACATTTTAGCATTTTCGTAGGACATATGTCTTAGCTCATCTAACTCATGTAATTGCAGAGACCGCAAAGTTCCAGCATCGGTCACGCAATAATTCAGCTCTTTTAAGGCCCAAAAGGCTTTGATTTCCAATTCGAAGGGTAAATGACATGCTTTTCCATATACTAGCCTATAAGGAGACATTCCTAGGGGTGTTTTATATGCAGTCCTATATGCCCACAGCGCATCATCACTTCATGCTAAACGGCTATGATTGTTGGTACATAATAAATATTTCATTCAAAAAAATAAACTACTCCTAACATACGAAATCTAAGCAAAGCATGATAAAATCCTAATTTAAGAGTTTAGGGATCAGAAATCTCCCTTGTCAATCTGCCTCATATGGATATTCTTCAATGTTTCGAGGCATCACTTCTGCTTCGTTAAGATACTTAAGTCTTGATTTACGGGGTCGGACATTCTGCCACACCTTGAAATTGTTGATTATTTCAAAGAGACTGCATGTTATAACATTCCAAGGTTTGTACTTTATGTGCGTTGGTTTTGTTTCTACAACATTTGCTACAACATAGCTTTGATGCGATGAGACTTCTTTTTCTAGCACATCTCTTTCTAACTCCTTCAGCTGGAGCATTTGTGGTGGTGGTGGCTCAGCTCTTTCATTGGTGGAGAAGCTTGTTGCATCATCAGACATTTCAAATTCTGGTTCCTCAAGCAGCGCATTAGTCTCTTTGGCCTCATCCAGCACGATTTCATTTTTCTCAACTTTCACCAACTCCACCATTTCATATGGAGATTCCATTGGATCACTCTTCTCAGATTCGAAGGTAACAAAGGACTCATCATCATAAAAATCGAACATCTGAGGGCATGGTGGTGGTGATTTTGCTATAGCAAGTAGATCTTGTAAGTCATTTGTGAGCTGGGCTAATTGCACATCAATTCTCCTCATGGATGCATCATTCCTTTCCATGAATTCTATCCATAACGCCTCCAAAGTGGGTGATAATTCTTCATTTGGAGTTGGGGCATAATGTTGATAGTCTTCATGTTGGGGAAATTCTTCATAATGAGCAATGTTGCGTGCTCAATGTGTAACATAAATAAGCAATAAGAGAGAGAGAGCACTCAGAACATGCAAGCATACATGATCTTATAGCAAGTAGTAAGTATTTTTTCATTCGTTTTCCCACAGAGATTTATTATTAGCTACTCGTGAAGTGTAATGTTAAGAAAGAATGGGTGGATTTGAAGGGGTAGACTTGGTTTTAAAATTCCTATTTATTGCTGAATATATAAAAGGTAGCAACATAAACAAGTGCAAGTCAATGGTAAACGCAAAATGCAAAGAGAAAGAATTAAAGAACGAAGAGAAAAGTAGTCAAGCAGAATTTTTAACTTAGCAGAATTGCGAGAACAACAATTCTACCGCAATGTTACTAACAGCGAAAGTGTGTAAAATGGAGAAACAAGGGCTACTAACGACTCCTCTAAAGGCATTTTCATACGATTCTCAAGCATTGGATCAACTCACTATGCATCAAACTAACTCAATCTCATGTATCTTCCGATTTCATGCATTAGATTCTTTAGTTTACTCATGTCCAAGTAAGGTCTTAAGCATCTTGTTAAAGCAGAAAGCTATGGTTTGTACTAGGAAAACGCCTATTCCTAGGTCGTTTTCTGGCTACCTTGAAAGGCTAGCATGAGTGTATGACTCTGAACTCTTACTCCTTCCAGAGGTTAGGAGTTCTTTGGAAAAAATGGATGGCCAATCGAAATTGCCCGTGGGATGAAGCTTACATACAATCAATGCTTTCGAGAGCTATCCTACATGCTTGGTTCACGTTTTTAAGCCTATAGTATTGTCATTAGCATGCCCCTATGTGACTTAGTTACTCATGGATATAGAGAGAACAGAGATATTAGATGAAGTAGACATGCTTAGAGGAAATTTAAAGACAAAACAACAATGAAAAATAGTAGGCAGAGAAGGTGAAGACAAAGTGTGAAATGATGAATTGTGCTTGGATTAATCGATTGTTTGAATGAACAAAGGGAAACTTAAAGTGAATAACATAAAGACAGAAAGCAACGAAATAGAATGGAATGACTATTGGAAAAGAAATAACGACACAACAGTACTGGAAATGAAAAGTAAAAGACAGAAAGCAGTAAATGAGCTTGAACGCCTCGTTGCAAACGCCTCGGCTGAAGGATGAGAAAGATCAGCCCTGCTTGGATGAATCCAATCAGAAGAGAAGATGAATCTTCTCTCCTTCCTATCAGATTGACGACTCCAACAGCTGAACCTCTCAGACCAACAGACGGAAAAGGAATTGAATGGGAAAGACTGCGCTGCGAAGAGACTTCTACGCTTTCGGATGATGATCAAACCCTCTACTTTGACCCCCTTTTATAGTAATCTGCAGGTGCGTTTGGGCCAACGAGAACCATCCATCCTCAACGTCGTACTTCAAAATGGATGGAGGAGAAAGAACGAATCCCTGAAATAACGGAATATAACAGAAAAAGATCAGCCAACTTACGGATTTCACTTAAAACATTGCTGTTTTAGCAATGTTTCCGCAATGCTGCCGCAATGCATATTTTCACTCTTTTAGCTTCGTTTTTCATCCCTTTTCTTTCCTTTTGTACATAAGTATAAATTTAGCTACCTTCTTCTAATTCTCATATATAAGTATAGGTTTAAGCTAAATCCTCTCAAAAACACCTAAGAGTGCACATCTTTCTAAGCTAAATAAGTCCTAAAAATGTCACTTTTGGAGACGTAACACACCCCCAAACTTAAGGTTTTGCTCGTCCTCGAGCAATCTAAGGACTTACTTAGGCTGCTGTTTTATCTTCTCTAACCACTTGCTGACTCCCCTAAATTCCTATCTTTAGCAGTGCTGTCCTGTGACACACTTCTAAGTTTACAACTATCCTCTTATCTAGCTTCTTCTGACTTTGCACGCCTAATGCTCCTACTGTTTCATCACCTCCCTACGACTGATCTGTTCGCTTCTGTCATATAGTGCAACTATCCCTAAGGTTTCAAATTCTACCTAGCTTTACTTCAGACTCAGTACATGCTTCTAGTTTTTACTTTTGAGCTACCTAGGATTCCTTAGAGTCATGCCAGTCTTAGTATTAAACAGTGACAGTAGTACTTTTAGAGAGCAACCTAAACCCTGGCATCACTACATTGGACATACATTCATCTCCCTAAACAACCCTACAAGCTACAACTTTGTGCTCAGCTAATTGAGGATCAGAGTTCTTTTTAATCAGGCCATCTAAGCCCCAAAGTTGCAACTCCTAGGTATACATTCTTCTTCCCTATTCTTTTTCTTTCTTTCTTACTTAGGTGGAGTCTCTCGTTTGGTTGCCTTTTGATGCAATGCCACTTGTGGGTTACACACTTGGCACTGATTACTCAGCAACCTAAGAGAGACACCCCTCTTTATTCTATTTTTCAATTTTTCTTTTTTTTTCAGCTCATCATTTTTTTGTAAAGGAGAAGAAGAATGCTTATGCTTTAAAGGGAGAGAGGAAAGTTCCTAGGCCTAGGGTGTCCTCCCCCAAACTTAAACTACTCATTGTCCCCAATGAGTGTCTGAGGTTGCACACCCCCAAACTTGTCCTAGAAGCATCTAGTCTAAGGTAAAACAAAGAGAATTTAAAAGCCCTAGGCATAGACAGAACATTCTAAAAGCAAACATCACAACAGTAGAAATTTATAAAAACAGTCAGGTAAGGACTTACAGCTATGCATGCTGAGCAAATTTCAGAGGCTAATTTAAACTATCAAAGGTGTCCTTATGACACTCATCCAGCATGCTTTTAGATAGGCTATATAAGGTAGTCAAGATAGCAGCAAAAGACAAAATTTAAACAGAACCAGCCTAGCTAAACAGACAGTCAAAAACATGCATTTACTAATAAAAATTGCGGATTCCGCAATTATTTCGCAATGGATCCAAGGCAGATATATCAGTGATTAAGGTCCCTATGCATGCTCTTTCCAGTCATTTAAGCTCTACAAAAAGGAAACTAAACTAATCTACCTATTTAGCTATCATCAGCCTATACTAAGAAACTTTAAACACTAAAACTAAAGAACTAAAAACAGATTAAAAATTAACTCAAAACAGCAGAGTTCACATAGTTAACGAAATGCAGTTTTATTTTTTTTCTTTAGGGAACAAAAATACTCCCTTGAGTGCTTCTCAGTCTAGCACTCAGATGTCCTCATCATCATTATTCCTTCTTGGTCTTGGAGGCGCCCATGGTGTCAGTAGGTCTGTGGGGAACTCAGGGAAGAGGCAGCCCAACTGGTCAGCAACCTCCTTGTCCCTTGCTTGCGCATTTGTGGCCCATTGAGCCATCTTCCTCTGTAAATCCATCAGGCAGGCCATTGATAGAGACTGAGCAGCAGCCAGGCCATCGAGCTCGAACTCCATATTCCCCTTCCTTCGCATCCTCAAGGCAGTAGGCAACTCCAGGTGCCCCGTGTAGGCCAACAGTCTTTCCATTCGCTCGATAGGGACCCCTGCACGTAAGCATAGCTTAGTAATTGTATTAGGAAAGAAAAGTGGACCCTTACCCTTTTTGGCGCAATCAGCAATTGAGGCTGTAATGACCTCGCCCACATTGATGGTGAGGCCTCTCATGATCGCGTAGACTAGCAACGATCTGCCTGGGCGAGGAGTGCTTCCCTCGCAGCAATTTCAGCGTCGTCAGCCTTCTTCTTGGACGCAGATCTTTCAGCTCTCGTTAGCACCATTGTGGAATCGTAGGAATCTGGAAAGAGGAATTTCGGATGAAGAGGGAGAGAGATTTCTTGGAGTTCAGAGAGTGGGAGAAGCGTATGAATCAGCGCGCTTCTAACGGATATAAGTAATGATGGAAATCCCAACGGCTATTTCCGTTGCGGATTCTGCAAATCCAGCGCAATTTTAGTGACCGTTGGAGATTTTCTGAAGTTAAATGACAATCTTCTCTCAACTGAATCTTTGATTTGGCCCAATATTTCCCTCGATTTTTTACCTTGATTTCATCTCCTTGATTCCCTCTATCAATTCCCTATAAAAAGAAATAAAATCAACATCAAATTCGTAATTAAAATCACATACAAATATACACAAACAGTAACCGAAAAAATAGCAAAAAATAAACTAAGGCATTAGCCTCGCATGGACGAGCACAGTAAACACTCGTCCTCTCTCGTTCTTAATTTCACGTTTCAGTCAAGAGGAAGGCCGAGAGAGTCTTCACATCTCCTTCCTCATAGTAATGCTTCAATCTTGCACCATTAACCATGAACGGTTGCCCTTGCTGCAGGTTTTTAATCTCGATTGCACCATGAACAAACACGTTAGTTATCACAAAAGGACCTGACCATCTGGACTTAAGTTTGCCTGGAAATAATTTCAACCGTGAGTTAAATAATAAGACAAGCTGGCCTTTCTTAAAGTCCTTAATCCTAAGTCTACTATCGTGCCAAATCTTGGTCTTTTCCTTATACATTTTAGCATTTTCATAGGACATATGTCTAAGCTCATCAAGCTCATGTAATTTCAAAGACCGCAATGTTCCCGCATCGGTTACGCAATAATTCAACTCTTTTAGTGCCCAAAATGCTTTAATTTCCAATTCGAATGGTAAGTGACATGCTTTGCCATACACAAGTCTATAAGGAGACATACCTAGGGGTGTCTTATATGCAGTCCTATATGCCCAAAGTGCATCCTCGAGTTTAAACGACCAATCTTTTCTATTGGGTTTGACCACTTTTTCGAGTATGTTTTTAATCTCCCTATTTGAAATTTCAGCTTGTCCATTCGAATGTGGGTGATAAGGGGTGGCTACTCTATGTCTAACATTATATTTAGCCAACACTCTCTCCATAGCTCTATTAATAAAATGTGTCCCTTCATCACTAATTATAGCACGAGGTGTTCCAAACCTAGTAAAGATATGTCTATGAAGGAACTTAATGACTGTTTTGGCATCATTATTTGGACATGCTATGGCCTCTACCCACTTAGATACATAGTCTACTGCTACCAATATGTAAAGGTTACCTGATGATGGGGGAAAAGGTCCCATGAAGTCAATGCCCCAAACATCAAAGAGCTCCAACTCTAAGATGTAAGTGAGAGGCATCTCATCCTTTCGACTAAGGTTACCTGTTCTCTGGCATTCATCACAGCTGTGTGCATAATTGTGGGCATCCTTGAAGATTGTTGGCCAATAGTAGCCACTCTGGAACACCTTTGCAGCTGTCCTTTGACCACCAAAGTGTCCACCATAGGGGGCTGTATGGCAGTGCTGCAACACGGACTTTGCCTCAGCAGCTGACACACACTTCCTTAGCAGACCATCAGCACATGTCTTGTAGAGTGTGGGATCATCCCATATGAATTTCCTAGCTTCATGAAGGAACCTCTTCTTTTCTTGTCCTCCCTTGAAAGTTGGTAGTACCTGCGATGCAAGGAAGTTAGCAATGTCAGCAAACCAAGGTTCCTCATCGTTAACACGATGAGTCAATACAAAGACATGTTCATCAATAAAAGCATCAGAAATTGCGGTTTCCGCAATTTTTCCGCAATTATGCTGCAATCTAGAAAGATGATCCGCAACCACATTTTCACATCCTTTTTTATCTCTAATGTCCAGATCAAACTCTTGCAGCAGGAATACCCATCTAATCAACCTAGGCTTAGCATCAACCTTCCTCATAAGGTACTTTAGTGCAGAGTGATCTGTATACACGATTGTTCTGGTGCCTACAATATAATTCCTAAACTTCTCACAGGCAAATACTACAGCTAGCATCTCCTTCTCAGTGGTTGTGTAGTTACATTGTGCCTCATTAAGTGTCTTACTAGCATAGTATACAGGGTGTGTTAACTTGTCAATCTTTTGTCCTAGCATAACCCCTACAGCACAGTCACTTGCATCACATAACATCTCAAATGGGAGATCCCAATTTGGCCCTACTATAATAGGTGCTGTGACTAGTGCTTCCTTAAGGGTCTTCCATGCTAGGAAACATTCTTTAGAGAAGATGAATGGTTTGTTCAGCTCTAGAAGCTCACATAAAGGCTTGGAGATCTTAGAAAAGTCCTTAATGAACCTTCTATAGAAGCCTGCATGTCCTAAAAAACTTCTAATGGCTTTTACATTCTGAGGTTCTACCAATTTCTCTATGATTTCAATCTTGGCCCTGTCGACCTCTACACCTGCCCTAGACACTCTATGACCTAAGACAATCCCTTCGTCCACCATGAAGTGGCACTTCTCCCAATTAAGGACTAGGTTGGTCTCCTCACACCTAGCCAGGACTTGTTCTAAGTTCTCTAGACAGTTTGTGAATGAATCACCAAAGACTGAGAAATCATCCATGAATATCTCTATCATGGACTCATCTAAATCAGAGAAGATTGCCAACATGCACCTTTGGAATGTTGCCGGTGCATTGCATAATCCAAAAGGCATTCTGCGAAAGGCAAAAGTTCCAAAAGGGCAAGTGAAGGTTGTCTTCTCCTGGTCCTTAGGATCTATGGTGATCTGGTTATATCCTGAATAACCGTCTAAGAAGCAGTAGTAAGCTCTACCAGCTATCATGTCTAACATTTGGTCAATGAATGGTAGAGGGAAGTGGTCCTTTTTGGTTTCCTTATTTAATTTCCTATAATCCATACAAACTCTCCACCCTGTGATAGTCCTAGTTGGAATCAGTTCATTGCTCTCATTGACTACCACAGTCATCCCCCCCTTCTTAGGTACACATTGTATAGGGCTCACCCACTGACTACTAGCTATAGGGAAGATCACACCAGCATCTAACCATTTTATTATTTCCTTTTTAACTACCTCTTTCATAGAGGGGTTCAACCTACGTTGGTGATCTACTCGGGGTGTATGTTCTTCCTCTAGTATTATCTTATGCATGCAATAGGAAGGGCTAATGCCTCTAATATCAGCAATAGTCCATGCAATAGCCTTCCTATGTTGTTTAAGTAATAAGATCAGCTCAACCTCATGCTTCTCACTTAATTTAGATGAAATAATTACAGGTAGAGTCTCATTACTTCCTAAATATGCATACTTAAGATGTGTGGGCAGTGGTTTTAATTCTAAGACAGGTGGATGCTCAATGGATGGTTTTAAAGGATTCAAGGATCTGTCAGTTAAGTCATTAGTCATACAAACATGTTGTATCCTATCTACAGGTATATCCATTATCTCAGAAACATTTAAATCAGTTAAATCTACTTCTACATAATTATTAGCATGCTTAGTCAATAATTCATGCTCCAGCTGTTCTTCCATTAGTGAGTCTACAACGTCCATGCTAGCACAAGATTCAGAGTCAGAGGGGTACCTTAAGGCTTTATAAACACTAAATTTGACCTCCTCCTCATGAACCCTCATAGTGAGCTCACCTTTCTAGACATCTATCAGGGCCCTACCTGTGGCTAGAAATGGTCTGCCTAATAGGATGGGGACCTCCTTGTCTGCTTCATAATCCAGGATAATGAAATCTGCAAGGAAAATAAACTTGTCAACCTTTACAAGAATATCCTCAATCTTACCTTCAGGGTAGGCTATGGATCTGTCTGCTAGTTGTAAAGTGACAGTGGTTGGACGTGCTTCTCCTATTCCTAGCTGGCGGAATAGTGATAGGGGCATGAGGTTTATGCTGGCTCCCAGGTCACAAAGAGCTCTGCCCACGTGCTTGCCTCCTAGCTCTACAGGTAAGGTGAAGGAACCAGGATCCTTCTCCTTCTTGGGTAGCTTGTTCTGGAGTATGGCACTGCACTCCTCAGTGAGATTTACTGTTTCAAACTCACCAATTATTTTCTTGTTAGTGATAATATCCTTCAAAAACTTAACATAGGAAGGCATAGACTGTAAAACTTCTACAAAAGGAATATTCACATGCACTTGTTTAAGAATTTCTAAAAATTTGTTAAAGTGCACTTCCTGTTCTTGTTTTTTCTTTAGCCTTCGAGGAAATGGAGGTGGTGGCACATATGCAGGCACTTCAGGTCGCCTCAGGATAGGTGGAGGCCTTGGGATTTCTTCTATCTCTTCTATGATTGGCTCCAGCCTTGATCCTGATGTGCTTGTTGGTGGTGGACCTTGGTTTGGCAGAGACTCCAGTGGAGCACTAGACTCATTGTTCTCTACTCTCTTTGGTGTTTCTTTGGTGTTGCTCACCAATGGTCTCCCACTTCTAAGTTCAATTGCTTGAGCTTGCTCTTTACCATCTCTCCTTGGTACTTCAGTGTCAGCAGGTAGTCTACCTTGGGGCCTGCTTTTGAGTTCATTAGCTAATTGCCCTATCTGGTTCTCTAGGGTCCTAAGAGTAGCTTGCTGACTCTGTAGAGTGGCATCATTCTTGGCTATGTATTCCTTGAGTAGGTTTTCTACAGAGGATCCTACAGGTTGGTTGTATGGTTTTTGGTACATGGATTGGTTATGTTGGGGAGTGAAACCAGGTGTTCCACTCGGTCTTGGCTGGTTAGGAGCTTGGTTAGCATTTTGTTGGCCACCCCATGAAAGGTTTGGGTGGTTGTTACGTCTCCAAAAGTGACCTTTTTAGGACTTAATTATCTTAGAAAGATGTTCACTCTTAGGTGTTTTCAATAGCATTTAGCCTAAACCTATGCTTAAATATGAGAATTAGAAGGAGGTAGCTATATTAGGACTTAAGTACAATAGGAAAGAAAAGGGTTGAAAACCGAAGGAAAAGAATGAAAAACAAGCATTGCGGAAACATTGCGGAGACCGCAATGTTTCAAGTGAAAACCGTAAGTTGACTGATCTTTTTCTGTTAATTTCCATTATTTCAGGGATTCGTTCTTTCTCCTCCATCCATTCTGAAGTACGACGTTGAAGATTGATGGTTCTCCTTGGCCCAAATGCACCTGCAGATTGCTATAAAAGGGGGTCAAAGTCGAGGGTTCAATCATCATCCGAAAGCGTAGAAGTCTTTTCGCAGCTCCATCTTTTCTCCTGTCGTTCTTCTCTGTCTGTTGGTGTGAGAGTCTCAGCTGTTGGAATCGACAATCTGATAGGAAGGAGAGAAGATTCATCTTCTCTCCCGATTGGATTCATCCAAGCAAAGCTATTCTTTCATCCCCTTCAGCCGAGGCATCTGCAACTAGGCGTTCACGCTCGTTTTTATGCTCTCTGTCTTTATTTCCATTTTCCAGCTTTAGTTTGTTGTTGTTTCTTTTCTAATAGCTAGACTAGTTCATTTCGTTGTGTTCTGTCTTCCTGTTATTCATTTTAAGTTTCTCTTTTGTTCATTCAAACGATCAAGTAATTAAAGCATAGTTCTTCATTTCTCAATTTTCTATCTTTGCAACTCACTGTCTTACCTTGCTGTTTCGAGTTTATTTATTTTCTAAGCATGTCTATTTTATCTCTTCTTTCTGTTCTCCCTATACCCATGAGTAGCTAAGTCACATAGGGGCATGCTAATGACAATACTATAGGCTAAAAAAACGTGAACCAAGCATGTAGGATAGCTCTCGAAGCATTGATTGTATGTAAGCTTCATCCCACGGGCAATTTCGATTGGCCATCCATTTTGTCCAAAGAACTCCTAACCTCTGGAAGGAGTAAGAGTTCAGAGTCATACACTCATGCTAGCCTTTCAAGGTAGCCAGAAAACGACCTAGGAATAGGCGTTTTCCTAGTACAAACCATAACTTTCTGCTTTAACAAGATGCTTAAGACCTTACTTGGACATGAGTAAACTAAAGAATCTAATGCATGGAATCGGACGATACATGAGATTGAGTGAGTTTGATGCATAGTGAGTTGATCCAATGCTTGGGAATCGTATGAAAAAGCCTATAGAGGAGTCGTTAGTAGCCCTTGTTTCTCCATTTTACACACTTTCGCTGTTGTTAAAATTGCGGTAGAATTGCTGTTTCCGCAATTCTGCTTAAGTTACAATTCTGTCTAGCTGTTTTTGTCTTCGTTTATTAATCTCGTCTCTTTTCATTTGAGTTTAACTTTGACTTGCATTTGTTTATGTTGCTACCCTCTACGTATTCAGTAGGAAATAGACAATTTAAAACCAATTCTACCCTATCAAATCCACCCCTTCTTTCTTAACTTTACACTTCATGAATAGCTTATAATAAATCTCTGTGGGAAAACGAATGAAAAAATACTTACTACTTGCTATAAGATCATGTATGCTTGCATGTTCTGAGTGCTCTCTCTATCTTATTGCTTATTTACTTTAACACATTGAGCACGCAACAAGTTTTTGGCGCCGCTGCCGGGGATTTATTAAAGTGAAAACGAAGTTTGTTAAGTTTGAAACACCAAGTTTACCAACTATTGTGACTAATCTAGTCCATTTCTTTTACAGGTACTATTGGGTTAGTTTATGAGTGAGCCTTCAAGTAGTGATCTAGAGTTCAATCCTGAGCCTGAGAGATTACTTAGGGCCAGAAATAGAGCCAAGAAACGTCTCTTTAAACAACCCCATTTACCTCAAGTAATTGCGGGAACCGCAATTCCTCCGCAATTGTCTCAAGAAGAAATGGCTGGAATAATTCCAAATCCGGTACCTATCACTCGCAATCCCATCGAAATAGCGAATGATAAGGATAGTGCCATTCTCTCATACCTAGTACCTATGCCTGGGGAGCTGAACCCCAACATAATCCGTCCTGAAATCACTGCTCACTCATTCGAGTTAAAGCCAGTGATGTTCCAAATGTTGTCCAATGTGGGACAATTCTTTGGAGTGGAAAATGAGGACCCCCACAACCATCTTAGAAACTTCTTAGGAGTCAGTGATACCTTCATCATCCCTGGAGTTTCCCAAGAAGCCTTGAGGCTATACCTTTTCCCTTACTCTTTGAGGGACAAAGCCAAAACATGGTTGAACTCATTACCCTCAGGATCAGTCCTTAATTGGACAGACTTAGCAGAGAAATTCCTAGTCAAATACTTCCCACCTGATAGGAATTCTACCTTTCGTGATGACATAATCAAGTTCAAACAAGCTGACACTGAGTCTCTTCACGAAGCTTGGACAAGGTTTAAAGATCTTCTTCTTAAATGTCCACACCATGGCATCCCATGGTGTATCCAAATAGAGGTCTTTTTCAAAGGATGCAACCCCAACACTAGACAAGTCTTAAACTCATCTGCTGGAGGGTCCATGTTGTCCAAGAGTTACAACGAAGCCTATGAGATCTTGGAGAAGATCTCAGCATCTCACTGTAGGTGGTCAGATGATCCAGTTGAGCCAACTAGAGCTCAAGACAAGGATGCTCTAAGTGCAATGAGCAGCCAAATAAATGCCCTGACCAACCTAGTTAAGCAAATGGCTCAGGCCAATCTCCAAACAAGTGTCAACACCGCCACAGCCATGTCAATGGGCACCCAACCAAGTCAAGGTGAGACACTTATCTGTGGATTCTGTGGGGAAGGGCACCCGTATGAATACTGCCCTGGGAATCCAGCCTCAGTCTGCTATGTTGGAAGCCAGCAGCAGCCTAGGAACAACCCCTACTCTAATACTTACAACCCTGGTTGGAGGAACCACCCAAACCTGTCATGGGGTGGCCAACAGAATGCCAACCAAAATCCTAACCAACCAAGGCCGAGTGGAACACCTGGTTTCACTCCCCAACATAACCAATCCATGTATCAAAAACCGTACAACCAACCTGTAGGATCTTCTGTAGAAAACTTACTTAAGGAATACATAGCCAAGAATGATGCCACTCTACAGAGCCAGCAAGCTACTCTTAGGAGCCTAGAGAACCAAATAGGGCAACTAGCCAATGAAATCAAAAGTAGGCCCCAAGGTAGACTTCCTGCTGACACTGAAGTGCCAAGGAGAGATGGTAAAGAGCAAGTTCAAGCAATTGAACTTAGAAGTGGTAGACCATTGGTAAGCAACACCAAGGACACACCAAAGAGAGTAGAGAACACCGAGTGTAGTGCTCCACGGGAGTCTCTGCCAAACCAAGGTCCACCACCAACAAGCACATCAGGAGCAAGGCTGGAGCCAATCATAGAAGAGATAGAAGAAATTCCAAGGCCTCCACCTATCCTGAGGCGACCTGATGTGCCTGCATATGTGCCACCACCTCCATTCCCT
The DNA here is from genome assembly GCA_028017165.1 of Herpetospermum pedunculosum. Taxonomy (NCBI): domain Eukaryota; kingdom Viridiplantae; phylum Streptophyta; class Magnoliopsida; order Cucurbitales; family Cucurbitaceae; genus Herpetospermum; species Herpetospermum pedunculosum. The sequence goes on from JAPQWQ010000185.1 coordinate 2,649,629, forward strand.
AGAAGGCTAAAGAAAAAACAAGAACAGGAAGTGCACTTTAATAAATTTCTAGAAATTCTCAAGCAAGTGCATGTTAATATTCCTTTTGTTGAAGTTTTACAGTCTATGCCTTCTTATGTAAAGTTTTTGAAGGATATTATAACTAACAAGAGAATAATTGGTGAGTTTGAAACAGTCAATCTCACTGAGGAGTGCAGCGCCATACTCCAGAACAAGCTACCCAAGAAGGAGAAGGATCCTGGTTCCTTCACCTTACCTGTAGAGCTAGGAGGAAAGCACGTGGGCAGAGCTCTTTGTGACCTGGGAGCCAGCATAAACCTCATGCCCCTATCACTATTCCGCCAGCTTGGAATAGGGGAAGCACGTCCAACCACTGTCACTTTACAACTAGCAGACAGATCCATTGCATACCCTGAAGGTAAGATTGAGGATATTCTTGTAAAGGTTGACAAATTTATTTTCCTTGCAGATTTCATTATCCTGGATTATGAAGCAGACAAGGAGGTCCCCATCCTGTTAGGTAGACCATTTCTAGCCACAGGTAGGGCACTAATAGATGTCCAAAAAGGTGAGCTCACTATGAGGGTTCATGATGAAGAGGTGAAATTTAGTGTTTATAAAGCCTTAAGGTACCCCTCTGACTCTGAATCTTGTACTAGCATGAACATTGTTGATTCACTAATGAAAGAACAATTGGAGCATGAATTGTTGACTAAGCATGCTAATAACTATGTAGGATTAGAATTAACTGACTTAAACATAGCTGAGGTAATGGACATACCTGTAAATAACCCTCAGCATGTTTGTATGAATGTTGACTTAACTGAAAAATCTTTGAATCCATTAAAACCGTCCATTGAGCATCCACCTGTCTTAGAATTAAAACCTCTCCCCACTCACCTCAAGTATGCATATCTAGGAAGTAATGATACTTTGCCTGTGATTATTTCTTCTAAATTAAGTGAAAAGCATGAGGTTGAACTGATTTTACTACTTAAGCAACATAGGAAGGCTATTGCATGGACTATTGCTGACATTAGAGGCATTAGCCCTTCTTATTGCATGCATAAGATTATACTAGAGGAAGAACATACACCTAGAGTAGATCACCAACGTAGGTTGAATCCCTCTATGAAAGAGGTAGTTAAGAAGGAAATAATAAAATGGTTAGATGCTGGTGTGATCTTCCCCATAGCTAGTAGTCAGTGGGTGAGCCCTATACAATGTGTACCTAAGAAGGGGGGAATGACTGTGGTAGTCAATGAGAACAATGAACTGATTCCAACTAGGACTATCACAGGGTGGAGAGTTTGCATGGATTATAGGAAACTAAATAAAGAGACCAAAAAAGATCATTTCCCTTTACCATTCATTGACCAAATGTTAGACAGAATAGCTGGTAGAGCCTACTACTGTTTCTTAGACGGTTACTTAGGGTATAATCAGATCACTATAGACCCTAGGGACCAAGAGAAGACTACCTTCACTTGCCCTTTTGGAACTTTTGCCTTTCGCAGAATGCCTTTTGGCTTATCCAATGCACCGGCAACTTTCCAAAGGTGCATGTTGGCAATCTTCTCTGATTTGGATGAGTCCATGATAGAGATATTCATGGATGATTTCTCAGTCTTTGGGGATTCCTTTACCAACTGTCTAGAGAACTTAGGACAAGTCTTGGCTAGGTGTGAGGAGACCAACCTAGTCCTTAATTGGGAAAAGTGCCATTTCATGGTGGATGAGGGGATTGTCTTAGGTCATAGAGTGTCAAGGGCAGGTGTAGAAGTTGACAGGGCAAAAATTGAAATAATAGAGAAATTGGTAGAACCCCAAAATGTCAAAGCCATTAGAAGTTTCTTAGGGCACGCTGGTTTCTATAGAAGGTTCATTAAGGATTTTTCTAAGATCTCCAAACCTCTATGTGAGCTTCTAGAGCTAAATAAACCATTCATTTTCTCTAAAGAGTGTGTCCTAGCTTGGAAAACCCTTAAGAAAGCACTAGTCACAGCACCTATTATAGTAGGGCCCAATTGGGATCTTCCCTTTGAGATGTTATGTGACGCCAGTGACTATGCTGTAGGGGTTATGTTAGGACAGAAGATTGACAAATTAACACACCCTATCTATTATGCTAGTAAGACACTTAATGAGGCACAATGCAACTATACAACCACTGAGAAGGAGATGCTAGCTGTAGTGTTTGCTTGTGAGAAATTTAGGAACTATATTGTAGGCACTAGGACAATCGTGTACACTGATCATTCTGCTTTAAAGTACCTTATGAGGAAGGCTGATGCTAAGCCTAGGTTGATTAGGTGGGTACTGCTGCTGCAAGAGTTTGATCTAGACATTAGAGATAAGAAAGGAAGTGAAAATGTGGTTGTGGATCATCTTTCTAGATTGCAGCATAATTGCGAAAAAATTGCGGAACCCGCAATTTCTGATGCTTTTATTGATGAACATGTCTTTGTATTGACTCATCGTGATAACGATGAGGAACCTTGGTTTGCTGACATTGCTAACTTCCTTGCATCACAGGTACTACCAACTTTCAAGGGAGGACAAGAGAAGAAGAGGTTCCTTCATGAGGCAAGGAAATTCATATGGGATGACCCCACCCTTTACAAAACATGTGCTGACGGTTTGCTAAGGAAGTGTGTTTCAGCTGCTGAGGCGAAGTCTGTGCTGCAGCACTGCCACACAGCTCCTTATGGTGGACACTTTGGTGGCCAAAGAACAGCTGCAAAGGTATTTCAGAGTGGCTACTATTGGCCAACGATCTTCAAGGATGCTCACAACTATGCCCACAGCTGTGATGAATGCCAAAGGACAGGTAACCTTAGTCGCAAGGATGAAATGCCTCTCACTTACATCTTAGAGTTGGAGCTCTTTGATGTGTGGGGCATTGACTTCATGGGACCATTCCCCCCATCATCAGGTAACCTTTACATATTAGTGGCAGTAGACTATGTATCCAAGTGGGTAGAGGCCATAGCATGTCCCAATAATGATGCCAAAACAGTAATAAAATTCTTGCATAGGCACATTTTTACTAGGTTTGGAACACCACGTGCTATCATTAGTGATGAGGGGACACATTTCATTAATAAGGCTATGGAGAGAGTGTTGGCTAAGTATAACATTAGACATAGAGTAGCCACTCCTTATCACCCACACTCGAATGGTCAGGCTGAAATTTCTAATATGGAGATTAAGAACATCCTAGAAAAAGTGGTCAAACCTAATAGAAAGGACTGGTCATTTAAACTCGAGGATGCACTTTGGGCGTATAGGACTGCATATAAGACACCCCTAGGTATGTCTCCTTACAGACTCGTGTATGGTAAAGCTTGTCATCTTCCATTCGAGTTAGAGATTAAGGCATTTTGGGCACTAAAAGAGTTGAATTATTGCGTGACCGATGCGGGAACGTTGCGGTCTCTGCAATTACATGAGCTTGATGAGCTTAGGCATATGTCTTATGAAAATGCCAAAATGTATAAGGAAAAGACCAAGATTTGGCACGATAGTAGACTTAGGATCAAGGACTTTAAGAAAGGCCAACTTGTTTTATTATTTAACTCACGATTGAAATTATTTCCAGGCAAACTTAAGTCTAGATGGTCAGGTCCATTTGTAATTACTAATGTATTTGTTCATGGTGCCATTGAGATAAAGAACCTGCAGCAAGGACAACCATTCATGGTTAATGGTGCAAGATTGAAGCACTACTATGAGGAAGGGGATGTGAAAACTCTCTCGGCCTTCCTCTTGACTGAAGCATGAAATTAAGAACGAGAGAGGACGAGTGATTGATGTGCTCGTCAATATGAGGCTCATGCCTTAGTTTATTTTTTTTTTGCGATTTTCCGGTTATCGTTTGTGTGTCTTTTTGTATGATTTTAATTACGAATTTGATGTTAATTTTATTTCTTTTTGTAGGGAATCAATAGAGGGAGTCAAGGAGATTAAATCCAGCTAAAAAAATCAAGAAGATATTGGGCCAAATCAAAGATACGGTTGAGCAAAGATTGACATTTCAATGAAAATATCTCCAAAGGTCACTAGGATTGCGCTGGATTTGCAGAGTCCGCAAAAATATAGCCGTTGGGATTTTTCCGTTTTCTTTATATCCGTTGAGACGCGCGTTGATCTTTACAATTTCCCAAGTATCTGAACTCCAAGAAAGCTGCTTTTCTCTTCATCTGTGATTCCTCTCTCCAAAACTCCACAATTCAACAATGGTGCTAACAAGAGCCGAACGATCTACGTCCAAGAAAAGGGCTGATGAAGCTGAAACGGCTGCGAAGGAAGCACTGCTTGCCTTGGCTGAGGCTGATGCTGCGCGAACCGAACGACTTCACAAACTTCCGATCCGCAAGAAGAAGTGGAAGGTCGTCACAGAGATACCTGCTGGACCCTCTGAACCAGCAGGCACGCCCAGGAAGCGCAAATGGAGTATGGCTGTGGCCGAGGAAGAAATCAAGAACAAGACTCCCTCTGTGGAGAGTCAAGAATTGGGCCAGCCATCCCACGAGACAGCCGAGCGCAGCCCTTCGCCATCTCCACCGGTTCATAGCCCTGAGCTTTCTTCATCACCGCCAGCGCAGAGCCCTGAGCTGCCTTCATCACCGCAGAGTTCTGCACAGACCCCTACAGCAGCACAGAGCACCACTCCTTCGCACACTTCCCCCCGGCCTGACCCTGAATTCCCATATGGGGAGTACCAAGAATCAACGCAGGGCAGTGGGGAAGCTGAGGAAGAAGAAGTCTTCTCTCCGTTGAGGGAGGCCAGCCCTGAGAGTCCTGCGCAGCAGGATGATTCCATGGAAGAAACACTGGGGGCTTGCCTCCAGCAGATCACCACCAAGGCAAGGCTGAAGAAGAAGAAGGCTGCCAAAATTATTAAGGCCAAGCGGTCCAAGAAGTCAAAGAAGAAGAAAGCCAAAAGGGCACCTTCCTCAGAGAAAGAGAGCGCTGAGCCGTCGCTCAAGAAGCTCAAGATTGAGGCTGCGGAGTCAGCCAAACCAAAGGACAAAGGGAAGGCCAAGCTTTACCCTGAAGATGAGCCTCAATCAGTGAGGTACGTGTCCTCTGACGCTGAGTCCAGAGGCATTGAGCTAAGGAAGAGGGAGTTACTGCACGAGAAGGGCTTCCTCGACAGACCTGCTGACCTGCCGCAGTTCTTGCGCGCAGGAATTACAAATCATGGATGGGAGGAGTTGTGCAGACCACCCACTCCAGCTTACACAAGCATGGTATATGACTTTTACGCCAATGTGCTTAATCCTGAGGATGGCCTGTCTGTGGTCAGAGGGGTGGAAGTGGACTTCTCAGCAAAGGCGATCAACGAGGCCTATGGCCTCAAAGGCCAAAAACATACGGACTACGCAAGGATTGTTGATGAGCCTACTGATGCTGTCCTGGAAGAGGCCATTCGGACCATTGGCCAGCCTGAAGCATCCTGGACCGTGTCACGCAATGGGAGGCACACTCTCATGAGTGCCAACCTCACAGCTAAGGCGGCTGTATGGTTTTCCTTCGTGAGAAGGAAACTATCCCCAGTGACTCATGAGACCACCATCAACCAGAGCAGATCGCTGCTGGTCTATGCAATCATGCGAGGTCTCACGATCAACGTGGGTGAAGTCATGTCAGCTGCCATTGCTGAGTGCGCCAAGAAAGGTAAGGGTCCATTGTTTTTCCCCAATACTATAACTAAACTCTGTTTGCGTGCCGAGGTTCCCATTGAGCGAATGGAGCAGCAGATGGCTTACACAGGCCACTTGGAGCTCCCTGCTGGCTTAAGGCTAAAAAGAAAGGGGAACATGGAATTCGAGCTAGATAGGTTGGCTGCTGATCAGTCGCTGTCCATGGCTTGCCTGATGGATATGCAGAAGAGGATGGCTCAATGGGCCACTTACGCACAAGCACGGGACAAGGAAGTTGCTGACCAACTTGGATGCATCTTCCCTGATTTTCCCACGAATCTCCTGACTCCATGGGTGCCTCCAAGACCAAGAAGGAGTGATGATGAGGAAGATGTCTGAGTGCTGGTTTGAGGATCACCAAAAGGGAGTATTGCTGTTCCCTTAGAATAAACAAGAAAAAAAAAAAAATCAAACTGTTTTTGTGAACCATGTGAATTATGCTGTGTTAGTTAATATTTTGATCTGTTTTAGTTGCTTAGTTTTAAGTTTTTAAATTGTTTAGGATAGCCTGCTGCTAGCTGATTAGGTAGATTAGTTTAGTTTCATTTCTAGAGAGCTTGAATGACTGGAAAAAGCATGCGTAGGGGCCTTAAACACTGATATATCTGCCCTGACTTTATTGCGAAATAATTGCGGAACCCGCAATTTTTATTACTGAATGCATGTTTTGGACTGTCTGTTTAGCTAGGTTGGTTCTGTTTAAATTCTATCTTTTGCTGCTATCATGACTACCTTATATAGCTTATCTTAAAGCATGCTGGATGAGTGTCATAGGACACCCTTTGATAGTTTAAATTAACCTCTAAAAAGCTCAGCATGCGTAGCTGTAAGTCCTTGCCTGTCTGTTTTCTCAATTTTCTGCTGCTGTGATATTTTCTTTTAGAATGTTCTGTCTATGCCTAGGGCTTTTAGATTCTCTTTGTTTTACCTTAGACTAGATGCTTCTAGGACAAGTTTGGGGGTGTGCCACCTCAGACACTCATTGGGGACAATGAGTAGTTTAAGTTTGGGGGAGGCCACCCTAGGCCTAGGAACACTCCTCTCTCCCTTAAAACATAAGCATTCTTCTTCTCCTTTTTTTTTTAAAAAAAAAAAAAAAGATGTGCTGAAAAGAGAAAATGAAAAAAGAATAAAGGGGGGAGTCTCTCTTAGGTTGCTGAGTAATCAGTGCCAAGTGTGTAACCCACAAGTGGCGTTGCATCAAAAGGCAACCAAAGGAGAGGCTCCACCAAAGTAAGAAAGAAAGAAAAAGAAGAAATAGGGAAGAAGAATGTATACCTAGGAGTTGCAACTTTGTGGCTTAGATGTCCTGTTTAAAAAGAACTCTGATCCTCAATTAGCTAAGAGCAAAGTTGTAGCTTGTAGGGTTGTTTAGGGAGATGAGTGTATATCCAATGTAGTGATGCCAGGGTTTAGGTTGATCTCTAAAAGTACTACTGTCACCATTAATACTAAGACTGGCATGACTCTAAGGAATCCTAGGTAGCTCATAAGTATAAACTAGAAGCATGTACTGAGTCTGGGGTAAAGCTAGGTGGAATTTGAAACCTTAGGGATAGTAGCATGATATGACAAAAGCAGGTAGATCAGTTGTAGGGAGTGAATCAAAACAGTAGGAGTATTAGGCATGCGAAATCAGAAGAAGCTAGATGAGAGGGTAGTTTTAAGCTTAGAAGTGTGTCACAGGACAGCACTGCTGTAGATAAGAATATAGGGGAGTTAGTAAGTGGTTAAAGAAGAAGAAACAGCAGCCTAGGAAAGTCCTTAGATTGCTCGAGGACAAGCAAAACCTTAAGTTTGGGGGTGTGTTACGTCTCCAAAAGTGACCTTTTTAGGACTTAATTATCTTAGAAAGATGTTCACTCTTAGGTGTTTTTGATAGCATTTAGCCTAAAAACAAGCATTGCGGAAACATTGCGGAGACCGCAATGTTTCAAGTGAAAACCGTAAGTTGACTGATCTTTTTCTGTTAATTTCCGTTATTTCAGGGATTCGTTCTTTCTCCTCCATCCATTCTGAAGTACGACGTTGAAGATTGATGGTTCTCCTTGGCCCAAATGCACCTGCAGATTGCTATAAAAGGGGGTCAAAGTCGAGGGTTCAATCATCATCCGAAAGCGTAGAAGTCTTTTCGCAGCTCCATCTTTTCTCCTGTCGTTCTTCTCTGTCTGTTGGTGTGAGAGTCTCAGCTGTTGGAATCGACAATCTGATAGGAAGGAGAGAAGATTCATCTTCTCTCCCGATTGGATTCATCCAAGCAAAGCTATTCTTTCATCCCCTTCAGCCGAGGCATCTGCAACTAGGCGTTCACGCTCGTTTTTATGCTCTCTGTCTTTATTTCCATTTTCCAGCTTTAGTTTGTTGTTGTTTCTTTTCTAATAGCTAGACTAGTTCATTTCGTTGTGTTCTGTCTTCCTGTTATTCATTTTAAGTTTCTCTTTTGTTCATTCAAACGATCAAGTAATTAAAGCATAGTTCTTCATTTCTCAATTTTCTATCTTTGCAACTCACTGTCTTACCTTGCTGTTTCCAGTTTATTTATTTTCTAAGCATGTCTATTTTATCTCTTCTTTCTGTTCTCCCTATACCCATGAGTAGCTAAGTCACATAGGGGCATGCTAATGACAATACTATAGGCTAAAAAACGTGAACCAAGCATGTAGGATAGCTCTCGAAGCATTGATTGTATGTAAGCTTCATCCCACGGGCAATTTCGATTGGCCATCCATTTTGTCCAAAGAACTCCTAACCTCTGGAAGGAGTAAGAGTTCAGAGTCATACACTCATGCTAGCCTTTCAAGGTAGCCAGAAAACGACCTAGGAATAGGCGTTTTCCTAGTACAAACCATAACTTTCTGCTTTAACAAGATGCTTAAGACCTTACTTGGACATGAGTAAACTAAAGAATCTAATGCATGGAATCGGACGATACATGAGATTGAGTGAGTTTGATGCATAGTGAGTTGATCCAATGCTTGGGAATCGTATGAAAAAGCCTATAGAGGAGTCGTTAGTAGCCCTTGTTTCTCCATTTTACACACTTTCGCTGTTGTTAAAATTGCGGTAGAATTGCTGTTTCCGCAATTCTGCTTAAGTTACAATTCTGTCTAGCTGTTTTTGTCTTCGTTTATTAATCTCGTCTCATTTGAGTTTAACTTTGCATTAGATTCTGTTTCCGCATTTCATTTGAGTTTAACTTTGACTTGCATTTGTTTTATGTTGCTACCCTCTACGTATTCAGTAGGAAATAGACAATTTAAAACCAATTCTACCCTATCAAATCCACCCCTTCTTTCTTAACTTTACACTTCATGAATAGCTTATAATAAATCTCTGTGGGAAAACGAATGAAAAAATACTTACTACTTGCTATAAGATCATGTATGCTTGCATGTTCTGAGTGCTATCTCTATCTTATTGCTTATTTACTTTAACACATTGAGCACGCAACAGTGGTTCCTCCAACCAGGATTGTAAGTGTTGGAATAGGGGTTGTTCCTAGGCTGCTGCTGGCTTCCAATATAGCAGACTGAGGCTGGATTCCCAGGGCAGTATTCATACAGGTGCCCTTCCCCACAGAATCCACAGATAAGTGTCTCACCTTGACTTGGTTGGGTGCCCATTGACATGGCTGTGGCGGTGTTGACACTAGTTTGGAGATTGGCTTGAGCCATTTGCTTGACTAGGTTGGTCAGGGCGCTTATTTGGCTACTCATTGCATTGAGTGCGTCCTTGTCTTGAGCTCTAGTTGGCTCAACTGGATCATCTGACCACCTACAGTGAGATGCTGAGATCTTCTCCAAGATCTCATAGGCTTCGTTATAACTCTTGGACAGCATGGAACCACCAGCAGATGAATTTAGCACTTGTCTGGTGCTGGGGTTGCATCTTTTGAAAAAGACCTCTATTTGGATACACCATGGGATGCCATGGTGTGGACATTTAAGAAGAAGGTCCTTGAACCTTGTCCAAGCTTCGTGAAGAGACTCATTCTCAGCTTGTTTGAACTTGATTATATCATCACGAAAGGTAGAATTCCTATCAGGTGGAAAGTATTTTACTAGGAATTTCTCTGCCAAGTCTGTCCAATTGAGGACTGATCCAGAGGGTAATGAGTTTAACCACGTCTTCGCTTTGTCCCTCAAAGAGTAAGGGAAGAGGTAGAGCCTCAAGGCTTCTTGGGAAACTCCAGGGATGATGAATGTATCACTGACTCCTAGGAAGTTTCTAAGATGGTTGTGGGGATCCTCATTTTCCACTCCAAAGAATTGTCCCACAGTGGACAACATTTGGAACATCACTGGCTTTAACTCGAATGAGTTGGCAGTAATTTTAGGACGGATTATGCTGGGGTTCAGCTCCCCAGGCATAGATACTAGGTATGAGAGAATGACACTATCCTTATCATTCGTTATATCGATGGGATTGCGAGTGACAGGCACCGGATTTGGAACTAATCTATCCATTTTTTCTTGATAGAATTGCGGAGGAATTGCGGTTCCCGCAATTATGGGAGGTATAGAGGGTTGGTCAAAGAGACGTTTCTTGGCTCTATTTCTGGCTCTAAATAATCTCTCAGGCTCAGGATTGAACTCTAGATCACTACTTGAAGGCTCATTCATAAACTAACCCAATGGTACCTGCAAAAGAAATGAAAATAGATCAGCTCAATAGATAATAAACTTGGTGTTTCAAACTTAACAAACTTCGTTTTCACTAAACTAAATCCCTGGCAGTGGTGCCAAAAACTTGTTGCGTGCTCAATGTGTAACATAAATAAGCAATAAGAGAGAGAGAGCACTCAGAACATGCAAGCATACATGATCTTATAGCAAGTAGTAAGTATTTTTTCATTCGTTTTCCCACAGAGATTTATTATTAGCTACTCGTCAAGTGTAATGTTAAGAAAGAATGGGTGGATTTGAAGGGGTAGACTTGGTTTTAAAATTCCTATTTATTGCTGAATATATAAAAGGTAGCAACATAAACAAGTGCAAGTCAATGGTAAACGCAAAATGTAAAGAGAAAGAATTAAAGAACGAAGAGAAAAGTAGTCAAGCAGAATTTTTAACTTAGCAGCATTGCGAGAACATCAATTCTACCGCAATGTTACTAACAGCGAAAGTGTGTAAAATGGAGAAACAAGGGCTACTAACGACTCCTCTAAACGCATTTTCATACGATTCTCAAGCATTGGATCAACTCACTATGCATCAAACTAACTCAATCTCATGTATCTTCCGATTTCATGCATTAGATTCTTTAGTTTACTCATGTCCAAGTAAGGTCTTAAGCATCTTGTTAAAGCAGAAAGCTATGGTTTGTACTAGGAAAACGCCTATTCCTAGGTCGTTTTCTGGCTACCTTGAAAGGCTAGCATGAGTGTATGACTCTGAACTCTTACTCCTTCCAGAGGTTAGGAGTTCTTTGGACAAAATGGATGGCCAATCGAAATTGCCCGTGGGATGAAGCTTACATACAATCAATGCTTTCGAGAGCTATCCTACATGCTTGGTTCACGTTTTTAAGCCTATAGTATTGTCATTAGCATGCCCCTATGTGACTTAGTTACTCATGGATATAGAGAGAACAGAGATATTAGATGAAGTAGACATGCTTAGAGGAAATTTAAAGACAAAACAACAATGAAAAACAGTAGGCAGAGAAGGTGAAGACAAAGTGTGAAATGATGAATTGTGCTTGGATTAATCGATTGTTTGAATGAACAAAGGGAAACTTAAAGTGAATAACATAAAGACAGAAAGCAACGAAATAGAATGGAATGACTATTGGAAAAGAAATAACGACACAACAGTACTGGAAATGAAAAGTAAAAGACAGAAAGCAGTAAATGAGCTTGAACGCCTCGTTGCAAACGCCTCGGCTGAAGGATGAGAAAGATCAGCCCTGCTTGGATGAATCCAATCAGAAGAGAAGATGAATCTTCTCTCCTTCCTATCAGATTGACGACTCCAACAGCTGAACCTCTCAGACCAACAGACGGAAAAGGAATTGAATGGGAAAGACTGCGCTGCGAAGAGACTTCTACGCTTTCGGATGATGATCAAACCCTTTACTTTGACTCCCTTTTATAGTAATCTGCAGGTGCGTTTGGGCCAAGGAGAACCATCCATCCTCAACGTCGTACTTCAAAATGGATGGAGGAGAAAGAACGAATCCCTGAAATAACGGAATATAACAGAAAAAGATCAGCCAACTTACGGATTTCACTTAAAACATTGCTGTTTTAGCAATGTTTCCGCAATGCTGCCGCAATGCATATTTTCACTCTTTTAGCTTCGTTTTTCATCCCTTTTCTTTCCTTTTGTACATAAGTCTAAATTTAGCTACCTTCTTCTAATTCTCATATATAAGTATAGGTTTAAGCTAAATCCTCTCAAAAACACCTAAGAGTGCACATCTTTCTAAGCTAAATAAGTCCTAAAAAGGTCACTTTTGGAGACGTAACAAGCAACTTGCACATGCTCTTCCCAAGGATTATTTGAGAGTTGCCACTGATCATGTTCCCACATGTACGAATAATGGTTGTCATAGCTTTGTTGATATTGCCTCTCTTGATAATTCAAGGTTGGGCAATTCTCCAAGTTATGATTATCCCCACAATAAGCACATGGCTGATAAAATTCTTCAAACTGTTGTGGGCAAACTCGTCCTCCAATTAAGTTCTGCAGCGTATTCATTTACTTTGTCGTACACATACGTTTTCCACCTGCAAAGTTACTCTTTGTGCGAGTTGAGGTTTGGAAACTCATTCATAAACTAGCTTGATAGTACCTGTAAAGGAAATGAAAGAAGATTAGCTCCAATAGATATTAAGATTTGTGTTTCTAACTTAACAAACTTCGTTTTCACTAAACAAAATCCCCGGCAGCGGCGCCAAAAACTTGTTGCGTGCTCAATGTGTAAAGGAAATAAGCAATAAGAGAGAGAGCACTCAGAACATGCAAGCATACATGATCTTGTAGCAAGTAATAAGTATTTTTTCATTCGTTTTCCCACAGAGATTTATTATTAGTTACTCGCGAAGTGTGTTGTTAAGTAAGAATGGGGGGATTTAATGGGGTAGATTTGGTTTTGTAGTTCCTATTTACTAATGAATATATAAAGGATAGCAACGTAAACAAGTGCAAGTCAATGATAAACTCAAATGTAAAGAGAAGAGATTAATAAACGAAGAGGAAAATAACTAAACAGAATTTTTAACTTAGCAGAATTGCGAGAACAGCAATTTTACCGCAATGTTACTAACAGCGAAAGTGTGTAAAATGGAGAAACAAGGGCTACTAACGACTCCTCTATAGGCATTTTCACACGATTCTCAAGCATTGGATCAACTCACTATGCATCAAACTAACTCATTCTCATGTATCTTCCGATTTCATGCATTAGATCCTTTAGTTTACTCATGTCCAAGTAAGGTCTTAAGCATCTTGTTAAAGTAGTAAGTTATGATTTGTACTAGGAAAACGCCTATTCCTAGGTCGTTTTCTGGCTACCTTGAGAGGCTAGCATGAGTGTATGACTCTGAACTCTTACTCCTTCCAGAGGTTAGGAGTTCTTTGGACAAAATGGATGGCCAATCGAAATTGCCCGTGGGATGAAGCTTACATACAATCAATGCATTCGAGAGTTATCCTACATGCTTGGTTCACGTTTTTAAGCCTATAGTATTGTCATTAGCATGCCCCTATGTGACTTAGCTACTCATGGATGTAGAGAGAACAAAAATATTAGATAAAATAGGCATGCTTAGAAGAAGATTAAACTTAAAACAACAAGGAAAAACAGTAGACAGCAAAGACAAGAAACTGCGAAATAATGAATTGTGCTTTGATTAATCGATTGTTTGAATGAACGAAGGGAAACTTAAAGTGAATAACATAAAGACAGAAAGCAACGAAATAGAATGGACTAACTAATGGAAAAGAAATAACAACAAAACGGTGCTGGAAATGAAAAGTAAAGACAGAAAGCAAGTAAAGTGAGCTTGATCGCCTCGGCTGAAGGGAGAGAAAGGTGAGCCTTGCTTGGATGAATCCAATCAGGAGAGAAGATGAATCTTCTCTCCTTCCTATCAGATTGTCGACTCCAACAGCTGAACCTCTCAAACCAACAGACGGAGAAGAGAATGAATGGGAAAGACTGCGCTGCGAAGAGACTTCTACGCTTTCGGATGATGATCAAACCCTCTACTTTGACCCCCTTTTATAGTAATCTGCAGGTGCGTTTGGGCCAAGGAGAACCATCCATCCTCAACGTCGTACTTCAAAATGGATGGAGGAGAAAGAACGAATCCCTGAAATAACGGATCACAACAGAAAAAGGTTAGCTAACTTACGGATTTCACTTGAAACATTGCGGTTTTAGCAATGTTTCCGCAATGCTTCCGCAATGCACATTTTTCATTCTTTTAACTTCCTTTTTCATTCCTTTTCTTTCCTTTTGCACACAAGTCCTAATTTAGCTTCCCTCTTCTAATTCTCATATTTAAGCATAGGTTCAAGCTAAATCCTATCAAAAACACCTAAGAGTGTACATCTTTCTATGGAAAACAAGTCCTAAAAAGGTCACTTTTGGAGACGTAACAGTAGCCACTCTGAAATACCTTTGCAACAGTTCTTTGCCCACCAAAGTGTCCTCCATATGGGGCTGTATGGCAATGCTGCAGGATTGACCTTGATTCAGCAGCTGACACACATTTTCTTAGCAATCCATCCGCACAGCTTCTGTAGAGGGTTGGATCATCCCAAATGTACTTCCTAGCCTCATTTAAGAACTTCTTCTTATCCTGCCCCTTGCTGGATTCCGGTAACACCTGTGAGGCAAGAAAATTTGTAATATCAGCAAACCATGGTTCATCATCATTATCACAATGTACTAAAATAAAAACATGTTCATCAATAAAAGAATCTGTCATTGCGGGCTCCACAATAGATTCACAATGACTCTGCAATCTTGATAAGTGATCATCAACTACATTTTCACATCCTTTTTTGTCTCTGATTTCCAAATCAAACTCCTGCAAAAGTAGCACCCATCTAATTAGACGAGGCTTGGCATCAACCTTCCTCATTAAGTACTTTATTGCAGAATGATCAGTATATACAATTGTTTTATTTCCTACAATATATGCCCTGAATTTCTCACATGCAAACACTACTGCTAATATCTCTTTTTCTGTGGTAGTGTAGTTGCTTTGAGCTTCATTCAAAGTTTTACTCGCATAATATATATGATGTGTTAATTTGTCTCTCTTTTGGCCAAGCATAGCTCCAATTGCATAGTCACTTGCATCGCACATTATTTCAAAAGGCATATCCCAATTTGGCCCGACTATGATTGATGCTTTGACTAAGGCATTTTTAAGCTTGGTCCATGCTATTAAACACTCATTTGAAAAGATAAATGTTTTATTCAGCTCTAGAAGCTCACAGAGGGGTTTAGAGATTTTTGAAAAATCTTTTATGAATCTCCTATAAAACCCTGCGTGTCCTAAGAAACTTCTTATGGCTTTGACATTCTTAGGTTCAACTAACTTCTCAATGACTTCTATCTTGGCCCTATCGACCTCTATTCCTGCTTTGGACACTCTATGTCCTAACACTATGCCTTCTTCCACCATGAAGTGGCATTTTCCCCAATTCAACACTAGATTGGTTTCTTCACACCTAGTGAGGACTTGTCCTAGATTAGCTAGACAGTGATTAAAGGAATCACCAAATACTGAAAAAGTCATCCATAAAGATCTCTACTATAGACTCGTCTAGGTCAGAGAAGATTGCCAACATACATCTTTGGAACGTTGCTGGTGCATTGCATAAGCCAAATGGCATTCCGCGAAAAGCAAACGTACCAAATGGACATGTAAATGTTGTTTTCTCTTGGTCCTTAGGGTCTATGGTGATTTGGTTATACCCTGAGTAGCCATCTAAAAACCAATAGAACGCTTGGGCAACTATTCTATCTAGCATTTGGTCGATAAAAGGTAGGGGAAATGGTCTTTTTTTGTCTCTTTATTAAGTTTTTGATAATCCATACATACTCTCCATCCTGTGACAGTTCGAGTTGGTATTAATTAATTGTTTTCATTAACTACTACAGTCATACCACCCTTTTTTGGCACACATTGGATGGGACTAACCCATTGACTATTGGATATGGGGAATATCACACCTACATCTAACCACTTAATGATTTCTTTTTTAACTACCTCCTTCATGGAGGGGTTCAACCTACGTTGATGCTCTATCCTAGGTGTGTGTTCTTCCTCTAACAATATCTTATGCATGCAATAAGGAGGACTTATACCCCTAATGTCAGCAATCGTCCACCCAATTGCCTTTCTATGTTGCTTCAGCAGCAATATTAACGCAATTTCATGTTGTTTATTTAATTTGGACGAAATAATGACAGGCAAGGTGTCTTTCTCTCCTAGATATGCATATTTTAGGTGTTGTGGCAGTGGTTTCAATTCTAACAAAGGTGGATGCTGAATTGATGGCATCATAGGAGTTGTAGTTCTTTCGGATAGTTCATTGGTCATGCATACATGCTGAGGGTTATTCACAGACACATCCATCAATTCAGAAATATTCAAATCATTCAAGTCTATTTGTGAATAATCAGTAGCATGCTTGACTAATAATTCATGCTCAAGTTCATCTTCCATTAATGAGTCTACTATATCTACAGTAGCACAGTGTTCAAGATCAGAGGGGTACCTCAAAGCTTTAAAAACACTGAACTTAACCTCTTCATCATGGACTCGCATGGTGAGTTCACCTTTTTGAACATCAATTAGGGCCCTACCTGTGGCTAAGAAAGGTCTGCCTAAGATGATTGACACCTCTTTGTCTGCTTCATAGTCCAAGATTATAAAATCTGCGAGAAAAATAAATTTGTCAACCTTGACTAGTATATCCTCAATCTTACCTTCAGGGTATGAGATGGATCTGTCTGCAAGTTGCAAGGTGACTGTTGTTGGTCGTGCTTCTCCTATCCCAAGCTGCTGTAACAGTGACAAGGGCATGAGGTTTATTGTTACGTGCTCAATGTGTTGAAATAATTAAGCAATAAGATAAAAAGAGCACTCAGAACATGCAAGCATACATGATCTTATAGCAAGTAGTAAGTATTTTTTCATTCGTTTTCCCACAGAGATTTATTACAAGCTAATCGTGAAGTGTAAAGTTAAGAAAGAGAGGGTGGATTTGATGGGGTAAAATTGGTTTTAAATTGTCTATTTCCTACCGAATGTGTAGAGGGTAGCAACATAAACAAGAACAAGTCAAAGCTAAACTCAAATGAAAAGAGACGAGATCAATAAATGAAGGCAAAGACAGCTAGACAGAATTGTAACTTAAACAGAATTGCGGGGACAGCAATTCTACCGCAATTTAAATAACAGCGAAAGTGTGTAAAGTGATGAATTAAGGGCTACTAACGACTATCCTATAGGCTTTTTCATACGATTCTCAAGCACTGGATCAACTCACTATGCATCAAACTATCTCATTCTCATGTATCTTCCGATTTCATGCATTAGATTCTTTAGTTTACTCATGTCCAAGTAAGGTCTTAAGCATCTTGTTAAGGCCGAAGGATATGGTTTGTACTAGGGAAACGCCTATTCCTAGGCCGTTTCCTGGCTACCTTAAAAGGCTAGCATGATAGTATGACTCTGAACTCTTACTCCTTCCAGAGGTTAGGAGTTCTTTGGACAAAATGGATGGCCAATCGAAATTGCCCGTGGGATGAAGCTTACATACAATCAATGCTTCGAGAGCTATCCTACATGCTTGGTTCACGTTTTTTTTGCCTATAGTGTTGTCATTAGCATGCCCCTAAGTGACTTAGTTACTCATGGATATAGGGAGAACAAAAATAAGGGATGAAAGAGACATGCCTAGAAGAGAACTAAACTAAAAACAGCAAGGTAAAACTGTAAGATGCGAAGACAAGAAATTGCTAGATGAAGAATTGTGCTTGGATTACTTAATTGGTTGAATGAACAAAAAGAGTAACTTAAAGTGCAGAACAGAAAGACAGAACACAACGAAATGGACTGATCTAGTTACAAGAAAGGAAACAACAACAAACTGAAGCTGGAAAATGGAAATAAAGACAGAAAACGGTAAAAGATGCTTGAAAGCCTC
Organism: Herpetospermum pedunculosum; assembly: GCA_028017165.1. Lineage (NCBI taxonomy): Eukaryota > Viridiplantae > Streptophyta > Magnoliopsida > Cucurbitales > Cucurbitaceae > Herpetospermum > Herpetospermum pedunculosum. Next base: position 2,667,513 of record JAPQWQ010000185.1, read on the forward strand.
GTTGCAACCGCCTCGGCTGAAGAGGGTGAAAGAATAGCTTTGCTTGGATGAATCCAATCGGGACAGAAGATGAATCTTCTCTCCTTCCTATCAGATTGTCGATTCCAACAGCTGAGACTCTCACACCAACAGACGGCAAAGGAAAACACGAAGAAAGATGGAGCTGCGAGAAGACTTCTACGCTTTCGGATGATGCTTGAACCCTCGACTTTGACCCCTATTTATAGTAATCTGCAGGTGCATTTGGGCCAAGGAGAACCATCAATCTTCAACGTCGTACTTCAGAATGGATGGAGGAGAAAGAACGAATCCCTGAAATAACGGAAATTAACAGAAAAAGATCAGTCAACTTACGGTTTTCACTTGAAACATTGCGGTTTCAGCAATGTTTCCGCAATTCTGTCGCAATGCTTGTTTTTCATTCTTTTCCTTCGGTTTTCAACCCTTTTCTTTCCTATTGTACTTAAGTCCTAATTTAGCTACCTTCTTCTAATTCTCATGTTTAAGCATAGGTTTAGGCTAAATGCTATCAAAAACACCTAAGAGTGAACATCTTTCTAAGATAATTAAGTCCTAAAAAGGTCACTTTTGGAGACGTAACACACCCCCAAACTTAAGGTTTTGCTTGTCCTCGAGCAATCTAAGGACTTTCCTAGCCTGCTGTTTCTTCTTCTTTAACCCCTTACTGACTCCCCTATATTCTTATCTATAGCAGTGCTGTCCTGTGACACACTTCTAAGCTTAAAACTACCCTCTCATCTAGCTTCTTCTGATTTCGCATGCCTAATACTCCTACTGTTTTTATTAACTCCCTACAACTGATCTACCTGCTTTTGTCATATCATGCCACTATCCCTAAGGTTTCAAATTCTACCTAGCTTTACCCCAGACTCAGTACATGCTTCTAGTTTTTACTTATGAGCTACCTAGGATTCCTTAGAGTCATGCCAGTCTTAGTATTAACAGTGACAGTAGTGCTTTAAGAGAACAAACTAAACCCTGGCATCACTACATTGGACATACATTCATCTCCCTAAACAACCCTACAAGCTACAACTTTGTGCTCAGCTAATTGAGGATCAGAGTTCTTTTTATCAGGACATCTAAGCCACAAAGCTGTAACTCCTAGGTATACATTCTTCTTCCCTATTTCTTCTTTTTCTTTCTTTCTTACTTTGGTGGAGCCTCTCCTTTGGTTGCCTTTTGATGCAACGCCACTTGTGGGTTACACACTTGGCACTGATTACTCAGCAACCTAAGAGAGACTCCCCTCTTTATTCTATTTTTCATTTTTTTTTTGTTCCTCATTTTTCACAAGGAGAAGAAGAATGCTTATGCTTAAAGGGAGAGAGGAATGTTCCTAGGCCTAGGGTGGCCTCCCCCAAACTTAAACTACTCATTGTCCCCAATGAGTGTCGGAGGTGGCACACCCCCAAACTGTCCTAGAAGCATCTAGTCTAAGGTAAAACAAAGAGAATCTAAAAGTCCTAGGCATAGGCAGAACATTCTAAAAGAAAATAGCACAGCAGCAGAAAATTGAAAAAAAAAAAACAGACAGGCAAGGACTTACAGCTATGCATGCTGAGCTTTTTAGAGGTTAATTTAAACTATCAAAGGGTGTCCTATGACACTCATCCAGCATGCATTTAGATAAGCTATATAAGGTAGTCATGAAAGTAGCAAAAGATAGAATTTAAACAGATCACAGCCTAGCTACACAGACAGTCCAAAACATGCATTCAGTAATAAAAATTGCGGGTACCGCAATTATTTCGCAATCAAGTTAGGGCAGATATATCAGTCACTAAGGCCCCTAAGCATGCTTTATCCAGTCATTCAAGCTCGACAAAAATAAACCTAAACTATCCTACCTAATCAGCTAGCAGCAGGCTATACTAGGCAATTTAAAAACGTAAAACTAAGCAACTAAAACAGATCAAAATTTTACTACAAACAGCATAATTCACATGGTCTATCAGAAAGCAGATTTTTTTATTATTCTAAGGGAACAACAATACTCCCTTGAGTGCAATTCAAACCAGCACTCAGATGTCTTCATCCTCATCAGGTCGTCGTGGTCGTGGAGGCACCCATGGATTCAGGGGATTCGTGGGGAAGTCAGGGAAGATGCACCCAAGTTGGTCAGCAACTTCCTTGCCCCGTGCCTGCGCGTAAGTGGCCCATTGAGCCATCCTCTTCTGCATATCCATCAGGCAAGCCATGGACAGCGACTGATCAGCAGCCAATCTATCCAACTCGAATTCCATGTTCCCCTTCCTCTTCAGCCTTAAGCCAGCAGGTAACTCCAAGTGGCCCGTGTAAGCCATCTGCTGCTCCATTCGCTCAATAGGGACTCCTGCCAGCAAACAGAGTTTAGTTATAGTATTAGGGAAAAACAATGGACCCTTACCTTTCTTCGCGCACTCAGCAATGGCGGCTGACATGATTTCACCCACGTTGACCGTGAGACCTCGCATGATGGCATAGACCAGCAGCGATCTGCTCTGGTTGATGGTGGTCTCATGAGTCACGGGGGACAACTTCCTCCTTACAAAGGCAAACCATACAGCCGCCTTCGCTGTGAGGTTGGCACTCATGAGAGTGTGCCTCCCATTGCGTGACACGGTCCAGGATGCTTCAGGCTGGCCAATGGTTCGAATGGCCTCCTCCAGGACTGCCTCAGTAGGCTTGTTACGTCTCCAAAAGTGACCTTTTTAGGACTTAATTATCTTAGAAAGATGTTCACTCTTAGGTGTTTTTGATAGCATTTAGCCTAAACCTATGCTTAAATATGAGAATTAGAAGAAGGTAGCTAAATTAGGACTTATGTACAATAGGGAAGAAAAGGGTTGAAAACCGAAGGAAAAGAATGAAAAACAAGCATTGTGATAGCATTGCGGAAAAATTGCTGAACCCGCAATGTTTCAAGTGAAAACCGTAAGTTGACTGATCTTTTTCTGTTAAATTCCGTTATTTCAGGGATTCGTTCTTTCTCCTCCATCCATTCTGAAGTACGACGTTAAAGATTGATGGTTCTCCTTGGCCCAAAGACGTCTGCAGACTACTATAAATAGGGGTCAAAATCGAGGGTTCAAGCATCATACGAAAGCGTAGAAGTCTTCTCGCAGTCCATCTTTTCTCCTGTTTTCCTTTGTCGTCTGCTGGTTTGCGAAGCTCAGCTGTTGGAACCGATAATCTGATAGGAAGGAGAGGAGATTCTTCTTCTCTCCCGATTGGATTCATCCAAGCAAGGCTGACCTTTCTCATCCTTCATTCGAGGCGGCTGCAACGAGACATTCGAGCTGTTTTACTGCTTTTTGCTCTTCATTTCCATTTTCCAGCTTTGTCTTGTTGTTGTCTCTTTTCTAGTAGCTAGATTAGACTATTTCGTTGTGTTCTGTCTTCCTGTTATTTGCTTTAAAGCTTTTCTTTGTCAATCAAACAATCAAGTAATCAAATCTCAATTCTTCATTCCACAGTTTCTTGCCTTTACATTCTACTGCCTTCCCTTACTGTTTTGTCTTTAAATTCCTTCTAAGCATGTCTACTTCTTCTCTTGCTTCTGTTCTGTTTACATCCATGAGTAGCTAAATCACTTAGGGGCATGCTAATGACAACACTTTAGGCTAAAAAACGTGAACCAAGCATGTAGGATAGCTCTCGAAGCATTGATTGTATGTAAGCTTCATCCCACGGGCAATTTCGATTGGCCATCCATTTTGTCCAAAGAACTCCTAACCTCTGGAAGGAGTAAGAGTTCAGAGTCATACTATCATGCTAGCCTTTCAAGGTAACCAGGAAACGACCTAGGAATAGGCGTTTCCCTAGTACAAACCATATTTTTCTGCCTTAACAAGATGCTTAAGACCTTACTTGGACATGAGTAAACTAAAGAATCTAATGCATGAAATCGGAAGATACATGAGAATGAGATAGTTTGATGCATAGAGAGTTGATCCAATGCTTGAGAATCGTGAGAAAAAGCCTATAGGATAGTCGTTAGTAGCCCTTAACTCATCATTTTACACACTTTCGCTGTTACTAAAATTGCGGTAGAATTGCTGTTTCCGCAATTCTGCTAAGTTACAATTCTGTCTAGCTGTTTTTGTCTTCATTTATTAATCTCGTCTCTTCTCATTTGAGTTTAGCTTTGACTTGCACTTGTTTATGTTGTTACCCTCTTCGTATTCAGTAGGAAATAGATAATTAAAAACCAATTCTACCCCATCAAATCCACCCCTTCTTTCTTAACTTTACACTTCATGAATAGCTTATAATAAATCTCTGTGGGAAAACGAATGAAATATACTTACTACTTGCTATAAGACCATGTATGCTTGCATGTTCTGAGTGCTCTCTCTACCTTATTGCTTATTTATTTTAACACATTGAGCACGCAACAAGGCTCATCAACGATCCTCGCATAGTCAGTATGTTTTTGGCCCTTGAGGCCATAGGCTTCGTTGATGGCTTTTGCTGAGTAGTCCACTTCTACTCCCCTAACCACAGACAGCCCCTCCTCAGAGTTTCGCAGGTTGGCGTAGAAGTCATATACCATACTCGTGTAAGCCGGATTGGGTGGCCTGCACAACTCCTCCCAGCTATGATTCACAATGCCTGTGCGCAAGAATTGCGGCAGGTCAGCAGGTCTGTCGAGGAAGCCCTTTTCATGCAGCAACTCCCTCTTCCTCAGCTCAACGCCTCTGGACTCAGCGTCAGAGGACACATACCTCACTGATTGAGGCTCATCTTCAGGGTAAAGCTTGGCCTTCCCTTTGTCTGTTGGTTTGGCTGATTCCGCAGCCTCAACCTTGAGTTTCTTGAGCGATGGCTCAGTGCTTTCCTTTTCTGATGAAGGCGCCCTCTTGGCCTTCTTCTTTTTCAGCTTCTTGGACCGCTTGGCCTTGAGAATCTTGGCCTTCTTCTTCTTCTTGAGCTTTGCCTTGATGGTGATCTGCTGGAGGCACGCCCCCAGTGTCTCCTCCATTGAGTCATCCTTCTGTGCAAGACTCTCCGGGCTAGCGTCCCTCATAGGAGAGAAAACCTCCTCTTCCTCACCTTCCCCACTGCCCTGCGTCGACTCTTGATATTCACCATACGGGAATTCAGGGTCATGTTGTGGGGAAGTGGGTGATGCTTCAGGACTCTCTTCTGGCGGAGTATGCTCAGAACTCTGCGGTGATGAAGGCAGTTCAGGGCTCTGCGCTGGTGGTGATGGTGAAGAGTTGTGCGCTGGTGGTGATGGTGGCGAAGAACTCTTCTTGGCCGAATCGTGGGACACACGATCAGTTTCTTGACTCTCCACAGAGGGAGTCTTTTCTTTGCTTGGTTCTGCGGCCACCGCTAAACTCCATCTGCGCTTCTTGGGTGTGCCTGCTGGTTCAGAGGGTCCAGCAGGTATCTCTGTGACGACCTTCCACTTCTTCTTGCGAATCGGAAGTTTGGGAAGTCGTTCAGTTCGCGCAGCATCAGCCTCAGCCAAGGCAAGCAGTGCATCTCTCGCAGCCGTTTCAGCTTCGTCAGCCTTCTTCTTGGCCGCAGATCTTTCAGCCCTCGTGAGCACCATTGTTGAATCGTGGAGGTTTGGAGAGAAGAATCACAGATGAAGAGAATCGCAGCTTTCTTGGAGTTCAGATACTTGGGAAATCGTATAGATCAACGCGCGTCTCAACGGATATAAAGAAAACGGAAAAATCCCAACGGCTATATTTTTGCGGATCCTGCAAATCCAGCGCAATTTTAGTGACCGTTGGAGAATTTTTTCATCTAAATGTCAATCTTTGCTCATCCGTATCTTTTATTTGGCCCACTATTTTTCTTGATTTTTAAAGCTGGATTTACTCTCCTTGATTCCCTCTATTGATTCCCTACAAAAAGAAATAAAATCAACATCAAATTCGCCATTAAAATCATACAAACTTATACACAAATGATAACCGGAAAATCGTAAAAAATAAACTAAGGCATGAGCCTCATGTTGACGAGCACAGCAATCACTCGTCCTCTCTCGTTCTTAATTTCATGCTTCAGTCAAGAGGAAGGCCGAGAGAGTCTTCACATCTCCTTCCTCATAGTAGTGCTTCAACCTTTCACCATTAACCATGAATGGTTGTCCTTGCTGCAAGTTCTTTATCTCAATAGCACCATGAACAAACACATTAGTAATCATGAAAGGACCTGACCATCTGGACTTTAGTTTGCCTGGAAATAACCTCAATCGTGAGTTAAACAATAAAACAAGTTGGCCTTTCTTAAAGTCCTTGATCCTAAGTCTACTATCGTGCCAAATCTTGGTCTTTTCCTTATACATTTTGGCATTTTCATAAGACATTTGTCTAAGCTCATCAAGCTCGTGTAATTGCAGAGACCGCAACGTTCCCGCATCGGTCACGCAATAATTCAACTCTTTTAGTGCCCAAAATGCCTTAATTTCTAACTCAAATGGAAGATGACAAGCTTTACCATATACAAGTCTGTAAGGAGACATACCTAGGGGTGTCTTATATGCAGTCCTATATGCCCAAAGTGCATCCTCGAGTTTAAAGGACCAGTCTTTCCTATTGGGTTTAACTACTTTTTCTAGGATGTTCTTAATCTCCCTATTTGAAATTTCAGCCTGACCATTCGAGTGTGGGTGATAGGGAGTGGCTACTCTATGTCTAATGTTATACTTAGCCAACACTCTCTCCATAGCCTTATTAATGAAGTGTGTCCCCTCATCACTAATGACAGCACGAGGTGTCCCAAACCTAGTAAAAATGTGCCTATGCAAGAATTTTATGACTGTTTTAGCATCATTATTAGGACATGCTATGGCCTCTACCCACTTGGATACATAGTCTACTGCCACCAAAATGTAAAGGTTACCTGAGGATGGGGGAAATGGTCCCATGAAGTCAATGCCCCATACATCAAAGAGCTCCAACTCTAAGATGTAGGTGAGAGGCATTTCGTCCTTGCGACTGAGGTTACCTGTTCTTTGGCATTCATCACAGCTGTGGGCATAGTTGTGGGCATCCTTGAAGATCGTTGGCCAATAGTAGCCACTCTGAAATACCTTTGCAGCTGTTCTTTGGCCACCAAAGTGTCCACCATAAGGAGCTGTGTGACAGTGCTGCAGCACAGACTTCGCCTCAGCAGCTGAAACACACTTCCTTAGCAAGCCGTCAGCACATGTTCTGTAAAGTGTGGGGTCATCCCAGATGAATTTCCTTGCTTCATGAAGGAACCTCTTCTTCTCTTGTCCTCCCTTGAAAACTGGTAATACCTGTGATGCAAGGAAGTTAGCAATGTCAGCAAACCAAGGTTCCTCATCGTTATCACGATGAGTCAATACAAAGACATGTTCATCAATAAAAGCATCAGAAATTGCGGGTTCCGCAATTTTTTCGCAATTATGCTGCAATCTGGAAAGATGATCCGCAACCACATTTTCACTTCCTTTCTTATCTCTAATGTCTAGATCAAACTCTTGCAGCAGCAGTACCCACCTAATCAACCTAGGCTTAGCATCAGCCTTCCTCATGAGGTACTTTAAAGCAGAATGGTCAGTGTACACGATTGTCCTAGTGCCTACAATATAGTTCCTAAATTTCTCACAAGCAAACACTACAGCTAGCATCTCCTTCTCAGTGGTTGTGTAGTTGCATTGTGCCTCATTAAGTGTCTTACTAGCATAATAGACAGGGTGTGTTAACTTGTCAATCTTCTGTCCTAACATAACCCCTACAGCATAGTCACTAGCATCACATAACATCTCAAATGGGAGATCCCAATCTGGTCCTACTATAATAGGTGCTGTGACCAGTGCTTTCTTAAGGGTTTGCCAAGCTACTAAACATTCCTTAGAGAAGACGAATGGCCTATTTAGCTCTAGAAGCTCACATAGAGGCTTGGCTATCTTAGAAAAGTCCTTAATGAACCTTCTGTAGAAGCCAGCATGCCCTAAGAAACTTCTAATGGCCTTGACATTATGAGGCTCTACCAACTTCTCTATGATTTCTATCTTTGCCCTGTCAACTTCTACACCTGCCCTTGACACTCTATGACCTAAGACAATCCCTTCATCCACCATGAAATGGCACTTTTCCCAATTTAGGACAAGGTTGGTCTCCTCACACCTAGCCAAGACCTGTCCTAAATTCTCTAGACAGTTTGTAAATGAATCCCCAAAGACTGAGAAATCATCCATGAATATTTCTATCATGGACTCATCTAAATCAGAAAAGATTGCCAACATGCACCTTTGGAAAGTTGCCGGTGCATTGCATAAGCCAAAAGGCATTCTGCGAAAGGCAAAAGTTCCAAAAGGGCAAGTGAAGGTAGTCTTCTCTTGGTCTTTGGGATCTATAGTGATCTGATTATACCCTGAATAACCGTCTAAGAAGCAGTAGTAGGCTCGACCAGCTATTCTGTCTAACATTTGGTCAATGAATGGTAGAGGGAAATGGTCTTTCTTGGTCTCTTTATTTAGCTTCCTATAATCCATGCAAACTCTCCATCCTGTGACAGTCCTAGTTGGAATCAGTTCATTGTTCTCATTGACTACCACAGTCATCCCACCCTTTTTAGGTACACACTGTATAGGGCTCACCCACTGACTACTAGCTATGGGAAAGATCACACCAGCATCTAACCATTTAATTATTTCTTTCTTAACTACCTCTTTGATAGAGGGATTCAGCCTACGTTGGTGATCTACTCTAGGTGTGTGCTCTTCCTCTAGTATAATCTTATGCATGCAATAAGAAGGGCTAATGCCTCTAATATCAGCAATAGTCCATGCAATAGCCTTCCTATGTTGCTTAAGTAGTAGAATCAGTTCAACCTCATGCTTTTCACTTAATTTAGAAGAAATAATCACAGGCAAGGTATCATTACTTCCTAGATATGCATACTTGAGGTGAGTGGGGAGAGGCTTTAACTCTAAGACAGGTGGATGCTCAATGGATGGTTTTAATGGGTTCAGAGATTGTTCAGTTAAGTCAATATTCATACAAACATGCTGAGGGTTATTTACAGGTATGTCCATTATCTCAGTTATGTTTAAATCAGTTAATTCTAATCCTACATAGTTATTAGCATGCTTAGTCAATAATTCATGCTCCAATTGTTCTTCCATCAAAGAATCTACAACATCCATGCTAGCACAGGATTCAAGGTCAGAGGGGTACCTTAAAGCTTTATACACACTAAATTTCACCTCTTCATCATGAACCCTCATAGTGAGCTCACCTTTTTGGACGTCGATCAGGGCCCTACCTGTGGCAAGAAACGGTCTGCCTAATAGGATGGGGACCTCCTTGTCTGCTTCATAATCCAGGATAATGAAATCTGCAAGGAAAATAAATTTGTCAACCTTTACTAAAATAACCTCAATCTTACCTTCTGGGTATGCAATGGATCTGTCTGCTAGTTGTAAAGTGACAGTGGTTGGTCGTGCTTCTCCTATTCCCAACTGGCGGAATAGTGATAGGGGCATGAGGTTTATGCTGGCGCCCAGGTCACAAAGCGCTCTGCCCACGTGCTTGCCTCCAAGTTCTACAGGTAAGGTGAAGGAACCAGGATCCTTCTCCTTCTTGGGCAGCTTGTTCTGGAGTATGGCACTGCACTCCTCAGTGAGGTTTACTGTTTCAAACTCACCAATTATTTTTTTGTTAGTAATAATATCTTTCAAAAACTTTACATAGGAAGGCATAGACTGTAAAACTTCTACAAAAGGAATGTTGACATGCACTTGCTTAAGAATTTCTAAGAATTTATTAAAATGCACTTCCTGTTCCTGCTTCTTCTTAAGCCTTCGAGGATATGGAGGCGGTGGCACATATGCAGGTACGTCAGGTCGCCTTAGGATTGGTGGAGGCCTTGGAATTTCTTTTATCTCCTCAATAATCGGCTCCAGCCTGGCTCCTGATGTGCTTGTTGGTGGTGGGCCTTGGGTTGGCAGAGTCTCCAGTGGAGCACTAGACTCAGTGTTCTCTACTCTCTTTGGTGTGTCTCTGGTGCTGCTTACCAATGGTCTACCACTTCTAAGTTCAATTGCTTGAACTTGTTCTTTACCATCTCTCCTTGGCACTTCAGTGTCAGCAGGGAGTCTACCTTGGGGCCTACTTTTGATTTCATTGGCTAGTTGCCCTATTTGATTCTCTAAGCTCCTAAGAGTGGCTTGCTGACTCTGTAGTGTGGCATCATTCTTGGCTATGTATTCCTTGAGTAAGTTTTCTACAGAAGATCCTACAGGTTGGTTGTATGGTTTTTGATACATGGATTGGTTATGTTGGGGAGTGAAACCAGGTGTTCCACTCGGTCTAGGTTGGTTAGGAGCTTGGTTAGCATTTTGTTGGCCACCCCATGACAGGTTTGGGTGGTTCCTCCAACCAGGGTTGTAAGTGTTGGAATAGGGGTTGTTCCTAAGCTGCTGCTGACTTCCAATATAGCAGACTGAGGCTGGATTCCCAGGGCAGTATTCATACAGGTGCCCTTCCCCACAGAATCCACATATAAGTGTTTCACCTTGACTTGGTTGGGTGCCCATTGACATGGCGGTAGCGGTGTTAACACTTGTTTGGAGATTGGCTTGAGCCATTTGCTTAACTAGGTTGGTCAGGGCATTTATTTGGCTGCTCATTGCACTTAGAGCATCCTTGTCTTGAGCTCTAGTTGGCTCAACAGGATCATCTGACCACCTACAGTGAGATGCCGAGATCTTCTCCAAGATCTCATAGGCCTCGTTGTAACTCTTGGACAACATGGAACCTCCAGCAGATGAGTTTAAGACTTGTCTAGTGTTGGGATTGCATCCTTTGAAAAAGACCTCTATTTGGATACACCATGGGATGCCATGATGTGGACATTTAAGAAGGAGATCTTTAAACCTTGTCCACGCTTCGTGAAGAGACTCAGTGTCAGCTTGTTTAAATTTGATTATGTCATCACGAAAGGTAGAATTCCTATCAGGTGGGAAGTATTTGACTAGGAATTTTTCTGCTAAGTCTGTCCAATTGCGAACAGATCCAGAGGGTAATGAGTTCAACCATGTCTTGGCTTTGTCCCTCAAAGAGTAAGGGAACAGATATAGCCTCAAGGCTTCTTGGGAAACTCCAGGGATGATTGGTAGATGTACTTTTGGGGTACTCTAAATTCAAGCTGTCGAGGCTTGCCAAAATACATTTATAACTCCGCTACAACAGAGCTTTGCAGCTAGTGGTAGTCGGGTGTCGAACCACAGGGAACCAAAATTACTTCCTCTTAATTAATTTCTATTTGTTTTACAACTAAGACTCGAAAGCAATTAAAATGGGGGGTTTGACGAAATATAAACTAACGGGAAAATAAATGCGAAAAGTAAAGCGCGAAAAATTAAACGGAACACGTGCTCCTAATTTTAAGGGTCGGGGTTTACTTTGATGCGACTCAATTCATTGGGATTCAAACATACTTAGCAAGAGCATAATTGAACACGTAATTTACTTGCACGAAACTACTAATACAAGTAACCCAAATAATTAATTAGAAACGTGGAATGCAAAGCGGACTGTTCTTTTATTAATCTAAGGGGATCAATCCTAAATTAAGTAAAGAACAGAGACGAATGTACGATTCTAATTAAACGTGGCAATGAATTAATAGGGAGCAAACGCCACCCATATTGACTCATTGACAGTAACGGGAGCATTACGACGGATGTTTAACTAGGACGCCTGAGCTAATATTCCGATTTGCCTATTTCGTTCAAGATAAATTGCCGCCAAAGATCAACTGGAAACCCACATTATCTATGACTCAACTTATCCGTGTTACTTGGCGATTAAGAGAGGCACGGCATCATAATCTTTAACAATCAAACATGCTTGAAATCAAGGGTGTCTAGGCCTAAATCATTCTTACACATTCATGTGATATGCTTAGAAGAAATAAATTCGCCCAATCAGTCATGCTAAGTCACGGAATTAAGAACGAACCCTCATGAAACGCATCAAAATTCACCCCTAACCTCAAATTAGAGCACTTACCTTAGCTCCCCGTTGTGCAAATCAAGCAAAAACGTTAATGTTGAAGCTTTATTGAAGGTATAATGGAAGATAAACAAGTTTCAAGCTCCCACCCGAGCCTAACAATGGTGGAAAAACCAAAATCCAAAGAGAAGTCCGGCAAAAAATGGAGAAGAAGGCTTTTAAAGCCGGCGGAGCGTCGAGACGCTAGGGCAGCGTCTCGACGCTGCGCCCTAAATTGGCAGCGCGCGCGCACGGGGTAGCGTCGAGACGCTGCGCGGCGTCGAGCGAGCGTCGAGACGCTTGCGCTCGACGCTTGCTCTCGGGTGGATCATCAAATGAGCGCTTCAGACTTCGGAGCGTCGAGACGCTAGGCCAGCGTCTCGACGCTGTCGGCGTTGAGTGAGCGTTGAGACGCGCGCTCGACGCTGAGGCTCGTCAATCTTCGGGAATCGTCAGGGCGGCGTCGAGCTAGCGTCGAGCTAGCGTCTAGACGCTTGGGCGCACGCGGATCTTCAATGACGGGCGCGCGGGCGAGGCGGACACGGGCGAGGGCGCGTGGGCGCGCGCGGTCATGGGCGAGGCGGAGCGGGCTGGCGCGCGGGCGCGAGGCGAGGCGGCGCGCGAGGGTGCGCGCGCGTCTGGCCGTCTGGGCGCGGGCGTGCGGTGCTTGCGAGCGGCGCGCGCGGGCGCGCGCGCGTGCTGCGTTCGTTGGGCGCCTGGGCGCTGGGCGCCGGCGCTTGGGCGCTGTCCTCTCGGCTCTTAGCCCACTTTTGGGTCGTTTTGGCTCCCGAGCTCCGTTTGGCCTATCGTTTTGACCCGAACACTTCCCGAAACATGTTAAATGACCTTTTTGGCCCCGAAAATCATCAATGGACTTCCCGAGCTCTTCACCATGAAATCACCTATAAGAAAGCATTTTAATCAATATCGAGCATGGTTTTAGCTAGAATTAGGGAGTAAATAATAGCTCTAATTTGGAGCTATCAAAATACCCCCAACCTAAATCTTGCCAGTCCTCGAGCAAGGCTAATAAAGAATTTGACTCTAAGGGACCATGTATACATGCTTCTAACTCAGACCTCGATGCTTTTTACAAATCTAAACAGGACATAATCATGAAAGCAATCGGCGCATGCATTTAATCAAGGTCACATCAAAAATTAACTATTGCTCCCTAACGTGTGTGTGTGCTAGCCAACCTATCCTAAACCATCGTAAGCCTGGAAAAACCACATGCAACAAATCATCCCGTTTTCCCCCTACTTCTAGCGATTAAGAACAGTCTAAACTTGACTTACACGAGAGAGAGTAATAAATTAAGAGACCTAAAATTTTCTAATTCCTTTCTTTTTTCTTTGAGTACTTTGTACTCTTTGTTAAGGTTCTTTGAACCCAACTTTTTATTTTCTTTTTCTTTCCCATCCCGAGTTGCGTAACATGTCAAACTTAAGCTTCAGCTTCACATTTTTAAGGACTAACGTTCACTTTTTAAGTGCGCACTTTTAAAAAGGAGGAACGCCTCGAGAGAATTTTCTTGCTAACATGCTTTTCTATTTTTTTTTATTTAGGCTTAGCGCAAGCTACTCGATTAATCGACCACTAACTCTCATGCAACAAGCTACCTAGGGGTGCCTTTCGGGGTGACAACAAGAATTAATGCTACATGCAATCAACTAAGCCTACGGAGTCTAAGATAAGGTTGCTAAGTGCTCGATGGATGCAAGGGAGCAACAGGAAAAATTTTAAAATTTTTGACATGAACCTAATAAATGCAAAGCTACATCATGCAAAAACTAGATTATGCAAATGCTCAGATTCCAAAAAGACACTTCCTAGATCATGATAATTAGAAAGCATATAAACAGAGTCCCAAGCACTTCAAATTTTAAATTAGCACTGCTCAACAAACTGCACATGGAATCCATCAAACATACAACTCCACCCCCAACCTAAAATTATACATAGTCCTCTATGTATCAACATTTCAGACTAAGCAGTTAAAATGCACAAAATAAAAAGGGAACAGAAAACCTCCCCTGAATTTTGTTAGGTTGTTGGTTGGAGCAGTGCACTGTTCGCCTACTGATCCGATTCTTAAGCCACAAAACTCCTACAAAAGAAAGCAAGAAAAAAACTAAGCTAGGAAAATAAAAACTAAAAGTAAAAACATGAATTTAAAAACACCTGGGTTGCCTCCCAAGAAGCGCAAATTTTTAACGTCGTTATGCTCGACGTGTCTTCCTCTCTGTCAGGGTACGTAAAAATTTTCGTATTTCTTCGGCCCCTTCTTCCTTGAATCAACGAAACCTGCTAAGAGAAGCAAGCTCTTCGACTTTTCGAGGCAGCCGGACAGAGTTGTTATTTTTTTGGTATTTTTCATATATGGGAAAATAAAAGACTCAACAGACTCAAACAAAATAAAAACAGACTCAACTGACTCAACAGAAAATAAAGACTCGACCAAAGGAGGGATCGCATCAAAATTCCCGAGGCGACCAACATTAACAGAGGTACAGATGGAGGGGGGCATGCAAGATAAATCTCCTAGATTACATGAATTATCACGAGGCATAGCACTAGGAGATAAATAATCTAAAGGCACAATTGCCACTTCCTCATCCATCACATCAACATTTTCATAGCATGCTGGTTCTACATCCTCAAAGAAAAGATTTCCTAAAATACTCTCAGTATCAGACAGATGCTTGAGCTCATCAGCGCATGAATTTTCAAATAAATTTTCAATGCAAAAATCATGCTCCAAGTCAAAATCAATCGGTGGAGACATACTTACCTTATAAAACTCTCCGGGTTCCTCTTCATCTGAGAAATATTCTGCTAGAAATTCTTCTAGAGTAACCAACTTTGGAGAATTCTTAGCTCCACTCCTTAGCTCGTTCGCATCACTAATCTCTTCGGGATGCTCCTCGAGGTCAAGCTCATCCTCCTCGGTCTCACTGTTCTTGTCTCCGAATGTCAGAAATTCCATAATTTCTTCATCAAAATCGGGGTACATCTTGATAGTGACCTCCCCCCCAGAAATTCGGAGAAGGTCTTCGGCGCTCATCTTCGTAGCTCGCCCCCAAAATTGTTGTAGAAAATCTGCCATGCTAAAACAAGAAGACACAAGAAAAGGAAAATATTTTTGTGGTTTTTGAACAAATAAAATTTAACTAAGAGAAACTAAATGGTTCCCCGGCAACGGCGCCTATTTTGGTAGATGTACTTTTGGGGTACTCTAAATTCAAGCTGTCGAGGCTTGCCAAAATACATTTATAACTCCGCTACAACAGAGCTTTGCAGCTAGTGGTAGTCGGGTGTCGAACCACAGGGAACCAAAATTACTTCCTCTTAATTAATTTCTATTTGTTTTACAACTAAGACTCGAAAGCAATTAAAATGGGGGGTTTGACGAAATATAAACTAACGGGAAAATAAATGCGAAAAGTAAAGCGCGAAAAATTAAACGGAACACGTGCTCCTAATTTTAAGGGTCGGGGTTTACTTTGATGCGACTCAATTCATTGGGATTCAAACATACTTAGCAAGAGCATAATTGAACACGTAATTTACTTGCACGAAACTACTAATACAAGTAACCCAAATAATTAATTAGAAACGTGGAATGCAAAGCGGACTGTTCTTTTATTAATCTAAGGGGATCAATCCTAAATTAAGTAAAGAACAGAGACGAATGTACGATTCTAATTAAACGTGGCAATGAATTAATAGGGAGCAAACGCCACCCATATTGACTCATTGACAGTAACGGGAGCATTACGACGGATGTTTAACTAGGACGCCTGAGCTAATATTCCGATTTGCCTATTTCGTTCAAGATAAATTGCCGCCAAAGATCAACTGGAAACCCACATTATCTATGACTCAACTTATCCGTGTTACTTGGCGATTAAGAGAGGCACGGCATCATAATCTTTAACAATCAAACATGCTTGAAATCAAGGGTGTCTAGGCCTAAATCATTCTTACACATTCATGTGATATGCTTAGAAGAAATAAATTCGCCCAATCAGTCATGCTAAGTCACGGAATTAAGAACGAACCCTCATGAAACGCATCAAAATTCACCCCTAACCTCAAATTAGAGCACTTACCTTAGCTCCCCGTTGTGCAAATCAAGCAAAAACGCTAATGTTGAAGCTTTATTGAAGGTATAATGGAAGATAAACAAGTTTCAAGCTCCCACCCGAGCCTAACAATGGTGGAAAAACCAAAATCCAAAGAGAAGTCCGGCAAAAAATGGAGAAGAAGGCTTTTAAAGCCGGCGGAGCGTCGAGACGCTAGGGCAGCGTCTCGACGCTGCGCCCTAAATTGGCAGCGCGCGCGCACGGGGTAGCGTCGAGACGCTGCGCGGCGTCGAGACGCGCGCGCGGCGTCGAGCGAGCGTCGAGACGCTTGCGCTCGACGCTTGCTCTCGGGTGGATCATCAAATGAGCGCTTCAGACTTCGGAGCGTCGAGACGCTAGGCCAGCGTCTCGACGCTGTCGGCGTTGAGTGAGCGTTGAGACGCGCGCTCGACGCTGAGGGTCGTCAATCTTCGGGAATCGTCAGGGCGGCGTCGAGCTAGCGTCGAGCTAGCATCTAGACGCTTGGGCGCACGCGGATCTTCAATGACGGGCGCGCGGGCGAGGCGGACACGGGCGAGGGCGCGCGGGCGCACGCGGTCATGGGCGAGGCGGAGCGGGCGCGAGGCGAGGCGGCGCGCGCGGGTGCGCGCGCGTCTGGCCGTCTGGGCGCGGGCGTGCGGTGCTTGCGAGCGGCGCGCGCGGGCGCGCGCGCGTGCTGCGTTCGTTGGGCGCCTGGGCGCTGGGCGCCGGCGCTTGGGCGCTGTCCTCTCGGCTCTTAGCCCACTTTTGGGTCGTTTTGGCTCCCGAGCTCCGTTTGGCCTATCGTTTTGACCCGAACACTTCCCGAAACATGTTAAATGACCTTTTTGGCCCCGAAAATCATCAATGGACTTCCCGAGCTCTTCACCATGAAATCACCTATAAGAAAGCATTTTAATCAATATCGAGCATGGTTTTAGCTAGAATTAGGGAGTAAATAATAGCTCTAATTTGGAGCTATCAATGATGAATGTATCACTAACTCCTAAGAAGTTTCTAAGATTGTTGTGGGGATCCTCATTTTCCACTCCAAAGAATTGTCCCACAGTGGACAACATTTGGAACATCACTGGCTTTAACTCGAATGAGTTGGCAGTGATTTCAGGACGGATTATGCTGGGGTTCAGCTCCCCAGGCATAGGTACTAGGTACGAAAGTATGGCGCTATCCTTGTCATTCGCTATTTCGATGGGATTGCGAGTGACAGGCACCGAATTTGGAACTATTCCATTCATTTCTTCTTGAGACAATTGCGGAGGAATTGCGGTTCCCGCAATTACTTGAGGTAAAGGGAGTTGTTTAAAGAGACGTTTCTTGGCTCTATTTTTGGCCCTAAGTAATCTCTCAGGCTCAGGACTGAACTCTAGATCACTACTTGAAGGCTCACTCATAAACTAACCCAATAGTACCTGCAAAAGAAATGAAACAGATCAGCTTCAATAGGCAATAAACTTGGTGTTTCAAAATTAACAAACTTCGTTTTCACTTAAATAAACCCCCGGCAGCGGCGCCAAAAACTTGTTACATGCTCAATGTGTTGAAATAATTAAGCAATAAGATAAAAAGAGCACTCAGAACATGCAAGCATACATGATCTTATAGCAAGTAGTAAGTATTTTTTCATTCGTTTTCCCACAGAGATTTATTACAAGCTAATCGTGAAGTGTAAAGTTAAGAAAGAGAGGGTGGATTTGATGGGGTAAAATTGGTTTTAAATTGTCTATTTCCTACTGAATGTGTAGAGGGTAGCAACATAAACAAGAACAAGTCAAAGCTAAACTCAAATGAAAAGAGACGAGATTAATAAATGAAGGCAAAGACAGCTAGACAGAATTGTAACTTAAACAGAATTGCGGGGACATCAATTCTACCGCAATTTAAATAACAGCGAAAGTGTGTAAAGTGATGAATTAAGGGCTACTAACGACTATCCTATAGGCTTTTTCATACGATTCTCAAGCACTGGATCAACTCACTATGCATCAAACTATCTCATTCTCATGTATCTTCCGATTTCATGCATTAGATTCTTTAGTTTACTCATGTCCAAGTAAGGTCTTAAGCATCTTGTTAAGGCCGAAGGATATGGTTTGTACTAGGGAAACGCCTATTCCTAGGCCGTTTCCTGGCTACCTTAAAAGGCTAGCATGATAGTATGACTCTGAACTCTTACTCCTTCCAGAGGTTAGGAGTTCTTTGGACAAAATGGATGGCCAATCGAAATTGCCCGTGGGATGAAGCTTACATACAATCAATGCTTCGAGAGCTATCCTACATGCTTGGTTCACGTTTTTTTTGCCTATAGTGTTGTCATTAGCATGCCCCTAAGTGACTTAGTTACTCATGGATATAGGGAGAACAGAAATAAGGGATGAAAGAGACATGCCTAGAAGAGAACTAAACTAAAAACAGCAAGGTAAAACAGTAAGATGCGAAGACAAGAAATTGCTAGATGAAGAATTGTGCTTGGATTACTTAATTGGTTGAATGAACAAAAAGAGTAACTTAAAGTGCATAACAGAAAGACAGAACACAACGAAATGTACTGATCTAGTTACAAGAAAGGAAACAACAACAAACTAAAGCTGGAAAATGGAAATAAAGACAGAAAACAGTAAAAGATGCTTGAAAGCCTCGTTGCAACCGCCTCGGCTGAAGAGGGTGAAAGAATAGCTTTGCTTGGATGAATCCAATCGGGAGAGAAGATGAATCTTCTCTCCTTCCTATCAGATTGTCGATTCCAACAGCTGAGACTCTCACACCAACAAACGGCAAAGGAAAACACGAAGAAAGATGGAGCTGCGAGAAGACTTCTACGGTTTCGGATGATGCTTGAACCCTCGACTTTGACCCCTATTTATAGTAATCTGCAGGTGCATTTGGGCCAAGGAGAACCATCAATCTTCAACGTCGTACTTCAGAATGGATGGAGGAGAAAGAACGAATCCCTGAAATAACGGAAATTAACAGAAAAAGATCAGTCAACTTACGGTTTTCACTTGAAACATTGCGGTTTCAGCAATGTTTCCGCAATTCTGTCGCAATGCTTGTTTTTCATTCTTTTCCTTCGGTTTTCAACCCTTTTCTTTCCTATTGTACTTAAGTCCTAATTTAGCTACCTTCTTCTAATTCTCATATTTAAGCATAGGTTTAGGCTAAATGCTATCAAAAACACCTAAGAGTGAACATCTTTCTAAGATAATTAAGTCCTAAAAAGGTCACTTTTGGAGACGTAACATTTATACTAGCTCCCAAGTCACATAAGGCTCTGCCCACATGTTTGCCTCCCAATTCTACTGGCAGGGTGAAGGAACCAGGATCCTTCTCCTTCTTTGACAGCTTATTTTGGAGTATGGCACTGCACTCTTCTGTGAGGTTAACTGTTTCAAACTCCCCAATAACTTTCTTGTTAGTTATAATGTCTTTTAAAAACTTTACATATGTTGGCATTGACTGCAATACTTCCACAAAAGGAATATTAACATGGACTTGCTTCAAGATTTCCAAAAACTTATGGAAATGAGCTTCCTGTTCTTGTTTCTTTCTGAGTCGTCTAGGAAATGGAGGTGGTGGCACATAGGTAGGCAGTTCAGGTTGCCTAATGACAGGAGGAGGCCTAGGAATTTCTTCTGGTTCCTCAATTATAGGCTCGAGTCTCACCCTTGTTGTGTTTGGTTGTATTTGGTCAAGGTTAGGCAGAGAACCCAGTGGAGCACTAGACTCTTCATTCTCTACTCTCTTTGGTGCTTCTCTGCTACTATTCATTAATGGCCTTCCAATTCGTAGTTCAATGGCTTGAACTTGTTCCCTACTATCCCTTCTTGGAGTTTCAGTGTCTACATGCAGTCTGCCTTGGGGCCTACTCTTCAGCTCGTTTGCCAATTGCCCTATTTGATTCTCTAGACTTCTCAAGGTTGTTTGCTGGCTCTGCAAAGTTGCATCATTCTTTGTTATGTATTCCTTCAGCAAGTTCTCCACTGATGTTCTCATCGGTTGGTTGTTGACATATTGTTTCTGATATGGGGGTTGGTTACTTTGCTGATGTTGAGTGAACCCAGGTGGTCCACTTGGTCTGTTTTGATTTGGCACCTAGCTTGTGCTTGGTTGTCCACTCCAAGAGAAATTTGGGTGGTTTCTCCA
Organism: Herpetospermum pedunculosum; assembly: GCA_028017165.1. NCBI lineage: Eukaryota > Viridiplantae > Streptophyta > Magnoliopsida > Cucurbitales > Cucurbitaceae > Herpetospermum > Herpetospermum pedunculosum. The sequence goes on from JAPQWQ010000185.1 coordinate 2,687,773, forward strand.
ACCAGGGTTATATGCATTAGAGTAGGGGTTGTTTCTTGCTTGTTTTTGACTTCCAACATAGCACACAGAAGCTGGATTAGCAGGGCAATAGTCATACACATGCCCTTCTCCACAGAATCCACACACGAGTGCATCCAATTGGTTAGCTACTGCTGTGCTTGTTGAAGCAGATGCCACTGTGTTGGCATTTTGTTGAATATTTGTTTGAGCCATTTGCTTCATTAAGTTTGTCAGTGCATTGAGCTGGTTGCTCATTGCACTGAGTGCATCCATGTCTTGAGCCTTCCTTCTATTTGGCTCTACAGGATCATCTGACCAACGATAGTGAGATGTTGAGATTTTCTCTAAAATCTCATAGGCTTCGTTATAGCTCTTTGCTAGCATGGAACCTCCAGCTGAGGAATTCAGGACTTGCCTCGTGCTGGGGTTACATCCTTTGAAGAATACTTCAATCTGGATACACCATGGAATGCCATGGTGTGGACATTTGAGTAGAAGATCTTTGAATCTGGTCCAAGCTTCATGTAGAGATTCATTCTCGGCTTGCTTGAACTTGATGATGTCATCACGAAAGTTAGAGTTCCTATCTGGGGGAAAATACTTCACCAAGAACTTCTCAGCTAAATCTGTCCAATTGACAATTGATCCGGAGGGAAAGAAATTCAACCATGTCTTGGCTTTGTCTCTCAATGAGTACGGGAGAAGGTACAGTCGCAAAGCCTCTTGAGAAACTCCTGGGATGACAAAGGTGTCACTCACTCCCAGGAAGTTCCTTAAGTGATTGTGGGGGTCTTCATTCTCCACACCAAAGAATTGTCCAACTGTGGACAACATCTGAAACATAACAGGTTTCAGTTCGAATGAGTGAGCTGTGATTTCTGGGCGTATGATGCTTGGATTGAGCTCCTCAGGCATAGGCACAAGGTAAGATAGTATAGCACTATCCTTGTCATTCGCAATTTCAATGGGATTGCGAGTGTTAAGTGCTCGGTTTGGTGTTTCTTCTGGTCGATCCATTTCAGCTTGTTGTGGTTCGGATTGCGCTGACTCTGCGTGGTCAGCAATGTGCTGAAATACAGGTTGATTTTGAGTTTGCTGCTTAAAAAGTCATTTACTACTTCTATTTTTGTTCCTTAGAGTCATTTCAGGCTCAGGATCAAACTCGAGATTGTGGTTTGGAAACTCATTCATAAACCAGCTTTGTTGGTACCTGCAAAATAAACGCAAAAGATTAGCTCCAATTAATTAAGCTCTTCTAAAATAACACAAATCGTTTTTACTAAACAAAGTCCCCAGCAGCGGCGCCAAAAACTTGTTGTGTGCTCAGTGTGTATGTAATTTAGATGTGAAGAGCACTCAGATCATGCAAGTATACATGGTCTGCAGCAAGTGATAAGTATAATTTATATCGATTTCCCACAGAGACTGAGTTGAGTGACTAGCGATTTGGTGTGTGTTAAATTAGATAAGGTAACTTGAATTGAATGGATTATGGTTTGAGGCACGAAATTATAAAAGGTGCAAGGAGAGTGCAAGGTTAACACAAAGAAAAATAAGCTAAAGGATACTATGATGTTGAAAACTAGTATTGCGGGTCTCGCAATACCTTCGCAATGGATTCGCAATGGATTAAAATGCTAATAAAAGACTAAGGTAAAGGCAGAAAGTGCTATTGCGGTTCTCGCAATATGCTCGCAATAAACTCGCAACGATTAAAATCTAAAATGAAGACAACAAGGTTGGCTTATGAGTCCTCTATAGGCATTTAACTATGATCATTCGGCAGTAAATTAACATCTCATGCATCGTCTTAGCTAGATCTCATACATCTTCCGATTATATGCATTAGATTCTTAGATTACTCCTGTCCAAGTAAGGCTAAAAACCTATTCATAAACACATGCTAACAAACGTGCTAGGAGAATGCCTATTCCTAGGCCACTCTCTGTTTACCATGAAAGGCTAACATGAATGAACGACTCTGAATTCTTACTCCTTCCAGAGGTTAGGAATTCTTTAGACAAAATGGATGGCCGGTCGAAATTGCCCATGGGGTGAAGATCACATTCATTCAATGCATTCATGCTACTTTACATGATGATTTCACATAAGTCTATCCTATAGACTCATCTTCAGCAAACCTCTATTAAGTTAGCTACTCATGACTCTAGAACTCAGCAAAAGTAATTGACTACTCATGGAATGAAGAACTCAACAAAATTTATTGATTGAAAGACAATGAGATGAAGAAATCAATAGAACTAATCGATTACTTTTAAAAGGTAAATCAAATAACCGTTCATACAGCAACCATACTATGATCCAAAAGCAATAATTAAAGGGGAAAGACAGTAGATGATCTGAAACAACACTTAGAGAAAACAGTAGCTCATTTGGAAAGCGATTAAAAGAAAGCAGTAAGTTGAGTGAAGATCGTCTAAGCTGTGGTTTGCTTCGAATGAAGAGGAAGATTAGTTGATCTTGGGGATGAATTCAATCAGAAGAGAAGATGGATCTTCTCTTCTTCCTTTCAAATTATCGACGCCAAGGGCTTTGTTTCTTCGATCCAACAAACGGGGGAAAGGATTTCGTCTTCGGGTTTTGGCTTCTACCGATTTTCTTCACTTTTTGAGTTCTGTTTTGGATTGAATTGACGGGGGTTCAATTCAATATTTTGATCCTCCATCTAGCTCTCTTTATATTGCCTTCAAAGGCTGCTCCCTAATCAAGGATCACCATCCAATTTTTGAGGTAACAATCCTCACACGTGGCAGCAGCAGGGAGAGTGGACGGTTGGAAAAACGCAACCACGAAGACTGACGGCTGGAAAAACGCAGCAGAAACGACTGATATTGCGATTGCGTTGCGAGGGTCGCAATGCTCTGTTTCGAGCTTCTCTTCGTCTGATCCATTGCGTGCTTTGCAAAACTTCAGCAATACATCTGCAGGGTATAAATTAGCCATTTTTTCACCAATTTGCATACTTTTTCGTAGCTTTTTCAAATAAGCCTTAAATTAGCATCATTTCATAAAATGTCACTTTTAAACACACATTATGCTAACTTCTAACTACAATGCTCACGAAATTCCATGAATATCAAGTAATTAAGGCCCTAAATAACTCTCTTTTGGAGAGGTAACACGCAGCCAAATGCACTCCAGCCTGCACCATGATCAGGAAGTGTGCCTAGTCCAGTTTGGAACTTTAGAACCCGTATCTATTTGGTTTCAACATGATGTACCAAGAAACAAATTTCCAGACGCGGTCAAACCTTTCAATGATGAAGATAAAAGATGGATTGTTGTGACCCGTTTGAAGAAACAAAAACAACATTTTGTCATGAAACATGAAAGAAAAGAGAGCCTAAGAAAGCCTAAACATGAGAGAAGAGGAAATAAATATTTTCCTCAACCTTAACAACCAGTGACTTTAAAAGAATTATTCTCAAGAAGTTTCCTTCTCATCAAGAAAGAGGAAGAAAGCTTTGCAACTTCATGCTACATCAACGCAGAAGAAGTCGACGACTCAAAAGAAGTCGAACAAAGAGCTTCTGTCTTCAATCGCATCAAGCCTTCAACTACTCGAACTTCGGTCTTCCAAAGGATGAATATGGCCGCGACAAAAGAAGAAAATCCATGTCTAACTTCTACCTCCACTCGAACTTCAACTTTCCAAAGGTTGAGTGTCTCTACATCAGAGAAAGACCGGCCTTGAACATATGTTTTTTTATCAACAGGAAGGAAAGATGAAGACCGTAGGGGCAAGACTCTTCGATAAAGAAAGTGACGAGAAGAAAATTCACAATCGTGTTCCGTCACGCATGAAGAGGAAATTCTCTGTTCTGATAAATACAGAAGGCTTCTTGAAGGTGAAGAAAAATCTCATCATCATAACAAATCCTACAAATAACGGATGTGATCAACACCGTGATGAAGATAAAGTCACTTGAAATGTAAATACTCCTTAACGTAAGAGTATAAACTACATGTTGCTCCTGGCCCGCACGTGCTTAAAAGGCGAACGACCCACAAAAAAAATCATTCATTTGAACTACGTTATGACTTGATCCCTTCCATTCAAGGGTACGTAGGCAACTTAAAGAAGAAAAAAACACTTTATGTTCAGTCACAACAATAAAAAATCATCATGTATTGAACTAAAAAAAACGATGTTTGATTATTTTGTGCTTAGTAAAACAAATAAATAAATAAATTAAACTTTGGGATAAGGTTTGAAAGCTTGCTTCAAGCTCGAACACACACGTACAAACAAAAAAGAAGAAGTTTGGATTTGCAACCAATTCGTCAAGCATTGCTACATTGGGAATCAAGCATACATTCAACAAACTACCATCCAAATTACCATCTAAATTCCAAGTTCCAAATTTACATCAAAATTTCAAGTTCCAAATTACATTCCCCAATTTACCATCCAAATTACATCCCCCAAAGTACAACAAGTTCAAAGTACAGCAAGTCTAAAGTACAACAAAGTCCAAATCCCGTCCAAATCACAGCAAATTCCAACTCACAACAAATTATAGCAAATTCCAAATTACAGCAAATTCAAAATCTCAGCAAATTCCAAAAAAATTACAGCGACAGTCCAAAAATTACAGCGATAGTCCAAAACATTACAGCGACAGTCCAGAAAAATTACAGTGACAGTCCAAATAATTACAGTCCAGATTTACGATAAAATAAAAGAGTAAAAAATATACATGTAATCTCTAAATCGATAAAATATCCGTGACTGATTGGGAATGACTGTAAAACCCGATCAATGTTGCCGTCACATCATCTCCAAGTCGCTGCGCATCTACAAGATCGATGCGTTGCGCATCTCCAAGATCTCCAAGTTCGCTGCACTGCGCATCCCCAAGTTCTCCAAGTTCAAGTCGCTGCGCATCTCCAAGTCGCTGCGCATCTCCAAGTTCCCTGCGCATCTTCAAAGCCGCTGCGCTGCGCATCTCCAAGTTCTCCAAGTTCGCTGCTGCATCATCTCCAAGTCGCTGCGCATCTCCAAGATCTCCAAGTTTGTTGCGTTGCGCATCTTCAAGTTCTCCAAGTCGCTGCGCTCCGCATCTTATCTCCATGTTCGTTGCGCTGCGCATCTCCAAGATCTCCAAGTTCGATGCGCTGCGCAACTCCAAGATCTCCAAGTTCGATGCGCTTTGCATCTCCAAGATCTCCAAGTTCGATGCTGGTGCGAGAATTTTGGAATGTTCTCTAATTTATTGGTTGTCGAGACCCGCCAAAAATGAAATTTATAACCCGTATAGCCCTTAGCTTTGCAGTTAGTGGTAACGGAGTCGGTCCACAGGAAGCGTATCGAAATGGGATTTAATATTTGAATTGAAACAAGAATTGATTGATTTAAAATAATGTAATGAGGGTTTTGTGGTAGATCACAATATGGTGTGCCCAAATTTCTCAAGCTGTCGAGGCTTGCCAAAAATGAAATTTATAACCTGTAGCCCCTAGCTTTGCAGCTAGTGATAACAGGGTCGATCCATAGAGAGTGTGTCGAATTGGAATTTGATATTTGAATTAAACTAAGAATTGATTGAAGTAAGTAACAAACAGGGGGGGTTGCGCATGCAAGATTAATTCTGAAAAGTGCTAACGGAAAAATAACATAGATTCAAGCGTGATGGATTTGGAAATTTCAGGATTTGCTAAGTAATGTAATTTTTCTCATTTAACTCTACAACATGGCAATGAATGAAATGAGCACGTAAACAGTTGTCCGACAACCCTGAAGCAACCGGCCACATAAATAATAATCAGAGTTGTCAATTCTAATTATACAATGCTATTAACTAAATCATAATGATTGATAGCTCCATTTTGGAGCTATAATTATGTCCCTAATTCACGATTATTACATGCTTAATCTTGCTTTTATGTGTTAATTGCAGGTGTTCTCGGTAATTCGCCCTCGGGAGCGTTTCGGCGCTTTTCGGGGCTTAATATCGCATTTTAAAGACCTAAGAACACTTCCGGGGAAGAACCATGCAAAATCATGAAGATTGGGCGTTTTGGAGAAATTGAAGGCAAAATACCATGCAAAAACCCGAGAGCTAGCGTCGAGCGACAGCGTCGCGACGCTAGCTCGACGCTGCCCAAGCATCTCGACGCTGCCAGAGCGTCTCGATGCTTCGAAGTCTGAGGCGTGAAATTGAAAATCCACCCGAGAGCAAGCGTCGAGTGACAGCGTCTCGACGCTCGCTCGACGCTGCGCAAGCGTCTCGACGCCACCCCGACTGCGCGCGCGCATTATTTAGGGCGCAGCGTCGAGACGCTGCCCTAGCGTCTCGACGCTCCGACGGATTACTTAAGTTTTTGTCCGATTTTTAGCTGCCATCTTCATCACCTACCTGGGGCTCCGCACCTGATTAGACGTTCCAGCAACCATTTTCACCATGGGAGAGGCTAGGAAGCTTGGATTGGAGCCATCCCACATTACACACATCATGAGTGAGTAGTTATAGCGTTTTTGGCTCGGGATTGTATAGGAATAATGTAGTTTGAACTCTTGGTGAGGTTGTTGAACTAAAATTCTTATTTGGCTTGAATGATTTATTGAATTGGTTTCTATTTCTTTGCTTATTCCATGAATGTGTTTGAAGGATTTAGGACTAGGCACCCTTGATTTCGAGCATGCTTCATCTGTTAAAGGTTTTGATGTCGTGCCTCTTTAAACCGCCAAGTAATAAAGACTTACGATACCTTTGAGCGCATAGGCGTCCTAGCGTTCTTGGTGTTCGTTCTTCTCGAATTAGAATCTGAAATCGATACACTAATTTCGCGTCCAAATTAGATAATCGTCGTAGTTAGCCCGTTGCTATCGATTGGTCTTGGGAGAGCGTTGGCCGCCAATGTCCAATCGATATGTTTGATTAGCATGATTAATTATGTCTAATTAATATCCATGGAGCATGTCTGAGTTAATTCATTAATTTGAGACGAGCTGCGTATTTGTTAAATTGTTTAGCCATTATACTTGTCAACCTATGATCCGAGAGGCATGCTAATTTTATTCCCGATCGTCCCGAGTCGAACGCTCCGTTAGTTGAATTTTTCCCGTTTGCATTGTTTCCTCTTAGTTAATTAAAAACCAACAAATCCCCCATATTTCATTTATTTTCATAGTTTGCAAATTTAATTGAGATTAAGTCAAATTAGCTTAATTCCCTGTGGATCGACCCCGTTGCCACTAATCTACTAATAGTTCAGTGAATTCGGGTAAATATAAATTCATTTTGGCGGGTCTCGACAACCCGATGATTGGCGATAGTTCGAAAATATCGTTACCAATGATCAGCCCCAAAATAATTAAAGCAGTAACTAGCAATTCACGACGAACATTCAATTAGACACTCTAAATGCTAGGCGATTACCCGACAACCCTGAAGCAATCAACATTCAGAACATCTAAAATGATACTTCGATTTGTTTTACTCCTCCGTGTTACTACGGCGATTAGGAGAGGCACGACATCACTAATCTATAACGTTAGAACATGCTAGAAGTCAAGTTCGTCAGTCTATCATTCAAACACATTCATAAATTAAGCAAGAGAGAGTAAATGCTACACAACAAACATGCCAAGACAGAATTTAGAGTCTAAGTTATCAAAATATTACAAAACTTTTACAAATCCCTACATTAATCTTAAATCCGTCACTTTACCTTAGCCTTCCATGGAACTTAGAAGCATCCAAGCTCCCATGGAGGCCTTGGAGTTCATACAAGCTAAAAGGGGAGAAAAAGAGCTTCAAAATGCAGCAACAATGGCAAAAATTCGAGGAGAAACGACGAAGAAGATTGATGAAAAATTAGAAAAATGGGTTTTATAACCTATCGGAGCGTCTCGACGCTGCACCCTAAAATTCTAGCGCGCGCCTCTTCGGAGGGTCGCGACGCCTCGGGCTAGCGTCTCGACGCTGCGCCCTAAAATTCTAGCGCGCGCCTCTTCGGAGTGTCGCGACGCCTCGGGCTAGCGTCTCGACGCTGACTGCTCGACGCTAGCTGGTTTGAGCTCCAACTTTTGCCATTTTTTGGCACTTTTGGCAATTTCTTCCTTTCTTGAGCCCTCTCGATCCCGAAGCTCTAAAATGACTTCTTTAGCCTCGAAACACGTCCAACGGACACTACGAGCTCTTTGCCGCGAATCACCTAAAAACAAGGCAAATTACACAATTAAACACGACTTTTAGCTAGAGTTAGGGAATGAAATATAGCTCCAAAATAGAGCTATCAAACACCCCCAACCTAAATCTTGCTAGTCCTCGAGCAAGGCAAACCTAGAATTCAAGTCTAAGGACTATGCATGCATGCCTCTAATTCAAACCTCGATGCTTTTAAAGATCACAACATTAACATGCTCAAGAAAGCAATCGGTGCATGCACTTAATTAAGAACACATAAAAAATTAACTATCGCTCCCTAACGTGTGTGTGTGCTAGCCAACCTATCTTAAACCTACGCAAGCTTGGAAAAACCGCATGCAACATGTCATCCCATTTTCCCCCTACTTCAAGCATTTAAGAATAGTCTAAAGTTGTATCACATCAGAAAGAGCAACAAATTACGAGGCCTTAAAATAAACTTTTTCTATCTTTTTCTTCTTAGTACTTTGTACTTTTATTTCGGTTCTTTGAACCCAACTTTTTATTTTAGTTTTCTTCTCCGAGAAGCCTAACATGTCAAGCTTAGGCCTAAGCTTCACATTTTTAAGGACTAACGCTCACTTATTTAGCGCGCACTTTAAAAGGAGGAACGTCTCGGGAGGATTTTCCAAACAACATGTTTTTCTACTTTTTTTATTTTTTATTTTAGGCTTAATAGCTATGCTAACTTGATTAATCAATTACTAACTCTCATGCAACAAGCTTCCCTAGGGGTGCCTTTCGGGGTGACAACAAGAATTAATGCAACATGCGATTAATCTAAGCCTACGGAGTCTAAGAAGAGTTGCTAAGTGCTCTATGGATGCAAGGGAGTAACAATTTTTTTTTAAAATTTTTGACATGGACCTAATAAGTGCAAAACTACCTCATGCCAATCTAGATATGCAAATGTGAAGATTATAAAAGCATTTCCTAGATGATCACAATTAGAAAGCATATAAACAGAGTCCCAAGCACTTCAAATTCTAAGTCTACTCCTGCTCAACAACTGCACATGGATATCCATACGACACTCCATAACATCCACCCCAACCTCATAAGATAGCATTGTCCCCAATGCTTCTCATCAGATATGCGCAAAATAAAAAGAGGGAAAACGATACTTCCCTGATCTGTGCGAGGTTAGCGAAGGACGAGAGACGACACTTTCTCATTCAAGGCCAATTTCCTCAACTTCTCCTCCTTACTCCTATAAAAACAGCAAGAAAAATAAACTAAATTAAACTACTAAACTTAAACAAGGACAAATAAAACTAAAGACAGAAAAACAGTTCAATACTCGGGTGTGATAGAACTCCAAAAGTGCTATTTTATAACCTTTAATTTTTGTTAGTTGATTCAAATTAATGTGTTTAATCATATGTTTTGCAGGAATCGAGCATTCAGAGGTGAATGAGTGTTGCGTTGTTTATTGCGTACCGCAAGTGTACGGGTCAAGTTTTAATATAGTGATTTAAGTAAAGAGTATCGTCCACAGGATTGGTTTTCTAGATCAATTGAGTACCGTAGGTACTAACCACAAATTTTATTTAGACTAAAAAAACTTTGAAATTGAGTGAAAATTAAATGATTGAAAAGTAATGGAAAACCTTTAGGAGAGAAAACCTAGGGAATTGATTTCACCGAATAGATTCATGCTTAATTAATCTATTAAACCAAAAATAGTCATGCATACAATTATAAGCCAAGAAGTAAAAAACTCATAAAAGACTCGCTAGAGCTCAAATAATTCTCTTCCTTTTTTTATAAAACCAACATGTTTGTCTAGTTTTAATAGAAAAGAAAGGCATTAAGCAACTTCTATTATCGGACTCTAAGAGAATTCTTCATTTTCATGCAAGAATTTACAAGTAGTCAAGTGTTTGAGTTCTACTCTAAAATCTACTCTTCCAAGCTAGAATTAAAGCAATCAACAATTTATACTTTGGCCAAAAGATAAAAGCATTAAGCAAACAAACACAAGAACAATTGTTGCAATATGAAGAACTTTAGATTAATCAAACATGAAAACTAAAACGATTACATCAATCCCCTAAGTAAAAGTCTAGCTACTCATAATCACTAAAATCATGCTTAGACAATGTTTAGAATCCATAGAATAAACAATAAAATCAAAGGTAAAAGGAGAAAAACTCTTGCGCGTGCCAAGCCTCGTTCCCGATGTGATCTGCACGTTCCCGAGCCTCCGAATCTCTTCTTTTGCTCTCTAGAGTGTCTCTCACGCCTTTCCAATGAGTGTATTTTGAAATTAGGGTTCAAATCTCCCAAAAATTGGCTTTCCCTCGTCGAATGGAGAAAAATATGCATTTATAGGAAAAATCGACATAGCGTCTCGACGCTGCCCTTAAAAACGCGTGAAAACTAATTTGGAAAGCCAACGTCGAGCATGACGTCAAGACGCTATAGCTCGACGCTTAAGAAATATGTAAAACGCGTGCGGAATATGATTCAAAATGCTAAAGTGTCGCGTTGGTCTGGACGCCTTTCAGATTGAGTTGTGCCCGCCCAGGATTAAAATCGAGCTTGTGCATCTTTTAATTTATTTTTTTTCTGTGGTGAATGATAGTGTCGAGACGCTGCCATGAGCATCGAGACGCTGTCCCCTCGAGAATTCTGGCTTGAAAAGTTCATTTTGGAGCGTCTCGACGCTATCCCCTCGACATTTTTGGCTTGATTCCTTCTTTTTTTTGGCTCTTGGTCATCAAAATTCATATTTTAAGATAATTTTTCATGCCATAACTTCTAAAATGCTCTGGTTTGCTCCAAATGCTCGAAATCTACAATTTAGATAAATAATATCATTAAAACAATCATTTAAACTCCAAAACTAGCATAATAAAGGCTCTAAAGATAGCCCATTTAGTGTGCAATCAAACACCCCCAAACTTAAGCTTTTGCTAGTCCTCGAGCAAAATAAAACAAACCATTAAATGAGTCAATGAATGCATGCTCGTGACTCGAACCTCAGTGTTCTTAAGACAAATAAACCACAAAAGAAGGCATATTAAACCACGACCTATCAACAATAAATTTTAAAAATCAAAACATTTTATCTTTTGCATGTGTGCTCACTTTTCTTCCTTTAATATCTATGAATACCAATAAAACTAAACATACATCAATAACTTGAGTCAAAGTGACAATCAAGAGATTAAGCAATCATAGACTTCAATTTTATAACAAAAAAACTCAAGCATCTCATAAAATTACTGAAATCGAATGCACAAGACTTGATACCCTCATAGAAAATCACTCAAAACGCTCAACTGTTTAGGATATATGTAAGATAAACGCTCAAACCAAAACATAAGAGACATTTACCATAAGCTTGCTAATATATCACATCTTCATCATTGATGAATTAGATTGAATGTAAAACTTCAAGGGTCTTGCTTTGGTTGTAATTGGGCTTAGGTAAAGGTAGATGGATGAATATTTTAAGCTACTAGGTTGGAAGAATTATAAGACTTTACCACATAAAACTTTATTTTCTTTTTCTTTTCTCAATTTTTCTTTTCTTTTTCTTTTCTTGTTCTCTTTTCTTTTTCTCTTTTCTTTTGTCTCTAAAAGAAGCTAATGGAATGAATGCTTCCTTTTGAATATTCTATTAACACCATTCAACTTTCTCCTTTGGATGGATTGACACATCCTGTGGTAAGCACTTATAAACCTTTCATTAAGGGTTCAAAGAAAGGAAAACAACAAGAGAATGGGTATAAGGCTTGTTATGTGGTAATGTTCCAATGAAAAGGCCTAAGGCTCAAAATTTGGCTTTCTAATGATTATAACAAGGTAGGCTATTTAAGAAAGCTAAAAGTGGTTTTACCTAAACGCCCTTTGTGAAGTTAAACATTCAAGTCAAATTCAGAGATTCCAGACATGCATAACAAAGCAAGTTCTAGAAATATCAATCATGCATGGCAATCACTCAATTTAAGAAAATAGAGCACCGTGTTAAGAGGTGCTTATTGGCTCAAAAGCTCACAGAAAACCATGGTATTTTGGTATCAAATCCTATGCATTCTTCATTTAGCAACAAAAAATGAGACACTATCATATAATTTTTCAAATAAAAAATCTAATCATGCTTATCTCCTTTATGCATTAAAACTCAGACTAAAGATGCATCCTTAGCTTACAAAGTACTCAAACATATCAAATGGGACTAAAAAATAAAAATTTCTCCGTTAACCGGCATGGTCTCATAGTCCAACTAAAATAGAATATCAAACTTTAGAACACTTCTTAGATTATTGATAACTCCATTTTGGAGCTATTAAATACGTCCTAATTATAGCTAAGGACCGCTTTCAATTGATAAAATATATCTCTTTTGTAGGAGAAAAGCGGCAAAGAGCTCGTGCGTCCGTTGGGCATGTTCGAGTGCTTAAAGCAGAGTTTTAGCGCCCCGGGAGTGCATCGGGAAGTGGGGAACTTGTTCCGTGAAGAATCGGGCCAAAACAGCCTTGGAGAGGCAAAGCATCAGCCCCAAACCCGAGAGCCAGCGTCGAGCTATAGCGTCGAGACGCTGGCTCGACGCTGGAAAAACCCGAGAGCAAGCGTCGAGTGATAGCGTCGAGACGCTAGCTCGACGCTGCCCTGGCGTCGAGACCCTGCTTGGCGTCGAGACGCTCCGGAGGAGGCGCGCGCAAGAAATTCATCGGGGCAGCGTCGCGACGCTGGCCTTGCGTCGCGACGCCATCGCGCGCGCGCGGATTACTTAGGGCACAGCGTCGAGACGCTGGCCTAGCGTCTCGACGCTACGACGAAGGCAGTAGCTAAAAGACGATTTTTCTGCAGAATTTTATATCTTCATCTTCTTCATCTCTCAACGGATTTTGACGATTTTTGTCTCCTTCTTCCCCATTTTCTCTCTATTTTCCGTGGAGCTCCGCCATTGTTGGCATGCTTGTGAGCTCCACTCTCCATTGTAATAGGTAGATGAACTCTTCCATGGTTGTTGGTGGAGCGGGATTGACGAACCGCGCCATGAGCGGCTAAGGTAAGGGTGACGGTTTGGGATTTGTTTAGGGGAATTTTGTTAGACATTTATGGCTTTGATAATCTGAGTATAATTTTGCATATTGGAATCTGATTATTGGCATCTGTTTACCTTGCTTAATCCAACGCGCATGCTGTTGCGTGCTCAATGTGTAAAGATAAATAAGCAAGAAAGTAGAGAGAGCACTCAGAACATGCAAGCATACATGGTCTCACAGCAAGTAGTAAGTATATTTCATTCGTTTTTTCCACAGAGACTTATGTTTAGCTATTCGCGAAGTGTATTTGTTAAGAAAGATGGGGTGGATTTGATGGGGTAAAATTGGTTTTTAATTATCTAATTTTTGCTGAATGTGTAAAGGAATATAACATAAACAAATGCAAGTTGAAATTAGACTCAAAGGACAAGGGATGGAATTGATAAACGAAGAAGAAAACAGCTAAACAGAATGAAAATTTAGCAGAATTGCGGGGACCGCAATGTTTCCGCAATTAAACAGCAGCGAAAGTGTGTAAATGGGTGAGTTAAGGGCTACTAATGACTATCCTATAGGCATTATTATACGATTCTCAAGCACTGGATCTACTCTCTATGCATCAAACTCACTCTATCTCATGTATCGTCCGATTCCATGCATTAGATTCCTAAGTTTACTCGACTTCAAAGTAAGGTCTTAATCATCTTGTTAAAACAGAAGTGTTTAGTTTGTACTAGGGAAACGCCTATATCTAGGCCGTTTCCTGATTACCATGAAAGGCTAGCATGATTATATGACTCTGAACTCTTACTCCTTCCAGAGGTTAGGAGTTCTTTGGACAAAATGGATGGCCAATCGAAATTGCCCGTGGGATGAAGCTTACATACAATCAATGTTTCGAAGGCGATCCTACATGCTTGGTTCACGTTTTTTAGCCTATAGTTCTGTCATTAGCATGCCCCTAAGTGACTTAGCTACTCATGGATATATAGAGAACAGAAATGTAAGATGAAACAGACATGCTTAGAAGGGAAATAAACTTAAAACAGCAAGACGAAACCGTAGCAGCAGAAGAAAGGAACCGTGAAATGAAACTTGCACTCTGATTACTTTGAATGTTGAACGACAAAGAGAAACTTAAAGGCAGTAATTCAAAGGCAGACAACAACGAAATGCAGTACTAAAACACTAAACTAGGTACAACAATGATTAAAGCTGGAAATTAGAAGAAGAACGACAAAGAACAGGAAATGGCGCTTGAAAGCTTCGTTGCAGTCGCCTCGAATGAAGGGGATGAAAGGTCAGCCTTGCTTGGATGAATCCGATCGAGAGAGAAGAAGAATCTCCTCTCCTTCCTATCAGATTATCGATTCCAACAGCTGAGACTCTCACTCCAACAGACGGCAAAGAAAAACAGGGAGAAAAAGTGGACTGTGAGAAGGCTTCTGCGCTTTTGGATGATGATCAAACCTCCGACTTTGGCCCCCTTTTATAGTAGTTTGCAGGTGCGTTTGGGCCAAGGAGAACCATCAATCTTCAACGTCATATATCAGAATGGATGGAGGAGAAAGAACGAATCCCTGAAATTACGGAAATTAACAGAAAAGGATCAGTCAACTTACGGTTTCCACTTGAATAATTGCGGCCTCAGCAATGTTTTCGCAATGCTGTCGCAATGCAGTTTTTTCATTCTTTTCCTTCGGTTTTGAACCCTTTTCTTTCCTATTGTGCATAAGTCCTAATTTAGCTACCTTCTTCTCATTCTCATATTTAAGCATAGGTCTAGGCTAAATGCTATCAAAAACACCTAAAAGTGCACATCTTCTTAAGCTAAATGGGTCCTAAATAAGTCACTTTCAGAGACTTAACACACCCCCAAACTTAAGGCTTTGCTTGTCCTCAAGCATACTAAAGACTTACCTAGGCTGCTGTTTCTCCTTCTTTAACCACCTACTGACTCCCTTATACCCCTATCTATAGCACTGCTGTCCTGTGACACACCTCCAAGCTTAAAACTACCCTCTTATCTAGCTTCTTCTGAACTTGCCTGCCTAACACTTATCTGTTTTCATTAACTCCCTACAACTGATCTATTTGCTTTTGTCATATCATGCCACTATCCCTAAGGTTTCAAATTCTGCCTAGCTTTACCTCAGACTCAGTACATGCTTCTAGCTTTATTTTTAATATGTCTAGGATTCCTTAGAGTCATGCCAGTCTTAGTATTAACGGTGACAGTGGTACTTTTTAAAGAACAACCTAAACCCTGGCATCACTACATTGGATAAACACTCATCTCCCTAAACAACCCTACAAGTTATAACTTTGTGCTTAGCTAATTGAGGATCAGAGTTCTTTTTAAATAGGACATCTAAGCCACAAAGTTATAACTCCTAGGTATACATTCTTTTTTCCTTTTCTTTTTTTTACTTAGGTGGGGCCTATCCTTTGGTTGCCTTTTGATGCAATGCCACTTGTGGGTCACACACTTGGCACTGATTACTTAGCAACCTAAGAGAGACCCCCCTCTTTATTCTATTTTTCATTTTTTCTTTTTTTTTTTCAGTTCATCATTTTTTTGTAAAGGAGAAGAAGAATGCTTATGTTTCTAAGGGAGAGAGGAATGTTCCTAGGCCTAGGGTGGCCTCCCCCAAACTTCAACTACTCATTGTCCCCAATGAGTGTCTGAGGTGGCACACCCCCAAACTTATCCTAGAAGCATCTAGTCTAAAGTAAAACAAAGCGAATCTAAAGCCCTAGGCATAGACAGAACATTTAAAAGAAAATATCACAGCAGCAGTAAATTACAAAAAACAGACAGTTAAGGGCTTAAAGCTGTGCATGCTGAGCTTTTTAGAGGTTGATTTTAAACTAGCAACGGGTGTCCTATGACACTCATCCAGCATGCTCTTAGATAAGCTATAAAAGGTAGTCATGATAGCAGCAAAAGATGGAATTTAAACAGATTACAGCCTAGCTAAACAGACAGTCCAAAACATGCTTTCAGTCATGAAAATTGCGGGTACCGCAATTATTTCGCAATTAGATCAGGGCAGATATAACATTGATTAAGGCCCCTAAGCATGCTTTTTCCAGTCACTCAAGCTTCCTAAAAATAAAACTAAACTATCCTACCTAGTCAGCTAACATCAGACTATACTAAGCAAAAGAAAAAACATAAAACTAAACATCTAAAACAGATCAAAATTGAACCAAAAACAGCATAATTCACATGGTCCTAGCAGAAAGCAGAAAATTGTTTTTTTTTTTTTCTAAGGGAACAGCAATACTCCCTTTAGTGCACTTCAAACCAGCACTTAAACTTCTCCATCCTCATCTGGTTGCCGTGGTCGTGGGGGCACCCATGGAGTCAGGAGATTTGTGGGGAAGTCAGGGAAGATGCACCCCAGTTGGTCTGCAACTTCCTTGTCCCTCGCCTGCGCATAAGTGGCCAATTGAGCCATTCTCCTCTGCATATCGATCAGGCAGGCCATGGATAGGGACTGTTCAGCTGCCAGCCTATCCAGTTCAAACTCCATATTCCCCTTCCTTCTCAGCCTCAGGTTAGCAGGCAGCTCCAAGTGGCCCGTGTAGGCCATCTGCTGCTCCAGGCGCTCGGTGGGGACTCCTGCAAGCAAACATAGCTTGGTTATGGTATTAGGGAAAAACAGTGGTCCCTTACCTTTCTTGGCGCATTCAGCAATGGCCGCAGTGATGACTTCTCCCACATTGATCGTGAGACCTCTCATTATCGCATACACCAGCAGCGATCGGCTCTGGTTGATTGTAGTCTCGTGAGTCACAGGGGACAATCTCCTTCGCACGAACGAAAACCAAACAGCTGCCTTAGCCGTGAGGTTGGCACTCATGAGAGTGTGCCTCCCATTGCGTGACACGGTCCAGGAAGCTTCAGGCTGGCCAATGGTGCGAATGGCCTCTTCCAGCACTGCCTCAGTAGGCTCATCAACGATCCGTGCATAATCTGTATGTGTTTGGCCTTTGAGACCATAGGCTTCGTTGATGGCCTTGGCTGAGAAATCCACTTCTACCCCTCTGACCACAGACAGGCCATCCTCAGGGCTGAGCACATTGGCGTAGAAATCATACACCATGCTCGTGTAGGCTGGATTGGGCGGTCTGCAGAATTCCTCCCAGCCATGGTTGATCACTCCTGCGCGCAAGAATTGCGGCAGGTCAGCAGGTCGGTCGAGGAAGCCTTTCTCGTGCAGCAACTCCCTCTTCCTTAACTCAACGCCCCTGGATTCAGCGTCAGATGAAACATACCTCACTGACTGAGGTTCGTCTTCAGGGTAGAGTTTGGCCTTCCTCTTATCTGCTGGCTTGGCTGACTCGGCAGCCTCAACCTTGAGTCGTTTGAGCGAAGGCTCAGTGCTCTCTTTGTCTGCTGAAGGCACCCTCTTGGCCTTCTTCTTCTTCAGTCTCTTGGATCGCTTGGCCTTGACAATCTTGGCCTTCTTCTTCTTCTTGAGCTTAGCCTTGATATTGATCTGCTGGAGGCATGCCCCCAACGTCTCTTCCATGGAATCGTCCTGCTGTGCAGGCTCGTCAGGGCTATCTTCCCTCGTAGGAGAGAAGACTTCGTCTTCCCCAGCATCTCCACTGCCCTGCGTGGACTCTTGATAATCCCCATATGGGAATTCAGGATCAGGCCGTGGAGAATTGTGCGATGGCGTGGGATTGTGCTCTGCTGATGGCGTCTGCGCAGAACTCAGTGGCGAAGATGGCAGTTCAGGACTCTGCGCTGCTACAGGTGTCGGGTCAGAACTCTGAGGTGCTGGAGACAACTCGGAGCTCTGTGCAGGCGGTGACGACTCTGCGCTTGGCACTGGTTCAGATGGTGAAGGGCTGTGCACAGGTGATGCGGATGGCGACGAACCCTCTTTGGCTGACTCGTGGGATGCACGATCAGTTTCTTGACTCTCCACAGAGGAAGTCTTTGCTGTGCTTGGTTCGGCGGCCATCTCGACACTCCACCGGCGTTTCTTGGGCGTACCTGCTGGTTCAGAGGGTCCAGCAGGGATTTCAGTGACAACCCTCCACTTCTTCCTACGGATTGGAAGCTTGGGAAGAGGTCCGGTGCGAACGGCACCATCATCTGCAAGGGTGAGAAGTGCTTCCCTCGCAGCCGCTTCAGCTGCGTCATCAGCCTTCTTCTTGGCTGCGGATCTTTCAGCCCGTGTGAACACCATCGTCGAGTCTTGGAGATCTTGAGAGAAGAATCAAAGATGAAGAGAATCTCAGAGTTCTTGGAAATCAGAGAATGAGAGAATCGTATCGATCGAGCGCTTTCCAACGGATATAAAGGCAACGGAAAAATCCCAACGGCTCTTTTTTGCGAATCCAGCAATTCCAGCGCAATTCCAGGGATATTTTTTCATCAAAATCTCAAACTTTGCTCGTCCGTATCTTTTATTTGGCTCGATCATTTTTTTATTTTAAAAGCTGGATTTACTCTCCTTGATCCCCTCTTTCGAATCCCTGCAAAAACAAATAAAACAAACATTAAATACGCAATTAAAATCACACCACAAAACATACAAACGATAATCGGAAAAACAGAAAAAATAAACTAAGGCATTGGCCTTGACTAAACGAGCACAGTAACCACTCGTTCTCTCTCATTTTTAACTTCATGCTTCACGCAAGAGGAAGGCCGAGAGAGTCTTCACATCTCCTTCCTCATAGTAGTGCTTCAATCTAGCACCATTTACCATAAAAGGCTGTCCTTGCTGCAAGTTCTTTATCTCTATCGCACCATGAACAAAGACATCAGTAATAACAAATGGACCCGACCATCTGGACTTTAGTTTGCCTGGAAATAACTTTAATCGTGAGTTAAATAATAGGACAAGTTGGCCTTTCCTAAAGTCTTTGATCCTAAGTCTACTGTCGTGCCATATTTTGGTTTTTTCTTTATACATTTTGGCATTCTCATAAGCCATATGCCTAAGCTCATCAAGTTCATGTAGCTGCAAAGACCTCAGTGTCCCCGCATCCTTTACACAAAAATTCAATTCCTTCATGGCCCAAAATGCTTTGTTTTCTAACTCAAGTGGTAAGTGACAAGCCTTGCCATATACCAGCCTATAAGGAGACATACCTAGAGGTGTCTTATATGCTGTCCTATAAGCCCAAAGTGCATCCTCAAGCTTAAATGACCAGTCTTTTCTATTAGGTTTGACTACCTTTTCTAGGATGTTCTTTATCTCCCTATTGGAAATTTCAGCTTGGCCATTCGAGTGTGGGTGGTAGGGAGTGGCTACTCTATGTCTAATGTTATATTTAGCCAATACTTTCTCCATAGCCTTATTAATGAAATGTGACCCCTCATCACTAATGATAGCACGAGGAGTCCCAAATCTAGTGAAAATGTGCCTATGCAAGAAGTTAGTGACTGTTTTAGCATCATTATTAGGACATGCTTTGGCCTCTACCCACTTGGACACATAATCCACTGCTACTAATATGTAAAGGTTACCTGATGATGGAGGGAATGGCCCCATGAAGTCAATGCCCCATACATCAAAGAGCTCTAACTCTAAGATGTAGGTGAGGGGCATCTCATCCTTTCGACTGAGGTTACCTGTTCTTTGGCATTCATCACAGCTGTGGGCATAGTTGTGGGCATCTTTGAAGATCGTTGGCCAATAATAGCCACTCTGAAATACCTTTGCAGCTGTTCTTTGGCCACCAAAGTGTCCACCATAAGGAGATGTGTGACAGTGCTGCAGCACAGACTTCGCTTCAGCAGCTGAAACACACTTCCTTAGCAAGCCATCAGCACAGGTTCTGTAAAGTGTGGGGTCGTCCCAGATGAATTTCCTTGCTTCATGAAGAAACCTCTTCTTCTCTTGTCCTCCCTTGAACACTGGTAATACCTGTGATGCACGGAAGTTAGCAATGTCAGCAAACCAAGGTTCCTCATCGTTATCACGATGAGACAAAACAAAGACATGTTCATCAATAAAAGCATCAGAAATTGCGGGCTCCGCAATTGTTTCGCAATTGTGCTGCAATCGAGACAGGTGATCTGCCACCACGTTTTCACATCCTTTCTTGTCCCGAATGTCCAAATCAAATTCCTGCAGCAATAACACCCATCTAATCAACCTAGGCTTGGCATCAGCCTTCCTCATAAGATATTTCAAGGCAGAATGGTCAGTATATACAATTGTCCTAGTGCCTACAATATAGTTTCTGAATTTTTCGCAAGCAAACACTACAGCAAGCATCTCTTTCTCAGTAGTTGTATAATTACATTGAGCCTCATTCAAGGTCTTACTAGCATAATAGACAGGGTGTGTTAGCTTGTCAATCTTCTGGCCTAACATCACTCCTACAGCATAGTCACTGGCATCACATAACATCTCAAAGGGCAGATCCCAATTTGGTCCTACTATGATAGGGGCTGTGACTAGTGCTTTCTTAATGGTGGTCCAAGCTACTACACATTCCTTAGAGAAGATGAAGGGCCTATTTAGCTCTAATAGCTCACACAGAGGCTTGGCTATCTTAGAAAAGTCCTTAATGAACCTTCTGTAGAAGCCAGCATGCCCTAAGAAGCTTCTAATGGCTTTGACATTCTGGGGCTCTACCAACCTCTCTATGATCTCAATTTTGGCTCGGTCAACTTCGACTCCTGCCCTCGACACTCTATGTCCTAAGACAATCCCCTCATCCACCATAAAATGGCATTTTTCCCAATTTAAGACTAGGTTGGTCTCCTCACACCTAGCCAGGACTTGTCCTAGGTTTTCTAGACAGTTTGAAAATGAGTCCCCAAAGACTGAGAAGTCATCCATGAATATTTCTATCATGGACTCGTCCAACTCAGAGAAGATTGCCATCATGCACCTTTGGAAAGTTGCCGGTGCATTGCATAAGCCAAAAGGCATTCTGCGAAAGGCAAAAGTTCCAAAAGGGCAAGTGAAGGTGGTCTTCTCTTGATCCTTAGGGTCTATAGTTATTTGATTATAGCCTGAATAGCCATCTAAGAAACAATAGTAGGCTCTACCCGCTATTCTGTCTAACATCTGGTCAATGAACGGAAGAGGAAAATGGTCTTTTTTAGTTTCTTTATTTAATTTTCTGTAATCCATACACACTCTCCACCCTGTGACAGTCCTTGTTGGAATCAGTTCGTTGTTCTCATTGACTACCACAGTTATTCCCCCCTTTTTAGGTACACATTGGATGGGGCTCACCCACTGGCTACTAGCTATTGGGAAGATCACTCCTGCATCTAACCATTTTATTATTTCCTTCTTTACTACCTCTTTCATAGAGGGGTTTAGCCTACGCTGGTGATCTACCCTAGGTGTGTGCTCTTCCTCTAGTATAATTTTGTGCATGCAATAAGAAGGGCTAATGCCTCGAATATCAGCAATAGTCCATGCTATAGCCTTCCTATGTTGCTTAAGCAGCAAAATTAATTCACCCTCATGCTGTTCACTTAGTTTAGAAGAAATAATTACAGGCAGTGTATCATTATTTCCTAAATATGCATATTTGAGGTGAGTGGGTAGTGGTTTTAGTTCTAAAACAGGTGGATGCTCAATGGAGGGCTTCAAAGGATTTACAGTTCTATCAGTTAAATCTATATTCATACATACATGCTGTGGTTTATCTACAGGCATATCCATTATGTCAGATACATTTAAATCAGCTACATCTAATTCTACATATTCATTAGCATGCTTGGTTAATAATACATGCTCTAATTGTTCTTCCATCAGTGAGTCAACAATATCCATGCTAGCACAGGATTCAAGGTTAGAGGGGTACCTTAAAGCTTTATATACGCTAAACTTCACCTCTTCATCATGAACCCTCATAGTGAGCTCACCTTTTTGGACGTCTATAAGTGCCCTACCTGTGGCTAGAAATGGTCTGCCTAGCAGGATGGGGACCTACTTGTCTGCCTCATAGTCCAGGACAATGAAATCTGCAAGGAAAATAAATTTGTCAACTTTAACTAGAATATCCTCAATCTTACCTTCAGGGTATGCGATGGATCTGTCTGCTAGTTGTAAAGTGACAGTGGTTGGACGTGCTTCTCCTATTCCCAACTGGCGGAATAGGGACAGGGGCATGAGATTTATGCTGGCGCCCAGGTCACAAAGCGCTCTGCCCACGTGCTTGCCTCCAAGTTCTACAGGTAAGGTGAAGGAACCAGGATCCTTCTCCTTCTTGGGCAGCTTGTTCTGGAGGATGGCACTGCACTCCTCAGTGAGGTTTACTGTTTCAAACTCACCAATTATTTTTTTGTTAGTAATAATGTCCTTCAAAAACTTTACATAAGAAGGCATAGACTGTAAAACTTCTACAAAAGGAATGTTAACATGCACTTGCTTAAGAATTTCTAAGAATTTATTAAAATGAACTTCCTGTTCCTGCTTCTTCTTAAGCCTTCGAGGGTATGGAGGTGGTGGCACATATGCAGGTATGTCAGGGCGCTTTAGGATGGGTGGAGGCCTTGGAATTTCTTCTACCTCCTCAATAATTGGTTCTAGCCTGACTCCTGATGTGCTAGTTGGTGGTGGACCTTGGTTTGGCAGAGACTCCAGTGGAGCACTAGACTCAGTGTTCTCTACTCTCTTTGGTATGTCTTTTGTGTTGCTCACCAAGGGTCTACCACTTCTAAGTTCAATTGCTTGAACTTGCTCTTTACCATCTCTCCTTGGCACCTCGGTGTCAGCAGGGAGTCTACCTTGGGGCCTACTCTTAAGTTCATTGGCTAGTTGGCCTATTTGGTTCTCTAGGCTCCTAAGAGTAGCTTGTTGGCTTTGAAGAGTAGCATCATTCTTAGCTATGTATTCCTTGAGTAGGTTTTCTACAGAAGATCCTACAGGTTGATTGTATGGTTTTTGATACATTGATTGGTTATGTTGAGGAGTGAAACCAGGTGTTCCACTCGGCCTTGGTTGGTTAGAATTTTGGTTAGCGTTTTGTTGGCCACCCCATGACAGGTTAGGGTGGTTTCTCCAACCAGGGTTGTAAGTTTGTGAGTAGGGGTTATTCCTAGGCTGCTGCTGGCTTCCAACATAGCAGACTGAGGATGGATTCCCAGGGCAGTATTCATAAGGGTGCCCTTCCCCACAGAATCCACAGATAGGTGCCTCGCCTTGACTTGGTTGGGTGCCCATTGACATGGCTGTGGCGGTATTGGCACTGGTTTGGAGATTGGCCTGAGCCATTTGCTTAACTAGGTTGGTCAGGGCGTTTATTTGGGTGCTCATGGCGCTTAGAGCATCCTTGTCTTGAGCCCTAGTTGGCTCTACTGGATCGTCTGACCACCTACAATGAGATGTTGAGATCTTCTCCAAGATCTCATAAGCTTCGTTGTAACTCTTGGACAACATGGAACCACCAGCAGATGAATTTAGAACTTGTCTGGTGCTGGGGTTGCATCCTTTAAAGAAGACTTCTATTTGGATACACCATGGAATGCCATGGTGGGGACATTTAATGAGAAGGTCTTTGAATCTTGTCCAAGCTTCGTGAAGGGACTCACTTGGAGCTTGTTTGAATTTTATGATATCATCACGAAAGGTAGAATTCCTATCTGGTGGGAAATATTTGACTAGGAATTTCTCTGCTAAGTCTGTCCAATTGAGGACAGATCCTGAGGGTAAAGAATTTAACCATGTTTTGGCTTTGTCCCTTAAAGAGTAAGGGAAAAGATATAGCCTCAGGGCTTCTTGGGAAACTCCAGGGATTAGGAATGTGTCACTAACTCCTAAGAAGTTCCTAAGGTGGTTATGGGGGTCCTCATTTTCTATTCCAAAGAATTGTCCCACAGTGGACAACATTTGGAACATCACTGGCTTTAACTCGAATGAGTTGGCAGTGATTTCAGGACGGATTATGCTGGGGTTCAGCTCCCCAGGCATAGGTACTAAATATGAAAGGATGGCGCTATCCTTGTCATTCGCTATTTCAATGGGATTGCGAGTGACAGGCACCAGGTTTTGATTTACTCCAGCCATTTCTTCTTGAGGTAATTGCGGAGGAATTGTAGTTTCCGCAATGATTGGAGGTAAAAGGGTTTGTTTAAAGAGACGTTTCTTGGCTCTATTTCTAGCTTTAAATGATCTCTCAGGCTCAGGGTTGAACTCTAGATCACTAGATGGAGTCTCATTCATAAACTACCCTAAATGGTACCTGAAAAAGAAATGAAGATGGATCAAATTCAATGGAAAATAACTTGATGTTTCAAACTTAACAAACTTCGTTTTCACTTAAAATAAGTCCCCGGCAGCGGCGCCAAAAACTTGTTGCGTGCTCAATGTGTAAAGATAAATAAGCAAGAAAGTAGAGAGAGCACTCAGAACATGCAAGCATACATGGTCTCACAGCAAGTAGTAAGTATATTTCATTCGTTTTTTCCACAGAGACTTATGTTTAGCTATTCGCGAAGTGTATTTGTTAAGAAAGATGGGGTGGATTTGATGGGGTAAAATTGGTTTTTAATTATCTAATTTTTGCTGAATGTGTAAAGGAATATAACATAAACAAATGCAAGTTGAAATTAGACTCAAAGGACAAGGGATGGAATTGATAAACGAAGAAGAAAACAGCTAAACAGAATGAAAATTTAGCAGAATTGCGGGGACCGCAATGTTTCCGCAATTAAACAGCAGCGAAAGTGTGTAAATGGGTGAGTTAAGGGCTACTAATGACTATCCTATAGGCATTATTATACGATTCTCAAGCACTGGATCTACTCTCTATGCATCAAACTCACTCTATCTCATGTATCGTCCGATTCCATGCATTAGATTCCTAAGTTTACTCGACTTCAAAGTAAGGTCTTAATCATCTTGTTAAAACAGAAGTGTTTAGTTTGTACTAGGGAAACGCCTATTCCTAGGCCGTTTCCTGATTACCATGAAAGGCTAGCATGATTATATGACTCTGAACTCTTACTCCTTCCAGAGGTTAGGAGTTCTTTGGACAAAATGGATGGCCAATCGAAATTGCCCGTGGGATGAAGCTTACATACAATCAATGTTTCGAAGGCGATCCTACATGCTTGGTTCACGTTTTTTAGCCTATAGTTCTGTCATTAGCATGCCCCTAAGTGACTTAGCTACTCATGGATATATAGAGAACAGAAATGTAAGATGAAACAGACATGCTTAGAAGGGAAATAAACTTAAAACAGCAAGACGAAACCGTAGCAGCAGAAGAAAGGAACCGTGAAATGAAACTTGCACTCTGATTACTTTGAATGTTGAACGACAAAGAGAAACTTAAAGGCAGTAATTCAAAGGCAGACAACAACGAAATGCAGTACTAAAACACTAAACTAGGTACAACAATGATTAAAGCTGGAAATTAGAAGAAGAACGACAAAGAACAGGAAATGGCGCTTGAAAGCTTCGTTGCAGTCGCCTCGAATGAAGGGGATGAAAGGTCAGCCTTGCTTGGATGAATCCGATCGAGAGAGAAGAAGAATCTCCTCTCCTTCCTATCAGATTATCGATTCCAACAGCTGAGACTCTCACTCCAACAGACGGCAAAGAAAAACAGGGAGAAAAAGTGGACTGTGAGAAGGCTTCTGCGCTTTTGGATGATGATCAAACCTCCGACTTTGGCCCCCTTTTATAGTAGTTTGCAGGTGCGTTTGGGCCAAGGAGAACCATCAATCTTCAACGTCATATATCAGAATGGATGGAGGAGAAAGAACGAATCCCTGAAATTACGGAAATTAACAGAAAAGGATCAGTCAACTTACGGTTTCCACTTGAATAATTGCGGCCTCAGCAATGTTTTCGCAATGCTGTCGCAATGCAGTTTTTTCATTCTTTTCCTTCGGTTTTGAACCCTTTTCTTTCCTATTGTGCATAAGTCCTAATTTAGCTACCTTCTTCTCATTCTCATATTTAAGCATAGGTCTAGGCTAAATGCTATCAAAAACACCTAAAAGTGCACATCTTCTTAAGCTAAATGGGTCCTAAATAAGTCACTTTCAGAGACTTAACACATGCTAAAATACGTTGATTGACACTCGGGTAGTTTCGCATGTTGTGTATGTTAAAGAGTAGCGATGCCGTGCCTCTCACTGCTCGACTAAGTAACACAGGTAAATAGAACTAAATCGAAGTATCGGGTCGGGTAGGATAAATGTTGGTTGCATACGGCGTTTGCGGGCAACCTACTAGCATTTAGAATTCACGCTCGAATGTTCGTCGCGGTTAGCTAGTAACTATCTAAATTCACTTTAGGACTGATCATCTTAATGCGAGCTTAGATAACGTATAATTAGGACTGTGTGGCCTAATTAAAATCCATGGAGTCGGCTACTTTGGGGCTTCTCTGGTAGTCGTCCGCGTGCTAAATAAACTTTATTCCATGTCGTTAGAGTTAAATGATAAGCTGAATGTTGTCTAACAATTGACCCCGAGACTCCCCAAACCGTGCACACGCTCTCTTCATATTATTTCTTTCCTTCGTAGCTTTGTTATTAATTCTCTTGCATGATAAAACCCCCCGTTACCAATTAATCAATTAAATCCCAATTTCACTAGTAAAATTCACTCTTCCTATTCCTTGGATCGACCCTGTTGCCACTGGCTGCAAAGCCTTGGTCATAGGCTTTATAAATCGTATTTTGGCAAGCCTCGACAGCTTGAGATTAAGCGGATATTCAAAAATCCGTCCACCAAAATTGGCGCCGCTGCCGGGGATTAGGCAATTGTTTGAATTTATGATTGAAGTTTGAATTTGATTTATTGATGGTTGACTGAAAAGTTTTTTCTGTTTGTATGTTGTATGTTTAGATTTTTGTTTGTGTATGACCCGTTCCTCTGAGGGTAGTTTGCAGTTTATCCCTGAGATTGACAGAGAGGAGCGGCGGTTACGTAGAGAGGCCCGGGAGGGGCAAGGACAGTTTGAAAGAGAAGAAGGCAATCCCTTCTTATTTGACGAGATGGCGCAAGGTGATGCGCCACGGACGCTTAAGCAGCTGGCAGCGCCAGACCTGAACCTGCAGCCTTTGTGCATTAACTACCCCGTGGTAGCAGGTAACTTCGAGTTGAAATCTGGTTTAATTCACCAGTTACCTTCTTTCCATGGAAATGCAGGTGAGGACGCGAACAAACATTTGATGGAGTTCCATTGCGTCTGCGCGGGGATGAAGCCCGCAGGAGTCACGGAGGAGCAACTGAATATGAGGGCATTCCCCTTTACGCTCAAGGATAAGGCCAAGGATTGGCTGTATTATCTGCCTTCCGGATCCATCACCACGTGGCAGGATATGAAGCGGGTATTTTTGGAGAAATACTTTCCCGCATCCTTAGCCACCACTCTGCGGAAGAGGATATATGGGATTACCCAGGATGTCGGTGAGTCCCTGCACGAATACTGGGAACGCTTTGGGCGCCTGTGCGCGAGCTTCCCACATCATCAGATCGCCGATCAGCTGCTCATACAGTATTTCTATGAGGGGATGACGCCCCATGACCGGCAGATGATCGATGCAGCGAGTGGAGGGGCACTGATTGACAAGACCCCAGTTGAGGCCAAGCAGTTGATTGCAAATATGGCCACCAACTCGCAGCAATTCGGTATTCGGGGACAAGGCCAAGTGCACAGCGTGGCTCAGAGCCACGAGATGACTGAAATGAGGGCCCAGGTGGCCGAGATAGGTAGCATGTTAAAGAAAATCGTTGGAGGACACCGTGAGGATGCGGAGGTCAACGCGATCGGGGGGTATGCTTCCAACCCAAGGAAGTACGACCCATATGCAAACACTTACAACCCCGGTTGGCGCGACCATCCTAATTTCAGCTATGGGAATAGGGAAGGACAAACTCGTTTCCAAGGCCAGTCCCAGGATAGGCCTAATTCTTCCACCCAGGCTCAAGCCTCGAGCTCCTCCAGCTCGCTTGAAGAGATGGTAAGGACCATCGTGACTAGCACCAGCCAGTTTCAGAAAGAAGCTCGTGAAGAGCTCAATTCCCATAAGGCAGAGCTGCAGAATTTGAACAAGCAGCTGACACAAATGGCGGTGTCTATTAGTAAGATTGAGAGCAAGAGCTCGGGGAAGCTTCCTTCCCAAACTACTGTGAACTCATGTGAAAACGTGAGTGCCATTCAGCTGCGTAGTGGGAAGTCACTTTCCACCAGAGCTGCGAAGGAAGCCACGGACAGCTTGAACAAGTCCGCCCCGACTGCTCCCGAGACTCAGAATGAGAAAAGAAATGAGAAGGTCAGTGTACCTGAGGATGTTGCCAGAGCACCATTCCCGAGTAGGCTTGCGAAGCCTACTTTGGAATCTGAAAATGAGGAGGTCCTGCGAACCTTCCAAAAGGTGATGGTGAATATCCCGCTCCTAGAGGCAGTCAGTCAAGTGCCCAAGTATGCGAAATTTCTAAGGAGCTGGTGCACTACAAAAAGGAAGTCCAGAGGGACTGAGAATAAGAAAGAGAACGTCTCTGCCATACTCCCAGGTACGTTGCCTGCGAAGTGCAACGATCCAGGTACTTTTACTATCCCTTGCACTATAGGTAGTAAAATTGTTCATAATGCCATGTTAGACCTAGGAGCCTCTGTTAATGTTATGTCGTATGCATTGTATCGTGATCTGAATTTAAATGAAATGCATGAATGTAATGTTTCTGTTCAGTTGGCTAATGGGTCGAGCATCTGTCCTAGGGGGAAGGTAGAGGATGTTTTAGTTAGAGTTGGGAATATGACGTTTCCCGCTGATTTCCTTGTTTTAGATATGAATGAGAATTCATTGCATGCTTCGTCCTCCATGTTGTTAGGACGTCCCTTTCTTAAGACCGCTAGGGTCAAAATTCATGTGTTTAAGGGCGTTGTTTCTCTGGAGTTTGATGATACTTTGCATGAGTTCTCTTTATTTGGAAAATCTGCTGGAAATGTATCTGTTTGTGAGCATGTTGAGAATGGGAATCTACCCTCGCGCTTGAGGGATGGTTCCCATGTCTCAGTTAAAATTTCTGATTTGAATTTGTTTGATGACACTGCTGGTTTTTGCACTAACAATGCTGATATTCACGTGCCCGAGGCACGAAGAGTGCAAAATATTTTTCAGGTGGATGGTAGGAAAGGTGTGGCCATGGACAAGTATGGATCGTCCCCCGCACCTACAGACTATGGATGAGTCTGTTGAGAGAATACAGTCGAGCAACCGACTTTAAAAATTCTGCGCTTCTCGGAGGCACCCGAGCGATGGACTGTTTTTATGCTTTAGTTTAGTTTTATTGCTTTTTAGATTAATTTAGTGTTAATTAGCTTGCTGTTTTTTTTAGGAATCGAGGATGAGAAGACAATTTTGGGCTCTAAGGCGTTCGTGCGCCGCTTCCTCGCCCTCGCCAGCTTCACCAAGAGTCAGGGAAGTGTATTTCTTCTTCCCTTTTACTTCGTTGTATCTGACTGGTTGGCATTGAGGACAATGCCAAATTTTGAAGTTGGGGGTGGAGTAGTCCGATGGATGTGCATGTGTAGTTTGTTGAGAAGTGTTATAAAGATATTGAAGTGCTTGGGACTCTGTTTATTGTTTTCTGACTGTGATAGCCTAGGAAATGCATGTTGGAAATCTGAGCATGTTCATAATCGAGTTTTTGCATGAGTTTTGTGTTTATAAGGTTCATGTCAAAAATTTTAAAATTTTTTTCTGTTGCTCCCTTGCACTCATCGCGCACTTAGCAACTTCTCTCTAGATTCCGTAAGCTTGGTTTGTCGCATGTTTTGCTAATTCTCGTTGTCACCCCGAAAGGCACCCTTAGGTAGCTTGTTGCATGAGAGTTAGTAGTTAGTTAATTGAGAAAGCATGTGCTTAGCCTAATGTAAAAAAAAAAAAAATAGAAAAGCATGTTTGGTGGAAAATTCCTCTCGAGGCGCTCCTCCTTCTTATTAGCGCTTAAAAGAAGTGAGCGTCAGTCCTTAAAAACGTGAAGTTTTATGCATGAATTTGACGTGTTAGGCAGCTCGAGTAGGAAAGAAAAAGAAATAAAAAGTTGGTTCAAAGAACCTTAATAAAAGAGTACAAAGTACTTGTGAAAAGAAAGAAAAAGAATGAGAAAATAATTAGGTCTCTTAATTTGCTTCTTTCTCTCGTGTAAGTCAAGTGTAGCTGTTCTTAAACGCTAGAAGTAGGGGGAAAACGGGATGTGCGTTGCATGTAGGTTTTCCGGGTTTACGTGAGTTTAGGAGTGGTTGTCTAGCACACACACACGTTAGGGGGCAAGAGTTAATTTTTGATATGTCCTAGTTAATGCATGAACAAAATGCTTCCATGATTATGCTCGTGTTTAAATTTCAATATGCATGGAGGTTTGAGTTAGAATATATGTAAACGCGTCCTTAGAGTCAATGTCTTTGTAGTGCTTGCTCGAGGACTAGCAATGTTTAAGTTGGGGGTGTTTGATAACTCCATTTTGGAGCTATTAAATACGTCCTAATTATAGCTAAGGACCGCTTTCAATTGATTAAATATATCTCTTTTGTAGGAGAAAAGCGGCAAAGAGCTCGTGCGTCCGTTGGGCATGTTCGAGTGCTTAAAGCAGAGTTTTAGCGCCCCGGGAGTGCATCGGGAAGAGGGGAACTTGTTCCGTGAAGAATCGGGCCAAAACAGCCTTGGAGAGGCAAAGCATCAGCCCCAAACCCGAGAGCCAGCGTCGAGCTATAGCGTCGAGACGCTGGCTCGACGCTGGAAAAACCCGAGAGCAAGCGTCGAGTGATAGCGTCGAGACGCTAGCTCGACGCTGCCCTGGCGTCGAGACCCTGCTTGGCGTCGAGACGCTCCGGAGGAGGCGCGCGCAAGAAATTCATCGGGGCAGCGTCGCGACGCTGGCCTTGCGTCGCGACGCCATCGCGCGCGCGCGGATTACTTAGGGCACAGCGTCGAGACGCTGGCCTAGCGTCTCGACGCTACGACGAAGGCAGTAGCTAAAAGACGATTTTTCTGCAGAATTTTATATCTTCATCTTCTTCATCTCTCAACGGATTTTGACGATTTTTGTCTCCTTCTTCCCCATTTTCTCTCTATTTTCCGTGGAGCTCCGCCATTGTTGGCATGCTTGTGAGCTCCACTCTCCATTGTAATAGGTAGATGAACTCTTCCATGGTTGTTGGTGGAGCGGGATTGACGAACCGCGCCATGAGCGGCTAAGGTAAGGGTGACGGTTTGGGATTTGTTTAGGGGAATTTTGTTAGACATTTATGGCTTTGATAATCTGAGTATAATTTTGCATATTGGAATCTGATTATTGGCATCTGTTTACCTTGCTTAATCCAACGCGCATGCTAAAATACGTTGATTGACACTCGGGTAGTTTCGCATGTTGTGTATGTTAAAGAGTAGCGATGCCGTGCCTCTCACTGCTCGACTAAGTAACACAGGTAAATAGAACTAAATCGAAGTATCGGGTCGGGTAGGATAAATGTTGGT
The DNA here is from genome assembly GCA_028017165.1 of Herpetospermum pedunculosum. Lineage (NCBI taxonomy): Eukaryota > Viridiplantae > Streptophyta > Magnoliopsida > Cucurbitales > Cucurbitaceae > Herpetospermum > Herpetospermum pedunculosum. The sequence continues at coordinate 2,719,389 of JAPQWQ010000185.1, forward strand.
TGCATACGGCGTTTGCGGGCAACCTACTAGCATTTAGAATTCACGCTCGAATGTTCGTCGCGGTTAGCTAGTAACTATCTAAATTCACTTTAGGACTGATCATCTTAATGCGAGCTTAGATAACGTATAATTAGGACTGTGTGGCCTAATTAAAATCCATGGAGTCGGCTACTTTGGGGCTTCTCTGGTAGTCGTCCGCGTGCTAAATAAACTTTATTCCATGTCGTTAGAATTAAATGATAAGCTGAATGTTGTCTAACAATTGACCCCGAGACTCCCCAAACCGTGCACACGCTCTCTTCATATTATTTCTTTCCTTCGTAGCTTTGTTATTAATTCTCTTGCATGATAAAACCCCCCGTTACCAATTAATCAATTAAATCCCAATTTCACTAGTAAAATTCACTCTTCCTATTCCTTGGATCGACCCTGTTGCCACTGGCTGCAAAGCCTTGGTCATAGGCTTTATAAATCGTATTTTGGCAAGCCTCGACAGCTTGAGATTAAGCGGATATTCAAAAATCCGTCCACCAATTATCCTTATCACGAGCAATGCAACAAAGATTCAACCATGAAGATCATGCTAAAAAAAATATATAAAATTCACCTAAAACATGCATAACATGCATAGTTCCACCCCCAAACTTAAAACATACATTGTCCTCAATGTATAGTCAATAATATGCAAAGGACAAGAAAAACAAAATAGGGAATTTGGAAACTTCCCTGAAATGCAAGTGAATCCACTATCTTCTAAGATGTGGAGAAAAATTTGTTGATCAGGCTCCTAAAAAAAAAGTAAAGGAATATAAGGACAACATCACGCCGCAAAAGAATTAAACAAAAGAAAACAAATAAAACAAACTCAAAAAAACTCAAAAATAAACTTGGGTTGCCTCCCAAGAAGCGCTTTGTTTAACGTCTTTGGCTAGACGAGGCTCATTAAATGTATCATGGTGGTCGCTTGCCCATGTGTTTCACCTCCACCTGTTTCACCTGCTCATTCTCATTGTCTAAATTTAATTTATCTAAAATATCATAATTTGCCACAAATTTCTCAAACTCATTAGTAATGGAATCAATCATGTCCACACGAAAACAATCACTTTCTTCTTCATGGAATTTCATAGAGTTATATATATTGAAAGTTACCTCTTCCTCGTTCAATCTTAGAGATAGCTTACCCTGTTGTACATCGATTAAAGCTCGTCCAGTGGCTAAGAAAGGTCTTCCCAAAGTGATTGGGACTTCACTGTCCTCCTCCATGTCTAGCACTACAAAATCAACAAGGAAGATAAACTTGTCAACCTTAACCAATACATCTTCTACAATACCTCTAGGATATGTGATAGTTCGATCAGCTAACTGAAGAGATATGGTGGTAGGTTGCACCTCCCCCAAACCTAGTTTCTTGTATACAGATAAAGGCATCAAGTTAATGCTAGCTCCTAAATCACATAAAGCTTTATAAGGAGAAGAAGAATTTCCCATAACACAAGGGATAGTAAAACTTTCTGGATCTTTTAATTTCTGAGGCAATTTTCTCTGAATGATGGCACTGCATTCCTCAGTAAGGTTGATTGTCTCGCAGGCCTCCAATTTCTTCTTGTTTGACATTATGTCCTTCATGAATTTTGCATAGTGTGACATTTGAGCAAGAGCATCTGCAAATGGGATATTAATATGAAGCTTTTTAAATATGTCTAAAAATTTAGAAAATTGAGATTCAAGCTTTTTCTTTTTAAACCGTTGAGGATAAGGAATAAAGTTAGGAACAAAAGGAACAAAAGACTTAGTAGATTGTTCAGCTTCAGGTGATGCAGTAGTCTTCTTTTGTTCTTTCTCAACCTGAATAAACACATTAGTAGATGGCTCTAGAGTGAACTCTTTTTCAGTAGACTTCTCAACAGGTTCTTTTGCAATCTCATCCACCATCCTTCCACTTCTTAATGTGATAGCCTTGCAAGCTTTGCATTGCTCCCTTGGATTTACCTCAGTGTCACTAGGATATTTACCTTTATGGAGACTGTTAATAGATGTTGTCATCTGACTCATTTGTACCTCCAAATTTTTTATGGCCGCTCCCTAACTAGTCATTGTGCTTTCCATTTGGTTGACTCTATTTCTGGATTCTGTAACAAATGCTCCAACCAATTCTTCAAGGGATGACTTCTTTTCAGGGTGTTGAGAAGTGGATGCAAAACCTGGTGGAGGCTGCAAAATATTCTTAGTATTAGCATAGGAAAAATTCTCATGATTTCTCAAACCTGGATGGTAGTGCGTAGGGAGATTATTTTGCATCTGTTGGCCTCCATAGTTGAAATTTCTATTGTTCACATATTGGGCCTGTTCCAAGTTGTATTCCTCACCAGATGAAGGGGTATGAGATGCTGCTAAGGCTACAATAGATTGAGTGACACCTATTCCTGCAAGTTTGTTCATTGCATTAGTAAGAGATGCAATTTGAGCGTTAAGGGAACTTACCTCATCCAGCTCATGGAGGCCAGCTACTATTTTATAATTAGAGCGTTCATTTGGCCAATGATAGCTTATAGTTGCCATCTCCTCTAATAGTGTACGAGCTCCATCTACAGTTTTCTTCAGGATAGTTCCTCCTGATCCTGCATCTACAATTGTCTTAGTTTGTCCTGTGAGTCCATTGTAAAAAAATTGAATTTGTAGCCAGTCTGGATACCCATGCTAAGGACACTTCCTTATTAGTTCCTTGTACCGCTCCCATGCTTCAAACAACTGTTCACCTTCATTTTGTCTGAAGGTTCCTCTCTCAATTCTAAGCTTGGCAGATTTAGCAGGTGAGAAGAATTTAGTCAAAAATGCATGTGCCAACTCCTCCCAAGTGGTGATGCTTCCTGGTTGTAATGATTCTAGTCAATCAGTTGCTTTTTTCTGTAAAGAAAAAGGAAAAAAGCGTAAGCGAATTGCATCAGTAGGAACACCATTAATCTTTACCGTGCTAGAAATTCCTAAGAATTTCTTCAAATGGGAATTAAGGTCTTTAGTGGGACGACCCCTGAATGCATTGTTCATGGCCATTTGAATCAGTCATGTCTTCAACTCAAAATTGTTGGCATCTATAGGTGTGAGAACTATCCCGGATTCATTAATGTCAAATATGGGCTGGAAATAGTCCATAATGGCCTTGTTCTCTTGTTCGACCATATTTGGTTGTGCCATTGATTTGTCCTTCTCTTTATGGATTTTTCGATTTCTCTTGGAGGTCTTTCCTATCTCAGAATCGAAGGGAAGTAATACAACCCTCTTGTCCTTTCGCATGAACTAAAACACCAACCTGACAAGATAAACACAAACAAAATAAAATTAATAAAAATAAAAATACAATCTAAAGTAAGATTTGCTGAATTCTCCACAATATCAATTGATCTAAATATATCAATCCCCGACAACGGCGCCAAAAACTTGTTGCGTTGTTTATTGCGTACCGCAAGTGTACAGGTCAAGTTTTAATATAGTAATTTAAGTAAAGAGTATCGTCCACATGATTGGTTTTCTAGATCAATTGAGTACCGTAGGTACTAACCACAAATTTTATTTAGACTAAAAAGACTTTGAAATTGAGTGAAAATTAAATGATTGAAAAGTAATGGGAAACCTTTAGGAGAGAAAACCTAGGGAATTGATTTCACCGAATAGATTCATGCTTAATTAATCTATTAAACCAAAAATAGTCATGCATACAATTATAAGCCAAGAAGTACAAAACTCATAAAAGACTCGCTAGAGCTCAAATAATTCTCTTCATTTTTTTATAAAACCAACATGTCTGTCTAGTTTTAATAGAAAAGAAAGACATTAAGCAACTTCTATTATCGACCTCTAAGAGAATTCTTCATTTGCATGCAAGAATTTACAAGTAGTCAAGTGTTTGAGTTCTACTCTAAAATCTACCCTTCCAAGCTAGAATTAAAACAATCAACAATTTATACTTTGGCCAAAAGATAAAAGCATTAAGCAAACAAACACAAGAACAATTGTTGCAATATGAAGAACTTTAGATTAATCAAACATGAAAACTAAAACGATTACATCAATCCCCTAAGTAAAAGTCTAGCTACTCATAATCACTAAAATCATGCTTAGACAATGTTTAGAATCCATAAAATAAACAATAAAATCAAAGGTAAAAGGAGAAAAACTCTTGTCGCGTGTCAAGCCTCGTTCCTGATGTGATCTGCACGTTCCCGAGCCTCTGAATCTCTTCTTTTGCTCTCTAGAGTGTCCATCACGTCTTTTCAATGAGTGTATTTCGAAATTAGGGTTCAAATCTCCCAAAAATTGGTTTTTCCCAGTCGAATGGAGAAAAATATGCATTTATAGGAAAAATCGGCATAGCGTCTCGACGCTGCCCTTAAAAATGCGTGAGAACTAATTTGGAAAGCCAGCATCGAGTATGGCGTCGAGACGCTATAACTCGACGCTTAAGCAATATGTAAAACGCGTGCGGAATATGATTCAAAATGCTAAAGTGAGTGACATTTTTAATTTATTTTTTTAAGCCCAGGATCGAAACCGAGCTTGTGCATCTTTTAATTTATTTATTTTTTCTGTGGTGAATGACAGCGTCGAGATGCTGCCATGAGCGTCGAGACGCTGTCCCCTCGGGAATTTTGGCTTGAAAAGTTCATTTCGGAGCGTCGAGACGCTCCCATAGCGTCTCGACGCTATCCACTCGACATTTTTGGCTTGATTTCTTCTTTTTCTTGGCTCTTAGTCATCAAAATTCATATTTTAAGCAAATTTTTCATGCCATAACTTCTAAAATGCTCCGGTTTGCTCCAAATGCTCGAAATCTACAATTTAGATAAATAATATCATTAAAACAATCATTTAAACTCCAAAACTAGCAGAATAAAGGCTCTAAAGATAGCTCATTTAGTGTGCTATCAATGAGACACTTATATTAAAGCTCCAACATTATTGATTTCTCTTGATTTGCACAACGGTGAGCTAAGGTAAGTGCTCTAATTCGGGTTTTAGGGGTTATCTTGATGCTTAGGGAGGGTTTATATGAATGTCTAGCTTAGTTTTATTTATCTCTTGCATCTCTTGGTCTGTATTAAGAACGACTAACTTGCCTTTCCGATTAGGAGTGACGTCCATAATTAGTTACGCATGCTTAGTGGGCTAATATTGATTTTTGACAAACCTCAATACTTGGTAGCGAAAGTCTAGCTCGTGGCTAATCAATTCGAGCCCAAGTGACAGTGGGGGTATGAGTTGATTAACGTTTTCACGGCGGGCTTAAGACTAAGGAATAAATCGAATTAGTTCTAGGATTAATTCGTCTCAATGGTACCCGTTACTGTTTGTTAATTGATTTAAGCGTCATGAACTTAGATTAATTAGGAAGCATGTTTAATTAGAATTTACGCCTCTAATTAATTCTTTGGGGTGCTTTGGACCCGTTTGGGACGAAGCATTTTGTGTGCATGAAATAGAACAACTTTGCGAATTAGAATCCCTATGAACTAAGCGCATCAAGATGAACCCCGACACTCGAATTAGGAGCACGTGTTACTTTTATTTTTCCGCTCTTTACTTTTCGCATTTATTTTCCCGTTAGTTTATATTTAGTAAAACCCCCTTTTTTTTATTTGCTTTCGAGTCTTAGTTTAAAGACAAATAGAAATTAGTTAAGAGAAAATAACTTAGGTTCCCTGTGGATCGACACCCGTTACCACTAGCTGCAAAGCTTAGTAGTTTCGGTATTATAAATGTTATTTTGGCAAGCCTCGACAGCTTGAAATTAGAGTACCCCAAAAGTATCACTACCAACAGGACATCTAAGCACCTAGGCCATAGCTTGCTGGCACACATTCTTCTTCCTTGGCTTCATTTTTTTCCTTTTTCTTTTGGTAGAGTCTTCTTTTGGTTTGCCTTTTGATGCTGTGCCACTTGTGGGTTACACAACTGGCCCTGATTACTCAGCATCCTCCAGAAAGACACTACCCTTTATTAATTATTCTTTTTCATCATTTTTTCAAAGAAGAAGAATGCTTATGCTTTTCAAGAGGGAGAGAGGAATGTTCCTAGGCCTAGAGGCTGCCTCCCCCAAACTTATCTTTCTCATTGTCCCCAATGAGAGTCTGAGGTGGCACACCCCCAAACTTGTCCTAGAAGCATCTAGTCTAAGGCAAAACTAGTAGAACTTAAAACTCCTAGGTATAAAATGACCTTCGTAAAACAGATAACACAGAAGCAGAATTTGAAAAAAAACAACATGGTAAGGGCTGACAGAGGTGCATGCTTAGCAACAAAGGAAGCTACATTAAACGAACAAGAGTGTACTAAGACACTCATCCAGCATGCTCAATAGATAGACTGCATAGTGAAGGCAGTAAAGCAGCAGAAAATCGAAATTGAAACAGAGCTAGCCCATCCAAAAAGACATCTAACAGCATGCGAAAACTAACAAAAATTGCGGACACCGCAAGGAATTCGCAATAAACCTACAGAGCAATTTTAGCAATGATCAAGGCTCCTAGCATGCTATAATCAGACATAAAGAACTAAGCTAACAGCTACAACTACCTAAGCTAACTACTCATATGACAAATAAACAAAACGACAGTAAACAAATCAAATTAACAAAACAGATCATTGATTAAAAATGGGGGGTAACAGGTCACAAAAAAGCAGGTTTATTCAGAAAACTCCCTCGAATGCCGTCAGTCTGGCATTCAAACATCTTCATCATCGTCTCTCCGTCCTCGTGGAAGCACCCACGTCTTCAGCAGATCAGCAGGGAAGGTGGGGAATATGCATCCCAGTTGTTCAGCCACCTCCTTGTCCCTCACTTGCGTGTACTCAGCCCATTGGGCCATCTTGTGTTGCAGGTTCATTAGGCACGCCATGGATAGTGACTGTGCAGCAGCCAGGCCGTCCATCTCAAATTCCATATTGCCCCGTCTTCTCATCCTTAAGATCGTGGGCAGCTCCAGATGGCCTGTGTAAGCCAACTGCCTCTCATCCCTCGCAATAGGCACACCTGCACGTAAACACAGTTTAGTTATAGTGTTTGGGAAAAATAATTGGCCCTTACCTTTCCGTGAGCAGTCAATGATGGAGGCGGCAATGACTTCACCCACATCAATGGTGAGTCCCCGCATGATGGCATAGAGCAGCAACGATCGCCCCTGGTTGATAGTCGTTTCGTGCGTCACTAGGGTGATGCGTCTGCGTACTAGGGAGAACCAGACTGCTGCCTTGTCTCTAAGGATTGCACTCATCAAGGTGTGCTTCCCATTCCTCGAGACCGCCCAGGCTGCCTCAAGTTTGCCGATTGTGTGCAAGGCCTCTTCTAGGACTGCCTCAGATGGCGAGTCGACGATCTTAGCATACTCAGAATGTGTATGCCCTTTGAGAGCATAGGCCTCGTTGATGGAATTGGCAGAGAAGTCGACTTCTACGCCTCTCACCGTCGATAGACATGCTTCAGGGTGTGTGAGGTTGGCGTAGAAGTCGTACACCATGTCCGGATAGGCTGGAATTGGAGGCCTGCACAGCTCCTCCCAGCCATGGTTGATGATTCCTGCGCGCAAGAATTGCGGCAGGTCTGCCAGTGCATCAAGAAATCCTCGCTCGTGGAGGAGTTCTTTCTTCGTCAGTTCGAGGCCCTTGGCCTCTGCTTCCTGGGAGACGTACCTCGCAGCTTGAGGCTCCCATTTCGGATACATCTTCTTCTTCCCCCTGTCCCGTGCTTTAGCCGACTCCACGGCCTCAATTTTCATCTTCTTCAAAGAAGGTTCAGCTTCAACCTTCCTCTTCTTGGCTCGTTTGGAAGCCTTCGGCCGCTTGCCCTTGACAATCACTGGGCCTTCTTCTTGAGTCGTGCCTTGGTGGCCAGATGTTGGAGGCATTCCCCCAGAGTTTCTTCCATAGAGTCTCTGCTTTCCCCCTCCACAGGGCTGTCAAGATTGACATCTCTTAAGGGGGAAAACACCTCATCTTCCTCAGTTGGGTCGGCGATTGGCACCGATTCTTGGCGCTCTTCAGATGGAGCTGCAGCCTACGGCGCGTGCTGAGAAGATTCAGGGCTCTGCCTGGCCGTCTCAAATGATGGACGACCACTTTCGAGGCTTTCCTCGCTCGTGGTTTTCTTTTCTTTGATCGGTGAATCCTCCACCGCAATCTTCCACTTCCTCTTCTTCGGAGTTCCGACCGGATCAGAGGGATCAGCAGCTACCTCTGTCGCCACCTTCCACTTCTTCCTTCGCACAGGCAGCTTCGGAGGTCTTGAAGGTTGCGCAACATCAGCATCTGCCAAAGAAAGCAATGCTTCCCTCACAGTCACCTCTGCGTCAGGCGACACTTTCTTGGGCGTGGATCGATCTGCTCGCGTGGTCACCATTGTCGTTTCTTTGAGGATCTGAATGTGGGAGATGCAGAGGAAGGAGAAGGCTGAATTTTGGAGTTCCAACGGTTGAGAAATCGTAGAGGGCAGAGACCCCCAACGACGGCTATTTGTACTCAAGTATTCTCCAACGGCTCTATTTGTTGCGGTCTCCGCAACTTTTCAGCAATTGATTCGCATTACCGTTAGGATTTTCTTGTTTTAAGTTGCAAGATTTGAGCAACCAAATCTCCGATTTCTCCAGATCTTTTCGTGGATCTTCTCCTCTTGATTCGTCTCCCTCATTGCTGCGTACAAATCTCCCATTATTAAACTCCTAATCACAATAAAAATACTGAATTAAAACAACAAATAAACAAAGATACGCAATCTAGAACACTTAAATAAAATCTAAGGCATAGCCTTCTGATGGATGAGCACAGTGATCACTCATCCCCTCTCGATGTGCTTCTTAGGCTTCAGATCGGAGGAAGGCCGAGAGTGTCTGCACATCTCCTTCCTCATAGTAATGCTTCAACCTTGCACCATTTACCATGAACGGTTTCCCTTCGTGTAGGTTTCGAATCTCAATAGCACCATGAACAAAAACGTTAGTAATCACAAAAGGACCTGACCACCTAGACTTAAGTTTGCCTAGAAATAACCTTAACCGTGAGTTGAATAATAAGACATGTTGCCCCTTTTTAAAGTCCTTAAACCTAAGCCTACTATCATGCCAAATCTTAGTTTTTTCTTTATACATTTTAGCATTTTCGTAGGACATATGTCTTAGTTCATCTAACTCATGTAATTGCAGAGACCGCAATGTTCCCGCATCGGTCACGCAATAATTCAGCTCTTTTAAGGCCCAAAAGGCTTTGATTTCTAATTTGAAGGGAAGATGACATGCTTTTCCATATACTAGCCTATAAGGAGACATACCTAAGGGTGTTTTATATGCAGTTCTATATGCCCACAGTGCATCGTCTAACTTAAAAGACCAGTCATTTCTATTAGGTTTAACCACTTTTTCAAGTATGTTCTTGATCTCCCTATTGGATATTTCAGCTTGTTCATTTCAGTGTGGGTGATAAGGGGTTGCTACTCTATGTCTAACATTGTATTTAGCTAGTACCTTTTCCATAGCTTTATTTATAAAGTGGGTTCCCTCATCACTAATTATTGCACGTGGTGTACCAAATCTTGTAAAAATATGCCTATTTAGAAACTTAATGACTGTCTTGGCATCATTCGAAGGGCATGCAATGGCTTCGACCCATTTAGAAACGTAATCTACAGCTACTAATATATAGAGATTACCTGCAGATGGAGAAAATGGTCCCATGAAATCAATGCCCCATACATCGAAGAGTTCCAACTCTAAGATATAGGTGAGAGGCATCTCATCCTTCCTACTGAGGTTACCTGTCCGTTGACACTCATTGCAGCTGTGTGCATGGTCATGGGCATCCTTGAAGATCGTAAGCCAATAGTAGCCACTCTGGAACACCTTTGCAGCCGTCCTTTGGCCACCAAAATGTCCACCGTAAGGAGATGTATGGCAGTGCTGCAACACTAACTTTGCCTCAGCAGCTGATACACACTTCCTCAGCAAACCATCTGCACAAGTCTTGTAAAGTGTAGGATCGTCCCAGATGAACTTCCTAGCTTCGTGTAGGAACCTCTTCTTTTCTTGCCCCTCTTTGAAAATTGGTAGTACCTGCGAGGCAAGGAAGTTAGCAATATCCGCAAACCAGGGTTCCTCATCGTTATCACGATGTGCTAACACAAAGACATGCTCATCAACAAAGGCATCAGAAATTGCTGGCTCAGCAATTATTTCGCAATTACTTCGCAATCTAGATAAATGGTCAGCAACTACATTTTCGCATCCTTTTTTATCTCTAATGTCTAAGTCAAACTCTTGCAATAATAATACCCATCTAATTAACCGTGGCTTAGCATCAGCCTTCCTCATTAGATATTTTATTGTCGAGTGGTCAGTGTACACAATAGTTTTAGTTCCTACAATATAAGGCCTAAATTTTTCACAAGCAAACACTACAGCCAACATTTCCTTCTCTGTGGTAGTGTAATTACATTGTGCTTCATTTAAAGTCTTACTTGCATAATATACAGGATGTGTTAGTTTATCTATTTTTTGACCTAGCATAGCCCCAATCGCATAGTCACTAGCATCACACATTAACTCGAAAGGTAAATCTCAATTTGGGCCTACTATAATTGGTGCTTTGACTAAGGCTTCTTTAAGTGTTGTCCATGCTAGGAAACATTCTTTGGAGAAGACAAATGGTTTATTAAGCTCTAAGAGCTCACACAAAGGTTTAGAGATTTTTGAGAAATTTTTTATGAATCTCCTATAGAAACCTGCATGACCTAGGAAACTCCTAATAGCTTTGACATTTTGAGGTTCCACTAGCTTCTCTATTATTTCTATTTTGGCCCTATCGACCTCTACTCCTGCTCTAGATACTCTATGTCCTAGGATTATTCCTTCTTCCACCATAAAGTGGCATTTCTCCCAATTTAGAACTAGGTTGGTCTCCTCACACCTAGTTAGGACTTGTCCTAAGTTTTCTAAGCAATTATTAAAAGAATCTCCAAAGACTGAGAAGTCATCCATAAATATTTCTATCATGGATTCATCTAAATCAGAGAAAATAGCCAACATGCACCTTTGGAATGTTGCTGGTGCATTGCATAAGCCAAATGGCATTCTGCGAAAAGCAAATGTTCCAAAGGGACATGTGAAAGTCGTTTTCTCCTAGTCCTCAGGGTCTATGGTAATTTGGTTATATTCTGAATAACCATCTAAAAAGCAGTAATAGACTCGGCCAACTATTCTATCTAACATCTGATCTATAAACGGTAAAGGAAAGTGATCTTTTTTGGTTTCTTTGTTAAGTTTTCTGTAGTCCATACAGACTCTCCATCCTGTAACAGTTCTAGTTGGAATTAGTTCGTTATTCTCATTAACTATTACAGTCATCCCACCCTTCTTAGGCACACATTGGATCGGACTCACCCATTGACTATTGGCTATGGGAAAAATTACACCTGCATCTAACCATTTGATAATTTCTTTCTTAACTACCTCCTTCATAGAGGGGTTCAGCCTACGTTGGTGATCTACCCTAGGTGTATGTTCCTCTTCCAACAATATTTTATGCATGCAATAGGAAGGACTAATACCTCTTATATCAGCAATCGTCCATGCAATAGCTTTTTTATGTTGCTTAAGCAACAATATTAGCGCAATTTCATTCTGTTTACTCAGTTTGGACGAAATAATAACAGACAAAGTATCTTGCTCTCCTAGATATGCATACTTAAGATGATCAGGCAATGGTTTTAATTCTAATATAGGTGGGTGTTCAATTGATGGTTTTAAAGGATTGGAGGTCCTCTCAGACAATTTATTAGTCATACAAACATGCTGAGGGTTGTTGTTGCGTGCTCAGTGTAAAAGATAAATAAGCAATAAGGTAGAGAGAGCACTTAGAACATGCAAGCATACATGGTCTCACAGCAAGTAGTAAGTATATTTCATTCGTTTTTTCCACAGAGACTTATGTTTAGCTATTCGCGAAGTGTATTTGTTAAGAAAGATGGGGTGGATTTGAAGGGGTAAAATTGGTTTTTAATTATCTAATTTTTGCTGAATGTGTAAAGGGATGCAACATAAACAAATTAAAGTTGAAATCAGACTCAAAGGACAAGAGATGGAATTGATAAACGAAGAAGAAAACAGCTAAACAGAGTGATAAAATGGCAGAATTGCGAGGACCGCAATGTTACCGCAATTGAATAACAGCGAAAGTGTGTAAATGGGTGAATTTAAGGCTACTAATGACTATCCTATAGGCATTTTATTACGATTCTCAAGCACTGGATCAACTCTCTATACATCAAACTCACTCTATCTCAAGTATCGTCCGATTCCATGCATTAGAGTCTTAAGTTTACTCGACTTCAAAGTAAGGTCTTAAGCATCTTGTTAAAACAGGAGTGTTTAGTTTGTACTAGGAAAACGCTTATTCCTAAGCCGTTTTCTGATTACCGTGAAAGGCTAGCATGATTATATGACTCTGAACTCTTACTCCTTCCAGAGGTTAGGAGTTCTTTGGACAAAATGGATGGCCAATCGAAATTGCCCGTGGAATGAAGCTTACATACAATCAATGTCTCGAGAGTTAACCTACCTACTTGGTTCACGTCTTTTAGCCTATAGTTCTGTCACTAGCATGCCCCTAAGTGACTTAGCTACTCATGGATATATGGAGAACAGAAAGGGTAGATAAAACAGACATGCTTAGAAGAGAAATGTGCTTAAAACAGCAAGACAAAACCGTAGCAGAAAAAGGTGGAAACTGTGAAATGCAGAATTGTACTTTGATTACTTTGAGTGTTTGAACGACAAAGGAAAGCTTTGAAAGAAATGATTCCAAGACAGACAACAACGAAATGCAGTAAGTAAAACACTAAACTAGAACAACAACTAATCAAAGCTGGAAATGAGAAGAAAAAGACAGAAAAGCAGTAAAGGTTGCTTGAAAGCTTCGTTGCAGTCGCCTCGAATGAAAGGGATGAGAGGTCAGCCTTGCTTGGATGAATCCAATCGAGAGAGAAGAAGAATCTCCTCTCCTTCCTATCAGATTATCGATTCCAACAGCTGAGACTCCCACTCCAACAGACGGTAAAGGAAAACAGAGAGAAATGATGGACTGCGAGAAGACTTCTGCGCTTCGAATGATGATCAAACCTCCGACTTTGGCCCCCTTTTATAGTAGTTTGCAGGTGCGTTTGGGCCAAGGAGAACCATCAATCTTCAACGTCATATATCAGAATGGATGGAGGAGAAAGAACGAATCCCTGAAATTACGGAAATTAACAGAAAAAGATCAGTCAACTTACGGTTTTCACTTGAATAATTGCGGTCACCGCAATGTTTTCGCAATTCATTCGCAATGCTCATTTTTTCATTCTTTTCCTTCGGTTTTCAACCCTTTTTCTACCTATTGTACATAAGTCCTAGATTAGCTACCTTCTTCTAATTCTCATATTAAAGCATAGGTTTAGGCTAAATGCTATCAAAAACACCTAAAAGTGTACATCTTCTTAAGCTAAATGGGTCCTAAATAAGTCACTTTCAGAGACTTAACACACCCCCAAACTTAAGGTTTTGCTTGTCCTCAAGCATACTAAGGACTTACTTAGGCTTGTTATTTTATCTTTTTTGACCACTTACTGACTCCCCTATATCTCTATCTCTAGCAGTGCTGTCCTGTGACACACCTCTACGTTTAGAACTAACCTCTTATCAAGCTTCTTCTGACTTCACCTGCCTACTATACCTGCTGTTTTTATTAACCCCCTACTACTGATCTAGCTACTTTTATAATATCATGCCACTATCCCTAAGGTTTCAAATTCTACCAAGTTTTACTCCAGACTCAGTACATGCTTCTAGCTTATTTTTAATGTGTCTAGGATTCCTTAGAGTCATGCCAGTTTTAGTATTAACAGTGACAGTGGTACTTTTAGAGAACAACCTAAACCCTGGCATCACTACATTGGATATACATTCATCTCCCTGGACAAACCTAAAAGCTACAACCTTGTGCTTAGCTCATTGAGGATCAGAGTTCTTTTTTTTTTTTTTGAATAGGACATCTAAGCCACAAGATTATAACTCCTAAGCATACATTCCTCTTCCCCTATTTCTCCCTTTTTCCTTTTTTACTTAGGTGGGGTCTCTTCTTGGGTTGCCTTTTAATGCAATGCCACTTGTGGTTTACACACTTGGCACTGATTACTTAGCAACTTGAGAGAAACTCCCCTCTTTATTCTATTTTTCAATTTTTTTTTTTTTTTTTTTTCAGTTCATCATTTTTTTGTAAAGGAGAAGAAGAATGCTTATGTCCTAAGGAAGAGAGGAATGTTCCTAGGCCTAGGGTGGCCTCCCCCAAACTTAAACTACTCATTGTCCCCAATGAGTGTCTGAGGTGGCACACCCCCAAACTTGTCCTAGAAGCATCTAGTCTAAGGTAAAACAAAGAGAATCTAAAAATCCTAGGCATAGGCAAAACATTCTAAGAGCAATTATTCCAGCAATAGAAAATTTGAACATAACAGACAGTTTAAGGACTGATGGTTTATGCATGCTGAGCCCTATTCAGAGGCTAATTTAAACAATCAAAGGGTGTCCTATGACACTCATCCAGCATGCTTTAAGATCAGCTATATAAGGTAGTCATGCTAGCAGCAAAAGATAGAATTTTAACAGATCACAGCCTAACTAAACAGACAGTCCAAAACATGCAATCAGGCACAAAAATTGCGGGAACCGCAATTTTTTCGCAATTCAATCAGGGCAGATATAACATCGATTCAGGCCCCTAAACATGCTTTTTCCAGTCACTTTAAGCTCGACAAAAATAAAACTAAATGAACCTACCTAGGCAGCTAATATCAGACTATCCTAAACAAAAGAAAAAACATAAAACTAAACATCAAAAACAGAGCAAAAATTGAGCATAATTCACATTGTCTATCAGAAAGCAGAAAATTGTTTTTGTTTTCTAAGGGAACAGCAATACTCCCTTCAGTGCACTTCAAACCAGCACTCAATTCTCGTCATCCTCATCAGGTTGTCGTGGTCTTGGGGGCACCCATGGAGTCAGGAGATTTGTGGGGAAGTCAGGGAAGATGCATCCCAGTTGGTCTGCAACCTCCTTGTCCCTTGCCTGTGCGTAAGTGGCCCATTGAGCCATTCTCCTCTGCATATCCATTAAGCAGGCCATGGATAGAGACTGTTCAGCAGCCAGCCTATCCAGTTCAAACTCCATATTCCCCTTTCTTCTCAGCCTCAGGTTAGCAGGCAGCTTCAAATGGCCTGTGTAAGCCATTTGCTGCTCCAAACGCTCGGTGGGGACTCCTGCAAGCAAACATAGCTTGGTTATGGTATTAGGGAAAAACAGTGGTCCCTTACCTTTCTTGGCGCATTCAGCAATGGCCGCAGTGATGACTTCTCCCACGTTAATCGTGAGACCTCTCATGATCGCATACACCAGCAGCGATCGGCTCTGGTTTATTGTTGTCTCGTGAGTCACCGGGGACAATCTCCTTCGCACGAACGAAAACCAAACAGCTGCCTTAGCCGTGAGGTTGGCACTCATGAGAGTGTGCCTCCCATTGCATGACACGGTCCAAGAAGCTTCAGGCTGGCCAATAGTCCGAATGGCCTCTTCCAAAACTGCCTCAGTAGGCTCATCGACAATCCGTGCATAATCTGTATGAAATTGGCCCTTGAGACCAAAGGCTTCATTGATGGCCTTGGCTGAGAAATCTACTTCTACCCCTCTGACCACAGACAGGCCATCCTCAGGGCTGAGCACATTGGCGTAGAAATCATACACCATGCTCGTGTATGCTGGATTAGGCGGTCTGCAGAACTCCTCCTAGTCGTGGTTGATCACCCCTGCGCGCAAGAACTGCGGCAGGACAGCAGGTCGGTCGAGGAAGCCTTTCTCGTGCAGCAACTCCCTCTTCCTTAACTCAGCACCCCTGGATTCAGCATCAGATGAGACATACCTCACTGACTGAGGTTCGTCTTCAGGGTAGAGTTTGGCTTTCCCCTTATCTGCTGGTTTGGCTGACTCGGCAGCCTCGACCTTGAGTCGTTTGAGTGAAGGCTCAGTGCTCTCTTTGTCTGTTGATGGCACCCTCTTGTTCTTCTTCTTCTTCTTGGATCGCTTGGCCTTGACAATCTTGGCTTTCTTCTTCTTCTTGATCTTAATGTTGATCTGCTGGAGGCATGCCCCCAACGTCTCCTCCATGGAATCATCCTGCTGTGCAGGAACATCAGGGCTGTCTTCCCTCATGGGAGAAAAGACTTCGTCTTCCCCAGCATCGCCACTGCCCTGCGTGGACTCTTGATAATCCCCGTATGGGAATTCAGGATCAGGCCGTGGAGAATTGTGCAATGGCGTGGGATTGTGCTCTGCTGATGGTGTCTGCGCAGAACTCAGTGGCGAAGACGGCAGTTCAGGACTCTGCGCTGCTGCAGGTGTCGGGTCAGAACTCTGAGGTGCTGGAGACAACTCGGAGCTCTGTGCAGGTGGTGACGACTCTGCGCTTGGCACTGGTTCAGATGGTGAAGGGCTGTGCGCAGGTGATGCGGATGGCGACGAACCTTCTTTGGCTGACTCGTGGGATGCACGATCAGTTTCTTGACTCTCCACAGAGGGAGTCTTTGCTGTGCTTGGTTCGGCGGCCATCTCGACACTCCACCGGCGTTTCTTGGGCGTGCCCGCTGGCTCAGATGGTCCAGCAGGGATCTCAGTGACAACCCTCCACTTCTTCCTACGGATAGGAAGTTTAAGAAGAGGTCCGGTGCGAACGGCACCATCATCTGCAAGGGTGAGAAGTGCTTCCCTCGCAGCCGCTTCAGCTGCGTCATCAGCCTTCTTCTTGGCTGCGGATCTTTCAGCCCGTGTGAACACCATCGTCGAGTCTTGGAGATCTTGAGAGAAGAATCAAAGATGAAGAGAATCTCAGAGTTCTTGGAAATCAGAGAATGAGAGAATCGTATCGATCGAGCGCTTTCCAACGGATATAAAGGCAACGGAAAAATCCCAACGACTCTTTTTTGCGAATCCAGCAATTCCAGCGCAATTCCAGGGATATTTTTTCATCAAAATCTCAAACTTTGCTCGTCCGTATCTTTTATTTGGCTCAACCGTTTCTTGATTTTAAAAGCTGGATTTACTCTCCTTGATCCCCTCTTTCGAATCCCTGCAAAAACAAATAAAAAAAACATTAAATACGCAATTAAAATCACACCACAAAACATACAAACGATAATCGGAAAAACAGAAAAAAATAAACTAAGGCATTGGCCTTGACTAAACGAGCACAGTAACCACTCGTTCTCTCTAGTTTGTAACTTCATGCTTCATGCAAGAGGAAGGCCGAGAGAGTCTTCACATCTCCTTCCTCATAATAGTGCTTCAATCTAGCACCATTTACCATAAAAGGCTGTCCTTGCTGCAAGTTTTTTATCTCTATCGCACCATGAACAAAGACATTAGTAATAACAAATGGACCCGACCATCTGGACTTTAGTTTGCCTGGAAATATCTTTAAACGTGAGTTAAATAATAGGACAAGTTGGCCTTTCCTAAAGTCTTTGATCCTAAGTCTACTGTCGTGCCATATTTTGGTCTTTTCTTTATACATTTTGGCATTCTCATAGGCCATATGCCTAAGCTCATCAAGTTCATGTAGCTGCAAAGACCTCAGTGTCCCCGCATCCTTTACACAAAAATTCAATTCCTTCATGGCCCAAAATGCTTTGTTTTCTAACTCAAGTGGTAAGTGACAAGCCTTGCCATATACCAGCCTATAAGGAGACATACCTAGAGGTGTCTTATATGTTGTCCTATAAGCCCAAAGTGCATCCTCAAGCTTAAAGGACCAGTCTTTCCTATTAGGTTTGACCACTTTTTCTAGGATGTTCTTAATTTCCCTATTTGAAATTTCAGCCTGACCATTTGAGTGTGGGTGGTAGGGAGTGGCTACTCTATGTCTAATGTTATATTTAGCCAATACTTTCTCCATAGCCTTATTAATGAAATGTGACCCCTCATCACTAATGATAGCACGAGGAGTCCCAAATCTAGTGAAAATGTGCCTATGCAAGAAGTTGGTGACTGTTTTAGCATCATTATTAGGACATGCTTTGGCTTCTACCCACTTGGACACATAGTCCACTGCTACTAATATGTAGAGGTTACCTGATGATGGAGGGAATGGTCCCATGAAGTCAATGCCCCACACATCAAAGAGCTCCAACTCTAAGATGTAGGTGAGGGGCATCTCATCCTTTCGACTGAGGTTACCTGTTCTTTGGCATTCATCACAGCTGTGGGCATAGTTGTGGGCATCTTTGAAGATCGTTGGCCAGTAGTAGCCACTCTGAAATACCTTTGCAGCTGTTCTTTGGCCACCAAAGTGTCCACCATAAGGAGATGAGTGACAGTGCTGCAGCACAGACTTCGCTTCAGCAGCTGAAACACACTTCCTTAGCAAGCCATCAGCACAGGTTCTGTAAAGTGTGGGGTCATCCCAGATGAATTTCCTTGCTTCATGAAGGAACCTCTTCTTCTCTTGTCCTCCCTTGAACACTGGCAATACCTGTGATGCACGGAAGTTAGCAATGTCAGCAAACCAAGGTTCCTCATCGTTATCACGATGAGCCAAAGCAAAGACATGTTCATCAATAAAAGCATCAGAAATTGCGGTCTCCGCAATTTTTTCGCAATTGTGCTGCAATCGAGACAGGTGATCTGCAACCACATTTTCACATCCTTTCTTGTCCCGAATGTCCAAATCAAATTCCTGCAGCAATAACACCCATCTAATCAATCTAGGCTTGGCATCAGCCTTCCTCATAAGATATTTCAAGGCAGAATGGTCAGTGTATACAATTGTCCTAGTGCCTACAATATAGTTTCTGAATTTTTCGCAAGCAAACACTACAGCAAGCATCTCTTTTTCAGTAGTTGTATAATTACATTGAGCCTCATTCAAGGTCTTACTAGCATAATAGACAGGGTGTGTTAGCTTGTCAATCTTCTGGCCTAACATCACTCCTACAGCATAGTCACTGGCATCACATAACATCTCAAAGGGAAGATCCCAATTTGGTCCTACTATGATAGGGGCTGTGACTAGTGCTTTCTTAAGGGTGGTCCAAGCTACTACACATTCCTTAGAGAAGATGAAGGGTCTATTTAGCTCTAATAGCTCACACAGAGGCTTGGCTATCTTAGAAAAGTCCTTAATGAACCTTCTGTAGAAGCCAGCATGCCCTAAGAAGCTTCTAATGGCTTTGACATTCTGGGGCTCTACCAACTTCTCTATGATCTCAATCTTGGCCCGATCAACTTCTACACCTGCCCTTGACACTCTGTGTCCTAAGACAATCCCCTCATCTACCATAAAATGGCACTTTTCCCAATTTAGGACTAGGTTGGTCTCCTCACACCTAGCCAGGACTTGTCCTAAGTTTTCTAGACAGGTTTTAAATGAATCCCCAAAAACTGAGAAGTCATCCATGAATATTTCTATCATGGACTCATCCAACTCGGAGAAGATTGCCATCATGCACCTTTGAAAAGTTGTCGGTGCATTGCATAAGCCAAAAGGCATTCTGCGGAAGGCAAACGTTCCAAAAGGGCACGTGAAGGTGGTCTTCTCTTGATCCTTAGGGTCTATAGTAATTTGATTATAGCCTGAATAGCCATCTAAGAAACAATAGTAGGCTCTACCAGCTATTCTGTCTAGCATCTGGTCAATGAACGGTATAGGGAAATGGTCTTTTTTAGTCTCTTTATTTAATTTTCTGTAATCCATACACACTCTCCACCCTGTGACAGTCCTTGTTGGAATCAGTTCGTTGTTCTCATTGACTACCACAGTTATTCCCCCCTCTTTAGGTACACATTGGATGAGGCTCACCCACTGGCTACTAGCTATTGGGAAGATCACTCCTGCATCTAACCATTTTATTATTTCCTTCTTTACTACCTCTTTCATAGAGGGGTTCAGCCTACGCTGGTGATCTACCCTAGGTGTGTGCTCTTCCTCTAGTATAATTTTGTGCATGCAATAAGAAGGGCTAATGCCTCGAATATCAGCAATAGTCCATGCTATAGCCTTCCTATGTTGCTTAAGCAGTAAAATTAATTCACCCTCATGCTGTTCACTTAGTTTAGAAGAAATAATTACTGGCAGTGTATCATTATTTCCTAAATATGCATATTTGAGGTGAGTGGGTAGTGGTTTAAGTTCTAAAACAGGTGGATGCTCAATGGAGGGCTTTAACGGATTTACAGTTCTATCAGTTAAATCTATATTCATACATACATGCTGTGGGTTATCTACAGGCATATCCATTATGTCAGATATATTTAAGTCAGCTATATCTAATCCTACATATTCATTGGCATGTTTGGTTAATAATACATGCTCTAATTGTTCTTCCATTAAAGAATCAATAACGTCCATACTAGCACAGGATTCAAGGTCAGAGGGGTACCTTAAAGCTTTATATACACTAAACTTTACCTCTTCATCATGAACCCTCATAGTAAGCTCACCTTTTTGGACGTCTATAAGTGCCCTACCTGTGGCTAGAAATGGTCTACCTAGCAGGATGGGGACTTCCTTGTCTGCCTCATAGTCCAGGACAATGAAATCTGCAAGGAAAATAAATTTGTCAACTTTAACTAGAATATCCTCAATCTTACCTTCTGGATATGCGATGGATCTGTCTGCTAGTTGTAAAGTGACTGTGGTTGGACGTGCTTCTCCCATTCCCAACTGGCGGAATAGGGACAGGGGCATGAGATTTATGCTGGCGCCCAGGTCACAAAGCGCTCTGCCCACGTGCTTGCCTCCAAGTTCTACAGGTAAGGTGAAGGAACCAGGATCCTTCTCCTTCTTGGGCAGCTTGTTCTGGAGGATGGCACTGCACTCCTCAGTGAGGTTTACTGTTTCAAACTCACCAATTATTTTTTTGTTAGTAATGATGTCCTTCAAAAACTTTACATAAGAAGGCATAGACTGTAAAACTTCTACAAAAGGAATGTTAACATGCACTTGCTTAAGAATTTCTAAGAATTTATTAAAATGAACTTCCTGTTCCTGCTTCTTCTTAAGCCTTCGAGGGTATGGAGGTGGTGGCACATATGCAGGTATGTCAGGGCGCTTTAGGATAGGTGGAGGCCTTGGAATTTCTTCTACCTCCTCAATAATTGGTTCTAGCCTGGTTCCTGATGTGCTAGCTGGTGGTGGACCTTGGTTTGGCAGAGACTCCAGTGGAGCACTAGACTCAGTGTTCTCTACTCTCTTTGGTATGTCTTTTGTGTTGCTCACCAGTGGTCTTCCACTCCTAAGTTCAATTGCTTGAACTTGTTCTTTACCATCTCTCCTTGGTACCTCGGTGTCAGCAGAGAGTCTACCTTGGGGCCTACTTTTAAGTTCATTGGCTAATTGGCCTATTTGGTTTTCCAGGCTCCTAAGAGTAGCTTGCTGGCTCTGAAGAGTAGCATCATTCTTAGCTATGTATTCCTTGAGTAGGCTTTCTACAGAAGATCCTACAGGTTGATTGTAAGGTTTTTGGTACATTGACTGGTTATGTTGGGGAGTGAAACCAGGTGTTCCACTCGGTCTAGGTTGGTTAGAATTTTGGTTAGTGCTTTGTTGGCCACCCCATGACAGGTTAGGGTGGTTTCTCCAACCAGGGTTGTAAGTTTGTGAGTAGGGGTTATTCCTGAGCTGCTGCTGGCTTCCAACATAGCAGACTGAGGATGGATTCCCAGGGCAGTATTCATATGGGTGCCCTTCCCCACAGAATCCACAGATAGGTGCCTCGCCTTGACTTGGTTGGGTGCCCATTGACATGGCTGTGGCGGTATTGGCACTGGTTTGGAGATTGGCCTGAGCCATTTGCTTAACTAGGTTGGTCAGGGCATTTATTTGGGTGCTCATGGCGCTTAGAGCATCCTTGTCTTGAGCCCTAGTTGGCTCTACTGGATCGTCTGACCACCTACAATGAGATGTTGAGATCTTCTCCAAGATCTCATAAGCTTCGTTGTAACTCTTGGACAACATGGAACCACCAGCAGATGAATTTAGAACTTGTCTGGTGCTGGGGTTGCATCCTTTAAAGAAGACTTCTATTTGGATACACCATGGAATGCCATGGTGTGGACATTTAATGAGAAGGTCTTTGAATCTTGTCCAAGCTTCGTGAAGGGACTCACTTGGAGCTTGTTTGAACTTTATGATATCATCACGAAAGGTTGAATTCCTATCTGGTGGGAAATATTTGACTAGGAATTTTTCTGCTAAATCTGTCCAATTGAGGACAGATCCTGAGGGTAAAGAATTTAACCATGTTTTGGCTTTGTCCCTTAAAGAGTAAGGGAAAAGATATAACCTCAGGGCTTCTTGGGAAACTCCAGGGATTAGGAATGTGTCACTAACTCCTAGGAAGTTCCTAAGGTGGTTATGGGGGTCCTCATTTTCTATTCCAAAGAATTGTCCCACAGTGGACAACATTTGGAACATCACTGGTTTTAACTCGAATGAGTTGGCAGTGATTTCAGGACGGATTATGCTGGGGTTCAGCTCCCCAGGCATAGGTACTAGGTATGAAAGGATGGCGCTATCCTTGTCATTCGCTATTTCAATGGGATTGCGAGTGACAGGCACCAGGTTTTGATTTACTCCAGCCATTTCTTCTTGAGGTAATTGCGGAGGAATTGTAGTTTCTGCAATGATTGGGGGTAAAAGGGTTTGTTTAAAGAGACGTTTCTTGGCTCTATTTCTAGCTTTAAATAATCTCTCGGGCTCAGGGTTGAACTCTAGATCACTAGATGGAGTCTCATTCATAAACTACCCTAAATGGTACCTGAAAAAGAAATAAAGATGGATCAAATTCAATGGAAAATAACTTGATGTTTCAAACTTAACAAACTTCGTTTTCACTTAAAATAAGTCCCCGGCAGCGGCGCCAAAAACTTGTTGCGTGCTCAGTGTAAAAGATAAATAAGCAATAAGGTAGAGAGAGCACTTAGAACATGCAAGCATACATGGTCTCACAGCAAGTAGTAAGTATATTTCATTCGTTTTTTCCACAGAGACTTATGTTTAGCTATTCGCGAAGTGTATTTGTTAAGAAAGATGGGGTGGATTTGAAGGGGTAAAATTGGTTTTTAATTATCTAATTTTTGCTGAATGTGTAAAGGGATGCAACATAAACAAATTAAAGTTGAAATCAGACTCAAAGGACAAGAGATGGAATTGATAAACGAAGAAGAAAACAGCTAAACAGAGTGATAAAATGGCAGAATTGCGAGGACCGCAATGTTACCGCAATTGAATAACAGCGAAAGTGTGTAAATGGGTGAATTTAAGGCTACTAATGACTATCCTATAGGCATTTTATTACGATTCTCAAGCAATGGATCAACTCTCTATACATCAAACTCACTCTATCTCAAGTATCGTCCGATTCCATGCATTAGAGTCTTAAGTTTACTCGACTTCAAAGTAAGGTCTTAAGCATCTTGTTAAAACAGGAGTGTTTAGTTTGTACTAGGAAAACGCTTATTCCTAAGCCGTTTTCTGATTACCGTGAAAGGCTAGCATGATTATATGACTCTGAACTCTTACTCCTTCCAGAGGTTAGGAGTTCTTTGGACAAAATGGATGGCCAATCGAAATTGCTCGTGGAATGAAGCTTACATACAATCAATGTCTCGAGAGTTAACCTACCTACTTGGTTCACGTCTTTTAGCCTATAGTTCTGTCACTAGCATGCCCCTAAGTGACTTAGCTACTCATGGATATATGGAGAACAGAAAGGGTAGATAAAACAGACATGCTTAGAAGAGAAATGTGCTTAAAACAGCAAGACAAAACCGTAGCAGAAAAAGGTGGAAACTGTGAAATGCAGAATTGTACTTTGATTACTTTGAGTGTTTGAACGACAAAGGAAAGCTTTGAAAGAAATGATTCCAAGACAGACAACAACGAAATGCAGTAAGTAAAACACTAAACTAGAACAACAACTAATCAAAGCTGGAAATGAGAAGAAAAAGACAGAAAAGCAGTAAAGGTTGCTTGAAAGCTTCGTTGCAGTCGCCTCGAATGAAAGGGATGAGAGGTCAGCCTTGCTTGGATGAATCCAATCGAGAGAGAAGAAGAATCTCCTCTCCTTCCTATCAGATTATCGATTCCAACAGCTGAGACTCCCACTCCAACAGACGGTAAAGGAAAACAGAGAGAAATGATGGACTGCGAGAAGACTTCTGCGCTTCGAATGATGATCAAACCTCCGACTTTGGCCCCCTTTTATAGTAGTTTGCAGGTGCGTTTGGGCCAAGGAGAACCATCAATCTTCAACGTCATATATCAGAATGGATGGAGGAGAAAGAACGAATCCCTGAAATTACGGAAATTAACAGAAAAAGATCAGTCAACTTACGGTTTTCACTTGAATAATTGCGGTCACCGCAATGTTTTCGCAATTCATTCGCAATGCTCATTTTTTCATTCTTTTCCTTCGGTTTTCAACCCTTTTTCTACCTATTGTACATAAGTCCTAGATTAGCTACCTTCTTCTAATTCTCATATTAAAGCATAGGTTTAGGCTAAATGCTATCAAAAACACCTAAAAGTGTACATCTTCTTAAGCTAAATGGGTCCTAAATAAGTCACTTTCAGAGACTTAACAGTTGTCCACAGATATATCCATCAATTCAGAGATATTTAAATCATCTACATCTACTTGTACATAGTTAGTGGCATGCTTAATTAACAGTTCATGCTCAAGTTCTTCTTCCATAAGGGAATCTACTGCATCTACTACATCTACATTTGCACAGGATTCAGAGTCAGAGGGATACCTTAGAGCTTTAAATACACTAAATTTAACCTCCTCATCATGAACCCTCATGGTGAGCTCACCTTTCTGGACATCGATTAAAGCCCTACCTGTGGCTAGAAATGGTCTGCCCAATAAGATTGGTACCTCCTTGTCTGCCTCATAATCCAGAATTATAAAGTCTGCAAGAAAGATGAATTTGTCAACCTTGACAAGTATATCCTCAATTTTACCCTCAGGGTATGCTATGGATCTATCTGCAAGCTGCAAGGTGACAGTAGTAGGTCGTGCTTCCCCTATCCCGAGCTGACGGAATAGTGACAAGGACATGAGATTGATGCTGGCTCCCATATCACACAGAGCTCTGCCCACGTGCTTGCCTCCCAACTCGACTGGTAAGGTGAAGGAACCAGGATCCTTCTCCTTCTTTGGCAGTTTGTTTTGGAGTATAACACTGCACTCCTCAGTGAGATTCACTGTTTCAAATTCACCAATGATTTTTTTGTTAGTAATTATATCTTTCAAGAATTTAACATAAGAAGGCATAGATTGCAAAACTTCCACAAATGGAATATTAACATGCACTTGTTTTAAAATTTCTAAAAACTTATGAAAGTGCACTTCCTGTTCTTGTTTCTTCTTCAGCCTTCTAGGTAATGGAGGTGGTGGCACATATGTAGGCAATTCAGGTCGCCTAATGACAGGTGGAGGCCTTTGGATTTCTTCTGGTTCCTCAATGATAGGTTTCAGCCTCACCCTTGTTGTGCTTGGTGGTGATTGATCACGGTTTGGCAGAGAATCCAGTGGAGCACTAGACTCTTCATTCTCTACTCGCTTTGGGGCTTCTCTGTTGTTGATCACCAATGGTCGTCCACTACGAAGTTCAATGGCTTGAACTTGTTCTTTTCCATCCCTCTTTGGCACTTCAGTGTCTGCCGACAATCTACCTTGGGGCCTATTTTTCAGCTCGTTGGCTAACTGCCCTATTTGGTTTTCTAAGCTCCTCAGGGTTGCTTGCTGACTTTGCGGGGTTGCATCATTTTTTGCAATGTACTCTTTAAGTAAATTCTCTACTGATGATCCTATGGGTTGGTTATATGGCTTTTGGTACATAGATTGGTTATTTTGTTGAGTGAAACCAGGTGTTCCACTCGGTCTTGGTTGGTTTTGTGCTTGGTTAGTATTTTGTTGTCCACCCCACAAAAGATTTGGGTGGTTCCTCCAACCAGGATTATAGGTGTTAGAGTAGGGGTTGTTCCTTGGTTGTTGTTGACTCCCAACATAGCACACCGAGGATGGATTCCCATGGCAGAAATCATACATGTGCCCTTCCCCACAGAATCCACAGATTAGTGCCTCACCTTGATTAGTTGTTGTGCTCGTTGAAACGGCTACTGCGGTGTTGACACTTTGTTGGAGATTGGTTTGAGCCATTTGTTTTACTAGATTGGTCAGGGCGTTGATTTGGCTACTCATTGCACTAAGTGCATCCTTGTCTTGAGCCCTCCTTGGCTCTACAGGATCGTCTGACCATCTACAATGGGAATTTGAGATTTTCTCCAAGATCTCATAGGCTTCATTGTAGCTCTTTGAAAGCATGGAACCACCAGCTGAAGAATTCAACACTTGTCTTGTGTTGGGGTTGCATCCTTTAAAGAACACTTCTATTTGGATACACCATGGAATGCCATGGTGTGGACATTTGAGCAAAAGGTCCTTGAACCTTGTCCAAGCTTCGTGTAATGACTTGTTTTCGGCTTGTTTGAACTTAATAATATCATCACGGAAGTTGGAGTTCCTATCAGGTGGAAAGTATTTAACTAGGAATTTTTCGGCTAGATCTATCCAATTGACAATCGATCCAGAGGGTAAGGAATTTAACCACGTTTTGGCCTTATCTCTTAATGAATAGGGAAAGAGGTATAGTCTTAAGGCTTCTTGGGGAACTCCTGGGATTACGAAGGTATCGCTTACTCCTAAGAAGTTTCTCAAATGATTGTGGGGATCTTCGTTTTCCACTCCAAAGAATTGTCCAACTGTGGACAACATTTGGAACGTGACGGGCTTTAACTCGAATGAGTTAGCTGTAATCTCAGGGCGTATAATGCTCGGATTAAGCTCCTCAGGCATAGGTACTAGGTACGAGAGGATGGCATTATCCTTATCATTCGCAATTTCGATGGGGTTGCGAATGGTAGGTGCTTGGTTTGGGGCTTCTCTATCCATTTCGGGTTGTTGGGATTGCGATGACTCTGCGGAGTCCGCAATGCTTTGAGTTACAGGTGGCTGTTTAAAGAGACGTTTCTTAGCTTTGTTTCTGGCCCTTAGAAGTCTTTCAGGCTCAGGATTGAACTCTAGGTTGCTATTTGAATGCTCATTCATAAATTAGCTTGATGGTACCTGTAAAGGAAATGAAAGAAGATTAGCTCCAATAGATATTAAGTTTGTGTTTTCTAAATTAACACACTTCGTGTTTACTAAACAAAATCCCCGGCAGCGGCGCCAAAAACTTGTTGCGTGCTCAATGTGTAAATAAAATGTGATGCAAGAGCACTTAGATCATGCAAGCATACATGGTCTTGCAGCAAGTGATAAATATTTTTTCATTTGATTTCCCACAGAGAGTTATTCTTAGTTACTAACGAAGTGAGGTGCTAAATTAGAAAGGATGACTTAAATGGGGTAGAATTGAGGGTGATGTGCCAAACTAATGAAGAATGTACGAGATATGAAAGCATAAACAAAAGCAAGTAAAGAGATTAACTTGAATGTAGAGGAAAAAGAATTGCGGAGAAAGCAATTTCCTAGAAATTAAATCGCAAAAGTAAAAGACTAGAAAAATGGCTAAGGCAAAAACAGAACTAAAGAATTGCGGAGAGAGCAATTTTCTAGCAATTAAATTAGCAACGATTTGAAGGTGAGATAAGGAAACAAGGTCAACTAAAGACTCCTCTATAGGCCTTTTCATACGATTATTCAGCAGTAACTTAACTTATCATGCATCAACTTAGCTTAGTCTCATGCATCTCTCGATTACATGCATTAGATCCTTTAGTTCACTCATATCCAAGTAAGTCTTAAGCATCTGGCAAGAGATTTTTTAACTTAATAAAATTTCTCTAATGTTCGGGTTGTCGAGACCCGCCAAAATAACATTTATAAATCCGATACAACAGAGCTTTGCAGCTAGTGGTAGTCGGGTGTCGAACCACAAGGAACCTAAGTTATTTTCTCTTAATTAACTTCTATTTGTTTTTAATAAAACTCAAATTAAAACAGAAAAATAGAGGGGGAAAACGCTAACGGAGAATTAAACTTAAAACAGAAAAATAGCTAACGGAAAAATAAAATAAAATGCGAGAAAAATAAACGGAACACGTGCTCCTAATTTGAGTGTCGGGATTGGTTGTTGATGTGGTTCGGATCATAGACACAAAATATACTTAACCGATTTTTGTTAACACTCACACACATTAAAAGACCCAATTAAAACAAGTGCTCCCATGCTTTAATTAGAACTAATAATCCCAATTAATTAGAAAAGAGTTGACGACTCTAGACTATGCTTTGCTAATAATTCTAACTTATGGGCGATCGCTCTCCCAAATTAGAATTAGTCGCGAGCGAAGGGTATTCATGCGACGAGCCAATTGATGAAATCTCTATCAATGGGACTCGATTTTATTCTATCTTTATATTTTATCAACAACCCAAACAAATGTGGCCACATTTAATTCAGAATGCTAGATTTAATTACTCAAAACATGAAGTGCGATCGCTAAGTCGTGAATCTTTAATCTAACCAACACACAAAGATGGGTTTGCTACCCTTTCAGGCATGTAATTCACTTGTCGAAG
This sequence comes from Herpetospermum pedunculosum, assembly GCA_028017165.1. Taxonomy (NCBI): domain Eukaryota; kingdom Viridiplantae; phylum Streptophyta; class Magnoliopsida; order Cucurbitales; family Cucurbitaceae; genus Herpetospermum; species Herpetospermum pedunculosum. The sequence goes on from JAPQWQ010000185.1 coordinate 2,748,098, forward strand.
GAACAATGTCCTAAGACACCTCAAGAAGTTGAGGATATGAGACGCATTCCCTATGCATCGACAGTTGGAAGTCTGATGTATGCTATGCTGTGTACACGGCCCGACATATGCTATGCAGTAGGTGTTGTCAGCAGGTTTCAGTCCAATCCTGGACTTATACATTGGACAACCGTTAAGAATATCCTCAAGTATCTTAGGAGAACGAAGGATTACATACTCGTGTATAAAGGTAAGAATCTGATTCTTACAAGATACACTGATTCTGATTTCCAGTCTGATAGAAATTCGAGAAAATCAACATCGGGATCAGTGTTCACTCTGAATGGAGGAGCTGTAGTATGGCGGAGTATCAAGCAAAGTTGTGTTGCTGACTCCACTATGGAAGCAGAATACGTAGCTGCCTATGAAGCAGTAAAAGAAGCTGTGTGGCTTAGAAAGTTTTTGAACGATTTGGAAGTTGTTTCAAATATGCATTTGCCTATCACTCTCTTTTGTGATAACAGTGGAGCAGTTGCAAATTCAAAAGAGCAAAGGACCCATAAACGCGGGAAACATATTGAGCGAAAATATCATTTCATTCGAGAGATTGTCCAACGAGGAGATGTTATTGTGAAACAGATAGCCTCTGAGGACAACATTGCTGATCCATTTACAAAGGCTCTCACGGCTAAAGTGTTTGAGGGTCACCTAGTGAGACTATGACTACGAGATGTATAATCTAGGGCAAGTGGGAGAAAACTATGGGTATGTGATGCCCTAGTTTATTGTATTTATTTCTCATTCTGAAAAAGTCAACATTATGTATATCTATGGATATATATATTTGTTACCACTGGAGTTTTAGTCCAAGTGGGAGTTTGTTGGTTTTTATGTCCTAAAACTCGTGGTTTGTAAACGATAAACATATTTTATTACTAATAAAGTGTTATTGAGGTTTATTCAATAAAGTTATTATTGAATATGTGAATTGCTTATTTAATTTTAGAAAACCCTAAATCCAATAAACTAAGATCCATGGCTATAACATGAGTACTTGAACTTTATGTGGAGACATAAAAGTGGATCAAGTTCGAGTAAATAGCCAAAACGGTCTATAGTATACAGATAAGGCTGGACACCTTATCTTGGGGACACTATTGGATGCGGCCCATTTTGTATTTAGTACAAACGATGTGATCCTGAATCGTTCATGTGGAGACATGTGAATGGGGGTGTCTAATGCAAAGAGTTTGCATTAGACCAGACCGCGAAATAAGTCACTCTTGCTTTATAACGCTGTTTACTGTTTTAAAGACTGACTATTTCAAAACGATGACCTAGGTAACTTGACCTTAATCCTGAGCTAACTATGAACTCCTGTTTATTCGGGATTGTCCTTAGATCTGCATGGGTGAGAGTGGCTCAACAACGCGGACTCAATAAACCTCCCATTTCAGGGGTAAGACCGGATAGATAGCTGGGGACATAGGATGCAAAATGGAATTCACTCCTACCCGTCTCTAGGGATAGTAGATAGGTTGTTCCCTTAAGTGCTGACTCTAGGTCTTGAACAAGGGGCCCCACCTTCTCATTGGCTCGAGAGGGACTCGGTATAGTGATTAGATCACATACCAATCGGTTTAGTGATTGGATCACAAACCAATTGTTCATTAGAGGATCAGTGGGACTTAAGGAGCAAGATGTAATTACGGGGGTAAAACAGATATTTGACCCGACCGTAAATTACGAACAACCTGTGAAGGGTCAACTTACTAATCATGGTTGGTTCAAAAAAAAAAAAAAACTTACTAATCATGGTTATATCGAGTGGACATAAATATATCTATAGTGAGGAGAGTGCAACTACTAGGCTATAGCGGAATGTCCTGGTAGTTAACGAATGTTGATTAACTGGGTTAAAGAGTTTAATCAGTTAATCTCGGATCGTTGGAGCTCATGATCTGTAGGTCCATGAGATCCCCCTACTAGCTCATATCGGACTAAACCTTAGAACAGTGTGACGAGTGAATTCGAAGTGTTCGAATTCGAATTAGGGAATAAGCGTTAAATATATGTGTTATATTTAACGACATAACGTTCAATTACGAATTGAACAATAGAGAGATGGAGATATTTAAATAAGATTTAAATATCGAAAATATGAATAGGGATTCATAATCATGTATATCGGGAATGATCGGGATTAGTGTTGGATTTATTGGATATTAAATTTGAATTAATTAAATTGTTTAATTAATTGTTTAATATTAATTTAATTTAATTTAAAATTAATTATTTGAATTAATTTTTAAATTGAATTGATTTGATCAAAGTTAGTCAAAAGTCAAATTGTAGACAATTGACTAAAACTTTGAAAGTCAAAAGTCAAATGTTGACTCCACTAAACCTTGAAAGTCAAGAGTCAATTTGATGACTAAAGTTAGTGGAAAAATTCAATTCTTAAGTTAATGGAAAAATCCAATTCTTGAGTTAGTGGGAAAAACCATATGTTGGTGTTTTTATGAGTCAAACGTTTTTTTTGCTAAGTGTTCATCCCACATCAAGCCACTAATCCCACTAAATTGAGTGGATTCTGCATGACATCCTATTGTTAACTCAATTTTGCATGTTTTTGCATGTAGTCTTCTATATATACAAAGGGTTAATTAGATTAACTTCTTTTTGGAATTTTGATGAACTTTGAGAATTGTAAAGACAATTTCTCTACCATTCTCTCCAATTCCATCTTCAATTCTCTTTTAAATTAGTCACTCAAAGGATCCCACAATTCGTTCTAAGATCGGGTTTGGAATCGAGAAGAATTTGAACTTCAAAGGTAACTTCTAAATTATTGTCTTTGATTTTCAAATTACATGTTTTTTCCTTTGAAATTAACAAAATAAGAGTACTTAGATCCAACGTTGCTTCCGCTACGCATGCCGAAACTCTTTCAAGTACCAATTCCACTACGCCAAACAAGCTTCATTGTTACTATTTGACTTTAGATTGTAATATTTCATTCGGCTTGTTATTAGGCCAAATCAAATTTCAATCACTGCGCTCCTCATCTTCAAGTTCGCTGCGCTTCTCATCTCCAAGTTCTGCGCTGCGCTTCTCATCTCTAAGTTTTGCGTTGCGCATCTCATCTTCAAGTTCTGCACTGCGCATCTTCAAGTTCTGCGCAGCGCATCTCATCTCCAAGTTCTGCACAGCGCATCTCATCTCATCTCCAAGTTCTGCACAACGCATCTCATCTCATCTCCAAGTTATGCGCATCTCATCTCTAAGTTCTGCGCATCTCATCTCCAAGTTCTGCGCTGCGCATCTCATCTCCAAGTTCTGCACAACGCATCTCGTCTCATCTCCAAGTTCTGCGCAACTCATCTCCAAGTTCTGCGCATCTCATCTCCAAGTTCTGCGTTGCGCATCTCATCTCCAAGTTCTGCACTGCGCTTTTAATCTCCAAGTTCAGCTGCACATCTCCAAGTTTTGTGCTCATCTCCATGTTCAGCTGCGCATCTCATCTCCAAGTTCGCCGCTGCGCATCTCATCTCCAAGTTCTGCGCTGCGCATCTCATCTCCAAGTTCTGCGCTGCGCATCTCATCTCCAAGTTTTGCGCGGCGCATCTCATCTCCAAGTTCTGCGCTGCGCATCTCATCTCCAAGTTCTGCGCTGCGCATCTGTTACCTCTCCAAAAGTACATATTTTAGGGACTTATTTACTATAGAATTGTGTAAACTCTTAAGCGTTTTTGTTAGAATTTAGCTTAATACATGCTTAAATATGAGAATTCAAGGAATGAGGCTAAATTAGGACTTATTTGTAAAAGGAACAAAAAAGAATAAAAAACGAAGTTAAAAGAGTTTGCAAGAGAATTGCTGAAACATTGCTGTCTCCGCAATGTTTGTTGCGGTCACAACGAGGAATTCGCAAAGTTTAAAGTTGTTGCTGCTAAGTTGTTCCAACCGTCTGCCGTCACAGTTGCGATCTTTCAGCCGCCTAAGCTCTCTCCTGCTGCCACGTGGAGGGTCGTCGTTTAGAATGGATGGTTCTCCATGGCTGAAGATACCTGCAAAACACTATAAAAGGAGGTGAAGGGTGAAGGAGAAAAAACATCTGAGAAGTATTAAGCTAAAAGGTTGTATGGCTTATGAAGTTCTTGATGAATTTGGAAGTTGTTTCAAATATGAATTTGCATATCACACTTTATTGTGATAATACTGGTGCTGTGGCAAATTCCAAAGAACCAAGAAGTCATAAGCGTGGAAAGCACATTGAGCGGAAATATCATCTCATCAGGGAGATAGTGCATCGAGGAGACGTGATCGTTATGCAGAGCGCCTCAGAGCACAATATTGTTGATCCGTTTACAAAGTCCCTCACGGCTAAAGTGTTCGAGGGGCACCTAGTGAGTCTAGGACTGCGAGTTGTATAGTAGGATAGTGGGAGAAAAACCATGGATGTATTTGATATTCCAGTTTTTCTCATCCAGCATGTAATACTCCACTGACGTTTTAGTCCAAGTGGGAGTTTGTTGGGTTTTATGTCCTAAAACTCGTGGTTTGTAAACTGAATGTATATTCTATTTTGCAATAAAGTTGTTATTGAGTTTTATTTAGTAAAGGTGTTATTGAATAAAGTGAATTGTGTTTACTTTTAACCTAACTCCAATAATTAAAGAACCCATGGCTATAGATTGTATACTTGAACTTCATGTGCGACATGATTGTGGATCAAGTTCAAGTAATAGCCAGAACGGGCTATAGTATAGAGATAAGGTTTGGTACCTTATCCTAGTGACACAATTGGACGCGGCCCACTTTGTATAGTACAAACGATGTGATTTGAAATCGTTCATGTGGAGACATGCGAGTGGGGGCGTCCTATGCAATGAGTTTGCATAAGACTGAACCGCGAAATAAAGTCACTCTTTCTTTACAACTTTGTTTACTGTAAAGACCGACTTTTTCATATGATGACCTAGGTAACTCGATCTGAATCCTAAGCACGCTATGAACTCCTGTTTATTTGGGCTTATCCTTTGACTTGTATGGGTGAGAGTGGCCCGAGATCGCCGACTCAATAAGCCTACCATCTTTGGGATAAGACCGGGTAGGTAGCTGGGAACATAGTCCTGCGAGATAGGAATTCACTCCTACCCGCCTTTAGGGATTAATAGAGAGGTTGTTCCCTTAAGTGCTAACTCCGGGTCTTGAACTAGGGATCCCACCCTCTCATTGGCCCGAGAGGGATTCGGTATAGTGATGAGATCACTTACCAATCGGTTTGGTGGTTGGACCACAAACCAATAGTTTATTAGAGGACAAGTGGGACTTAAGGAACAAGATGTAATTACGGGGGTAAAACGGTTATTTTGACCCAGCTGTAATTACGAACGACCTGTGAAGGATCGACTTACTGATGATGGTTATATCAAGAGGACAAAAATATATCTACGGTGAGGAGAGTGCAACCCTTGGACTTTAGTGAAGTCTCCGGGGGTTAAAAAATGTTGGTTAGCTTGGTTAAAGAGTTTGATCGGTTAATCTCGTATTGTTGGAGCTCATGATCTGTAGGTCCTTTAGGTTCTCCTAGCTAGCTCGGATTAAGTCGTGTAACAATATGAGAGAAAAAGAATTTGAATTTATTCAAATTCGGTTTTGGAAGAATGATGGGCATATTTAAATATGATTTAAATATGGGATCGGTCTAAAACATGAATAGGGATTCATGTGTGATGATTCGGTTTAAGAAACCGCGATTAGTCTTATTATTTAATTAATATTTGATATTGAATTAAATAATAATATTAATTAATTAAAAAGTTTAATTAATTATAATTTATTTTTTTTATTAAAATTAATTATGAATTAATTTTAAAATGACAAAATATTACAAGTGGGATTATCCAAGTCAAAGTGGATTTATCCAAGTTGAGTGGATTTATCCAAGTTGTAAAGTGGATTGTGAATCACCAACAACATGCATATAAACTCATCAATTTTGGAACACTTGGTTGAAGACTAATCCATCCAATTTGAGGTGTCATGCTAAGCAAAAAGTTTGTTGCATGTGAATTGCCTATAAATTGGATGAAGTTCAAATGGTTTGAGGTTGATGAATTTTTAAAGAGTTTGAATATTTGGATGAGCATGGAGAGTTCATGTTACTTGAGAAATTAGAAAGCTAAGTGTTAGTTTTTTTCTCACAAAATCCTCATCACTTTCATCTTCTCATTTTCTTCTTCCAAACTTTTTCTTTCATAAAGGAGTCCCACCACTCCGTTGCTCGGCCCGAGGATAGCGGGACTACCGGAGGTGGTTCTCGGAGAGTTCGAGAGAAGCTTTGAAGGGTTCGTGAAGAGATTCGAGCATCATAATAGAAGTCCTTAGAACTACCAGAGTTATGTGTTCTAATTCCTTTTATTTCAAAGCTTTGAGCATGTTTCTTATTTAGCTAAATTGATGAAATTAGAGTGCCATAGATCAGTCTCGCTTCCGCTGCGCTACATGCGCTCCATCATTTTCATCATGACCGCTTGATCAGGTAAGCTTAACCGATCAAGTTGGGTCATATTGCAATTGGGCTCAAGATCAAATGGGCTCAAAAAACTGTTTAAGTGGCAATTTGGCCTAAAAGCCCAAATGATTAGGCCCAAATGATTAGACCCAAAGCTTACCAAGCCCAAATCCATATGTTTAGGCCCAAAAGCCAGTCTGGCTCTATCCCACTATGTGTGCTGAGAACTCTATAAATAGAGGGTTCATTCTTCATTTGCAAGGTTCGGAAAATTTCTACTCCTAAGAGCTCAAAGAGAATTCATAAGCAACGAAAACTCTTTGAATCCTTGGAAGACTAAACACTCCACACCTGAAGACTTGACTTCTTCGAAAAGCTGAAGATTCAACCTCGAGAACAAGTTGTAAAGCCCTTGAGCTAAATCCAACATCGAGAACAAGCTGCAATGTGTTATTATGGAGTTTCGTCTTTAATTTGGATTAGTTTTATTTTTTAAACTTTATTTTGTTCGAGGGTTGAGTAATACGTTTTCTGCAAGTATACAAAAATTCTCATAATCTCTTAAATTTATTTGAGAGCGGAGTAATGTGTTATTATGGAGTTTCATCTCCGTGCAAGCACACAAAAATCCTCATAAAAATCCTCATATTATTTAATAAAACATTAAAAACAAATGTGTTAGTTACTTTGAAGGTGGAGTAATGTTGCTTTCGTAGGTTTCCACTATGGTTCAAGCATACAAAATCCTCCCAATCACATCTAAAATAAATATTAAAAAAAAAAACAAGGCCGCTCCGGGTGGCGTTGAGGTTGTATGCTTGACCAATCGTGAGGACTCGAGAGAAGACTAAAAGCAGCGGCGAAGCCCATACTTCTCCACGATTCTGCCTCCGACAACTCCCCGAAATCCTACCCGGACGTCGGAGTTACAGCCACTCTGAAACCCTACCAACTCGAAGGAGTTCTATGGCTAATTCGGCGATATCGTCATTCTCGGTTACACTTCCATCTCACTTTTAGGAATTATTGATGTTGATTGAGCTGACGACCACCAATTTTTTTTAATGTACAATTTGAAACTAGTTTTGTTTCAGAACTTAAGATATTGACACTAATTTCCTCTAATAGGGTCGTATATACTCTGTGTTGTTGATTATTTCTTCATTTTGACAAAATTCTGATTTAAGAATTCATATTAATTTGAACAGACTCTACTGCGATTCGAGTAGCCAACTAACAATTTTGATTATTTCTTCATTTTTCCTATTTGTATTTTGGTAATTTGGTAACCAACATTATGACTGAAAGTTTACTGTGTATATTCAGAACCAAATCTGGAATATAATGAAAATTGCTGGCAACCCTATCGTTATCTTTGAGTTCTGAAGCTAGTCTCTAGTGAGTTTAAGTAGCTTCTACTCAAATGTGCTCTGTTTAAGGCCTTACATTCACAAAAGATATTCCTTAAAGTGAAGTGAGGTGATGTTTTTAAATGGGAGAATTAGGTACGTAAATAGAGGATATAATATGCCATAAAATTATATGAAAGCTATGATTTTGCATAAACACATTTCTTTGGTGACAACATGACATTCTAACGATGGAAGAGGATGTTTTAGTAAAGTTTCTCAATTACATGATTAAGCATAAATTTATAATTTTCCTTAATACTATATGGTCTTACCCATTCCTAAAAAGAAAAACAAGAAAGGTCTAGCAAAAGGAAGGTTGGTTAAAGACAAAGCTAAAGCAAACTTTATTGGCAACCCAAATGGAGCTCTCTTTCATTCTCTTTCACGTTATCTCTCATTTCTCTTCCTCTTGACTATGAAAATGGAGGTTAAATGATGACGTTTAGCAGTTGTGCAGAAAATTAATCCTTTTCTATTACTAGTCTTTGGTTCTTGTGGTGTTGAGTTCAAACTATAGGAGAAGGGAGAGTTTAAACCTTTTTGTATTAAATTACTTTAGGAGCAAGTTCAATGGCTGGAATGGTCTTTAGTTGAGCTTCTTCTTTGTCCTTTTAGTCTTGGTTACCTTAGGTTAATTGATTTTACTCTTGTAGTTTAATCCATTTTCCCATAAGCCTAGCCTACATATGAAGGCATGGGGCTTCCCCTTTACATTACTTTTTGACGGCTAAGAAAACAACTTGGTTTAACATCACCACTATGCCTAGATGTTAGTTTAGCAGTGAATGTTTTTTGCCCATTCCTCATGAACCCAACCCCACCTCATTGACAAACAATGCTTATAAGAATTTTTGACATTGAAATTAATTTGATCCTTTAAGTCGACTCAAGATTATAGAATATAGAGCATTCAAATGCTTATTGGACGGGATGATTGCAAAATCAATAAGGGGATGCTGTGTTTACTTTGGAAGAAAATTTAGGTTCCTAGTCTTTGTAAAAGTAAAGTGGGTCTCCATATTTAGTGTTTAATTCTAGTATAGGGTGTTCAGTGGCTGTATAAATAGCATGGTTATAATTCATGGTGAAAGGAATTTAGATCTACATTAACAGAATAACTGCTATTTGATAAGATAGCTAACACTAGTCAGACACCCAAGGTGTAGCTCTACTGGCTGCCATTCCAATGCAGTATTCCAAAAAATGCTTGTTTCTTTGTCGTTTGGGTGCAAAGCTTCCTTTGTGAGATTTGACTTGTAGTCTTGTAAGATTGCACATGAAAATACCTTTAGAGAACGAGACGAACCTATTGTAGCTTCCATGGGTGCCTTGCCTTCTCTCTTCACGTGGTTCACGAACGACTTTTAACTATGTGAAGAGAGAGGTTCCATGGAGCAACAAGGACCATGAATTAGACATTCACTTTATGAGGGATGAAGTACTTTAATGACATATAGTGATTAGGTGGCATATTGCCTCACCAAGGCCCTCACAAACTCTTGGTTCTCATTTCCTCAAGAAAAACTTGGTGCATCTCCTATACACTCATAGTTTGAGGGGTTAAGATGTAACTGTAAGCCTAGTGAGTAGCCAGCCCGGTTCGTTACATGCCCAGTATTTATTTATTTCCATCATTCTGTGTGTGTATGCATCTTAAACTACTCCCTTTATAATTAGTTGGCAGCCTTTGTTTCTATATCTTTTAGGGTTTTATGCTGATACGTGTTTATTTTTTTTTTGAAACAAGACACAGAACTTTTCATTGAAAAGATGAAAAGAGACTAATGCTAAAAAAACAAACAAACTCCAAAAAGGAGAGAAAAAAAGCAACAACAAACCAAATAAGAATAAGATCTTGAAAAGATAAAAAAGAAGAGAAAAGAGAGACAAAAGAATTAGAAAGAGAACACCGGTGGAAGCTTTCGGGTGAGTTGCTTCATAACAAATCAACCAAAGACAACTTTTGTTCCGGAACAAACTCTCCCAACAAGCAGCCACGTAGGGGTAGGAATAGAAATAAGTAAGATGCATCAAAGTCTTCTCACTTCCTTTTTAGGACACAACTTGCCAATTAAGGCTTGATTTTTGTTGATCCAAGGATAGATTCCATGTGTATGTTTCATATATCATTTTGATGTTATAGCTTAAAAAACTGCTGCAATACCTGTTGTGATTTTAATGATGTTCAACATTACAGAACATAAGTTAAGTGGCTCCAACCATTATGATTAGAGCAAGATAGGTTTTTTCGGATAAGAAATCAATGTTTTTCGGATAAGAAACAATTTCATTCATGATATATTTTTTTTCTTTCTTTTTTTTTTTAAAAAAAGGAAAAACAAAACCCCATCTAAAAGAAGTTAATAAAAAACTTCTCCAATTGGATAATAGATAACTCACACTATAGTTGCAAAAAGGAGAGACATTTTTACCCGAAGATGGGAGCAAGATAGTTAGACTCTCTGTACCTGCATTGACACAGATAATCTTATGGCTGTTATCTATGCCAAGATTTAGGCAACCAGAAAGTTGGAGACAATTTGAGGGGTATTCGTTTACTAGTTGTATATGTTGATAACAATTTGACATTGTCATTACTAGGAAATGAGAATTATACATTAGGTTTTTCAGTCACTCAAAAGATTTCTCCACAGTACTTCTCTAGTTGTATATGTTGATGACAATTTGACATTGTCATTACTAGGAGAGAATTATACATTAGGTTTTGTTAGACCTCCAATCACGAAGGTGTATTCCAGGAAGGGTAAAACAGTAATTCCAGACTAGATGATAATCTTGAGAAGTGGTTGTTGGATAGTTTCTTTATTTTGAAAGTTCAAATAACTACGGAGTTACAACTTCCCTATGTCAGTTATGTAGGTGTTCCTTTAAATAGCCTTTTGTATTATGGTTAGAGGATGTCTCTTTATGTAGAAGTCAGTTTGTAAAGGTTGAGAGAGATAGTGGCCCTCTCGAATTGGTCAAGTATCGATTAGGTTGTAATCTCTTACTTCTTATCAAATAGTAAATAAAAGAGATACCTATAAGATTTTCAGTCACTCAAAAGCTTTTTCCACAGTAATTTTCTAGTTGTATATGTTGATGACAATTTGACATTGTCATTACTAGGACATGAGAATTATACATTAGGTTTTCAGTCACTCAAAAGCTTTCTCCACAGTAATTTTTGTACAAAGGACTTGGGCAGGTTGAAGTAATGTTTAGGTATTGAGGAGGTGAGGAGCAAGAAAGGGATCTTCTTGTCACAAAGTAAGTATATTCTCGATTTATTTAAAATTGGGGCTAGGATGTGTAGTATCCAGATGATGCGTAATTTATTTTTTTGAACAAAAAATAGAACTTTTCATTGAAAAAATGAAAAGAGACTAATGCTTAAAGGATACAAACTCCACAAGGGATTGAAATGATGATGCCTAGTTTGCAACTCTAGAAAGAAGTAGATTTGTTTAAAGATCCCAAGAGGTTAACGAGAGGAGATGTAACATTGACCTACCTTACAGTGACTTGGCCATACATGGCTTATTTGATAAGTATATCATAAGTCAATACACTTCATCAGCTCGCCTACGAGCTGCACTAAAACAAATTTTGTGCTATTTGAACCTGCACCTAGATGTGGAATTTTTATTAAGACTGGCTATACGGAAATCGATTGTTTCAGATGTCGGGTGGCATGTATAAAGAAGATAGAAAATCAGCTTCTAGTTATTGCATATTTATTGGAGGGAATTTGGTTCTATGGAGAAGTAATATTTAGAATGAGGCTCCTCACTTGAGGGATGAATTAGGATATAGAGTTATGACATAGCCTGGGTGTGAAGTAATGTGGACATGACATTTAATTGAGTTAGGTTTCGAGGTTATAATTCTGGTCAAATTTGTGGTGTGACAATCAAGCTGCACCTATTCCAATATTTCATAAGTGAACTGATTGTCATTTTGTTAATGAAAAAGATACAATTGTCATTTTGTTAATGAAAAAGATACAAGGCTTAGTAGTATCCATGAGATATGTGAAGATTAAAATGGAATTGAAGGATATATTCACAAAGGCATTAAATGGTGCACAAATAAACTATCTTTGTAACAAGCTGAGTATGACTAGCATATATTCTCAACTTAGTGGGGAATGTTATATTATGTGAACTATTGTATAGTTATGCAAATTTCGAACTCGTTAATGAAACTTGTTCCTTTTCTAATATTACAATTTATTAGGTAGATTTCCCATGTATGTCTAATAAATGAAATATCATTGAGTTTTTTCTATCAAATCTCTCTCACTTTTTGTAAGATTACAAACAGAACTTAAATATCAAAACCTTTAATCTTTTTGATGTTGGTTGATCTGTTTACATATGGCTATTGAATTGAGGTTTACTCTGCATGGAAAATGACCTTGACAAGGTAATGTGTCTAATATTCTTCATTTAGTTCAACTATGTAATTATTTGAGTTTGCTAGGTAGCTTCTGTTCGAAATTACTTGGTGATTGGATAGGAAGTGTTTCCTCTTTTGCAGTTGTTATTGCATAGATGTGTAATATTATGTGGAACAGGTTCTATACAATGTACTTAAAGACCGTTTTCTTATCCTGAGGCGGTTATTGATGACCGGAACTCGTATTCAGAACAATCTCAGTGAACTTTGGGCTTTATTGCATTTCTGCATGCCTTCAGTCTTTGGAACACGAGATGAGTTTATTTCTACGTTCAAGGAAACTGGAGATCTTACTTCTGGTGATCCATCTTACCTTATATTAGAACATTTGTTTTGCAAGCCCTCTGGGATAACACGTTAGTTTAGAGAATGAATGTATATGCTATCAGCTTTCCTTTTGAGAAGAATAAAAGGCAAGCTTAGTGAATCTGGAGTTCTGTTGCTACCACCTCTTACTGAGATGACAGTGTGTAAGCATTGTGCTAACTGCTTCTGTGGATACTCATATAATTAGTTAAAGTTTAATGTCTGATTGCTTTTCCCTATAGGATGGTACCATTGGTTAACCTTCAAAGGAAGGTCTACACGTCAATATTGAGGAAGGAGCATTACAAATGTATCATGTTTCTTATTAAAGTAAAGCATCTATCATGTTTCTCACATATTAGGAGTTCCTGGAGTTGCGGAACTTTTCCTATGAGCGTCTTGATGGATCAATTCGAGCTGAGGAAGCTTTAGCTTGAATAATGTGGGGGGAGTTCTCAAACAACCCGGAATGATGCTTTTGTTTTTTTGATCTCTACAAGAGCCGGGGGAGTTGGTTTGAACCTGGTGTCGGCTGATACAGTGAGCTTTAACTTTTTTATATGTTTGATATGAATTTAAATAGCGAGCTTTAATGTTTTACATGTTTTATGTGAATTTAAAATAGTAATTTAAATCGGTAGAAGATAGGAAGTAGCCCACAGACAACAAACTTATATAAATTATTAGTGTACTTTTTATTCCCTTCACTTTCCTTTCTTTGCTCTTATTCTTTGTTTTGAATTTGATTTTTTTGTTGACTGGCATCCTCTGTAATTTTCCAAGCCTACAGCCCCCGATCATATTTGACTTTCTAATTGTCTTTTGGGCAACTCCCTCAAAGCCTCCCTTGAACAACTCTTAACAATAGGTCCTATTTGACTATTTGTACACGTTCAAATTAAGTGTATAATAGAATAATTTGTTTAGTTTTTTAAATTTTTATTTAAAATGTGATTAATTTCTCGCCAGTATTCTACCTTAAATTTTCAATTAACACAACACTATTGTCGTTAAATTTGTTTATTCATCAATGTTCATCATATTGTAGGTTTTTTACCACGAACAAGATAAATGTTATTACTCAAATTTGTATGTTCATTAATGTTCTATCATATTGTAGGTTATATTCTATGAACAAGATTGGAATCCACAGGTGCACAAACAAGCTTTACAAGGGGCACATCGAATTGGTCAAATAAATCATGAAGAAGTAAGACCTGCCATCATATTTGAAACAAACGTGGTCGTCTAAGTCATCTGTGATTCTAGTTTCTTTATGCAGGTTATTATGCGAAGGGCAGAAAGGAAGTTGCAACTTAGCCAAAAGGTTGTAGGTGAAGATTATGTTGAACAGGAATCAGAAGAAATTGCCGTGAATGAAACTAGTGATTTGCAATCTATCATATTTGGGTTACATATTTTTTATCAAGGTCAACTAGACAATGAAAATCAGGGGAGTTTGAGGTGTCAAATGTCAGTGCAATGGCTGAAAATGTTATTGCACTGCGCCATAAAAAATTATCAAACAAGGATGATGAAAGATTTTTGGTTAATCCAATAACTTTATCAAATGGTTGTGATCTCTATTCAAGAAGGTACTACCTCTGTCAATTTTGACCCAATTACTTTGTCCTCGTATCGCTCTTGGATAGAGAAGTTCAAGGAAGCATCCCATTCTGGTGCTAACCAAATCATGGAGCTGGAAAACCAGAACACTTTATCTAGAGATAGGAGTCTAAAACTTGAGGCGGTAAAGAAGAAAGAAGAAGAAAAGAAACTGGGTAAATGGGAAGCCTTTGGATACCATTCATTATCTGTTGAAGACCCAATCTTACCTGTTGATAGTGATCTAATTTCAGATTCTTGCTCTGTTTACTTTGTCCATGGAGATTGCACACATCCGTCAATGAATGGTATATCTGAGCCTACAATCATTAAGGTTTGCCCACCCTCTCTTTGTTTCCTTGATTATTTTATCATGTACAAGTTAATCTTGGTGTCTTTTTGCTTTCTTATCTTACTGATAGTGTGTAAAGTGTATAGTCTTCCAAACTAGGCTTAACTTGCAATAACTAGAAGCATTATCTGCCACGATTACCCATAAGAGAAGTGCATGAAATATTCTTGATTAAATTTTAGGAGTGCAAAAGCGCACGTGTACTAGTGGAAAATAGTTGTCTAGGAAAAATACCAATAACAACCAAATCTTAGGAAAAATGATACCAAGAACTTCCAGACCTAGTGAAAACATCATACAAGCAAACCACTGAAAGTAATGGAGATTGCGCTGTTGATCATGGCCATCCTGAAGTATCTACCATCTTTTTAGATAAGCATGTAGCCATCAAAACTGTGGTTTGATCAAGTGTGCCAAAGTCATTTATTCAGGGGGGAGTATTTAGTAATATCTCGTATGAGGTGAACTAAAAGCACATGCGAACTAGACTAATGTGCTAATATGCAGAGATCAAAATATTATTCAAGGTATTCTGCACTCTTTCCCAAAAAATATACTAGGCTCATGCTAGAGCAGTAATGGGTTTAAGTATTGTACCTCTTCCTCGTAAGTAGAGTTGTGAGCTTCTCCAAGATTCTCCAAGTAGGGATAGTTGCACCCTTATTCTGGTAATCTTTGATTTTTTGTTTGGGTATCACGCTTCTAAGGTACTTTGGAAACTCATCCAGTACTCTCAAGATTCATGCTAAAATACTATGAGCTTATGAATATTCTTCCATAAGTGGTCATGACATGTGAAACTTTGAAGGTGGTTCACTAGCGGTTGTGGTTTGAGCCTGCTCTAAAATAAACGAAGTCTGGGCTACGAACTTGGTTAGAACCTCACTAATTGCATCGTTGCCCCAAGTGCAAAGAGAGTTTTTTTTTTTGTGGGGAGGAGAGGAAAGAGGGAATGATCTCATCTGTTCCACTTTACGTACTTATTCACAGTTGTGTTGATGATTCTGGAAGCTGGGGGCATGGCAGAATGTTTGATGCGTTGGAAAAACTTTCTGAAAGCATCCCTTCTGCATATCAACGAGCTTCTGAATTTGGGGACCTACATCTTGGTGATCATCATCTCATAAAACTTGGTCAGTGTTTGCTTATGCTCTCTCAATGCTAAGATTTCTATGATTCTCATACAAGTTTATATATTGAAACCAACTAGCCTCACCGAAAAGGAAATATATCTAGGGAAAAGATGCAATCCAGTGTCTACAATTAAAATAATTAGTGGGGAATATATTCAGAATGCTATTGGAATATTAATAGTTTGTATTTTGTTAGGGGTGCGTTGGTTACAAATAGAGGGAGTTAGGGAGTTTAGAGCATAAGGTTGGTTATGAAGAATGAGTTCACAGTGTATGGATTGTGAGAGAGATAACCTTTTCGAAATGCTATTGATTTGTAATTTCTGTTTCGATATTGCAATATTGTTTCATCATTGTTTTCTTGATTTAGATTTTGATTCAGTCTGAACTGTGGGGGAATAATTGTGTCCTTGATCGAAAATTGAGAACTATTGTAGAATCAATGGCTATAAGAGTAAAATTCAAACATGGAGGATTCAACATGAGGAGCATCAAGTCATTCCTAACTAATTACCACAAAAGTTTTGTTTCTTGTTAAAAAAAAAAAAAAAAAAACTACGAATATTCCAGTTACTAAAATTCTTCGTTGGAAGTCAACTCTCATTGCAAAAGCTAACCACACAGCACAATCATAGAAACCCTCTCGATATTTCAAGCATTAGAAGCCAACTCTCATTGAACTCCTATTCATACGTAAATGTTGTTTTCTATGTGTTAGGCAAGTGAATATCTCTAAACTCCTTGCTAGAACCATGAAAGAAGCATGAATAATCAAAGCCCTCTACTTCTCTCAAATATCAAGGACTCACTGATGCATAATGGATGACCGGTAAAAAATGCACCATTAAAAAGAAAACATACATGCTTAGAAAGCTTTGCATAAATGTTAGCTAAAACTCCAAGGATCCTTTAATTTACTTCATAAATTAGTTCATGTTAGCTAACCTTCCCCTTTCAGACATTAGTTCATGTTACAAGGTAGGAACACAAAATAGCTCAAATAAAACATGGAAAATAGCTACAACAAATACTAAAAGAAGTTTTAAGAAAATGCAGATGAAGAGAAAAAGAAAATGAAATCTAAGAGAGCCAAACCGACGAGAGTAGGTCCTCAATGCAAATTCTTCCTTCTTAAGCATCTTTCCTTCGACGATTGGTTCTTAGCAAGTTCCCTTCTCCATCAACTCTTCCCCCTTGGGAGAATAACAACAGACGACTCCGAAAACTAGGGTAAAAAGTCTTACTAAAAGTTCCTCCCCCAAAAGTTTTTTCATTCTTTTCCATCATTTTCTTTAGATACCCCTGAGGGTTTTCCAAAAGTGGATAGAATCTCTCATTGGTTGGCAAAAAGCATAATTGCTTTTCTGTGTGTACGGAAAGGGACAACCAGCCCACGTTATCGGGTACACTTTTTTCGAAAGTTTTGCTTGCTCCATATTTTGCTCTCATTCTGCCGAAGCTTCATTCCTCGCAAGACCCTACATTTAGACAATGCATTACTTTTCAATCTTTGTAGGCGTTTTCCTTAACATTTCATTCCGACACTAAGAAAGAAGACTGCTTTTTGGCCTCACAAATTCTCCGACCACCTTTTGCACTCTAATGAACCAAGTGTTTCATGAATATGTTGACAAGTTTGTGGTGGTTTATTTAGATGACAGTGTGGTCTATAACTCGAATGTGAAAGAAAACCAGGTTCATTTGGACCTGCTTTCGAGAGATTGAAGGCGAACCAACTATATGTGAAAGGAGAGAAATGCTCATTTGCTCGAGAGCGTATCAGTTTTCTAGGACACGTGATTGAATGCAGACAAATTGGTCTGAAAGATGAGAAGATTGAGTCATACGAGATTGTAAGTTACCGACTTCTATGTTCTTTCCTCGGATTAACCAATTACTATTGGGGATTTGTGGAAGACTCCTCGAAATGGACAGGACATCTGTCAGACATGTCGAAGACGAGGAATCGCTGGAGTTGGACTCCATAGTATCAAGCCACCTTTGAAAATTTGAAAAAGCGATGATGAAAGAATCGATACCTTACCAATCTAACTAATATGGATGACACAATAATATGTCATGTGAGAAATTATTTGAAAAAAAAAATCATTATACGAGCAGAGGGATGGTGTAATTGGTTCACTTTTTAACCCGTATTATTTTTAGAAAAAGAATCGATTTCTAACCTTTCATATAACCAGAACTATGAAGAAAAAAAATTACACAATTATTTTGAAACGAAATTATACACAAAAATATGGGGAACGTTGCCGTGTGACAATTATGATAACAACTTCTGAAACATAATTCAACTATCATAGTTGATTATCCATGATAATAGTCGACTATAGGTAGATAATAATAATGTAAAATTATTTATGTGTTAAACTTTAATAGACTATTTATGTTTCATACCGAATAGTCGTCATGAACAATATTGTCTAGCTATTTCTCTAACTTTTTCGTTTGCTATTTCTCTAACCATTTCAGAGTAGAAATAAACGTTACCCATTTTCATCTTCTGTTGAATCTAAATTTATTAACAACTAACCACCCATATAGCATATAATCAGTAAGATTCAATGATAGTTTATGAGATTCATCTATTCGCTTCAATGAGTTCCAGGAGGCTTGATAAGTTTGTGCTTCAAGCACCCAAGATGACATAAGCCTTACAAGTGTAAAAACCACCATATTCATTTTGTACTGTAAGTGGTAGAGAGAGATTATTATCCAGTATACCGAAGCCCAACACTATTTCCTTTTTCTATACCCATTCAGGAATTGCATCCTTCAAAGTTTCTTGTCTCACAAGGCAACTATCACATGAGCACTCTCGACCAGATAATATGAGATTCGAAAGACGCTCCCACACATAAAGTGACTGAAAATATTTTGAACTTCTTGAAGAAACAGATTGGTTAAGAATTGGTAACGAAGGTCCATAGCAAAAGATGTTAAACTCACAACTCCAAAAAGATCCCAATACAATGCAATAGCCTGACTTGGAAGCTAATTTGTACGTACAGTTGTCTGAGCTAGACCTCAACTCAGACAAACTAAAAACATTCAGATAGCTTGGTTCATCAAGATGGTGAGTCCATTGCAACACTGGCGACAACGGTTTTCGTATGTCACAAAGAAGTAACTCACTATTTGAAGCCACTGTGAAAAAGAAACCATCAGAACCTGCTTTAGAAAATGTAAAGAAGTGTTCCTTCTAAGTCAAAGAAAATGCGTGGAACGTCTCTATCTTCACTAAGCAAGAAATGCTACACTCATCCTCCCTTGAATCAACCAATAAAACAACATCAGAACGCGCAACAATTAAGATTCTCGGATGCCAACTGAACTCACAACTCAACCACTTCTCATTTTTTTAGCAATCTAAACTATCCCATGACACTCTCAACCTAATTCCTTTCAAATGTGCATAATTACTGCAATTTTTAGCCTTCAACAGAGACTCCATGTCAAACAAGAACAAGCTATCGCCCTCCAATAAAACCACACTTTCTTCAGACAAATGAGGACTCCAACAAGCATGAACAACAGAACAAGTCTTAAAAACCTTGCTACCCATATGAACAACAGAACAAGTCTTAAAAACCTTGCTACCCATATGAACCACACTAACCCTTGGCAGAAAACTCGAATCAGTTGTGTTGGCGCAAGATTTCAGACTTCCCTGAACCTCCGTGTGTTTCGCCGCGAGCGGCAGTCGACGATGGGGTAGGGTACCTGCACGAGGAAGGAAAGAACAAACTTGCACTGGTGTGGGGCTAGGCCCACGAGGCTCCGATGCTTAAGTCAGAGAGGTCTTAGTATAAGTAGGAGTGGTAGATAGAGAGAGAGAGAGAGATTGCGTAGAGTTACGCATCGTCACCTGCCTCCCCATCCTTGAACAGGATGAGTATTTATAGGCGATGAGGAAGGAGTGTTCCCCGAGTGGTTTGGCTGGCCCGCCATCATGCGGGTACTCGAACCGAGGCGTGGAGGTCCGGGCCGACCGGAGTCGACCCACGTGCCTCGTCATGATGAGGGTAGCTGCCGTCCCCCGATTCTTGAGGGAATTGGGGGCGCTGCTGTACCACCGTCCCGTCAGGTGAGTTAGAGTGTCTTGTCGATCACTTCTTACGCCGCTTGAGAGGCAGGCTGACAACAACGAATTCTTAGGTGAGCTGTTAAGTTCGGACCTTCGGAGTCCTGGGGTCTGACCCAGGTCGTTGACTCGTTCGATGTTGGTGTCGTGACCTCGACTTCCTGGGGAAGCGGGTCGTGACGTCAACGACTGACCTCAGGCTGAGGTAGCCCGTAACAAGTTGCATAATTTTTCACAACAGAACAAGGTTTTTAAGACTTGTGTTGTTCATGCTTGTTGGAGTCCTCATTTGTCGGAAGAAAATGTGGTTTTATCGGAGGACGGTAGCTTGTTCTTGTTTGACATGGAGCCTCTGTTGAAGGCTAAAAATTGTAGTACGTATGCACATTTGTAAGAAATTAGGTTGAGAGTGTCATGAGATAGTTTAGATTGCTCGAAAAAGGAGAAGTGGTTGAGTTGTGAGTTCAGTTGACATCCGAGAATCTTAGTTGTTGCGCGTTCTAATGTTGTTTTATTGGTTGATTTAAGGGAGGATGGGTGTAACATTTCTTGCTTAGTGAAGATAGAGACGTTTCACACATTCTTTGGCTCATAAGGAACAATTCCTTGCATTTTCTAAAGCAGGTTCTCATGGTTTCTTTTTCACCGTGACTTCAAATAGTTTGTTACTTCTTTGTGACATACGAAAATTGTTGTCGCCGGTGTTGCAATGGACTCACCATCTTGATGAACCAAACTATCTGAATGTTTTTAGCTTGTCTAAGTTGAGGTCTAGCGCAAACAAATGTATGTAGAAATTAGCTTCTGAGTCAGGCTATTGCATTATATTGGGATCCTTTTGGAGTTGTGAGTTTAATATCTTTTGTTATGGACCTTCGCTACCGGTTCTTGACCAATTTGTTTCTTCAAGAAGTTCAAAATATTTTCAGTCACTTTATGCGTGGGAGTGTCCTTCGAATCTCATATTAACGGGTTTAGAGTGCTAATGCGGTAATTGCCTTGTGATACAAGAAACTTTGAAGGATGCAATTCCTGAATGGGTTGAGTGGCGACAAAAGAAAGAAATAGTGTTGGGCTTCGGTATCCTAGATAATAATCTCTCTCTACCACTTAAAGGACAAAATGAATATGGTGGTTTTACCCTTGTAAGACTTATGTCATCTGGGGGCTTGAAGCACAAACTTATCAAGCCTCCTGGAACTCGTTGAAGCAAATAAATGAATCTCATAAAGAATCATTGAATATTACTGATTATATGATATATGGGTGTGGTTGATGATAAATATAGATTCAACAGAAGATGAAAATTGGTAACGTTCACTTCTAACCTGAAATGGTTATAGAAACAACAAACGAAAAAGTTAGAGAAATAACTAGACAATATTGTTCATGACAGACTATTCAGAATGAAACATAAATATTCTGTTGAATTTTAACGCATAAAAAAGTTTATATTATTATTGTCTCTAGATATAGTCGACTATTATCATGGATAATCGACTATGATAATTGATTATGTTTTAGAAGTTCTTATCATAATTGTTACACGGCAACGTCCTGCATGTTTTTGTGTATAATTTCGTTTGAAAATAATTGTGTAATTTTTTTTTTCCATAGTTCTGGGAATATGAAAGGTTAGAAATCATTTTTTTCTCTAAAAATAATGCGGGATAGAAAGTGAACCAATTACACCATTCCGGCTGGTATAATGATTTTTTTTTCAAATAATTTCTCACATGACATATTATTATGGCATCCATATTGTTAGATTGGTAAGGTACCGATTCTTTCATCATCGCTTTTTCAAAGGTGACTTGACACTATGGAGCCAAACTCCAGCTATTCCTCTTCTTCAACATGTCTGACAGAGGTCCTGTCCATTTTGAGGAACCTTCCACGAATCTCCAATAGTAATTGGCTAATCCGAAGAAAGAACATAGGTATGTGACGGAAGTCGTCCAATCTTTCTTACCAATTTATCTGCATTCAATCACGTGTCCCAGAAAACTGATACAATCTTGAGCAAAATGAACATTTCTTTCCTTTCACATTAAGTTGGTTCGCCTTCGGTCTCTCGAAAACAAGTCCAAATGAACTTGGTGTTCTTTCATATTCGAGCTATAGACCACAATGTCCTCTAAATAAATCCCCACAAACTTGTCAAGATATTCATGAAACACTTGGTTCATTAGAGTGCAAAAGGTGGTCGAAGAATTTGTGAGCCCAAAAAGCAGTCTTCTTTCTTAGTGTTCGCATGAAATGTTAAGGAAAACACCTACAAAGATTGTAAAGTAATGCATTATGTCTAAATGTAGGGTTTTGCGAGGAATAAAGCTTCGGCGGAATGAGAGCAAAATATGGAGCAAGCAAAACTTTCGAAAAAGTATACTCGATAATGTGAGCTGGTAGACATTGTCCTCTTCCGTACTGGTAAACGGGTTGTCGAGGCCCGCCAAATTGATATTTATATTTGTTAGAATTTCTTGTATTTATAATTATGTTGATATTAGTTATTAATATTTAGTGTTTATTAACTTTATTTTATTTTTCTTATTGTATTAGGTCTTTAACCTTATTGTATTAGATCTTTTACTTTCCTTATTGTATTAGGTTTTTCTCCTATATAAAAGGACCTAGGATTGTACATGTCTAATAAGAGATTATTATTCTCCTAAATTTAAGATGGTATCAGAGTAGGAAACCCTAGCTCTTTAAAATCCTAGCCGCCACTTTCACCACGGCCGGAACCCTAGTCGCCGTTGTCGCAAGCACACTTCTACAACCAATTTTTTGTTCACGCGAAGGGGTGTCGACCGACGCTAGAGGTTGTCGGCCAGATAGAATCGTTGTTCGTAGGCTAGTCACTCATCGTGTTTTCTATTAAACAACCACCAAAATCACTGTCCCACGCCGATGAGGAACACACATAGCCACGAACGTTGAAGGATACAATGGAGGTGGGTGTGTCGCCGGAGTTTTCTTCCATTGCTGTGTACGCTTAGGCCGGAGCTGTCTTCGGCGGCAGCAGACCTTCGTTGGCATCGAGGGTTGATCTGAAGAGAAATCACGCGATGAAGATGAAGTTGAGTTTGTGAACCGATCCGATTTGGTTGGCGTAAACTCATTGTCCGTAGTGGAGGTTGCTGTGAGGAGATCCTTGTGCCAGTGAAGATTGCTTCCAGTGATCGAGAAATAAAAAATAAAAAAACTATTGATTTATTTCCAACACTCCGGATAGGCGGAAGGATCTATGTCTATCCCCAACTTCCTTTCAATCCACATCAACAAATTGAAGCTTTCTCTACTGGGAGTCATCAAAGGAGGAATGGGCATACGCCGGTTCGATAAGCCAAGGAAAAACAACCACCGCTTGGTTTTGACACTCAAGCGAGACTTTCCACTCCATTGAAAAAGGGAAGGGGAGAGGGAAGTAGGTTCGGTGGTTATTTGCTTGGTCTGGTTCAATTTTGGTTTATATTTATTATTTTCCATTAACTCACGATTTGATACCATGACAAATGAGCAAATTCATCAAATCTTTAAATTGCTACCAACCAATTTATCATCTAATAATTTTTGTGTTTCATTGGCACAAACAGGAAGTTATCCTCAAGTCTTCTCTAGTCACACTTTTTCTCTGTGGATTATCGATTCCGGAGCTTCAGATCATATGACTAGTTCTTCTCATTTTTTTTACTCATATTCCTTCGTATTCTAGTGAAAATATTCAAATGGCAAATGACAGTTTTTCTTCTATTGCAGGAAAATGAACTATTAAATTGATTGAAAATATCTCCCTACAGTCTGTTCTCCATGTTCCAAAATTAGCCTGTAACCTCTTATTTGTCTCGAAACTTTCTACAGACTCTAATTGTCGTGTTATTTTCTTCGAATCTCACTGTGTTTTTCAGCATCAAGAATCAGAGAAGATTGACAGTGCTAGGATTCTTGATGGCCTCTACTACTTTGATGAAGGTTTTTTTAGCAATAAAATAACTTAGGGTCTCAATAGTATTAGTTCTCTTCCTATTAATGAACAAATTATGCTTTGGCATCTTAGACTAGGACATCCAAGTTTTCCTTACCTCAAACATTTATTTCCAAACTTATTTAAGAGAATTGATTGTTCCTTTTTTAATTGTGAAAGTTGCATTTTTGCAAAAAAATCACCGTTCCACATATTTACCAAAACCTTACAAAGCTTCCAAACCTTTTTATTTAATTCATAGTGATGTTTGGGGTGCTTCTAAAATTAGGACTGGAGTAGAAAAAGATGGGTTGTGACTTTTATTGATGATCATACTCGTCTATCTTGGGTTTTTTTAATGGAAAAAAAAATTTGAGGTGAAAAATATTTTTAAAAGTTTTTACAATATGATTGAAACCCAATTTCAAACCAAAATTTGCATTTTACACTCTGATAATGGAACTGAGTTCTTTAATGAAGTTTTTGGTGATTTTTTGAAAGACAAAGGTATTGTTCATCAGTCTACTTGTCGGGATACACCTCAGCAGAATGGGATCGCTGAAAGAAAAAATAGGCATTTACTCGAAGTAGCTCGTGCTATAATGTGTTTCATGCATGTTCCAAAATATATATGGGGTGGATCAGCTCTCAAGACTACTTATCTAACAAATACGATGCCTAGTAAGATCTTGAAATTTAAAACTCCAATTGAATGCTTTAAACACATTTTTCCAACATCTCACATATATTTTGATTTACCTCTCAAAAATTTTGGGTGTACTACTTATGTTCATATACTAGTCACTTTCGGTTAAAACTTGATTATAAAGATGTTAAATGTATTTTTTTGGGTTACTCTTCAAGTCAAAAAGGTTATAAGTGTTTTGATCCTCAGACAATTTTTTTTTTTGTGAGCATGGATGTGTCTATTTTAGAAAATCAACCATATTTTACCAAAAGTTCTCTTCAGGAGGAGAAACCAATTTCAGAAGATGACTTCTGGGATGTTTCTACTTGTCTTCCTAGTCTTATTTTTCCTGATGTTACTAGTCCTTCGATGCCAAGTATAGAAACTTCTCAATCAGGGGGAGAAATACTACAAAATGATCCTATTGATCAAGCTCCCGAGTTACAGTTTTATAGTAGAAGAAAATTCAATAAGAGGAACCAAGACCAGATAGTTGATCCTTCGTAGAGCCAATCTGAGACTCCGACGAATGAAATTGAAAATCTTGGTAATCCTTCCTTCGTTCCTACTTCTTCAATTATTCAAAATACTTTGTCAGTTGTGTCTGTTCCCATAGCCATTAGAAAAGGTACTCGAACTTGTACCAAATATCCTATTATAAATTACATGTCATATCAAAATTTGTCAAATAGTCATAAAGTTTTCACTTCTAGGATAGATGATTTGTTTGTTCCAAGGAATATACATGAGGCCTTAGAAGATCCAAATTGGAAAGTAGCAGTTATGGAGGATGAATGCTCTAAAACAAAATGGGACTTGGGAAATAGTAGAATTGCCAAAAAAAAATAAGAAATCAGTGGGCTGTAAATGGGTGTTCACCATAAAATGTAAAGCATATGGTAGTATTGAGAGATATATGGCCAGACTGGTAGCTAAAGGTTTCACTCAAACATATGGGATTGATTATGAGGAAGCGTTTGTCCCTGTTGCTAAAATCAACTCTATTAGAGTTCTTTTGTCTCTTGCAGTAAATTTAGATTGATCTCTTTATCAACTTGACGTGAAAAATGCCTTTCTGAATGGCGATCTTGAGGAGGAGGTTTTTATTTTACCACCAGGTTTTGAAAAAGAACTCGGATGGAGTAAAATTTGCAAATTAAAGAAATCTCTTTATGGTCTTAAACAGTCTCCGAGAGCTTGGTTTGAGTGTTTTAGAAAAGTTGTGTCTAGCTATGGATTTCTTTACAGTCAAGCAGATCATACTATATTTTATAAACACTCTAAGAATAATAAAATCTCAATTTTGATTGTCTATGTAGATGATATTATTCTCACAGGTGATGATGAAGTTGGTCTAGTTGATCTCAAGAAAAATCTTGCAAGTGAGTTTCAGATCAAAGACCTGGGATCGCTGAAATATTTTTTAGGGATGAAATTTGCAAGATCGAGGAAAGGTATCTTTGTTAATCAAAGAAAGTATGTCCTCGACTTACTCAAGGATATCAGGTTACTTGGTTGCAAGGTAGTAGAAACTCATGTTGAACCTAATCTAAAGCTACAAGTAGCAAAAGTATAAGAAATAAAGAACAAGGAACGGTACCAGAGACTTGTTGGAAGATTAATTTATCTATCTCATACGCGCCCTGATATTGCATATGTCATAAGCATGATAAGTCAGTTTATGCATGCACCAGGACCGACTCATTTTGATGTTGTATACAGAATTTTGAGGTATCTAAAAGGGACAATTGAAAAAGGTATTTTATTCCAAAAACATAATCACTCCCAAGTAGAAGTTTATATTGATGCAGATTGGGCAGGAAGTATTACAGATAGAAGATCTGTCTCTGGTTATTGTTCCTTTGTTGGTGGGAACCTGATTACTTGGAGAAGTAAAAAACAAAATGTAGTGCCCAAGAGTAGTGTTGAAGTAGAGTTTAGAGCTTTAACGCATGAAATTTGTGAAGGCATATGGATCAAAATGATACCCATATCGCATATTCCAGTTCTACATGATAGAACTAAACATATTGAGGTTGACAGACATTTTATTAAAGAAAAGATTAATGCAAGTGCAATATGTATTCTTTATCTTCCGACGACAGAGCAAATTGCTTATGTACTAACTAAGGGGCTATGGAAGACATCTTTAAACTAGCATGAGGGGGAGTGTTAGAATTTCTAGTATTTATAATTATGTAGATATTAATTATTAATATTTAGTCTTTATTGACTTCATTTTATTTTTCTTATTGTATTAGGTCTTTTACTTCTCTTATTGTATTAGGTCTTTCTCTTATATAAGAAGTCATAGGATTGCACATGTCTAATAAAAGACTATTATTCTCCTAAATTTAAGAATATTATTGGCTTGCGAATCTAACTAGTAGAAAGCGGCAACCAAGTTCGATCCACAGGGAACTGATATTAATTCAAACTTAATTAAATTAAACTTGCAATTGACAAAAGAGGAGAGGGTGAGATTTTGATTGGTAAAAATAGGAATCAAACAAGAAACAGTGCTAAAGGAAAATTAAATGGGAATTTAACAAATTAAACAAGCATGCTTAATTTTGAGAGTTGGGATTGATCATTATTGAAATTCAGTTTATCGAAAACAAAGGAATTAGCTACGATGCTCAAGCACAATTTTGAGAGTTGGGATCGATCATTATTGAAATTCAGTTTATCGAAAACAAAGGAATTAGCTACGATGCTCAAGCACGCAATTTGTTTGGCCATATTTCGGCTCAAACAACCCTAAGAACTAATTAGAATAGTGCAATTCTAATTAACTTGGCTAATAATCAATTTAAGGTGATCAATCCTAAATCAATTAAAGGTCATTGACGGGAACACTTCGACGAATTAAACCATAGAATAACTCGATTTTTTCCTTACCCAAAGTCTATCATGGAAACAATAACCAACTCATACCCTAACTGTCACCTAGGCTCGAGTTACTTAGCCATGCTTAGACCCTTGTTACTTGACGATTAAGGCAAAAATTAAGTCCTAATCTCCAATGTTCTAATATGTATAAGAACTAGGACGTCAATCCTAATTAGCTACACATGCTAATTGAAAATAACCATGGGAAGAAGATGCAATGAGCGAACATAAGCTAAATATGCATTAATGGGTAAATCTTCCCTTCAATCAATAGTTCAACAATCCTAATCAAGTTTGTCCATCAAGATTTTGGGATGTCTATACAAAGCTGAAAATATTTAACATGACTGATTATAGGGAAGATAAACTTTGTAATCTTATTGTGCAGAATGTACAAAATATAGTGTTCTTTTCAATCATGCCAAACAAAAATCTTAGTAAAGGATGCCACTAGGGAAGGTAAACTTTGTAATCTTATTGTGCAGAATGTACAAAATATAGTGGTCTTTTCAATCATGCCAAACAAAAATCTTGGTAAAGGATGCCACAATGTGGTGATGATATTTGGCTGGAGAGCACATTTTACCTTGTGTGTATGCTACCTTTCACAAGCACCAGTTAGCTGCTTTTTGTTTAATCTCTATTACACTATTGTGCAGTGGTTATATCTAGATGTAGATACAATTGTGATGAAAAATATAGAAGAGCTTTTCAAATGTAGCAAATTTTGTGCCAACTTAAAGCATTCTGAAAGGTTTAATTCTTGCGTCATGGTTGTGGAACCATCTGAAACTATTTTCAATGACATGATGAACAAAGCTTTGCCCTCTTACACTAGAGGTAGTTGATCATTTTCCTAAATCTTACTTATATTTTATGCTTCCTTTTATGCATGGTTACTAAATTTGATGTTCTATTGGAGAATCTAGAAGATTCTAAATAGAATTTCTAAATTTATTGTTGGATAACTGGATGATGTAGAAGTCTCAAACTTTGATGGACACTTTGGTTTTAACTTAACAACGTATCAAGGCTTTTTGAACCCATATTATTCTAATTTTCTCAATGCACGCGTTTTTTAGCTAAACTTATCACCAGAAGGGCTACGTTCCAGACCAGCTCCTGAAATGGAGCGGCTCTCTACTCTTTATAATGTGAACGTTGGTCTGTACATGCTTGCATAAGCGGCTACACTCAGGATCACACTGGCTGGAGCTAATCACTGTAAGAACCGAATGGATTTTGATTTGTTTACATAACTGATATACAAAGATCTTCTTTCAAGGCGATCTTTATTGTTATCAAATCGGTTTTCCTTTCTACATATATTCCTAAATTTTGCCTCTTATATTTCTTTTGAATCTCTCTTCTTGGTTCTATGATGCTCAAGGTAATTTTATTTCGTTCTGAATGTATGTTTTAGAAAACTTCATATGTTGCAAATTTCTCTAATTAACTAACTAAGTTTTTCTTAGGTAAAGATCAAACTTGTCCTTATGAGCTAAAGAAATTCTAGGGCATTATATGTTGGACTTTTGAAGTAGGAATTGAGTTAAGTTAATCGATTTATTTATATATTTGCTTTCTTGTAACTTTCATGGAAAGGGGAGTAGAAATGATGGCAAACAACCACTTGAAAATATATGCAAGTGATAAGAATATTTGTAGTCACTGCAACTTTTCATGTCTTTCTCTCGTTGTAGTCACGGTAACTTTTCATGTCTTTCTTGGTTGCCTTCAATATGATTATCTTGAATGTGATCACCATCTAGAGTATTTTTTCTCCTTAAAAAATAAGTGGTTTTTTTTAACATGTCAAGGACTTTCAATAACGGGGACTATGACCGCGTTTCAAAAAACACTATGGAAAGCCTACGATAACATTTTTCTGACGCCGTGGTATGTGATATTTGTTGTAGTGAGGCCATGTGTCGTTCAACGTTTTGGATAACATCGAGTCTGCAGTATGGTCCAATCACGCTATTCACCATTGTAGTCGTGATTGTGATTGGCAATATCATGTAACAATTTTGTAAACCGATAGCTATATACTATTTTGTTATTTTTCAATGGATCCCACCTATGTTCTTTTAAAATATTCTTATTATTTTGAAATATTGTTCAAAGTTTCATGCATTCATGTAGTAACGTCACTAGACATGTCAGGTAGAGGTCTGGGTCGTTACAACATAACTTGCGACAAAATAGATATAGTGTAGATAACATTACATACACTATATATAACTCAAGAAATAGATCAGACCATCGATGATCATAACTTCAATGGTCGTAGATCATATTAACGACAACAACACCTTCAATTGATCGAAACCTCCAAAACAAAAGAATGTAATGATCGAAAGTCCAGGCATGCTTCAAAAGCGTTGACCTAAAGACAATTATTCGCTCTCCACGGGTTGCTAGCCGACTACAACAATTGTCTTAGCTGATGGAGTGCATATCACAAATGCGGAAGCGATTTGGATCATAAGCACTCTAATTTCATCAATTTAGCCATACAAAAAGCATGCACAAAGTTGGAAAAATAGAGAAATAATAACACATACCTTTGTTGCTCAAATTCTCTAAATTTGTTGCTTGTTTCTCCTCACGAACTCTTCTTATGAAGACTAATCTATCCTCAGGCCGAGCAACAAGGTTGTTGGGTCTTTTTATGAAATAAAAACTTTGGAAGAGATGGAGAAGAAGTCTATGTGATAATGTACTTTTGAAGAGAATGTCATACATTCAAAGCTTCAATTTTTTTTTAAAAACATCATCAATCTCAAACAATTTGAAATGCATCCAATTTATAGGCCATTTCCAATTTATAGACCATCTATGCAACAACTAACTTGCTTAGCATGACACCTCAAAGTGGATAGATTAGTCTTCAAACAAATGTTCCAAAATTGATGTGTTTATGCATGTAGTTGGTGATTAACAATACCACTACTCAATTTGGATAAATCCACTTGTATTATTTTGTCATTTTAAAATTAATTTATAATTAATTTTAATAAACAAAATAAATTTTAATTAATTAATATTATTATTTAATTCTATATCAAATATTAATTAAATAATAAGACCAATCCCGATTTCTTAAACCGACTCATCACACATGTATCCCTATTCATGTTTTAGACCGATCCCATATTTAAATCACATTTAAATATGTTCAACTATCTTCCAAAATCGAATTTGAAACGCTTCAGATTCTTTTCTCTCATATTGTTACACGGCTTAATTCGAGCTAGCTAGGAGAACCTAAAGGACCTACAAATCATGAGCTCTAACGATACGAGATTAACCGACCAAACTCTTTAGCCAAACTAACCAACATTCGTTAACCCCCGGGGATTCCACTACAGCTCAAGGGTTGCACTTTCCTCACCGTAGATATATTCTTGTCCTCTTGATATAAGGATCATTAGTAAGTCGATCCTTCATAGGTCATTCGTAATTACAGCTGGGTCAAAATAATTGTTTTACCCCCGTAATTACATCTTGTTCCTCAAGTTCACTGATCCTCTAATGAACAATTGGTTTGTGGTCCAACCACCAAATCGAATCCCTCTCGGGCCAGTGAGAGGGTGGGTACCCTTGTTCAAGACCCGGAGTCGACAATTAAGGAAACAACATCTCTACTAATCCCTAAAGGCGGGTAGGAGTGAATTCCAACAACATCTCTACTAATCCCTAAAGGCGGGTAGAAGTGAATTCCATCTCGCAAAACTATGTTCCCAGCTACCTACCCGATATTATCCCCAAAGTGGTAGGCATATTGAGTCGTCGAACTCGGGCCACTTTCACCCATACAAGTCAAAGGATAAGCCCGAATAAACAGGAGTTCATAGTGTGCTCAGGATTAAGATCGAGTTACCTAGGTCATCATATGAAAAAACCAGTATTTAAAGTAAACAGGGTTATAAAGAAAGAGTGACGTGATTTCGCGGTTCAGTCTTATGCAAACTCATTGCATAGGACGCCCCCACTAGCGTGTCTCCACATGAACGATTTCGGATCACATCGTTTGTACTATACAAAGTGGGCCGCGTCCAATAGTGTCCCCAGGATAAGGTACCCAACCTTATCCGTATACTATAGATCGTTCTGGCTATTTACTTGAACTTGATCCACAATCATGTCACACATGAAGTTCAAATATACATCCTATAGCTATGGGTTCTTTGTTTATTGGAGTTTGGGTATAAGAAAACGCATTTCACTTTATTCAATAACAACTTTACTGAATAAATCTCAATAACAACTTTATTGCAAAATAGAATAAATATTCAGTTTACAAACCACGAGTTTTAGGACATAAAACACAACAAACTCCCACTTGGACTAAAACGACAAAGAAGTCTCACATGTTGAGCGAGAAAACTGAGATATCAATCATATCCTTGACTTTTCTCCCACTGTCCTACTGTACAGATCGCAGTCCTAGACTCACTAGGTGCCCCTCAAACACTTTAGCCGTGAGAGACTTTGTAAACGGATCAACAATGTTGTGCTTCGAGGCAATCTGCGTGACGATGACGTCTTCTCGTTGCACTATCTCCCTGATGAGATGATACTTCCGCTCAATATGCTTTCCACGCTTATGACTTCTTAGTTATTTGGAATTTGCCACTGCACCGTTGTTATCGCAATAAAGTGTGATAGGCAAGTTCATATTTGGAACGACTTCCAAAGCTTTCCAGAACTTCCTAAGCCATACAACTTCCTTCGCTGCTTCGCAAGCCGCGACATATTCATCTTCCATGGTGGAGTCTGCAATACAACCTTGCTTTATACTCCTCCATACTATTGCTCCTCCGTTAAGAGTGAACACTGATCTCGATGTGAATTTCCTCGAATCTTTATCGGTTTGAAAATCAGAGTCAGTGTATGCTGTAAGGATCAAATCCTTCGCGTGATGCACGAGCACATAGTCCCTCGTTCTCCGAAGATACTTGAGGATGTGTTTAACGACAATCCAATGATCATATCCTAGATTGGACTGGTACCTACTGACAATTCTCACTGCATAGCATATATCGGGTCGTGTACATAACATGGCATACATCAGACTACCGACTGCAGATGCATAGGGAATTCGTCTCATGTTCTCAACTTCTTGAGGTGTCTTAGGACACTCTTCCTTTGACAATTGAATTTCATGCCTGAAAGGTAACGAACCCTTCTTGGAATTCTTCATCGAATATCGTATGAACACCTTGTCGATATAAGATGCTTGTTACAACGCTAGAGTTTTGTTCTTTCGATTCCTTACGATTTGAATCCCTAAAACAAATTGGGTCTCTCCCAAATCTTTCATTTGGAATTGGGTCGCTAGCCATTGCTTAATGTCAGTCAGGAATCCTACATCATTCCCAATGAGTAGGTTATCATCTACGTATGAGACTAAGAAAGCTACAACATTATTGACTATTTTCTTGTAGACACAAGTTTCGTCAATATTCTGTTCAAAGCCATAAGATTTGATCGCAATATCAAACCTTATATTCCAGGATCTAGATGCTTGATTTAACACTTAAATGGATCGATTAAGCTTGCTAACCTTTTGCACTTGACCCTGAACAATGAACCCCTCTCGTTGAGCCATATAGATACTCTCTTCAAGATTGCCATTCAGAAAGGCTGTTTTGACATTCAGTTGCCAAATTTCATAATCATAAAACGTGGCAATGGACAAGAGTATTCTAATCGACTTTAACATGGTAACAGGGAAAAAAGTTTGTTCGTAGTCCACCCCTTCCCTCTGGGAATAATCCTTTGCCACAAGTCGAGCCTTAAAGGTTTGCACTTTACCAGCTTGGTCTCGTTTCCTCTTGTAGATCCACTTGCAACCGATAGGTCTTTCACTATCTGGTTGGTCTACAAGTTCCCAGACCGAATTGAAGCACATCGACTCCATTTCGAGGTCTATGGCTTTAAGCCACTGGTCCTTATCTAGGTCATTCATTGTCTGTTTATAGTTCAATGGATCCTCAACGCCATCATCAGGTATGACGACCTGAGTTTCTGTCAAACCCACGTAACGGTCTGTTGGGTTTTATGTCCTAAAACTCGTAGTTTGTAAACAATTGTGTTTGTAATCGTTCTATTTAGCAATAAAGAGTCATTGAGTTTTATTCAGTAAAAGAGTTTACTTGAATAAAGTGAAACGTGTTTGGATTAACTTGTACCAATAACTAACACCCTTGGCGAAGGCTGAGTACTTGAACCTCATGTATGACATAATTGTGAATCAGGTTCTAGTATACAGTCAAAACGGTCTATAGTATATGGTTAAGGTTGGGTACCTTATCCTGGTAACACTATTGGATGCAGCTCGCTTTGTATTGTACAAAACGAAGTGATTCGAATCGTTTCACATGGTGATATGCGAGTGTTGCGTGCTCAATGTGTAAATTAAAATGCAATGGTAGAGCATTCAGAACATGCAAGCATACATGGTCTTGTAGCAAGTAATAAGTATTTTTTCATTCGATTTCCCACAGAGATTTATTCTTAGCTACTAACGAAGTGAGATGTTAAGTGAGAAAGGGTGGTTTAAATGGGGTAGATTTGGGTTTAAAGTGCCTAACTATTAAGGAACGTGCGAGATATGAAAGCATAAACAAGTGCAAGTAAATAGGTAAACTCGAATGTAGAAGGAAAAGAATTGCGCAGACAGCAATTTTCTAGCAATGTTACTAACAGCGTTTTAAGTGTAAGGTGTGGAAACAAGGGCTACTAACGACTCCTCTATAGGTTTTTTCATACGATTCTCAAGCAGTAGATCAACTCATCATGCATCAAACTAACTCATTCTCATGTATCTTTCGATTTCATGCATTAGATCCTTTCGTTTACTCATGTCCAAGTAAGGCCTTAAGCATCTATTTATAACAACAAGTTAATGATTTGTACTGGGAAAACGCCTATTCCTAGGTCGGTTTCTGGCTACCATGAAAGGCTAGCATGAATGTATGACTCTGAACTCTTACTCCTTCCAGAGGTTAGGAGTTCTTTAGACAAAATGGATGGCCAATCGAAATTGCCCGTGGGATGAAGCTTACATACATTCAATACATTCGAAGCTATCCTACATGCTTGATTCACGTATTTCTACCTATAGACTTGTCCTTAGCATACCCTTATGTGGTTTAGTTACTCATGGGTGAAGAGAGAATGGAAAGAATAGATGGTGAAGACATGCTTAACAGAATGTAAATGGCAGAATAGAAGAAGAAGAACAGTAAGACAAGTGCGAAGTACTCAAATTAATTCTTTGATTCACCAAGGTTCAAACTAACAAGCAGCAACTTTAAAGTAACAAAAACTAAACAGAAGTAAACGAAACGATTTAGAGTAGCAAACATAAACGAATTACAACAGACAGCAACGAAAAGGGAAACAGAAAACAATGGAAAGCAGTAGGAAGCCGTAAACGTATGCGTGTGAACTCCTCGTCGCAAGCGCCTCGGATGAAGGACGAGGGTGAGCTTGATCGTGGATGAATCTAATCAGAAGAGAAGAAAGATCCTCTCTTCTTCCTCTCAGACTATCGATTCCACCACCTGAACCTCTCGCACCAACAACCGGAAGAGAAAACAAATGAGAAAATGCGTTGAGATAAGAGTCTACGCTTTCAAGTCTGTTTCTGTCCTTCCCCCTTGACCTCCTTTTATAGTATTTTGCAGGTACGATTCGGCCAAGGAGAACCATCCATCTTGAACAACAACACTCCACGTGGCAGCATGAGAAAAAATGAGCAGCTGAAAGATCGTAACAAACTAGAAATCGGTTAGACAACTTAAAAAATTTCACTTAAACATTGCTGAGACAACAATGTTTTCGCAATGTTTCAGCAATATGAAAATTTTAACTCTTTAGCTTTGTTTTTGGTTCTTTTCCTTTTCTTTTACACATAAGTCCTAATTCAGCTTCATTCTACTAATTCTCATATATAAGCACAAGTTTAAGCTAAATTCTACCAAAAACGCTTAAGAGTGTTCATCTTTCTATAGCAAATAAGTCCTAAAATAATCACTTTTGGAGACGTAACACACCCCCAAACTTAAGGTTTTGCTCGTCCTCGAGCAATATAAGGACTTTATTTGGGCTGTTATTACTCTCTCTAACTGCTTACTGACTTCCCTAAATTCACTATCTAAGGCATGGCTGTCCTGTGACACGCTTCTAAGTTTAAAACTAACTTCTCATTTTGCTTCTTCTGATTTCTCTCGCCTTATAATCCTACTGTTTTATTAACTCCCTACAACTGATCTATCTGCTTTGGTCATTAAGTTCATTGTGCAACTATCCCTAAGTTTTCAAACTCTTCCTAGCTTTACCCTAGACTCAGTACATGCTTCTAATGTTTCTCTTTTGAGCTGCCTAGGATTCCTTAGAGTCATGCCAGTCTTAGTATAAACCAGTGTTAGTAGTACATTTCATAGAACAACCTAAACCCTGGCATCACTACATTGGATATACATTCATCTCCCTAGTATCTTCCTCCGCTCTACATAACAGTGCATTGAGGTTTTGATCACCCATTTTTTGAAAACCATTTTTAACAAACCTACAAGCTACAACCATGTGCTTAGCTAATTGAGGATCAGAGTTCATTCACATAGGACACCTAAGCACATAAGCTATAACTCATAGGCATACACTCTTCTTCCTTGGTTTTTCTTTTTCTTTCCTTCTTTGGTAGGGCCTCTCCTTTGGTTGCCTTTTGATGCAATGCCACTTGTGGGTTACACACATGACACTGATTACTCAGCAACCTCAAGAGAGACACCACTCTTTATTCTTTTATCATTTTTTTTCAGTTCATCATTTTTTCAAAGAAGAAGAAGAATGCTTATGTTTAAGAGGGAGAGAGGAATGTTCCTAGGCCTAGGGCTGCCTCCCCCAAACTAAAACTTCTCATTGTCCCCAATGAGAGTCTGAGGTGGCACACCCCCCAAACTTGTCCTAGAAGCATCTAGTCTAGGGCAAAACAAGGAGAATCTAAAAGTCCTAGGCATAGAATGAACTTTCTTAAAGCAAATACATAGCAGCAGAATTTCGCAAAAACAGTATGTTAAGGTCTTAAAGAGATGCATGCTGGTAGAGCTACTTTTGGGGTACTCCAATTTCAAGCTGTCGAGGCTTGCCAAAATAACATTTATAATACCGAAACTACTAAGCTTTGCAGCTAGTGGTAACGGGTGTCGAACCACAGGGAACCTAAGTTATTTTCTCCTAGCTAATTTCTATTTGTCTTTTAACTAAAACTCAAAAGCAAACAAAAAGGGGGGTTTGACTAAATATAAACTAACGGGAAAAATAAATGCTAAAAGTAAAGAGCGGAAAAATAAAAGTAACACGTGCTCCTAATTCGAGTGTCGGGATTTATCTTGATGCGCTTAGTTCATAGGGATTCTAATTAGCAAGGTAATTCTATTTCATGCACACAAAATGCTTCGTCCCAAACGGGTCCAAAGCACCCCAAGAAATTAATTAGAGGCGTAAATTCTAATTAAACATGCTTCCTAATTAATCTAAGTTCATGACGCTTAAATCAATTAACAAACAGTAACGGGTACCATTGAGACGAATTAATCCTAGAACTAATTCGATTTATCCCTTAGTCTTAAGCCCGCCGTGAAAACGTTAATCAACTCATACCCCCACTGTCACTTGCTCGAATTGATTAGCCACGAGCTAGACTTTCGCTACTAAGTATTGAGGTTTGTCAAAAATCAATATTAGCCCACTAAGCATGCGTAACTAATTATGGACGTCACTCCTAATCGGAAAGGCAAGTTAGTCGTTCTTAATACAGACCAAGAGATGCAAGAGATAAATAAAACTAAGCTAGACATTCATATAAACCCTCCCTAAGCATCAAGATAACCCCTAAAACCCGAATTAGAGCACTTACCTTAGCTCCCCGTTGTGCAAATCAAGCGAAATCAATAATATTGGAGCTTTATTGAAGAAGTAATGGAAGAAATACAAGTTTAGAGCTCCCACCCGAGCCTAACAATGGTGGAGAAACCAAAATGGAACAAAAGTTGCGGCTAAAATCGGAGAAGAAAGGCTTTTAAAGTCGTCGGAGCGTCGAGACGCTAGGGCAGCGTCTCGACGCTGTGCCCTAAGTTGGCAGCGCGCGCGCACGGGGTAGCGTCGAGACGCTTGCGCGGCGTCGAGCGAGCGTCGAGACGCTGTCGCTCGACGCTTGCTCTCGGGTGCGAATTTCAAATATGCGCCTCAGACTTCGGAGCGACGAGACGCTAGGCCAGCGTCGCGACGCTGTCGGCGTTGAGTGAGCGTTGAGACGCGCGCGCTCGACGCTGGCGCTCGTCCATCTTCGAGAATCGTCGGGGCAGCGTTGAGCCAGCGTCTCGACGCTGCCGCTCAACGCTAGCTCTCGGGTTTGGTGGCCAACTTTTGCCTTCCAATGGCAAATTTTGCCATTTCTTCAATTCTTCAAGCCCCTTGGCTCCCGATGCGTCCATGAAGCTCTAAAACGTTACTTTTAGCCCCGAAACACGTCCTCGGACTTCTCGAGCTCTCAACCATGAATTTACCTATAAAGAGGGATTTTAATCAATATCGGGCATGGTTTTTAGCTATAATTAGGGAGTAAATAATAGCTCTATTTTGGAGCTATCACATGCTGAGAAATTTAAGGAACTAATTTAAACTATCAAAGGTGTACTAAGACACTCATCCAGCATGCTCACAGATAGACCATATATGAAAGTCAAGAAAACAGTAAGAGAGCAAAATTTAAACAGAACCAGCCTATCCAATCAGTCAGCCAATAGCATGCGAAACGTAACAAAAATTGCAGACTCCGCAAAAAATTCGCAATAAACCTACAGGACATATTTATCAGTGATCAAGGCCCCTAGCGTGCTATTTCTAGTCATCAAAAACTACTCAAAATAGGAAACTAAAACAAGCTAACTACTCAGATACCATCAACCTATACTAAACTATCCTAAACAAACAAAGGAATTAAAAACAGATCAAGTATTGGATTCAAACAGAATTCACAAAGTTAACGAAAAGCATGTTTTTTTTTCTTCAAGAGGGAACATAAGTACTCCCTCGAGTGCCCTTCAGACTGGCACTCAAACATCCTCATCCTCATCTCTCCTTTCCCTAGGAGGTGCCCACGGCTTCAACAAGTCAGTAGGGAAGGCAGGGAAAATGCACCCCAGCTGATCAGCCACATCCTTGTCTCGTGCTTGCGCATATTCAGCCCACTGCGCCATCTTGTGCTGCAGGTCCATTAAGCACGCCATGGATAGTGATTGAGCAGCAGCCAGGCCATCCAGCTCAAACTCCATGCTGCCCCTTCTTCGCATCCTCAGGATGGTGGGCAGCTCCAGATGGCCTGTGTAGGCCAACTGCTTCTCGTTTTTCTCCATTGGGACTCCTACACGAAGGCACAATTTAGTTATCGTGTTAGGGAAAAATAATTGACCCTTACCTTTCTTCGAGCAGTCGGCAATGGAGGCAACAATGACCTCACCAACGTCAATGATGAGACCCCTCATGATGGCGTACAACAGTAGTGACCTCCCCTGGTTTATAGTTGTCTCGTGGGTCACAGGGGAGAGGCGTCTGCGTACGAAAGAAAACCAGACGGTCGCCTTGTCGCGCAGGGTTGCACTCATCAGGGTGTGCTTCCCATTCCTTGACACTGCCCACGATGCTTCTGGCTTGCCAATTGTGTGCAGAGCCTCCTCCAAGACTGCCTCAGATGGCAGATCAATGATCTTGGCATAGTCAGAATGGGGGTATCCCTTGAGGCTGTAAGCCTCATTGATTGCATTGGCAGAGAAGTCCACCTCTACCCCTCTCACCGTGGACAAGCAGGCGTCAGGATGTGCGAGATTGTCGTAGAAATCATACACCATGTCGGTGTAGGCTGGGATTGGGGGTCTGCACAACTCTTCCCAGCCGTGGGTGATGATTCCTGCGCGCAAGAACTGCGGCAGATCAGCCAATGCATCAAGGAAACCCCGCTCGTGCAGGAGCTCCTTCTTTCTCAACTCAAGGCCCTTGACCTCTACTTCTTGCGAGATAAACCTCTCAGCTTGAGGTTCATCCTCGGGGTACATCTTCTTCTTCCCCTTCTCCTTTGCCTTCGCTGATTCAACAACCTCAACCTTCAATTTCTTTAAAGAAGGTTCAGATCTGTCCTTCTTCTTCTTGGCTCGTTTGGAGGCTTTCGGCCGTTTGGCTTTCACGATGACAGGGACCCTCTTCTTGAGGCGAGCCTTGGTGGTGATCTGCTGGAGGCAATCCCCCAACGTCTCATCCATCGAGTCTCTGCTTCCCCCCTCCACAGGGCTGTCTGGGCTGACTTCCCTCAAGGGGGAAAAGACTTCCTCGTCTTCAGCCGCCTCATCACTTGGCACCGAGTCTTGGTGCTCTTCAGAAGGTGCTTCGTGCTCGGGCGTCTGCGGAGAAGGCGATGGCTCAGGGCTCTGCCTAGCCGTCTCATAGGATGGGCTGCTACTCTCATGACTCTCCTCGGTGGGAGTCTTTTCTTTGATCGGTGCATCCCCGACTGCCACCTTCCACTTCCTCTTCTTGGGTGTACCCACTGGTTCAGACGGCCAGCAGGGATCTCCGTCACCACCTTCTACTTCTTTCGGCGCACCGGTAGCTTTGGAGGTCGTGCGGGCTGCGCAGCTTCGGCATCTGCCAAGGAAAGCAATGCCTCTCTCGCAGCTTCTTCTGCGTCAGGTGACTTCTTTTTGGGCGTGGAACGATCGGCCCGTGTGGATACCATTTTCGGTCTTGGAAGGTCTGGAGGTAGGAGATGCAGAGGAAGAAGAAGATCGAATTCTTGAAGTCCAACGGATGAAGAAAGCGTAAGGGGCAACGATGATCTAACGGCTATTTGTACTCGAGTGGATCCCAACGGCTCTATTCGGTTGCGGACTCAGCAATTCTACCGCAATTAAATAGCCTAGCCGTTGGAAGATTTTCTTGATTTAAATCGCAAGATTCAATCAACCAAATCTTGGATTTAGCCCGATCTTCCTCGTGGATTCTCTTCCCTTGCTTCAACCCCTTGATCTC
Source organism: Herpetospermum pedunculosum (assembly GCA_028017165.1). Taxonomy (NCBI): domain Eukaryota; kingdom Viridiplantae; phylum Streptophyta; class Magnoliopsida; order Cucurbitales; family Cucurbitaceae; genus Herpetospermum; species Herpetospermum pedunculosum. The sequence continues at coordinate 2,788,613 of JAPQWQ010000185.1, forward strand.
CTCTTTAAGATCTCTTGAAAAAAAAACTCAGGCATAGCCTTCTGTTGGATGAGCACAGTGGTCACTCATCCCCTCTCGATTTAATTCTTAAGCTTCAGATAAGAGGAAGGCCGAGAGTGTCTTCACATCTCCTTCCTCGTAGTAATGCTTCAATCGTGCACCATTGACCATAAACGGCTGCCCGTGCTGTAGGTTTCTAATCTCAATCGCACCATGAACAAACACGTTAGTTATCACAAAAGGACCTGACCATCTGGACTTAAGTTTGCCTGGAAATAATCTTAACCTTGAGTTGAATAATAAGACATGCTGGCCTTTCTTAAAGTCCTTAATCCTAAGTCTACTGTCATGCCAAATTTTAGTTTTTTTTTATACATTTTAGCATTTTCATAGGACATATGTCTGAGCTCATCTAACTCATGTAATTGCAGAGACCGCAATGTTCCTGCATCGATCACGCAATAATTCAGTTCTTTTAAGGCCCAAAAGGCTTTGATTTCTAATTCGAATAGTAAGTGACATGCTTTTCCATATACTAGCCTATAAGAAGACATACCTAAGGGTGTTTTATATGCAGTTCTATATTCCCACAGTGCATCATCACTTCATGCTCAACGACTATGATTGTTGCTACATAATAAATATTTCATTCCAAAAATAAACTACTCCTAACATACGAAATCTAAGCAAAGCATGATAAAATCCTAATTTAAGAGTTTAGGGATCAGAAATCTCCCTTGTCAATCTGCCTCATATGGATATTCTTCAATGTTTCGAGGCATCACTTCTGCTTCGTTAAGATACTTAAGTCTTGATTTACGGGGTCGGACATTCTGCCACACCTTGAAATTGTTGATTCTTTCCAAGAGACTGCATGTTATAACATCCCAAGGTTTGTACTTTTTGTGCGTTGATTTTGTTTCTACAACATTTGCTACAACATAGCTTTGATGCGATGGGACTTCTTTTTCTGGCACATCTCTTTCTAACTCCTTCAGCTGGAGCATTTGTGGTGGTGGTGGCTCTGCTCTTTCATTGGTGGAGAAGCTTGTTGCAACCTCAAACATTTCAAATTCTTGTTCCTCAAGCAGCGCATTAGTCTCTTTGGCCTCATCCAGCACGATTTCATTTTTCTCAACTTTCACCAACTCCACCATTTCATATGGAGATTCCATTGGATCACTCTTCTCAGATTCGAAGGTAACAAAGGATTCATCATCATAAAAATTGAACATCTGAGGGCATGGTGGTGGTGATTTTGCTATAGCAAGTAGATCTTGTAAGTCATTTGTGAGCTGGGCTAATTGCACATCCACTCTCCTCATGGATGCATCATTCCTTTCCATGAATTCTATCCATAGCGCCTCCAAAACGGGTGATAATTCTTCATTTGGAGTTGGGGCATAATGTTGATAGTCTTCATGTGGGTGGAACTCTTCATAATGAGTAACTTGCCCATGCTCTTCCCAAGAATTATTTGAGAGTTGCCACTTATCATGTTCACACATGTACGAATAATGGTTGTCATAGCTTTGTTGATATTGTCTCTCTTGATAATTCAATGTTGGGCAATTCTCCAAGTTATGATTATCCCCACAATAAGCACATGGCTGATAAAATTCTTCAAACTGTTATGGGCAAACTATTCCTCCATTTAAGTTTTGCAGCGTATTCATTTACTTTGTCGTACACATATGTTTTCCACCTGCAAAGTTTCTCTCTGTGCGAGTTGAGGTTTGGAAACTCATTCATAAACTAGCTTGATAGTACCTGAAAAGGAAATGAAAGAAGATTAGCTCCAATAGATATTAAGTTTTTTTTTTCTAAATTAACAAACTTCGTGTTTACTAAACAAAATCCCCGGCAGCGGCGCCAAAAACTTATTGCGTGCTCAATGTGTAAATTAAAATGCAATGGTAGAGCACTCAGAACATGCAAGCATACATGGTCTTGTAGCAAGTAATAAGTATTTTTTCATTCGATTTCCCACAGAGATTTATTCTTAGCTACTAACGAAGTGAGATGTTAAGTGAGAAAGGGTGGTTTAAATGGGGTAGATTTGGGTTTAAAGTGCCTAACTATTAAGGAACGTGCGAGATATGAAAGCATAAACAAGTGCAAGTAAATAGGTAAACTCGAATGTAGAAGGAAAAGAATTGCGCAGACAGCAATTTTCTAGCAATGTTACTAACAGCGTTTTAAGTGTAAGGTGTGGAAACAAGGGCTACTAACGACTCCTCTATAGGCTTTTTCATACGATTCTCAAGCAGTAGATCAACTCATCATGCATCAAACTAACTCATTCTCATGTATCTTTCGATTTCATGCATTAGATCCTTTAGTTTACTCATGTCCAAGTAAGGCCTTAAGCATCTATTTATAACAGCAAGTTAATGATTTGTACTAGGAAAACACCTATTCCTAGGTCGGTTTCTGGCTACCATGAAAGGCTAGCATGAATGTACGGCTCTGAACTCTTACTCCTTCCAGAGGTTAGGAGTTCTTTAGACAAAATGGATGGCCAATCGAAATTGCCCGTGGGATGAAACTTACATACATTCAATACATTCGAAGCTATCCTACATGCTTGATTCACGTATTTCTACCTATAGACTTGTCCTTAGCATACCCTTATGTGGTTTAGTTACTCATGGGTGAAGAGGGAATGGAAAGAATAGATGGTGAAGACATGCTTAACATAATGTAAATGGCAGAATAGAAGAAGAAGAACAGTAAGACAAGTGCGAAGTACTCAAATTAACTCTTTGATTCACCAAGGTTCAAACTAACAAGCAGCAACTTTAAAGTAACAAAAACTAAACAGAAGTAAACAAAACGAATTACAGCAGACAGCAACGAAAAGGGAAACATAAAACAATGGAAAGCAGTAGGAAGCCGTAAACGTATGCGTGTGAACTTCTCGTCACAAGCGCCTCGGATGAAGGACGAGGGTGAGCTTGATCGTGGATGAATCTAATCAGAAGAGAAGAAAGATCCTCTCTTCTTCCTCTCAGACTATCGATTCCACCAGCTGAACCTCTCGCACCAACAACCGGAAGAGAAAACAAATGAGAAAATGCGTTGAGATGGGAGTCTACGCTTTCAAGTCTGTTTCTGTCCTTCCCCCTTGACCTCCTTTTATAGTATTTTGCAGGTACGATTCGGCCAAGGAGAACCATCCATCTTGAACAACAACACTCCACGTGGCAGCAGGAGAAAAAGTGAGCAGCTGAAAGATCGTAACAAACTAGAAATCGGTTAGACAACTTAACAAATTTCACTTAAACATTGCTGAGACAGCAATGTTTTCGCAATGTTTCAGCAATATGCAAATTTTAACTCTTTAGCTTCGTTTTTGGTTCTTTTCGTTTCCTTTAACACATAAGTCCTAATTCAGCTTCATTCTACTAATTCTCATATATAAGCACAAGTTTAAGCTAAATTCTACCAAAAACGCTTAAGAGTGTTCATCTTTCTATAGCAAATAAGTCCTAAAATAATCACTTTTGGAGACGTAACAGCGAGCGAGTGCGTCCTGTGCAATGAGTTTGCATAAGACTGAACCGCGAAATCAAGTCGCTCTCTCTTTATAACACCGTTTACTGAAGAGACTGATCTTTTCATATGATGACCTAGGTAACTCGATTTCAATCCTGAGCTCACTATGAACTCATGTTTATTCGAGAGTATCCTTTGATTTGCACGGGTGAGAGTGGCCAGATCGCCAACTCAATAAGCCTACCACTTGGGGGATAAACTCGAATAGGTAGCTGGGGACATAGTACAACAAGATGGAATTCACTTCTAACCCGCTCTTCAGGGTTAGTAGAGAGGTTGTTTCCTTAATAGCTGACTCGAAGTCTTGAACAAGGGTCCACCCTCTCCTTGGCCAGAGAGGGATCTGATCTACTGGATGGTCCACAGATCAATTGTTCATTAGAGGTGTCCGTGGTACTTAAGGAACAAGATGTAATGCAGGGTTAAACAGTTTAAATGACCCAGCTGCGATTACGAACGACCTGTGAAAGATCGACTCACAAGTGATGGTTATATCAAGAGGACATAATATATCTATAGTGAGGAGAGTGCAGCCCTCAGACTATAGTGGAGTCTCTGGGGGTTTGACGAATGTTGATTGATTTGGTTAAAAGAGTTATGACCGGATAATCTCGTATCGTTGGAGCTCATGATCTGTAGGGCCTTTAGGTTCTCCTAGTTAGCTCGAATAAAGTGGCGTAGCAGTGCTATAGGGTAGAATTTGGAGAAATCCAAATTCGGGTATGTTGATCGAGGTTAAACATATTTAAATATGATTTAAATATGTAATTGGAGGAAGATGTATTTAAATATGATTTAAATACTAGACCGGAGAAAAATATGAATAAAGATTCATATTGGAAAAATCGGTTTCGGAAAATCGGGGTTTGTTTTATTATTTAATTAATATTTGATATTAAATTAAATAATAAATTAATTAATTAAAAAAGTTTTAATTAATTAAAATTATAATTATTTATAATTTATGCATGTTTGACATGTGTAACCCAGTATTTTTCCTTTAAATTTTTTGGATGATGATGCGTTTAGAGAATTTTCGATTCTCAAGCTTTGTAATCTATCCTAACTCTTTTCTCTCTCCTTGGAAGTCTCTCTCTCGATGGTGATGCTCTTCAATGGTTGAAGGAGCTCCATTGTTGTTGAGAGGTTGGAGATTTGAAGCTTTTGTGTTGTAAATTGAGGTGAGTTCTTGTTGTAGAATTCTTGATAGATTGAAGGTGTTCAATTTTCTTCCCTCAATTTAGTAATTCAATGGTAGAATTACTTGAGTATTGTTGAGATGAACTTGATAGACTTGATGAAGAGTTCATTATATTCAAGCTGAATTCATCTCCAAACTCAACACCTTTAGCTTCTTTTTCTTCCTTCTACTTCGTCTCAACAAACCCCCTTAGCTTAAGGAGTCCCACAACTCCGCTACTAAGCCCGAGGATACCCGGGATTTCTCTAAGGGTGGTCCTCGTCGTTTTCGTGTTGTGTTTGTGATCGACGGAGAGGTAGAGGACAAAGGGGCCGTAGAGGAGCTGAGGAGACGAGAAGACGAACATCAAGAAAAGGTAACTTTTCCCTTTTTCGCAAGTTCTGGTAAATTTACCAGTGGCAATTACCGGTTGGTATACCAACATTGCTTAGCGGTGGAAAATTTACTGGTGGCTTGTTTTAACGCGTTTAGCGTTGGCTCTTCGGTGAGATTTACCGGTCATGACTTACCGGTGGTCTCTTTACCGAAAGAGTTGACCGGTAAGTGTTACCGGTCGAAGGCTTATCTATAAGGTTTTACCGGTCTAAGCTTACCGGTTCATCTTTTACCAGTGTAAGCTTTTGAAGCTTACCGGTATGGATTTACCAGTTGAAGCTTGAGTAAGCTTACCGGTCCGGTTTACCGATGGTAGCTTGTGAAGCTTACCGGTATCTTTTTACCGGTGGCAAATTTACCGGTCGAGATCTTCGGTAAGTGTTACCGGTTGATTTTGCCAGTAATTTATCGGTCGAAGTCTTCTGTAAGTGTTTACCGGTTGGGTTTTACCGATTGATGTTCTTGGTCAACATTACTGGTTGACTTTTACCTGTCGGTAAATGAGATTTACTGGTGGCTTTCGGGCAGAGAGAAAATGCTAAGTGTTGGCTTATTTTCTCTCTCTCCCGGTTTGTTGCTTATTGATTTCTGAAGATCCTCAGCCAGTTTAGGCTTCTTCCGCTGCGCCTCTGGTTGTGTCGGGATCTCGGTTCCATCAATTGGTATCAAAGCATGCTTTAAGCTCTCAATTTGGAACAAATTGAGTCCTAGGTGGGTTGTATTTGATTTCTCTGCTTGGGTGGCTGAAGTGATATCGGTTTATGGCGTCTCATTTATTTCTTGTTCTTACTTTCGGTTTGTAATAGCCTGCGTATGTTAAAAGAATTAATATTTGGCTGAGAGTCTGTAATTCGTTGAGTCCTAGGCTGTTGTGGAGCCGAGAAGGTGAAAAAGAAAAGGAGCAAGGAGTCTCGGAGAAACTCGAAGAGTTCGAGAACCTAGATTGGGGTTGGAGAACAAGCGTGCAATAATTAGTATTGCGTGCTTGATGCCAAAAACCGAATCGCTTTAGTGTGTTTAATTTATTTAATGCATGAGATGTATGGTTTAAATTAACGCCCCTTGCTTGTGCACAGAGTATGCCATGTAGATTTCAAATCTCACCTTAGGTAGCATGTTGCATGCATAAAGTATGTTATAAATGTTATAATGTATAAGATGCATGCTTAATTCATGAGATTCAATATAAGAGTTATATTGGTTATGAATTAGGAGTTGTATGTTTAAGAGCATAATTGATATAAATGTTATATTGATTATGAAGTTAAGCATTCAACTTGCCATGCCTTAGTGTTGCATGTTTGAGAAGCATGTAGATGTTTGTTGTAGAAAGTCTAAGTTTTGCAAGGTGTTGTAAAATTGGATAGACTTTTAAAATCTATAACAAAGACAAAGAGCATGTTCATTTATGGTTAAATGTTTAGATCTCGTTAATTAGTTGAATAGGTCGATATCTCGTAAATGCTAAGGTTATGAGAAGCTCACCCGGTGAACTCCTGGCTAGGTTGGAGGATTTTGAATTGACGGATCACCTCCTACGTGAGGACTATCCGGTACTTGAGTAAAGTTAACCCGACTTTATGAGCATGCATGAGAGGTGTGAGGTTAGTAAAATGTTTATAACCTAGACATCTCAGGTAAAATGTTTGCCTAGACTTAAAGTTTTATTTACTTAGCCGGATAAAACCTGAGTATTTTACCCTAAACACCGTCTATAATACTTCGTAGATGTGTTGAGAAGGAATATATGATATATCTCTCTCCTGCTACGCACTCCCTATAGTTCACAACGTGAGAATTTTGTTCGGTCGTGTGATGTCAATAGGGCATACCCCAGAAGAGCGGTGTTTGCAACTTTCAATAGCAAGGTGAATGGAGCAAGTATTTATAGTAAGTGGGAGAAGCAAGTACGTCAGTACATCCTGCGGTCTCCTTCATTGGATTGAACCGTGAGATTCTCATGTTCCGCCTACAAGGTGTCCAAGAGTGGCACCAATCCCTACAGAGGGTTCTTCATGGGAGATTGAACATCTCAGTCACCATTTATGGATAAAGAAACACAGGGTCATTCCCAACTCTGACATTCTCTACGGTTGCACTGTTGGGGCCGTCCTGTGAATTCTAAAAATGGAGGGTCACAATTACGGGATTCGCTTAGGAGTTAGTAAATCCAGACTGAAAATGATAACTAAAATGCTATAGGAATATGAGTTATTCTGGCATTAGCATTTAGTCAAGAATGTCTTGATTTAGTAAAGGAGTGCTCGACTGCCCCAAGGTAGCGACCATTTTGACTTACTAAAGTATCGTTGCGAGTAAATAAAGAGTTTGAGTACTTTATTTACTGCTAAATATCTTAATTGGTTTAAACAGGTTAAAACCGTTTCACTAATAGATTTACATTCCTTTTTAGCATGTCGAGTTCTTTTATTCAGCTTTTAGCTTACGACAAGTTAACCGACGAGAACTACAAAACCTGGAAGTCGAACTTGAATATGATTCTTGTTCTTGACGACCTGAGGTTTGTCTTAACAGAGGATTGTCCTCACCTTCCTAGCTCGAATGCAACTCGAATAGTTTGAGAAACAGATGAGAAAAGTCAACTTACATTTATCTTGGATTCTCTTCTGAAGAGTTTTCTATAGTTCAGAACCTTTATGGTGATGAACAAGATAGAATATAATTTGACCTCTCTCTTCGACGAGCTGTAGACTTATTAGTATCTGCACACCTCATAAGGAATAGAGAAGGAGACAAATGTTGTCACTTCTAAGAAATTTCAGAAGGGGTTGGGGTCAGAGAATAAGTCTATGTCTACTTCTGTGAGTAATGAGAATATTCAAAAGAAGAAGAGTGTTTAAAGGAAGGATATAGCACCTGCTGTGACCAAGGTAAAATCTACAAACAAAGGAAAATGTTTCTATTGTAGTGTAGATGTTCATTGGGAATGCAATCGCCCAATGTACCTTGCAGAGAAACAGGCTGATTAAGAATGACAAGGTAAATATGATTTACTGATTGTCTGAGCATGTTTAGTGGAATATGATTGTCGTTCCTAAATACTTGATTCAGGAACCACTAACCATGTTTATTCTTTATTCAGGAAACTAGTTCCTGACAGTCGTGTTCTCAATGTGAGATGACTTATGAAGACATCATCAAAGTTGATTCAGTGGGAGCTATTTGAAGGTGTTGTATAGAAATAATTTCATTTTACTTGTAAAATGTAATTATTGTCTATATTTCTTGTTTACCTGAACAATTGTATACAATATCTTTTGTTTTTATAATGAATGGTTCATTTGGCAAAAGATGTATACTTATTTGTTCTATTAAACTAGATAACAACTTAAATGTGTTAAACTAACAATATATAGGAAAGCTATATTCAGATCAACAAAGGTTGTTGATCAGGCTGGTTCTTCTCAATAGTTGAGAAAGCCTCGATGCAGTGGGAGGGATGTAGGACAACCCAGTCTGCTAGATTGACTTGTCTAAAACTCAAGTTATCATACTTGATGATAACGTTGAGTATCCGTTGACCTTAAATAGTCGATGGATGATGTAGACAAGAACCAATGGCTCAAAGCCATGAATCTCGAAATGGAGTATTGTATTTCATTTCGGTCTGGGATCTTGTAGACCAACCAGATAGTGAAAGATCTATTGGTTTCCAGTGGATCTACAAGAGGTTGTGAGACCTAGCCAATAAGGTGCAAACCTTTAAGGCTCGATTTTCTGGCAAAGGGGTTTTTCCCAAAGGGAAGGGGATGATTGTGTATCAATTCTTTCCCTTGTTGCCACGTGAAAGTTTGTATAGGCTACTCTTATCCATTGCCTTGTTTTGATTAAATAAGGCAAGTGGATGTCAAGACAGTTTTTCAGAATGATGTTCTTATGAATCGCCATCTTGAGTAGAGTATCTATAAGGCTCAACCAGAGGTATTCATCATTCAGGATAAAGAGCAAAAGGTTTGCGAGCTTACCCAATCCATTTATGAATTGAAATAAGCATCTAAATCCTGAATTATAAGGTTTGATATGGTATCAAATCTTATGGCGTTGAACAAAGATTGATAAACCTTGTTTGACAAGTGTTTAGTCAATGTTGTAGCTTTCATAATCAGTTTGTTCCTGTAGTTTATGTCCTAATCATTGAGAATGATTTAAGATTCTCTTCTGGCAAAGTGTTGTTAATATTAACAAGGAGTTGTCAATATTCGATGTTGAATTCTGAATGAAAGGTATGGTACTCTTTAGGTTAGGAATTTAGTTGTCTAGGGAAATGGTTTCCTAAGACACCTCAATTGTTGAGGATTGGAGATGCATTCCCTAATGCATTTACATATCGGCAGTCAGATGTATGCCTTTTAGATACATGACCTGATATGTGTTATGTAGTGGAAGCTGTTAGTAGATAAAAGTCCAATTCGATTTGATCATTAGACTGCGGTGAAAGTTTTGTCCTAGTACGGAGAAATAGAATACAATTGTTGTATTGTTGATTCCTCTGTAGAAGCTAAATATGTTGCAGCTTATGAAGCAACAATTGTTAATAAGTTGAACTCTTGGTTAGTGCTATGAAGAGATGTGATGGTCACATAGAAAGCCTCACAACACTTCATGCTGATTTGTTTACTAAGTCTCTCACGACTAAAGTGTTTGAGAGACAACTAAAGAGTTTAGGGCTGCGAGTTTCTGAGTAGGATAGTGGGAGAAAACTTTGGATATATGATATCTTAGTTTTCTCATCCAGCATGTACACCACAACGAACGTTTTAGTCCAAGTGGGAGTTTGTTGGGTTTTATTTCCTAAAACTCGTAGTTTGTAAATAGTTGTGTTTGTAATCGTTCTATTTAACAATAAAGAGTTATTGAGTTTTATTCAGTAAAAGAGTTTACTGGAATACCTGTAAAGGAAATGAAAGAAGATTAGCTCCAATAGATATTAAGAGTTGGTTTTCTAACTTAACAAACTTCGTTTTCACTAAACTAAGTCCCCGGCAGCGGCGCCAAAAACTTGTTGCGTGCTCAATGTGTTGAAATAATTAGGCAATAAAAGAGATAGAGCACTCAGAACATGCAAGCATACATGATCTTATAGCAAGTAGTAAGTATATTTCATTCGTTTTCCCACAGAGACTTATTTTTAGCTATTCGCGAAGTGTTTTGTTAAGAAAGAAGGGGTGGATTTGATGGGGTAAAATTGGTTTTTAATTGTCTAATTTTTGCTGAATGTGTAAAGGGTAGTAACATAAACAAGAACAAGTCAAAGCTAAACTAAAATGAAAAGAAACGAAATTAATAAATGAATGCAAAGACAGCGAAACAGAATGGAAACTTAGACGGAATTGCGGAGACCGCAATTCTACCGCAATTACAATAACAGCGAAAGTGTGTAAATGGGTGAATTAAGGGCTACTAATGACTATCCTATAGGCATTTTTATACGATTCTCAAGCACTGGATCTACTCTCTATGCATCAAACTATCTCAATCTCATGTATCGTCCGATTCCATGCATTAGATTCTTTAGTTTACTCAACTCAAAGTAAGGTCTTAAGCATCTTGTTAAGGCAGAAAGATATGGTTTGTACTAGGGAAACGCCTATTCCTAGGCCGTTTCCTGGTTACCTTGAAAGGCTAGCATGATAATATGACTCTGAACTCTTACTCCTTCCAGAGGTTAGGAGTTCTTTGGACAAAATGGATGGCCAATCGAAATTGCCCGTGGGATGAAGCTTACATACAATCAATGTTCGAGAGCTATCCTACATGCTTGATTCACGTTTTTTAGCCTATGGAGTTGTCATTAGCATGCCCCTAAGTGACTTAGTTACTCATGGATATAGGGAGAACAGAACTAAAAGATAAAACAGACATGCTTAGAAGGGAAATGTGCTTAAAACAGTAAAGGAAAACAGTAGAATGTAAAGGAACGAAACTGTGAAATACTGAACTTTGCGTTTGATTAATTGATTGTTTGAATGAATATAAAAGATACTTAAAGTAAAGAACAGCAAGACAGAACACAACGAAATGAACTGAATGAACCACTAGAACAGAAACAACACAAGACAGAGTTTGTAAAGTAGAAATGAAGAACAGAAAGCAATAAAACAGCTCGAAATCTCGTTGCAGCCGTCTCGAATGAAGGATGAGAAAGGTCAGCCTTGCTTGGATGAATCCAATCGGGAGAGAAGAAGAATCTCCTCTCCTTCCTATCAGATTATCGATTCCAACAGCTGAGCTTCGCAAACCAGCAGACGACGAAGGAAAACTAGGAGAAAAGATGGACTGCGAGAAGACTTCTACGCTTTCGGATGATGTTTGAACCTCCGACTTTGACCCCCTTTTATAGTAGTTTGCAGGTGCGTTTGGGCCAAGGAGAACCATCAATCTTCAACGTCGTATATCAGAATGGATGGAGGAGAAAGAACGAATCCCTGAAATCACGGAATTTAACAGAAAAAGATCAGTCAACTTACGGTTTTCACTTGAATAATTGCGGCTTCAGCAATGTTTTCGCAATGCTGTCGCAATGCAGTTTTTTCATTCTTTTCCTTCGGTTTTTAACCCTTTTCTTTCCTATTGTACATAAGTTCTAATTTAGCTACCTTCTTCTAATTCTCATATTTAAGCATAGGTTTAGGCTAAATGCTATCAAAAATACCTAAGAGTGAACATCTTTCTAAGCTAATTAAGTCCTGAAAAGGTCACTTTTGGAGACGTAACACACCCCCAAACTTAAGGTTTTGCTTGTCCTCAAGCAAACTAAGGACTTCCCTAGGCTGCTGTTTCTTCCTCTTTAACCACTTGCTAACTCCCCTATATCCCTATCTATAGCACTGCTGTCCTGTGACACACTTCTAAGCTTAAAACTACCCTCTTATCTAGCTTCTTCTGACTTTGCCTGCCTAACACTCCTTCTGTTTTCATTAACTCCCTACAACTGATCTATTTGCTTTTGTCATATCATGCCACTATCCCTGAGGTTTCAAATTCTGCCTAGCTTTACTTCAGACTCAGTACATGCTTCTAGCTTTATTTTTAATGTGTCTAGGATTCCTTAGAGTCATGCCAGTCTTAGTATTAACGGTGACAGTAGTACTTTTAAAGAACAACCTAAACCCTGGCATCACTACATTGGATAGACATTCATCTCCCTAAACAACCCTACAAGTTACAACTTTGTGCTTAGCTAATTTGAGGATCAGAGTTCTTTTTAAATAGGACATCTAAGCCACAAAGTTATAACTCCTAGGTATACATTCTTCTTCCCTATTCTTTATCCTTTTTCTTACTTAGGTGGGGCCTCGCCTCTGGTTGCCTTTTGATGCAATGCCACTTGTGGGTCACACACTTGGCACTGATTATTTAGCAACCTAAGAGAAACCCCCCTCTTTATTTCATTTTTTTTTTTTTTCAGTTCATCATTTTTTTGTAAAGGAGAAGAAGAATGCTTATGTTTCTAAGGGAGAGAGGAATGTTCCTAGGCCTAGGGTGGCCTCCCCCAAACTTCAACTACTCATTGTCCCCAATGAGTGTCTGAGGTGGCACACCCCCAAACTTGTCCTAGAAGCATCTAGTCTAAGGTAAAACAAAGAGAATCTAAAAGCCCTAGGCATAGACAGAACATTCTAAAAGTAAATATCACAGCAGCAGAAATTCGTAAAGACAGGCAGGTAAGGACTTAAAGCTATGCATGTTGAGCACTTTTAAGAGGCTAATTTAAACTATCAAAGGTGTCCTATGACACTCATCCAGCATGCTTTGAGATAAGCTATATAAGGTAGTCAAGATAGCAGCAAAAGACAGAATTTAAACAGAACCAGCCTAGCTAAACAGTCAGTCAAAAACATGCATTTACTAATAAAAATTGCGGATTCTGCAATTATTTCGCAATAGATACAGAGCAGATATATCAGTGATCAGGGCCCCTATGCATGCTTTTTCCAGTCATTCAAGCTATACAAAAATGAAACTAAACTAATCTACCTATTCAGCTACCATCAGACTACACTAAACAAATTTAAACAGCAAAAATAAAGAATTAAAGACAGACCAAATATTAACTCAAAACAACAGAATTCACATGGTTCGACGAAAAGCAGTTTGATTATTATATATTTTTTTCTTTTAAGGAACAGAAATACTCCCTTGTCAATCTGCCTCATATGGATATTCTTCAATGTTTCGAGGCATCACTTTTGCTCCTTTAAGATACTTAAGTCTTGATTTACGGGGTCGGACATTCTGCCACACCTTGAATTTGTTGATTCTTTCAAAGAGACTGCATGTTATAACATCCCAAGGTTTGTACTTTCTGTGCGTTGGTTTTGTTTCTACAATATTTGCTACAACATAGCTTTGATGCGATGAGACTTCTTTTTCTGGCACAACTCTTTCTAACTCCTTCAGCTGGAGCATTTGTGGTGGTGGTGGCTCAACTCTTTCATTGGTGGAGAAGCTTGCTACAACCTCAAACATTTCAAATTCTTGTTCCTCAAGCAGCGCATTAGTCTCTTTGGCCTCATCCAGCACAATTTCATTTTTCTCAACTGTCACCAACTCCACCATTTCATATGGAGATTCCACTGGATCACTCTTCTCAGATTCGAAGGTAACAAAAGGTTCATCATCATAAAAATCGAACATCTGAGGGCATGGTGGTAGTGATTTTGCTATAGCAAGTAGCTCTTGTAAGTCATTTGTGAGCTGAGCTAATTGCACATCCATTCTCCTCATGGATGCATCATTCCTTTCCATGAATTCTATCCATAGTGCCTCCAAAGTGGGTGATAATTCTTCACTTGGAGTTGGGGCATAATGTTGATAGTTTTCATGTTGGGGGAACTCTTCATAATGAGCAATTTGCACATGCTCTTCCCAAGGATTATTTGAGAGTTGCCACTGATCATGTTCACACATGTACGAATAATGGTTGTCATAGCTTTGTTGATATTGCCTCTCTTGATAATTCAATGTTGGGCAATTCTCCAAGTTATGATTATCCCCACAATAAGCACATGGCTGGTAAAATCCTTCAAACTGTTGTGGGCAAACTCGTCCTCCAATTAAGTTCTGCAGCGTATTCATTTACTTTGTCGTACCCATACGTTTTCCACCTGCAAAGTTTCTCTCTGTTGCGAGTTGAGGTTTGGAAACTCTTTCATAAACTAGCTTGATAGTACCTGTAAAGGAAATGAAAGAAGATTAGCTCCAATAGATATTAAGAGTTGGTTTTCTAACTTAACAAACTTCGTTTTCACTAAACTAAGTCCCCGGCAGCGGCGCCAAAAACTTGTTGCGTGCTCAATGTGTTGAAATAATTAGGCAATAAAAGAGATAGAGCACTCAGAACATGCAAGCATACATGATCTTATAGCAAGTAGTAAGTATATTTCATTCGTTTTCCCACAGAGACTTATTTTTAGCTATTCGCGAAGTGTTTTGTTAAGAAAGAAGGGGTGGATTTGATGGGGTAAAATTGGTTTTTAATTGTCTAATTTTTGCTGAATGTGTAAAGGGTAGTAACATAAACAAGAACAAGTCAAAGCTAAACTAAAATGAAAAGAAACGAAATTAATAAATGAATGCAAAGACAGCGAAACAGAATGGAAACTTAGACGGAATTGCGGAGACCGCAATTCTACCGCAATTACAATAACAGCGAAAGTGTGTAAATGGGTGAATTAAGGGCTACTAATGACTATCCTATAGGCATTTTTATACGATTCTCAAGCACTGGATCTACTCTCTATGCATCAAACTATCTCAATCTCATGTATCGTCCGATTCCATGCATTAGATTCTTTAGTTTACTCAACTCAAAGTAAGGTCTTAAGCATCTTGTTAAGGCAGAAAGATATGGTTTGTACTAGGGAAACGCCTATTCCTAGGCCGTTTCCTGGTTACCTTGAAAGGCTAGCATGATAATATGACTCTGAACTCTTACTCCTTCCAGAGGTTAGGAGTTCTTTGGACAAAATGGATGGCCAATCGAAATTGCCCGTGGGATGAAGCTTACATACAATCAATGTTCGAGAGCTATCCTACATGCTTGATTCACGTTTTTTAGCCTATGGAGTTGTCATTAGCATGCCCCTAAGTGACTTAGTTACTCATGGATATAGGGAGAACAGAACTAAAAGATAAAACAGACATGCTTAGAAGGGAAATGTGCTTAAAACAGTAAAGGAAAACAGTAGAATGTAAAGGAACGAAACTGTGAAATACTGAACTTTGCGTTTGATTAATTGATTGTTTGAATGAATATAAAAGATACTTAAAGTAAAGAACAGCAAGACAGAACACAACGAAATGAACTGAATGAACCACTAGAACAGAAACAACACAAGACAGAGTTTGTAAAGTAGAAATGAAGAACAGAAAGCAATAAAACAGCTCGAAATCTCGTTGCAGCCGTCTCGAATGAAGGATGAGAAAGGTCAGCCTTGCTTGGATGAATCCAATCGGGAGAGAAGAAGAATCTCCTCTCCTTCCTATCAGATTATCGATTCCAACAGCTGAGCTTCGCAAACCAGCAGACGGCGAAGGAAAACTAGGAGAAAAGATGGACTGCGAGAAGACTTCTACGCTTTCGGATGATGTTTGAACCTCCGACTTTGACCCCCTTTTATAGTAGTTTGCAGGTGCGTTTGGGCCAAGGAGAACCATCAATCTTCAACGTCGTATATCAGAATGGATGGAGGAGAAAGAACGAATCCCTGAAATCACGGAATTTAACAGAAAAAGATCAGTCAACTTACGGTTTTCACTTGAATAATTGCGGCTTCAGCAATGTTTTCGCAATGCTGTCGCAATGCAGTTTTTTCATTCTTTTCCTTCGGTTTTTAACCCTTTTCTTTCCTATTGTACATAAGTTCTAATTTAGCTACCTTCTTCTAATTCTCATATTTAAGCATAGGTTTAGGCTAAATGCTATCAAAAATACCTAAGAGTGAACATCTTTCTAAGCTAATTAAGTCCTAAAAAGGTCACTTTTGGAGACGTAACAATGATCCACATATCAATTGTTCATTAGAGGTGTCAGTGGTACTTAAGGAACAAGATGTAATGCAGGGGTTAAACGATTTAAATGACCCAGCTGTGAGTACGAACGACCTGTGAAGGATCGACTCACCAATGATGGTTATATCAAGAGGACATAATATATCTACAGTGAGGATAGTGCAACCCTCAGACTATAATGGAGTCTCCGAGGGTTTGACGAATGTTGATTGATTCGGTTAAAAGAGTTTTGACTAGATAATCTCGTATCGTTGGTGCTCATGATCTGTAGGTCCTTTAGGTTCTCCTAGTTAGCTCGGATAAAGTGGTGTAGCAGTGCTATAGGGTAGAATTTGGAGAAATCCAAATTCGGGTATGTTGATTGAGGTTAAACATATTTAAATATGATTTAAATATGTAACTGGAGGAAGAAGTATTTAAATATGATTTAAATACTAGACTGGAGAAAAATATGAATAAAGATTCATATTGAAAAAATCGTTTTCGGAAAATCGGGGTTTGTTTTATTATTTAATTAATATTTGATATTAAATTAAATAATTAATTAATTAATTAATTATTTTTAATTAATTATAATTTATGCATGTTTGACATGTGTAACCCACTATTTTTCCTTTAGAGTTTTTGGATGATGATGGGTTTCGAGAATTTTCGATTCTCAAGCTTTGTAATCTATCCTAACTCTTTTCTCTCTCCTTGGAAGTTCTCTCTCTCGATGGTGATGCTCTTCAATGGTTGAAGGAGCTCCATTGTTGTTGAGAGGTTGGTGATTTGAAGCTTTTGTGTTGTAAATTAAGGTGAGTTCTTATTGTTTCAAAGAGAGAAGAGAAATGAGAATGCAACTACTATATTCCATTCAATAAAATCTGACCTTAAATACACTTTCTGAATGCTAAAATAGCTTAGTTAACTCCATAAAAACAGCCACTAACTCCACTAACTCTAACTCCACAAAAATAGTCATTTACTCCACTAACTCTAAATATATCAACACTTACCCCACTCACTTCAAATATAGTAATTGGCTAAAATTAGACTTGTAGCTTTGAGTTAACTAACAGACTCCTCCTAACTCAAAGGCTGCAAACATTTAACTTGCTTATAACACAGCTACACACTACTTCTCTCATATACCTCACTCAGCATTCTAGTCCCTCTAACTGGTCCAGCATCAACCAGTCCATCAATATCCAGAGAAACTTCTTGTTGCTTCACCTCTTCTTCTTTTGTCCAGTCCCACTTCTCATCATTAAAGAATTGAACATCTCTACTAATCACCATCTTCTTTTTGTGAGGTTGATAGATCTTGTATGCTTTGGACATCATGGTGTAGCCTACAAAGATTCTTTGTTTTGCCTTTTCACTCAACTTGTCTATCTTCTCCTGTAGAACATGAGAAAAACACAAAGAACCAAACATCTTCAAATTTTTCAGTTTTGGTTTAGCATTAAACCAAACTTCATACAGTGTCTTCTTCTCCAATACCCTTGTAGGTAGTCTATTCAATAAAAAAACTGATGTATTTGCTGCTTCAGCCCAAAACTCCTTTGACAAGTTCTTCTCATGCAACATGCATCTTGTCATGTCCATAATACTCATGTTCTTCCTCTCACTAACTCCATTTTGTTGTGGAGTATATGGAACAGTGAGTTGATGTTCTATTCCAACTTCTTCACAAAAGGTTTTGAACCTTTGTGACGTGTATTCAGTCCCGTTATCGGATCTTACCACCTGAATCTGACAACCACTCTGATTCTCAACCCATATTTTAAACTTCAGAAACACTTCAGCTACTTCAGACTTATGCTTCATGAAGTAAATCCAACACATTATGGTATAATCATCAATAAAGATAATGAAATACCTGTTACCATTGAGTGAGAGACCACAAGTCAGTGTGGATGAGCTGCAACTTCTCTGTTGCTTTCCAAATTGACTTCTTGAATGGCAGCCTCGTTTGCTTCCCTGTCAAACAAGATTTGCAGTTTGCTTTCAGCTCCTCGAGAACTGGTAGTCCAACTGCCATCTCATTCTTCTGCAAATACTGCAACCCCTTCTGATGAACATGCCCCAACCTCTTGTGCCATAGCTCAGTGTCACTCACTTGACATTTGAAATCTATTTGTTCCTTCTCGAGTGGATCCAATAAGAAACACTTGTCCTGCATTTTTATTTTGAACAACTTATTCCCATTGGAATCGAAAATAAGACACTTTCCTTCTTCAAATAACACTTTGAATCCCTTCTCTACTAGTTGACCAACACTTAACAAGTTTTGATCAATCTCTGGAACTAGGAGCACTTCAGTAATCAACTTGGTTCCTGCACAACTCTCTATTGACACTGTGCCCCTCCCCTTCACTTCTAGATACTCCTCATTCCCTATCTTCACCCTTGACTTGAATGACTTGCCAGGTCCTTGAACAACTCCTTGTCACCTGTCATGTGATTGGTACACCCACTATCAACCAACCAACTGTCACATTGAGTGACTGATGAGAAACAGGTAGCCACAAAAAGTCGATCTTCTTCTTGTTGTACTGCAACATGTGCTCCTCCTTGTTGTTGAGATCCCTTACTGAATCTCCCAATGTGCCCCATTAAATGACACCTTCTACACTTCACATCTGGCCTTCTCCAGCATCTGAAGTGTGGATGATTATGTTTCCCACAGTGCTTGCATGCACTGCCCTTGCTGAAACCTGCACTTCCATCTTCCTTTACAACATAATCTGAGCTACTGCTGCCAATTTCCTTTCTCCCTCTCCACTTCTTCTCTCTTCCACCTTCTCCTTGTTGCATTCTGACTTTCAGTGCCCCCTCAATGTTTCCTTCTTGCCTCATCAACCTCCTCTGCTCTTGTGCTTGCAAAGCACTTACTAACTCTATCACCTTGAGTTTAGAGAGGTCTTTGGTATTTTCTAAGGAAGCAATGGTTGCTTCATATTTCTCAGGAACTGAAACCATAATTTTCTGAACCAATATATTGTCAGATAAATCAGTTCCTAATGCTCTTGCCTTGTCGGCAATCGCAATCAACTTGTCTGAGTATTCTTTAATGGACTCAGAATCCTTCATTTGCATTCTCTCGAATTTCCCTACCAAGTTCAACACTTTCATGCCCTTGATCCTCTCATCACCTTCATACTCACCTTTGAGGAAGTCCCATATCTCCTTTGCTGACTTCAAGGCCATAATTCTGTTGAATATGGATGAAGACACAGCTGCATATAGGCAAGCTCTAGCTTTTGCATTCCTGGTGACCCTCTCCTTGTGAGTCTTGATCTGGTTGATTGTTGAATTATCGGTAAGTGCAACAACCTTATAGTCGCTCTCAACTGCTTCCCAATAATCACAAGCCTCCATGTAGGCTTGCATTTTGATAGCCCATGCTTGGTAGTTTTCGTCATCTAACACTGGTGGAGCCAGTGAAGAAAGACCGCTTGATCCTGACTCCATTTCACTCAATTCTCAAAAGTGTATCACTTGGTTTCTCTAAGGGATATCTTACTAACTCTCACTCGCAGGCCCCTTAAGAATTTAGCTCTGATACCACTGTTGTTTCAAAAAGAGAAGAGAAATGGGAATGCAACTACTACATTTCATTCAATAAAATCTGACCTTAAATGCACTTTCTAAATGCTAAAATAGCTTAGTTAACTCCATAAAAACAATCACTAACTTCACTAACTCTAACTCCACAAAAATAGCCACTTACTCCACTAACTCTAAATATATCAACACTTACCCCACTAACTTCAAATATAGTAATTGGCTAAAAATAGACTTGTAGCTTTGAGTTAACAAACAATTCTTTTTTTGTAGAATTCTTGATAGATTGAAGGTGTTCAATCGTCTTCCCTCAATTTAGTAATTCAATGGTTGAATTACCTGAGTATTGTTGAGATGGACTTGATAGACTTGATGAAGAGTTCATCATATTCAAGCTGAATTCATCTCCAAACTCAACACCTTTAGCTTCTTCTTCTTCTTTCTTCTACTCCCTCTCAACAAACCCGCTTAGCTTAAGGAGTTCTACAACTCCGCTACTAAGCCCGAGGATACCCGAGATTGCTCTAATGGTGGTCCTCGTCGTGTTCGTGTTGTGTTCGTGACCGGAGGAGAGGTAGAGGACGAGGGGGCTGTAGAGGAGCTGAGGAGACGAGAAGTCGAACATCAAGAAAAGGTAAGTTTTCCCTTTTTCGCAAGTTCTGGTAAATTTACTGGTGGCAATTACCGGTCGGTATACCGGTATTGCTTACAGGTGGGAAATTTATCGGTGGCTTGTTTTAACGCGTTTAGCGTTGGCTCTTCGGTGAGATTTACCAGTCATGACTTATCGATGGTCTCTTTATCGAAAGAGTTGATCGGTAAGTGTTACCAGTCGTGCTCGACCGGTTTATCGGTAAGAAATATTGTGAAAATTTTATACCGATATACGGGTCGAAGGCTTATCGGTAAGGTTTTAACGGTCTAAGCTTACCGGTTCATCTTTTACCGGTGTAAGCTTTTGAAGCTTACCATTATGGATTTACCGGTTCAAGCTTACCGGTAAGTGTTTATTGGTTGAAGCTTGAGTAAGCTTACCGGTCCGGTTTACCGATGGTAACTTGTGAAGCTTACTGGTATCAGTTTATCGGTGGTAAATTTACCAGTCGGTATTTACCGGTCGAGATCTTCGGTAAGTATTTTCGGTTGATTTCTGCCCGTAATTTATCGGTCGAATTCTTCGGTAAGTGCTTACCGGTGGACATTTATCAGTTGGGTTTTACCGGTTGATGTCCTTGGTCAACATTATCGGTTGACTTTTACCGGTCGGTAAATGAAATTTACCGGTGGCTTTCGGGCAGAAAGAAAATGCTAATTGTTGATCTATTTTCTCTCTCCCAGTTTGTTGCTTATTGATTGTTGAAGATCCTCAGTCAGCTTAGGCTTCTTCCGCTGTGCCTCTGGTTGTGTCGGGATCTCGGTTCCATCACGGTCGAGTTGTCTAACATCCCTCCCACTACGTCGAGGCATTCTCAACTCTTGAGAAAGACCAGCCTGATCAACAACTCTTGTTGATCCATCTGTAGTTTTTCCGGAAAGTTCGGTCAAAACAATTTTGCTCGAAGACCGATGATCTCTCATGTGGTCTTCCTGTAAGAACTTGACATTTGTCGACAGAAGTACCTTGTCCTCTTGAGGATCGTAAAACATACCACATTTTGTTTCCTTGGGGTATCCTACAAATATGCATAACTTTGAATGTTGTTCCAATTTCTTTGGATTGGGCACTAGTACATGTGTCGGACATCCCCAAATTCTGAAGTGACGTAAACTACCTTTACGTCCTCTCCATAACTCATAAGGTTTTTCTGAAACACTCCTAGAGGGAACCATGTTCAAAATATATGCAGTAGTCTCTGCCGCATATCCTAAAACGAACTAGGCATCTGAGCATAGCTCATCATAGATCGAACCATGTCTAACAGGTTTCTATTTCTCCTCTCTAATACATCGTTCTGCTGAGGTGTACCTGACGCTGAGAGTTGGGATACTATTCCATATTCTATCATATAGTCTTGGAATCTCAAATCCATATACTCTCCACATCGATATGATCGAAGTGTTTTAATCGTTTTACCTAATGAGTTCTCAACCTCTTACTTATACTCCTTGAACTTTTCAAGAGTTTCGGACTTATGATGCATTAGGTAAAGATAGTCGTTCCTTGAATAATCATCAATGAAACTGATAAAATATTCATTCTCTCCTCGTGCTTTGACATTCAAAGGACCACAAAGGTCTGAATGCACGAGTTCCAGAGGTTCTTTGACCCTATAATCTTTTTTTTTTCTTCAGAAAATGATCGTTTGGTCATTTTTCCCTCAAGACAAGATTCACATGGTGGTAAAGAGTTGTCCTCTAACCGATTTAGGTGACAACTCTTAACCAATCTCCCAATCATATTGAGATTAATGTGGCCTAGTCTCAAGTGTAAAAGATGGGTACTTGGAGAAAACTTCTGCCTTTTATAATTGAGTCTCAGTTTTTTTAAACATCTCGGTGTTCAAAATAGCTTTCGCCTCAGTTGGTCTTAACATATACAAGTTGTTTTCAAGTTTTGCAGAACATACCCGTACACCTCTTTCGCTAATGAACGCTTCATTAAACTCAAAAGATACTTTATACAAATGTTCAAGCAAACAAGAGATAAATACAAGGTTCCTCTTAAAACTGGGAACCAAGAGTACATTTTCTAATAAAATGAACTTATCTCTAAACAACAACTTCTGTAATGTCCCACATTACCATTAAAGGTATTTTCATAATTTTTTATTGTTGTTTGTTTGATATGATTATTATAACTAGGGAAGTTCATTTCATATATTAATAACTTATTGAATTTTTATTTAGTTATTTATCCCTTAGGAGAGTCAAATGTTTATCCATAAAAAGTTAATTAACTAAGAATGTAAATTTAAATTGGAAGTATGATATGTGGTTACTTATAAGTATAGTGAATTGTAACTTTTACCATAAGTTGTATTATTTTATAAAATATTTTACTACAAGGTAATAAAAGAAGTGAAAATATAATTCTTGACATTTACATTCCATCTTTTATCTTAGTCAAAGTACGTAGACAAAAGAGGAGAAAAATAGTCATCTCACTTATTAAGTTCTTTAATCTTAGTAAGTTTTTCTTAAGACATCTTTTAGACTTTCACCCAAGGGTAGTTAGAAATTTATGTGGGTGAGTTGAAGAGCCAAAGGAAATGTTGTAAGACCTCTTGGATGTTCATACAAAGAGAAGGGGAAACAATTGGTTGCTTCAAATTCCAATGAACTTTATTCTTAAGTTCTATGTGTTCTTTCATTGTCATTCCAAGATTGTCTAAAGAAATCTCCAAGGTTTTCTCTCTATAACCTATTATAATGTTGTAAATCTCATATTTGAGAAAAGATCACTTGTTTTCCAAGTTGTTTCAATTGTTGTTCTTGGATTTTACACGATCGTTCATCGGTTGCACCAAATCGGTAAGAAATGAGTTGTTTTCCATCTAGTTTCGTAGTCAATTTTTTCTTGATATTTTTCATAGATGCTAAACATGTTCATACCTCTCTTTTCTAAGGTATTCCAGCATCATTTGAATCTAATTAGTTGCTGAAAATTTTCTTCCATTCATCGTTTACGGTAGAGAGGAAAAACACATCAACTGTAAGCCTTTTTTTCCCTGTTGTTTGAAATCGTTTAGGGGTTCTCATGAGAAATTTTAGGTGTTGTTTTAGATCTAAAAAATGTTGATTTGGGGGCTGAAAATCAGAATTAAAATGCTTAAAAAACTATCTTTAAAATTGCTCTAAAATGATGTTTATCGGTTTACGCTATTTCATAGTTTTAGCTCGAACGTGATTTATATAGAAGTTTAAATGCATTTGTTTTGAATTTTTTTTATCATGTCCAATAGCATAAAGTAAGTTTAAACATGTTTTTAAGGAGTTCAAATTAACTTTCATGAATATATTTTCATAAGGCTAAAAATCGGCAAAAACTACTACAATTTGTGTTTTTAATTTTTTTATAAATTCTATGAAGTAGTAAATTATTTTAATGTATTTTTTTTTATCTATAAATCAAAGCTTAATATGATTACAAAAAGTATCTTATGAGTTTTGAATTTTAATTTTATGATTAATATTAACTATGTGAATTAATATGCAAATTAGGCTAGCTAGTAAAGTTAGTGTGTTTTAGCTAGTGGATGAAGTTTCTTTAGGAAAACTAAATTTAAGTTAGACCTAATTTAATTTGTATCATATGTTATTTAGGAAGCTTTAAAGGATTTAGATTTGAAGCTTGAGGTAAGTGGACTCTATCATAAGTGACCGAATTGATTGTTGTATTGTATAATTGTGATGTTTGATTAATTGTTTTATTGTGGTATTGATTGTAAGTGGGTTCTATTATATTGTTTGAATATATGCTTGATTGATTTTTTATTTTATGATATATGATGTTATGCAAAGTATGTTATGTCATGTTATTTTTTTGTATGTTTTGATGCTACACATGATCTATGGTTACTATGATTAGTTAGTGAAGCATGCTTAGGTTGAGTAGGACATATATGTGTGTTACATTACATTTATGGAGTCAAGTAAGTAGAGTCATGGAGTTAGGGAAGAATATGTTATGTATGAAATACCCAAATTAAGCAGTTATGTTATGCAGCTAGATGTATGATATGACAAGTATGATTTCTGCTAACGGGTTGGGCCATAGGAAACAAAATTAGTTCATGTTAATGATATTTATAAGGAGCAATTACCTTGTAAATATTACATGCGGAATTGACGGTCATGGTATGGGGTATTTCTGCTTAGCATGGCGCCAAATCAAGGATATAAGCAGTGACGGATCCAGAATTTTTGTCAGGGGGCTTAATTGAAGATGTCCATAGGGCAGGACGGGTCGAGATGGCTTCCATGCTCGGCACACTTCATTTTTTGTCCCTACAAAAATTTTCGTAAAAATTGGGATCTCCGTGGAGATTTTTTTTTTAATATTAAATAATGTAATTTGTTTTTATTTTTATTTTTAGAAATTTTGTATTAAAAAAATTACATTTGAAGAAGATAAAACTTTTGAATTTCCTTTAAAAAAAAATTGATAGAGGTTTAAGTTTAAGATTTTTGTTTAGATTTAAATTTAGGATTTATTATATATATATATATATATATATATATATATATATATATTAAAATTAAAGAAATGGGGTGTGAACGATTCACGATTATTTTTCCTTCTCACTCCATCCCTCATTCATGGCCTAAACAATTTTTAAGTTTATTTTAAACTAAATTGTTACATACTAAAGTTTAAAACATTAAATTGTTACAAAATTGAAAGTATAGGTGGTTACAAACTAAAATTTATAGAAGGTTCCTTATGATAGGAACCACTTACAAGATATTTTTATGCTACTTTCTCGTGGTTTTATATTTTTCAGATAACCCTGTAGATGATGGTGAATTCATCGAGGATGATCTTGGCATTGAAGAGGAAGAACCATGAGATGTGCCCAAATTTTTAAGTTTAATTATTTATGATCACAACTTTAGTTTATGTTTATTTAATTTATAGACAATGTTTTATAATTTCCACTGCTACAGATAAACTTTAAGTTTTATTTAAGTTGTTAAGATTTATGATTATGGAAGGACAAAGTTTTATTTAAAAAGAAAATTATGAATAATTATCTCATTTTAAGTTAATTAAATATATATATATAATTTGGGGTGATTACAGTTGGTATCAGAGCAATAAAATCCTATAGACGAGCTTATAATATAAGCTGTAAAATATGTAGATGTTTAGGCAAAGTAAATCAAATAGTACTTAGAATAAAGTAGGGCTTGTCTCATGCTTCGACTTCGACAATGCCAGGTATTATTCTACATATTCTTTTGTTGATTTACTTTCTTTATTTCATGATATAATGGTAATTTATTTTTTGTATATTTATCTTTGGACTTGGTATAAGATGATCCTTGAGAAATTAGCTAGGCGTAGCAGATGTTTGACTTTGTACGACTCGATATTAGTTCTTAGTTTTATGATGTTTTTATTTAATAAAAAAAAAACATTGATACTTTGAATTTAGATTAAAAAAAAAAGTACTTATAAGGTACCATTATAGATATGCCTCCAAGGAATCAAGGTGGTCGTGTGAACCCTACTCTGGGTCTAATCATTCATGACTGTGGATCAAGTTCGAGTGATAGCCATAATAGTCTATAGTATAGGGATAAGGTTGAGTACCTTATCCTGGGGACACTATTGGACGCAGCCCACTTTGTATAGTACAAACGATGTGATCCGAAATCGTTCATGTGGAGACATGCGAGTGGGGGCGTCCTATGCAATGAGTTTGCATAAGACTGGACCGCGAAACAAGTCGCTCGTTCTTTATAACTCCGTTTACTGTAAAGACAAACTTTTCCATATGATGACCTAGGTAACTCGATCTGAATCCTGAGCACGCTATGAACTCCTGTTTATTCGGTCTTATCCTTTGACTTGTATGGGTGAGAATGACCCGAGATCGCCGACTCAATAAGCCTACTATCTTGGGGATAAGACCGGGTAGGTAGCTGGAAACATAGTCCTGCGAGATGGAATTCACTCCTACACGCCTTGAGGGATTAGTAGAGAGGTTGTTCCGTTAAGTGCAGACTCCGGGTCAATAACTAGGGATCCCACCCTCTCATTAGCCCGAGAGGGACTTGGTATAGTGATGAGATCACATACCAATCGGTTTGGTGGTTGGACCACAAACCAATAGTTCATTAAAGGATCAGTGGGACTTAAGGAACAAGATGTAATTACGGGGGTAAAACGGTTATTTTGACCCAACTGTAATTACGAACAGCCTGTGAATGATCGACTTACTGATGATGGTTATATCAAGAGGACAAAAATATATCTACGGTGAGGAGAGTGCAACCCTTGGACTTTAGTGGAGTCTCTGAGGGTTAACGAATGTTGGTTAGCTTGGCTAAACAGTTTGGCCGGTTAATCTCGTATCGTTAGAGCTCATGATCTGTAGGTTCTTTAGGTTCTCCTGGCTAGCTCGGATTAAGCCGTGTAACAATATGAGAAAAAAAAAATTTGAATTTATTCAAATTAATTTTTAGAAGAATGATGGGCATATTTAAATATGGGATCGGTCTAAAACGTGAATAGGGATTCATGTGTGATGATTCGGTTTAAGAAACCGAGATTAGTCTTATTATTTCATTAATATTTGATATTGAATTAAATAATAATATTAATTAATTAAAAAGTTTAATTAATTAAAATTTATTTTGTTTATTAAAATTAATTATGAATTAATTTTAAAACGACACAATATTACAAGTGGGATTATCCAAGTTGAGTGGATTTATCCATGTCAAGTGGAGTTATCCAAGTTGAGTGGGATTATCCAAGTTGTGAAGTGGATTGTGAATCACCAACAACATGCATAAACTCATCAATTGTTGAACACTTGTTTGAAGACTAATCCATCCAATTTGAGGGGTCATGCTAAACAAAAAGTTTGTTGCATGTGAATTGCCTATAAATTGGATGAAGTTCAAATGGTTTGAGGTTGATGAATTTTCAAAGAGTTTGAATATTTGGATGAGCATGAAGTGTTCATGTTACTTGAGAAATTACAAAGCTAAGTGTTAGATATTTCTCACAAAATCCTCATCACTTTCATCTTCCCATCTTCTTCTTCCAAACTTTTTCTTTCATAAAGAAGTCCCACCACTCCGTTGCTCGGCCCGAGGATAGCGGGACTACCGGAGGTGGTTCTCGAAGAGTTCGAGGGAAGCTTCAAAGGGTTCGTGAGGAGATTCGAGCATCGGAATAGAAGTTTTTAGAACTACAAGATGTAAGTGTTCTAATTTCTTTTATTTCTAGTTTTGAGCATGTTTCTAGTTTAGCTTAATTGCTGAAATTAGAGTGTCAATGATCCGACTCGCTTCCACTGCGCTACATGCGCTCCATCAAATTAATGGTCCCTCACGTATACCTGCTTGTATTAGATCAAGAGTGCTAGAAATATACAGAAATACAACATCAAATCGGTTTTATTGAAGCCATAAATGTAGGAGGGAGGTTCGGAAAAATATCTTAATGGTTGGGGGTTGAATGTGAGTTGTGACGTTTTTTCCATTCCTAAAATAAATAAATTTGGTTAGTTGAATTAACAAATCAGTTGGGTGGCAGTCTTGTAAATAGGGTGATCTACAAAGGGCATATTAGGTATAACACATCTTCTCTTTCCCTCCCTATAATCTAGTTAGCTATGGGATATAAATACTAAAATAAGTTAACTATATTTCATTACGATTATTTTAAACTAGCTATCAATAACAATTCCCCTTTGTGGGAATGCCTTGAATCTGTTATGAGGCAGAAGGAAAAATCTGTTTTCGGCTTTGGCCCATTTTGTATTAGACCATTAGAAGGGTGTCATATAAAAACCTTCTAATGACTTCAGCCGTCCCTATCTGTTCATTTGGAATTTCTCCCACTTCGTAATAATACTGCTCCTGCTCGTGGGCATAGCTAACACGACGTTAGTGAACCACGTAAATCTGTGTCGTTCCTTCTTCTGCGCTTTCTTAATCTTTGTTATTGATTTATCGTAACAAAGTGGTATCAGAGTTATGTCTCTAACTTAGCCATGTTTGTAAAAATCCTCGGGTGTCGAATAAAGATATTGATGAGTCTCCAATAACATAGTCATAATTAGAGTCATAGTGAATGACTATCTGAGGGTCGTGGTTGAGCAAATGTATGCTCACGTGTAATTCGATCCTATCTGGGGAGGTCGAGGTGGTACTTTGCCTCCATTTGAATGACTATCTGAGGGTCGTGGTTGAGCTTTCTATGTTGCTCAAGGATCCTATCTGTAGGGAGGTCGTGATACATTGTTCGAGGGAGGATTTGTTGGGAACAAAGTAGGCTTAAGTGTGGTACTGTAACGACCCAACTTCCTATGACATCACTCTAGGGCCATTACTACGTGCACGACGTCATAAATCTAAAAAATACTTTAATCTTTATTTTAGAATAAATAAAATAAATAAAGGTTTAGAAACATCTCAAAGTCCACATAAATACGATTATTTCGGGATCCCAGTAAAATCATGAAAAGAATTAATCAAGGTGTCATTTAAGACAAAACTTAAAATCAAACTACTAGTTTTGAAAACCTTAGCAAAATCAATGGACTGACTCATAAAAAAACGACATGAAAGAATGCGGAAGCTTTGACTCCTCTAGTCCCATGGCATCATCCAACAAGCCACCTCGTCAAACGCCCGGTATGTTCCTGTCATTACCTGAAAAAAATATTTTAAGAAAAGAATGAGTATTTAAAATACTCAGTAAGTAACCCCATTACTGGGGTCAAACTATGCAACCACATGCAACATGAACTGACTAAATACCTTAACTAGTGGGACCTAAACTTTGTCATTTTCAACTTACCACCTCATTTACTTTTCCTCTGGATGTGCATCAATTTCATACACATCGGCTCCAGGTATATCAATTTCATATACAAGGAACCCTCTAGGCATGCATCACTTTCATGCACGCTAAAACCTCTAGGATGCATCACTTTCCTGCATAGGTGAGCATCACTTTCATACTCACCAACTCTACGCACATCACTTTCATGTGATTAGAGCCCCTAAACATGCAGTCATATATTTTAGGAAATTGACGGGTAGTTTTCTTAAAACTTTATGACTCTTACGTCGCACACACATACATGAGATCCCACTCAAGACATTTTAGAAACTGAAAACGATGCAACATGGAGTAATTTCCTCTCATGTCTCAACTTCAAACTTTCAACATACATCTCATTCATAAACCGTTTCGATTAACTTACACAACAACCTTTCTTTCATCTTTCAAGTATAAGCATAACACGAAACTCCTCATACTTAAGCATAACACATCATTTTCTTAAGGCATAAACCTCACATAGACATAACATATCATTTTGGTATTCGTAAACATAACATATCATTTTGGCATGCATAAGCTTCACATAAACATCACATGTAACTTTTTCTCAGCATACAAAAGTATTCAGGATCACCTTCAAAAACTCATTCGCCAATTCAAACAAATATCATAAAAGTTTCCAACCTAGCCCAAAGGCTAACCAGCAGTAAGGTCACTTACCTCAAATCTAGTCCGGCCAAAGTAGTCCTCTAAACTTGCTTGCAAAATCCTAAAGCCAATCCTAAAAAAACATGACTTACAACTAAGAAAAACAACAACCATAGTGAACATAATAAGAAATTTTAGAACTTCCTTACCCACTGGAACAATGCTAAAAAAAACTACTTGTTCTTGCAAATCACGTTCTCAAAATACCCCATCATATCAACTCGCAAACAACCTCAACGCTACGGAGGCTGGAATTTCACCTACGAACCTGAACCAACCGAATGGCTCCAACGCTCGCAAAAGGCCGGCGAACAAAGCGCAACTGGTCGGCGATTAAAGATGTAGACTGACTTGACAAAGAAGAAGATCGTTGTGACTTCGGCCGATTTTGTAGCGAAGAAAAGGTCGTGGCTCCGATGGACTTTTCAATCGATGCCAACGTTCGAAGGGAGAGAGACACGAAGTAGACCGGTCGGAGGTGGAAGCTAGATGAATGAAAGAAGAACAACAATGGATGAGGCAACGAGTGGAGAAGAGCAAATGAGGTGCGGTTGTGTGACTTTCACATGGAGGAAGAAAGAGATGAAGATAAATTGGGGTTTTTCACTCAATTTACAAAAGTAATAAGTAAAATTGTTGTTAGGTTAACTCATGGTCTTTCTTTCCTTATTTTCCCATTTTTTTCTTTTTTTTTTCTTACTTAATTCTTTTAAAACCAAATTAAACTCCAAAATTAAATGAAAAGAACTTTAATCTAGAAGGTTCTTAAAAGACAATTTTTACCAATTTAAATCCCAAAAATAAAAATCAAATTCTTTATTAATAAATTTCTAAAGTAGTGAATTTGAGATAAATTACAAAATCTCTCATCCAAACTTTAAAAAACCTTTATTATCTTAATTCATTCAATTCAAATATAATTTGTTCAAAATGGATTTGAAGTAAGAATCCAACTAATCTAAATTTATATCCAAGAGAGTAATATATATATATATATATATATATATATATATATATATTTTCTTGAAAACACGGGCCGTTACAATATACCCACCTTAAAGAACTTTCGCCATCGAAAGTTTTGCTGCTCAAACAACTTAAGGTACTTAGCTAATTTCATCTTCTCTCTCAAGTTGCTTCTTTAGTTCTTTGATTCCTTCTAGACACTTCTCTCAAATCAAATACTCGATTCCTTTAATATAGCCTCATTTACCATTATCTTAATAGCTTCTTTCCCCCAGTTATGAAATCCTACTTAGTTACAAGGTTCCAAATTCAACATATGTGAAGGGTCACTGACTCACTTCCTTATCAACGACACATGAAACATGTAATGCACCGCAACTTACACTAGTGGCAGAGTCAGTCCATAAGTGATTGAGGCAATGCGCTCAGAGATCTCGATGGATATAATACACTAAGGCTAAACTTTTCATACTTATCAAAGCACATAACTCCTTTCATTGATGTCCCCTGAAGAAATACATGATCACCAATATCAAAAACTAACTCATCGCGCATGATCACGTCTTCAATTACTTAATTCAAGTGCTTTGTCTAGCCTTCAACCTAGGAATGAAACGTAATAGTGAGATCTCATTGAGTGTCAACTGTCTTCTGTAAACTTTGTCGAAAATGTTAATGTAAGTCGAGGGTTTCATTCTGAAACTACCGACACTGGTAAACCATGAAGTCTAACTATCTTCTATTAAGTAAAGCTATGCGTTCTTTTCCACATGATGAACGACCTTACTAGGGATAAACAATGCAAACTTTCTTAGAAGTTCCACAAATATTGAAACTTTTATGTAATGTGTTACAACCCTCGACAATCCTATAATGAAACCACAACAATTTTTTTTTTCCATTTCCAAACTAAAATTCCTAACGGTTGCATAAAAACATTAGACCTTTGCACCCCCATTCCCACTTGTTGGCACATCAAACACTTACCAACAAACTGAGAAATTTCTTTCTCCATATTCTTCCTACTACGCCACCCCATGATGCTTTTGAGATCCTTATGCATCTGGTACAGCCAGAACGCATTGAAAAGATATTTCGCGTGACACTTCTAACAACCCTTCTCTTAAGGGATAATCTTTTGGCACATATAGTCTACCTTGCTATGACAAAGAATAATCACAAGTGAGGGTAAACTCTCATTCACCTACCTCACTTAGGTAGTTAACCTTTCTAGGTCCTCCTAATGGCCTCTATAGTATGCTACGAGTTTCGTGTCGTGAGTTGGGTACTAAGATGATGTCCCTTTAACGAACGCAGAACACAAGCAATAATCTTCCTATGTCGCTTTAGCACACAATCTAGTCTTTTTCTTGAAACTTCATCGTAAAACTACTAAACATTCTATATTATCAGGAACAATTAACACTAGGGCTAGATTTAGTCGTTCCCTTAACTTCTGAAAGTTTTTCTCATGACGACATCAATAGGCATGACAAGATCAATTCATATTACATAGCTAAGGGATGCAACAAAACGCAATCGCGTGATCAATTTTGTTTTCTCTACTTGACCATTTGCTAGCAAAATATGAGAAAAAGCAAATCCTCTTTTTTTTTCAAACAACTCTTCCAACGAATAACATCACCCACATCACTTATGTTCTTAGATATCCTTTTTTTTAACTTTCAGTTAAACATATGCTTCACCCGGAGAATCTGAAATATCTCATAATATAATTTTCTATAAAAAAAAATAATAATACAAAAAATGACAAGATTGGAGTAATTACCAAAATAACACATCTAACACAAACCAAAAAAAATCACTTGTACATTTTATCACCATAACTCGGTCTGACACAAGAAAATAAATAAATAAATATCCTTGTTACTTTGTTTGACCAAAGTGCGACCAACACATTCCAAGTCACATTACTAGGAACAAAATCATTCTCTCCACCTAAAAAATACAAACATCATTCACCACGTCTACTTTCTAGTGCCAATTGATAAAAGTATTATAGGTAAAAGCATCGGGGCGAACACCTTCCAATCGTAGTCTATCACATAGATTTAAAGCTCCCTTGATACGTCCAACCTTGCAAAGTCCTTTTATAACACTGTTATAAGTGACTACATTAGGCACAAAACCTCGATTAATCATATTTCTTAGAATTGAAATGCATTGTCCACTTTTTCCAACTTTAGAAAGCCCATTGATCAGAATATTACATGAAACAGTAACAACGCTAAGTCCATCCATTATCATTTGCTCCTACAACTTTAGTCTCTTTTCAACGTTCTCAACTTTTCAAAATACTTTTACCAGTCTATTGTAAGCATTCCTATCCTCATAACATAACATTAACTAACTGTGAGTGCTTTTTGAAATACACCCCTCCTCAAAAGTGAATGAATCAGTGTATCAAAAGTCACATTGTTGGCAACTACACCATCCAATAACATATTATGAAACAACCTGAAGGCCTTATCAATCATATGTACCTTATAACATTTTATGAAACAACCTAAAGGCCTCCTAAATCTTATCAACCTTGCACAATCCAAAGATTAGAGAATTATATGTAAATAAGTCAGTATTCTTTCAGGGACATTTCACTAAACAAATTTGAGAAGCACGAACTTTCTCGTTCCTACATAGGGCGCATATCAAGCAATTGTATATAACTGTATTTATAATAAATCTCTTTGTTGACATCTCATGTAAAACAAAGTCATCTTGTTCGCCCCGCTTTCCAAAGCCCATCAATCAAAATTGCATATGTGATCACATTCGGCTCGCAACCCCTCCTAGAAATCTCATTAACCAACTTACGAGCAAAACAAAGACTCATCTCTTTGCAAAGACCATGCATCAAGATGTTGTATGTAAAAAATATCAGAGTCAAAACCAAAATATATCATAGCCTCATCAAGAAAACTTTGAGCTTCCTTAAGTCGTTCACTCATAACATACCCATTGATTAAAGTATTGACGATCGCATTATTTGGACAAGGAATTTGTTTAATAAAGCTCTTGCTTCGTTGAGATTTTTTTTTAATCCTTGCAGAGGTCATGAACAACATCATTGAAGGTTGGAATATTAGGCATGCATCCCATAAAAAACATTTCTTCCAAAAGCTTTAAGGCTTCACTAACCGGGTTTTTTTTTTGGATAGTGCATAAATTAATGTCTCAAAACCTATATAATTGGGTACACATTCATGCTTTGTCATGTCTCTAAGGAGTGAGCACGCAAAACCATCCTCATTAATCTTACAAAGAGTTTTCATCACAATGACCAAAAAGTAAAAACAGTGGGAGACACGCCCTTACTCAAAATGTCATAGAAAACATTCGTAGCAACTTGTGAACAATTACCAATCACAAGTATTTCTAAAACTACATTATAAGATTCAAAACTTGGTTTACATGAATAGACAACCCTTATGTCTAGGAGACATCTAATTGTTTGTCCGGGTTGTACATCTTTCCCATATGTTTCATAATTATCATGAAAATGAACTCTCGAAAAACAATTTGTTCTTCTTTCTTATCTAATAACCACATCCACATCTACTTCAATCTCAATCTTAATCATGTTCATGTGTTTCATGTTGGAAAAGAAAAAAAATCACTTATTTACTAACACTTCCCTCAACTCAAACAAACATAGGATTAAGCAAATAAATCAAAACATCACATTCATCATATCTATTCCAAATCAATTTTTCTTAACTAGACATTTTATAACAATGACGTACCTGGCGATGACAAGGCGTTTGTTGCTTGGCCATGGGGACACATAAAGCTTACGACGTAAGCCAGTCTACAAAACCTATAACCTAGGGCTCTGATACCAACTGTAACGACCCAACTTCCTATGACATCACTCTAGGGCGATTACTACGTGCACGACGTCATAAATCTAAAAAAATACTTTAATCTTTATTTTAGAATAAAGAAAATACATAAAGGTTTAGAAACATCTCAAAGTCCACATAAATACGATTATTTCGGGATCCCAGTAAAATCATGAAAAAAATTAATCAAGGCGTCATTTAAGAAAAAACTTAAAATCAAACTACTAGTTTTGAAAACCTTAGCAAAATCAATGGACTGACTCATAAAAAAAACGACATGAAAGAATGCGGAAGCTTTGACTCCTCTAGTCCCATGGCATCATCCAACAAGCCACCTCGTCAAACGTCCGGTATGTTCCTGTCATTACCTGAAAAAAATATTTTAAGAAAAGAATGAGTATTTAAAATACTCAGTAAGTAACCCCATTACTGGGGTCAGACTATGCAACCACATGCAACATGAACGGACTAAATACCTTAACTAGTGGGACCTAAACTTTGTCATTTTCAACTTACCACCTCATTTACTTTTCCTCTGGATGTGCATCAATTTCATACACATCGGCTCCAGGTATATCAATTTCATATACAAGGAACCCTCTAGGCATGCATCACTTTCATGCACGCTAAAACCTCTAGGTATGCATCACTTTCATGCATAGGTGAGCATCACTTTCATACTCATCAACTCTACGCACATCACTTTCATGTGATTAGAGCCCCTAAACATGCAGTCATATATTTTAGAAAATTGAGGGGTAGTTGTCTTAAAACTTTATGACTCTTACGTCGCACACACATACATGAGATCCCACTCAAGACATTTTAGAAACTGAAACCGATGCAACATGGAGTAATTTCCTCTCATGTCTCAACTTCAAACTTTCAACATACATCTCATTCATAAACCGTTCCGATTAACTTACACAACGACCTTTCTTTCATTTTTCAAGTATAAGCATAACACGAAACTCCTCATACTTAAGCATAACACATCATTTTCTTAAGGCATAAACCTCACATAGACATAATATATCATTTTGGTATTCGTAAACATAACATATCATTTTGGCATGCATAAGCTTCACATAAACATCACATGTAACTTTTTCTCAGCATACAAAAGTATTCAGGATCACCTACAAAAACTCATTCGCCAATTCAAACAAATATCATAAAAGTTTCCAACCTAGCCCGAAGGCTAACCAGCAGTAAGGTCACTTACCTCAAATCTAGTCCGGCCAAAGTAGTCCTCTAAACTTGCTTGCAAAATCCTAAAGCCAATCCTAAAAAAACATGACTTACAACTAAGAAAAACAACAACCATAGTGAACATAATAAGAAATTTTAGAACTTCCTTACCCACTGGAACAATGCTAAAAAAAACTACTTGTTCTTGCAAGTCACGTTCTCAAAATACCCCATCATATCAACTCACAAACAACCTCAACGCTACGGAGGCTGGAATTTCACCTACGAACCTGAACCAACTGAATGGCTCCAACGCTCGCAAAAGGCCGGCGAACAAAGCGCAACTGGTCGGCGATTAAAGATGTAGACTGACTTGACAAAGAAGAAGATCGTTGTGACTTCGGCCGATTTTGTAGCGAAGAAAAGGCCGTGGCTCCGATGGACTTTTCAATCGATGCCAACGTTCGAAGGGAGAGAGACACGAAGTAGACCGGTCGGAGGTGGAAGCTAGATGAATGAAAGAAGAACAACAATGAATGAGGCGACGAGTGGAGAAGAGCAAATGAGGTGCGGTTGTGTGGCTTTCACATGGAGGAAGAAAGAGATGAAGATAAATTGGGGTTTTTCACTCAATTTACAAAAGTAATAAGTAAAATTGTTGTTAGGTTAACTCTATGGCCTTTCTTTCCTTATTTTCCCATTTTTTTCTTTTTTTTTTCTTACTTATCTCTTTTAAAACCAAATTAAACTCCAAAATTAAGTGAAAAGAACTTTAATCTAGAAGGTTCTTAAAAGACAATTTTTACCAATTTAAATCCCAAAAATAAAAATCAAATTCTTTATTAATAAATTTCTAAAGTAGTGAATTTGAGATAAATTACAAAATCTCTCATCCAAACTTTAAAAAAACTTTATTATCTTAATTCATTCAATTTAAATATAATTTGCTGAAAATGGATTTGAAGTAAGAATCTAACTAATCTAAATTTATATTCAAGAGAGAAATATATATATATATATATATATATATATATATATATATATTTTCTTGAAAACACGGGCCGTTACAGGTACTTTGTTCGAGGAGAGGATTGTTAGGATACAAACAATATCCCACATTGGCTAGAAAAGAGAAAGATCATGGGTATATAATGGGTGACAATTATCTTCAATTGGTACGAGGGTGAAACCAAAAGGAAATTCATGAGGGTTATACCCAAAGTGGACAATATCATACAATTGTGAAGATGTCTGGGTTCCCGTTGTCCTTAATACCAAATTGCGTTAGCACAAGATGGAGAATGTCAACTACAAGAGGGGATAAGGTGTGAACCTTATAATGATCTCGCCCTTAGCCTACTCCTAGCTCGAGCGATGTGTTGTAAAGCCGCCTCCACTTAAGGTTGTGCCCCGGCATGCAGATTAGTGCAAGTTCTCAGCGCGCCCTGCCACCCGAATGTGACGAGGGTAGAAGTCAACGACATAGGAGAAAGACATAGGAGAAACTTCACCGTCTGACAAGACTTGAACATACGGGGCCCTAGAGGTGGCCTCGGTTGTCGGTCTCACGGGCGAGTCTTTTCCACGCCCATTGTCGGAGGAACCCGAAGTTGGCTCTCTTAAATTTCATTTTTATGTCTTTTAGAAGTATAAAGTTTAAATTTTATGTTTAGTAGGTTTAGAAATTATTTTAAAAATGTAAAATTTGTCGTTTCGAAGAAAAAAAAAAAAAAAAAAAAAAAACTCCCCCATTCCCACCTACAACAAAAGTCTTTGATTCACAAAATCATGGCAGCTCACCTACTCCAAAGTGAACGGCAGCTGCTTGTTGGTGAGGTTGAGAAGAGACGTAATTTGTGATCCAACTCATCTATAAAAGGCCTTTTTTTTGTTTGACTCTCAAAATTTGAATTGAATTGATTGAATTGTGAGAATGGGTTTGAAGGATACATTTTACCTCTCCCATGGATCTCCGATGATGAGCATCGACGAAAGCATAAAAGCAAGGGAGTTCTTCAAATCATGGAAGGAGAAGGTTTTGGGGGTGAACCCTAAAGCGATTCTCTGCATTTCTGCTCATTATGAAACCACTTATCCCACCCTCAATGTCGTTTCGGGTCCTAACGACACCATCTACGACTTCTATGGCTTCCCCTCTTCCATGTACAAGGTTTTCTTTCTCACCATCCTTCTGCACTGTTTGATTTCATCTATGAGGGTTCCAATTTCACATCTAATGATTATACAGATTTTGGGGTTTTGAATTTATATCTAACTATTACAGATTTCAAATCTCTATTTGGAGCTGTGGTAGCCACAATCAATAATTTCTTTCTTTCTGGTTCGTGGGTGTGTTTGAAGAAACTTTATGATTTTGGATTTAAATTATACTTTGACCTTGAAATTCCGTATGACTATTTGGATATAGATTTGGGTTTCTTTTTTTCTTTTCAGATTTCAAATCTTTATTCTGTTGTTAGTTAGTGAATGACTATCTTAATACTGTTGGAGGCAATAATGAAAGAAAAAGAGACAAAATAAATTTAGAATGAAGAGAATATGGAGAATTTTCTTCTATTGAGTGTGCTCAAAACTTGCTTACAAAGGGTCAACACCTCTATTTCTAGGTGTTAAAAGGAGACTCTAGACATTACTAGAATTAATTCTCTAGGATGATACATGATCTTTCCCTCCTTATATATTCCAAGGAGTTACAATCAAGAATTCAAAGGACTAGTTATTGGAGGTTACAAATTATTCATTTAATACGTGTTAATCACCACACCACCATATATAGATGGATGCCTAACACTCCCTAAAAACAGTTAAAATATCCAGCACCGGGAGCTCCTGCGCTAGCGAAGAGGGTGAAGGAGGCTCTAATAAGGGCCGGGTTCGAGCGAGTGGACGAGGAGCGAGGGCGGGGGCTGGACCATGGAGCATGGGTTCCACTAATGTTCATGTATCCAGAGGCAGACATCCCAGTATGCCAACTTTCAATACAATCACATCTCAATGGGACACACCATTACAATTTGGGAAAAGCATTGGCTCATCTTAAGGGAGAAGGGGTTCTCATAATTGGCTCAGGAAGTGCCACTCACAACCTTAGGACCCTAAGCCGCACTGCCAAACCTTCAGCCATCGCTCCATGGGCTCTTGACTTTGATAATTGGCTTAAAGATGCTCTTCTTCAAGGAAGGTACTTATATATTTATCTTTCTTTAAGATTGAACCTTTGTTTCCAATCCTCACATTATAACAACAATGTTGTGTGTGGTAGATACGAAGATGTGAACGAGTTCGAGAAGAAGGCTCCACATGCAAGAATGGCACACCCGAGTCCCGACCACTTTTACCCGCTCCACGTAGCGATCGGGGCAGCTGGAGGAGACCCGAAAGCAAAGCTAATCCACCATAGCTGGGACCATGGCACCATGTCCTATGCCTCCTACCAATTCACAGACCAATCACAGTAACATTACAAACATCCAAATTTGTGTTGTTTATACTTTATAGCCTGCAAATATTTGTGTGGAGTGCTCTGTTTTTAATTTAGTTCAAATGTAGCACATTATGCTGTGTTAAAAATAATTGTCATGTTTATATCTGCTGTTAGATGATACCATATGATTTGGTTTGCTGTATTAGTGCTGCAGAGCACTTTATGAAGTCTCATGAAGAGTGTCTTGTGATATAATTAACAATATAATATTGATGTACTAAGAATGAGAGAATTAAGTAGAAGATTTCTTTGGTTGTACTATTCAGTGCTTTGGAAGTGTACAATAGCCACACACATATATATATATAGGCTCTCTTAAAATCTTTTGCTACAAGAACAACATGATCTAAACCAAAACCAACTACTTAGCTGAACTTTACTCACCAAACTAAACTGTGATTAACAAACTTATCAATACAAGCCCACAAAAGGCATGAGGCCTAAAGCAGGAGGCCTAGAACAAAACTAGATGAAAAGCTTTAGGGTGATAAAACATGAGGTTTAGTGAGTAACAAATGTCCATGATAAGTTTTCCTCTCAAGCTAATATGAGCATAGCTCAACCGACATGATATATGAACTACGACATGATATATGAACTATGAGCAAGAAGTCTCAAATTGAATTCTGGTAGTAGGATTTTTTAATGTCCTACAATTTATCGGGTATCGAATTTCGCCAAAATAATATTTATAATAGTGCAATTACAGTGTCTTTGCAATTGCAGAGCGCAATTACACAATACATTGTAATTTGCTAACTGCAATTACACTATAATTGTAATTTGCTAACTGCAATTACACTGTAATTGTAATTTGCTAACTGCAATTATACTGTAATTGTAATTTTCTAACTGCAATTACACTGTAATTTTAATTTGCTAACTGCGTAATTGCAGTTTGCAAATTACAATTTGCAAATTACAATTTGCAAATTACAATTACACGGTGATATTCCGTATTTGCAAAAACTAAAAAAAAAATGTACTGTATTTTTTTTAAAAAATCAAATAAATAGGTTTTGTAAAAATCAAATGAATAGTTTTTGCAACAAAAAATAATCTTCAAATACCCTGTAATTGAAAAAAATAATAATAAAATACCTTGTAAGTGCAAAAAAAAAAAAAAAAAAAAAAAAAAATCACCTGCAACATAATCCAATCAAATACCTCGAAGTAGTTAACTAGAACAGTCTCAAGATTAAGTCGAGCTTGATTTGTCAATTTTGAAATGTAGGATCTTTCGAAGAAAAAAAAAATCACCTGCAACATAATCCAATCAAATACCTCGAAGTAGTTCAAGAACTAGAACAATCTCAAGATTAAGTCGAGCTTGATTTGTCAATTTTGAAATGTAGGATCTTTCGAACATGAACCGCAACCACATTATCCCCTTGTTTTCACCACCACCACAAGCCATCAAAACATAATCTCTCTTCCGAAATTTGAAGAATTGAGGCCGACGATGATCCTTCTCTTCTGGGTGACCGCCGATTTGGGTATTGGGTACGACTAGTGCATTTTTTTTGGTGATCAGTCACCGCCGATTTGATTTGGGTCTGAAAATCTCTATTCCTTCAAACACCAACTACTGAAAATCTCCATTTCTTAAATCTCCATTCCTTCAAACACCAACTACGTTATTTCAATGTGAGGTATAAGTACACCAACTAGGTTATTTCAATGTGAGGTATAAGTACACCAA
This sequence comes from Herpetospermum pedunculosum, assembly GCA_028017165.1. Classification (NCBI taxonomy): domain Eukaryota; kingdom Viridiplantae; phylum Streptophyta; class Magnoliopsida; order Cucurbitales; family Cucurbitaceae; genus Herpetospermum; species Herpetospermum pedunculosum. The sequence continues at coordinate 2,829,737 of JAPQWQ010000185.1, forward strand.
CTAGGTTATTTCAATGTGAGGTATAAGTAGGAAGAGACTAAAATCTAACACGTTATTTCAATGTGAGGTATAAGCCGGAGAGACTAAAATCTAACATTTTTTTAATTATTTCTAGGATGAATAATTAGTTATTTCTAGGATGAATAAAATCAGAGAAATTGAATCATTAGATATAACTTATAAGGAGGAAGAGACTAAAATCTAACATTTTTTAAATTATTTCTAGGATGAATAAAATCAAAAAAATTTAATGATTGTTTAGGAGAGATTTTAGATTAGAGGAGAGAAAATATCATTGATTATTAGAGATTTTGGATTAAGAGAGAATAAAGAATTAGTAAATGAGAATTAGGGGGGAGAGAATAAAGAAATAGGCAAAGAAGATTAGGGAAAGAGAATGAAGGATTTTGTTGAAAAAATCTTGGAAGAGAGAGATGAATATGTTTTTTAAAGATAAAATTTAAAAAAGAGAGGTGAAGTTGAGAGAAAATGAAAAAAAAAAAAGAAAAGAGACACGAAATTCAAATTTAAATAAAATAAGTTTAAAAAAAGGATCATTTATTATGAATTTCCATGAAAAATATCAAATTTTCTCCCCCTCCTTGATGAACAATGTTTTTAGGGCTTTTAAGCATAAAAACTGAAGAAAAACGGATCTGGGCACTTTTTGAGCTGAATTTGGCCGCGCAGGCAATGAGCTTGGCCGCGCGCGCTGGAGCGGGTCGTTGGGGCGGATGTTGGAGTAGGCCGCGCGCGTTTGGGCTTGGAGGTCTGGAGCGCGCGTGTCTTGAGCACGTGGGAGCTGCCGAAGGAGCGCGAACGCTTGGGCCGAAGTGGGGCAGATCTGGGCGTGCTGACGGGCATTGGAGCGCTGAGGCCCGCGCACGCATCTGGGCCTGGTCATTGGGCCGCGCTCAGATGGTCTGGGCGTGTAGGCTGATCGTTGACCAATTGCAGTGTTGACTTTTACAAAAATTTATAAAATCCATGCATTCACTAAGATTCAAACTTTGGCTACCCATTCCTTAAACAAAATCAACACCATTAAACCACTAACCAATTTTGAGATAACATTAGATTATTTAATTAATGTAGTATAATCACTCAAAACGATTAATTAATAAAATATTCTAAAATATTCATTTAAGTCCTTAATGAACGCGAATGCCTAATTTACACCTAAACAATTAAATTATACAAAATACATCAATTAAGCATCAATAATTATTCTAATTCACAAGACTTAGGAACTAAATACTAGTGTTATCAAATCCCCTCCCATGTTGTAAAAATAAAAAAAAAAGTTTTCCTCTCAAATATGGAAGAATGCCTACAAAGGCATTGAACTTAGAACTAGATATGGCATTAGTTTTTCCGAGGATTAAAATATGTTTTTCCCTTTATTTTTCATTTGTCTTTCGTTTTGAATATGACCAACTCGCCCTAGCTAAACCTAATTTCTATACAAAAGGAATAAGATAAATATTAAATATTTTTCTAATAATGCATAGAATTAAGGTACATGTTTTCCTAAACCGATATTAGGAAGTTATTGTCCTAATAGTTTCGATTAAGAATACTAATTTCTTTCTACTAACAGTGGCAATTTAGTTTTGTATTTAAGGGTGTGTTTAAATTGCATTTCTACGAATTTATTTTTTGAAAAAAAATGGGGTGTTTGACAACCACCCAAAATAATCTTTTTAGAACCAGTTTTGAAAATAAATAATTTTGGGTGAAACCCTTGATATTAACTTTGATTTTAACTTGTAGAAAAATGTTTTTTTGGGTGTTAAATTGAGAATCCTATCTAATTTTCATAATATATTAAAATTACTAAAATACCCTTACATTACTATTTCAAATTTTCTCTACTCATGATTGTTGCCGACCACCTCTTCCTACACTGTTGCCGCCTGCCACTGCCAGCGACTTCTGGCGACCACCTCCGGCCACCATTGCTGATCTCCGACGACCACCTCCGACCAGAGTGTAAGACCCGCTTCTGGATATATACAAATGTATAAATGGCATATTGATAGTTTGGTTTTTGAAATATTTTGATGGAGAAAGCTTGAAATAAAATAAGAATAAAAGAAAATTGAATTTTGTAGATGTCGGAAAACAACTCATTTGAAAAGAAAAGAAAAAGAAAAAACTCCTAGAAGCCAAGAGAGAGTTTTGTTTTGAAAAACAAAATGCGAAGAATTATGGCATTACAACGACCACACGAAAGTAAAATGTAAAAATAATAAAAAAAATAAAAAATAATAAGTAAAGGAAATTAGGAGAGAGAAATAAATGGAGAAGAAGAGAAAAGCGCAAGTGAGAAATAGAGAATGACAGAGAAATCCATTGGAGTAGAAATTTATTCGAGAAGTCCGCTAATCCAAGAATACATCTCTATCTACCAATTGAACCATTGATGTGTAATGAAAAAATAGTCTGAAAAATACTATCAGATTAATTAATACTCTCAGATGGTTTTATTGATCTCCAACTAAGCATTATATACATGAAGTGGGGTGGTTAAGATAATAACAAACCCCAATATAAAAGCAACAAAATAGATACACGTAACAAAATATAGATACACTTAGATACATGTAACAAAATACATAATTGAATAAAACTAACTCTCAATACTCCTCCTCAAGATGGACGGTAAATGTTCAAGGCGTTCATCTTGGCTAAAAAAGGAAATAAAGTGACAGCGGGCAAAGCCTTGGTGAAAATATCTGCAAGTTGGAGAGGTGAATGAATCGGGAGAAGTTTAAGGAGCCCATCAATCACTTTATCACGAATGAAATGACAGTCTAATTCAATATGTTTCGTCCGTTCATGAAGCATAGGATTTGAAGCAATGTGTACAACAGCCTGATTGTCACAAAACAAGAGTGCAGGGGGTTTGAAAGGAATTTGTAAATTCGTAAGTAAGTTAGTGAGCCAAACTATTTCACAAGTGGCGACAGCCAATGCGCGATACTCTGCCTCTGCGGTAGAACAAGAAACAGTGGACTGCTTTTTTTTTTTATTTCCATGGGACTAAAGAGTCCCCCAAGAATACACAAAATCCGGTGGTAGATCGGCGTGTGTCAAAACAAGAAGCCTAATCAAAATCAGCAAAAGCTCGAAGCTGAAAAGATGATGAGCCCGGAAGAAAAAGTCCTTGGCCAGGAGAATTTTCCAAATATCGTAACAAATGATGCTCTGATACCATATTAGACATCATGAGGTTCCATCCTAAAACCAATTGGTGATAGGAGGAATAACCCATAGATGTTATATTGTGAGTGAGGTCCCTTCATCTTTCCGATGTTGGATCCTTAACATGCCCCCTTAAGATGGTGCCTCTTTGGGTTCACCATCTTGGGTCGGATCCCATTTTTGGACCGAATACCTGTTTGGTTTTCGTGGGCTCTGATACCATAATGGAAAAATAGTCTGGAAAAATACTACCAGATAAATACTCTCAGATGATTTTATTGATCTCCAACTGAGCATTATATATATGAAGTGGGGTGGTTAAAATAATAACAAACCCTAATATAAAAGCAACAAAATAGATACACAGAGATACACTTAGATACATGTAACAAAATACATAATTGAATAAAACTAACTCTCAATAATGTGAGCATGGAAGGTTGAGTTTATTTTGTTGATCTCCTTGACTTCTTTTACTTGAAAGCTTCTATATAACTTTCTCTTTGTTTTTGCTTGGTGTGAGAAAAAAGTCATAGTTTCTATTCTTGGATTAACAAAATATATATGTTTTGATGGATTATTGTTCTCTAAAATCAAGAGAGATATTTGTTTAAAAAGGAAATAATTTGGCTAACAAGAAAAATGAGTTAGAGATAGGATAAATTATTGGAAGAAAAAAAGAGTAATTGTAGATAGAGAAAGGAAGAATAAGGTGAATAGTGAGTGAAAAAGTGATGAAATTTATAATAAGTAGATCTGCTAGAGATGAAACTCTATTGTATATTCGACAATGACTTGGATCCTTGGAATAAATATGAGATGTTTTAATTGAAAATTAAAGAGTTACTCATATAATCATATCAAGTTGAAATGAATTCTAGGTCGAGTGAAGATCAGAATGACAATTACAACTCAAAATTCTCGCACGATAATGAGGTGAGTGGTTTATTTTATCTAATATTTTTCATTATGAAATTTCAAGAGATTTATATTCATATATGATTTTAGAGAACTCCATGTGATTTTTTCATAAGTAAGCTGAAGTTATCCTTTGAGAAATATTTGAGATATTTTAGGCTTAAGAATTTAGAAATGTTTTGCGTTCATTGAAAATATCTTAAAGGCATGAAATGTTTTAGAGTAAACGTGTTTTTATTGGTTTAAGGTTTGTGAAATATTGTTCCAGAAAGAATGACTTTTAGAAGGGTTTTATGTTATTTGAGAAATCTTTAAAGTTTATGAAATGTAATTTTAGAGCAAGAGTATGATTTCTAGAACGATTTGAGAATTATGAGAAGATTTAATTTTGAATTGTGAATTTATGAGGTTATAGAGAAAGTAATATTTTTAAAGTAACTTAGACAAAGTTAAGAGTTTTATGTTAGAGCTGTTTTCAAACCATTGGATCTTTGTACCCATGGTGATTACCCATATGCTATGTGAATGTGTTTCCATACTATACCATAGAGAGAGGTCTTTAAGACCCACTCTAGCACACACATAAGCTTTGAGTCGTGTGTTAGGGTGTTTAGCCATTTGGGGCCAGCTCTGCGTGCACGTATGACAGAGATTTGCTCTGCTATGTACCTTGAGATTACTCGATACATAGTATGACAGAGATATTTGTCTCTGCTATGTATCTGGAGATTACTCGATGCATAGTATGTGATCGAGCTTGTCAAACTCGTCAAAATAAATTTATAATTACCGATCAACGACTTGTAGTAAACTACAACACACCGGGTCGAACCACAGGGAGCCGAAATTAACTTCTCTCAATTAAATCATAAATTATGTAACAATGGGGTGTTTTAAAATATGTTTGATAAAGAAAATACTGAATAAAAGGAAATTAAAATGCAGAAAGTGAAACGAAAATTTAAATTGAAGATTACCTGACACCAATTTGGAGACGTGGTCAGACTAATTATGTAAAATTCGATCATTGAAAGCTAAATAAATCGCTAATTCCTTAATTTTAAGCCTAATCGACCAATCCCGAACAACTGGATTAGCCCCTAAGGTCCTTTAATATAATTAATTCGACAAAACATCCTAATTAATTTTGAAATAACCAATTAGCTGGCCACGATAGCGTAAGGTTCCTTAATACAATTAATTCGACAAAACATCCTAATTAATTTTAAACTAACCAATTAGCTGGTCACGATAGCGTTTCATGCCAATTGACTAGCCGTCTTAAGCTCTAGGGATTGATTAGAACAATTAAACTAAATTAATTAAACTAAATTAATTAACTTAATTTAATTTAAACGCCTTCCTAAATCTAGGACTATCATGAAAACAATGGAAATTAATTGAAAAAGCCAATTAATTAACACAAACATGCTTAACCTCAAATTAGGGGTGATATCGGTTCAGTTTTATTCGATTTTAGGCCAAACCGAAAATCGAACCAAATTGATCGGTTGGGCTAAAATCGAAACCGAACCAATATCCAAGAAAAGAAAAAACCATCGGTTCGGTTATTCGTCGGTTCAGTTTCGGTTTTTGTTTTTTTTTTGTAAAATGTTTTAGACCCAGAATTGGAGGTGAATAAGGAGAATGGTGGAGTATACCATTTATATTGTTATAGAACAAAAGGATGGTAAATTTGAAGATATGCAGAAGGTGGAGTTTAATTTAATTGAGATTTGAAATTGTTGACCGAGAAATTTTGGCCAATCAGCGGTCTCCACGTCTCTTCATCATGGTCTGCGGATCGAATAAACTTAGCCGAGCAAATTCGGTCATAGCTCAATTGGGCTCGAAATCGAATCGGGCCAGAAAGCTATTTAAATGGCAATTTGGCCCAAAGCCCAAAAGCCCATTGAACCCAAGCCCCAGACCATTGGATCCAGGCCCAAGCCCATTAAACCCATGAGAACTCTATAAATAGAGAGCTCATTCTTCATTTTCAAGGTTCATAAAATTTCTACTCCTAAGAGCTCAGAGAGAATTCCCAAGCAACGAAGACTCCCTGAATCCTTGGAAGACTGAACGATCATCCAACATCGAGAAAAAGCTGCGAAGCCCTCGATACAAATCCAACATCGAGAACAAGCTGCAAAGACCTCGATCCAAATTCAACGTCGAGAACAAGCTGCAAAGCCCTCGATCCAAATTCAACATCGAGAACAAGCTGCAAAGCCCTCGAAACAAATCGAACATCGAGAACAAGCTGCAAAGCCCTCGAGATACATTTACATTTGAGAGAGAAAGAATCAGAGGATCATACATCAATACAAATTCAAATTTAATTTACACGTGTCGAATTTCCATCCCGTCGTTCGAAATCTCGTGTGAACAAAAATTAATTTTGATTTGGCAAGTTTCAATAGGTTCAAAACAAGAAAAACAAAATTAACTCCAAGAACGTGCAAGAAAAGTTTTGTTCTAACAAATATAAAGGACAAAGATGAGAAGAGGGTCAAATTTTGAAAGTTGAACTTGCCAAATTGAAGATCTTGAATCGCGAAGGAGACGTTCTTCTCCAACCATTTCTCTTCCTTACATTTTCATTTTCTCTCTTTGGTTCCAAAGCTAGATTAAACGTCAGCTACAGTTGAAATTTCCGTGGACGACAAATAAGGAATTGAAGACAAAGCCCAAGGAAAGAAAAGAGCGAAGGAATTGAAGGAAGAATTTGACAAGTCAGTGACGCAGAGAAAAAGTTAATGGAAGTGCCCATTCCAAGGCCATTCTTCAAGCTCAATTCAGTTTCTTTTTTCTTCCATAGAATTTTTTTCTCTATCATCCGATTCTTTGCCTTCTTCTTCGCACTTCGATTCATCTGCGTCTTGTATTGAAGACGAGCTACGTGAATTTGGAAGCTTTGAGATGGTGTCCTCGTTGGCGACCTATAAAGATATCGTGCAGGAGGCTTCGACAGAAGAGGAGATGAGACCTACCTATGGGAGACAAAACGACGTTGGCTGAAAGGAAAGAAAATTTGAGGATTTTAGGGGGCGTTTGGGGCGCAGGGTGGGTTATTATAGTTGGTGGGTTATTATAGTAGTCTGTGTTTGGGGTGCAGAGTTGTATAGTGTGGGTTTAGTAAGTCTGTGTTTGGGGTGCAGAGTTGTATAATGTGGGTTTAGTAAGTCTGTGTTTGAGGTGCAAAGTTGTTTAGTCTGGGTTTAGGAAGTCTGTGTTTGGGAGACCGTTTTCTTTAACATGGAGTTCTGAAGTATGTGTTTAAGGTAGTTTTATTTTTTTTTTTTACAACTTTTTTGGTTGTATTGTATAGCAAAATACATTATAATAATTTCTTAAAAATAAAAAGAATAAATATTTTTTAGGGTGCACCATAGATACCTAATTAGAAACTTGACGAAATTAAATCATTTAAATCATAATTGTAAAAAAAAAAAATTAAGGTTCATTACAAACTCACGAAATTAAATAAGAGATAGAGGAGCGTTCAAGAATCATGTTTGCTCAGAAGGAAACTGCAATATTCCAGTTTCAACTCCACTGGGACAGATAAGAAACTTTCAGTCTCTAGGGCATTTGTGAAGATGATATTCATAAGACGCACTATCTTCGCGTTATCCAAATCGGGAACCTTATAGAGTTCGTCCACAACTTTTTGTGTTGCTCTATGCCCGTTGCACGAGTTTCTTTCTGCCAGTCAGCAATCTTCTCAAGGTTGGCGGCTTGCATGTCCATCGCTTTGCGTACCACATCCACCATTTCTATTTCAGGGTGCTTCCTCTTACTCCCCCGAGAAGAAGTCCCTGCTGTTGCGTGTCGACTTGTGGGTGTCTCTTGCATGTCATCACGAGACATGTCCATTCCACCCGCAAAAAACCCAAGTGTTGGGATGTAGTACTCTTGGGATCTGCTCAGGTGCACTTCCTCGTGCACATGGTCTGCTACATTGGATGCCATATCCGCCGGAGTCTCGGCCCCTGCCCCGGTAGCGCGGTCCTTCCCAAAAATAATGGCGAACTCATCAAAGTAGGGGAACGGTTTGTTTCGAAGCCCCCTTGCAGCAGGATGACTCTACATGGACATGTAAACAAATGTTAGACAATGGAAAGTATAAAGTAAAGCGTGATTTTAGAAACCTACCTTTACCCAGTCTTCAAAACCTTCCTTCTCCGCCTCGATACACTTCAATTCATCATTCCACCCAAACCCGTGATGGAGCGCCCATGGCACGCAGCGGAAGCCCATGGCACGCAGCGGAAGCGAATTTGGATCATGGACACTCTAATTTCATCAATTTAAACAAATGGAAACATGCAAAAGCGAAGAAAAGGAGAAATTAGAACACATACCCTTGTAGTTCGTATTTCTTCAATTTCACCGCCAGAAGCTCCTCACGAGCTCACCGATCCTTCTCACGAAACGTTCGTGGACCACCCACGGTAGTCCCGCTATCCTCAGGCCGAGAAACGGAGTGGTGGGACTCCTTTAATTCAAGAAAAGAGGGACGAAGCTCGCTGAAGAAAAACTATTTTTCTACAGAACAGAAGCTACGGAAGAAGAAGGCAGAGAGTAGAGATAGAGAGAGAGAATCATATTCTCTTATTTGAGTACCCCTGTTTTAAAAAGAAAACAAAACTCAATTTTGTTTTGAAACTATTTCAAAACTTGCAGCCCAAGCCCATGAAGTTACTTACGTAACTTATATATATATTAATATATACTTTAACATGTGTCTTGCATGCAGCAAGACACATGTATGTATATATATATATATATATATATATATATATATATATAAATAATTATTATTATTATTAAAAATAATAATAATAATTTTATTTATTAAACATTTTAATAAATAATATATATATATATAATTATTAATTAAACTTTTTAATTAATAAATATTATTTAATTCAATATCAAATATTGATTAAATAATATAACTAAACTCGGTTTTTCAGAAAAAACCGACTTTTTTCACATGAATCTCATTCATGTTTCAGGCCGATGCCATATTTAAATCATATTTACCATATTTAAATCATATTTAAATATGTCCATATTTAAATCATATTTAAATATGTCTATCCTTCTTCCACAAACCCGAATTTGAACGATTCAAATTCTTTTCTTTTCTTTTATACTGTTTCACGGCTTTATCCGAGCTAGCCAGGAGAACCGTAAGGACCTACAGATCATGAGCTCCAACGATACGAGATTATCCGGTCAAAACTCTTTCAACCGAACTAACCAACATTCGTTAACCCCCGGAGACTCCACTAAAGTCCAAGGGTTGCACTCTCCTCACTGTAGATATATTGTGTCCTGTTGATATAACTATCATCAGTAAGTCGATCCTTCACAGGTTGTTCATAATCACAACGGGTCATTTAAACCGTTTAACCCTTGTATTATATCTTGTTCCTCAAGTACCACTGACACCTCTAATGAACAATTGATTTGTGGTCCAACCATCAAATCAGATTCCTCCCTGATCAGGAGAGGATGGGCCCATTGTTCAAGACCTGGAGTCAGCACTAAAGGGAACAACCTTTCTACTAACCCTGAAAGCGGGTAGGAGTGAACTCCAATCTTGCTGCAACTATGTCCCCAGCCACTTATTCAATCTTATCCCCAAGATGGTAGGCATATTGAGTCGGCAATCTGGCCACTCTCACCCGTACAAATCAAAGGATAAGGTCGAATAAACAGGAGTTCATAATGAGCTCAGGATTGAGATCGAGTTACCTAAGTCATCAAAAGAATAAACCGGTCTTTACAGTAAACGGTGTTATAAAGAAAGAGCGATTTTATTTCTTGGTTCGGTCTTGTGCAAACTCATTGCACAAGACGCCCTCACTCACATGTCTCTACATGAAACGATTCGAATCACATCGTTTTGTACTATACAAAGTGAGCCGCGTCCAATAGTGTCCCCAGGATAAGGTACCCAGCCTTATCCCTATACTATAGACCATTTTGGCTGTCTACTTGAACTTGATTCACATTCATGTCACACATGAAGTTCAAGTACTCACACTACAGCCATGGGTGTTAGTTATTGGTATAGGTTAATACAAACACAATTCACTAAAATTCAATAACAACTTTATTGAAATATAATATTTACATACATTCATTCAGTTTACAAACTACGAGTTTTAGGACATAAAACCCAACAAACTCCCACTTGGACTAAAACGTCAGTGGAGTATATGCTGGTCGAGAGAACTAGAATATCAAATATCTAAAGTTTCTCCCACTGTCCTACTGAGCAGCTCGCAGCCCTAGACTTTCTAGGTGTCTCTCAAACACTTTAGCCGTGAGAGACTTAGTAAAAGGATCAGCAATGTTGTGCTCCGAGGCTACCTGTGTGACGATCACATCTCCTCGTTGCACTATCTCCCTGATGAGATGATACTTCCGCTCAATATGCTTTCCACGCTTATGGCTTCTAGGTTCTTTAGAATTTGCCACTGCACCGCTGTTATCACAATAAAGGGTGATTGGCAAGTTCATATTTGGAACAACTTCCAAATCTGTCAAGAACTTCCTAAGCCATACAGCTTCCTTCGCTGCTTCGCAAGCTGCGACATACTCAGCTTCCATGGTGGAGTCAGCAATACAACCTTGCTTTATACTCCTCCATACTATTGCTCCTCCGTTAAGAGTGAACACTGATCCTGATGTAGATTTCCTAGAATCTATATCAGTCTGAAAATCAGAGTCAGTGTATCCTGCAAGGATCAAATCCTTCGCGCCATACACAAGCACATAGTCTCTCGTTCTCCTAAGATACTTGAGGACGTGTTTAACGGCTATCCAGTGATCATATCCTGGATTGGACTGGAACCTACTGACAATTCCTACTGCATAGCAGATGTCGGGTCGTGTACACAACATAACGTACATGAGACTACCAACTGCAGATGCATAGGGAATTCGTCTCATATCCTCAACCTCTTGAGGTGTCTTAGGAGACTGTTCCTTAGACAAGTGAATTCCATGCCTAAAAGGCAGCGAACCTTTCTTGGAATTCTGCATCGAATATCTTGACAACACCTTGTCAATATAAGATGCTTGAGACAGCGCTAGCACTTTGTTCTTACGATCCCTTATGATCTGAATCCCTAGAACAAACTGAGCCTCTCCCAAATCTTTCATTTGGAATTGGGTCGCTAGCCAATTCTTAACGTCAGTTAGGAACCCTACATCATTCCCAATGAGTAGTATGTCGTCTACGTACAAGACTAAGAAAGCTACAACAGTATTGACTACTTTCTTGTAAACACAAGGTTCGTCAATATTTTGCTCAAAGCCATAAGATTTGATCGCCGTATCAAACCTTATATTCCAGGATCTAGATGCTTGCTTCAACCCATAAATGGATCGATTAAGCTTGCAAACCTTTTGCTCTTGACCCTGGAGTATGAATCCCTCTGGTTGAGCCATATAGATACTCTCCTCAAGATTACCATTCAGAAAGGCAGTCTTGACATCCATTTGCCAGATTTCATAATCATAAAATGTAGCAATGGATAAGAGTATTCTAATCGACTTTAACATGGCAACAGGAGAAAAGGTTTCTTCATAGTCCACCCCTTCTCTTTGGGAATAACCTTTTGCCACAAGTCGAGCCTTAAAGGTTTGCACCTTACCAGCTTGGTCTCGTTTTCTCTTGTAGATCCACTTGCAACCGATAGGTCTTTCACTATCTGGTTGGTCTACAAGATCCCAGACCGAATTGAAGTACATAGACTCCATTTCGAGATCCATGGCTTTAAGCCACTGGTCCTTGTCTATGTCATTCATTGCCTGTTTAAAGGTCAATGGATCCTCAACGCCATCATCAGGTATGACGACTTGAGTTTCAGACAAGCCAATGTAGCGGTCAGGCTGTCTTACATCCCTCCCACTGCGTCGAGGCTTTCTCAACTCTTGAGAAGAACCAACCTGATCAACAACCTTTGTTGATCCGTTTGTAGCTTTCCTGGAAAATTCGGACAAAACAATTTTGCTCGACGGTTGATGATCTCTCATGTGGTCTTCCTCTAAGAACGTGGCATTAGTCGATACTAGTACCTTGTTCTCATGAGGATCATAAAATAGACCACCTTTCGTTTCCTTGGGGTAACCTACAAATAGGCACAATTTTGAACGATGTTCCAACTTCTTTGGATTGGGTACTAGCACATGTGCCGGACACCCCCAAATCCTGAAGTGACGTAAACTACCTTTACGCCCTCTCCATAACTCATAAGGTGTTTCAGAAACACTCTTAGAGGGAACCATGTTCAAAATATATACTGCAGTCTCTACTGCATATCCCCAAAACGAACTAGGCAAATGAGCATAACTCATCATAGATCGAACCATGTCTAACAGGGTTCTATTTCTCCTCTCGGACACACCATTCTGCTGTGGTGTTCCTGGCGCTGAGAGTTGAGATACTATTCCATGTTCTATCATATAGTCCTGGAATCTTAAATCCATATACTCTCCACCTCGATCTGATCGGAGTGTTTTTATCGATTTACCTAATGTGTTCTCAACCTCTGCCTTATACTCTTTGAACTTTTCAAGAGCTTCGGACTTATGATGCATTAGATAAAGATAACCGTACCTAGAATAATCATCAATGAAACTGATGAAATATTCATACCCTCCTCGTGCTTTGACATTCAAAGGACCGCAGAGATCCGAATGCACGATTTCTAGAGGTTCTTTGGACCTATGACCTTTTTCAGAAAAAGATCGTTTGGTCATCTTGCCCTCAAGACAAGACTCACATGGCGGTAAAGAGTTGTCCTCTAAACGATTTAGCAGACCACTCTTAACCAATCTCCCAATCCTATTGAGATTAATGTGACCTAGTCTTAAGTGCCAAAGATAAGTACTTGGAGAAAGTTTCTGCCTTTTAGTTTGAGTCTCAGCTGTTTTAAACATTTCAGTGTTCAAAATAGCTTTGGCTTCGGTTGGTCTTAACACATACAAGTTGTTTTCAAGTTTCGCAGAACAAATACGTACACCTCTTTTGCTAATGAACGCTTCATTATGTACAAAAGATACTTTATACAACTGTTCTAACAAACAAGATATAGATACAAGATTCCTCTGGAAGGTAGGAACCAGGAGTACATTTTCTAGTAAAATGAAACTATCTCTATACAACAACTTTACAGCTCCCACTGCTTCAGCTGAGACAACCTCTCCAGTTCCAACTCTGAGAGTTATCTCACCGCGAGAAAGTGGCTGCCAAGAACTAGTTTCCTGAAAAGAAGAACAAACATGGTTAGTAGCTCCTGAATCAAGTATCCAGGTATGACAATCATGTTCTACTAAACATGTTTCAACAACAAGTAAATCATATTTACCTTGTCTTTCTTTCTCAGCCTTTTTCTCTGCAAGATACTTTGGGCAATTGCGTTTCCAGTGCCCATCTACACCACAATGGAAACATTTTCCTTTGTCTGTAGATCTACTCTTGCTCTTAGCAGTAGCAGGTGCTTTTCCCTTCCTTTTATCTTTCTTCTTCTTTTGAATACTCTTATTCTTAATAGAAGAAAGTTCAGACCTACTCCCTGAAGACGACCCCTTTTGGAATTTCCTAGAAGTGACAACGTTTGCCTCCTTCTCTTTTCCTTTAGAAGTGTGTAGGGACTGATAGGTCTGTAGCTCGCTGAGGAGAGAAGTCAAATTATACTTTATCTTATTCATTACCAAATTGGTTCTGAACTGAAGGAAACTCTTCGGAAGAGATTCCAAGATAAAACTTACTTGACTTGACTCATTTATAATAGCTCCGTTTACTTCCGCCACATTGAAGTGGACCATCATGTTAAGGACATGCTCCCTAACAGAGGTTCCCTCCTTCATGCGAGAGTTGTAAACGAATTTGAGGGCTTCATGACAGACCGATGAGGACGGAAGTCCAAACATCTCCTGTAATGAAGACATGATTTCTTTAGCAGAAACCATATCCTCGTGCTTCTTAGCTAACACATCAGATATGCTGGCTAAGATATAGACTCGGGCTTTATCATTAGCCCTTGTCCATCTATCATATGCTTCTCGAACAGTTCGAGTCGCATCCGAGCTAGGAGGGGGAGGACAATCCTCTGATAAGACGAACCTAAGATCATCTAGAACAAGAATCGTATTCAAGTTCGATTTCCAGGTCGCGTAGTTATCGCCGGTTAACTTATCGGAAGCTAGTAAATGAATGAAAGAGCTAGTCATGCTGAAAAGAGAATGAATAAATATTAGTGAAAAGGTTTTAACCTAATTTACACACCAATCAAGAATTTAGCAAAGAATAATAATGTACCCAAAACTCATTATTAAACTGCAACGATACTTCAGTGGGTCAGAATGGTCGCTACCGAGGGGCAGTCAAGCATTCCTTCACTGAATCAAGACATTCTTGACTAAATGCTAATACCAGAATATCTCATATTCCTATAGCATCTTAGTTATCGCTGTTTGGTCAAGATTTACTAACTCCTTAGCAAATCTCGTAAGTGTGACCCTCCATTTTTAGAATTCATAGGGCGGCCCCAACGATGCAACCGAATGGAAATGTCAAAGTTGGGAATGGCTCTATGTTTCTTTATCCATAAATGGTGATTGAGATGTTCCGATTCCTATGAAACGGCCCTCCGAATGGATCGGTACCACTTGTGGGCACCTAGCAGGCAGAACATAGGAATCTCACGGTTCAATCCAATGGAGGAGACCGCAGGATGTATTGACATACTTCCTTCTCCCACTTACTATAAATACTTTCTCCATTCACCTTGCTCTTGAATTATGCAAATACCATCCGAATGGGGATGCCCTATTGACATCACGAGGCCGAGCATAATTCTCACGGTGTGAACTTGACAGAGAACGTAGGAGGAGAGGGACATATCATATATACCTTCTCAACACCTCTACTAAGTATTTTAAGACGGAATGGGTAAATTACTCAGGCATTATCCGGCTAAGACAATAAGGCCTAAGTCTAGGTAAAACAAACTTTTACCTATGATGTCTAGGTGATAAACACTTTATTACCTCACACCACTCACGCATGCTCATAAAGCCGGGTTAACTTTACTCAAGAACCGGATGGTCCCCAGGTAGGAGGTGTTCCGTAAACCGTCAGCTTAAATACCTCCAACCTCGAACAGGATGTCCCCGGGTGAGTTTCTTGTAACCTTAGCATTTACAAGATATCGACCTATTCATCTAATGAAACGGAACGATACATTCAACCCTAAGTGAGCATGCCTTTGTCTTTGTTATAGATTTTAAAAGTCTATGCCAATTTTACAACGCTTTGCAAAACTAAGACTTACTACAACAAACTTCTACATGCTTCTCAAACATGCATCACTAAGGCATGACAAGTTGAATATTTAATTTCATAATTAATATAACAATTATATCGATTATGTTTTTAAATATACAACTCCTAATTCATAAATTAATATAACACTTATATCAATTCTCATGAATTAAGCATGCATCCTATACATTATAACACTTATAACAAACAAAATGCATCTAATGTTGGATGTTTAATTTCATAATTAATATAACACTTATATCAATTATTCTATTAAGCAAACAACATCAAATTCATGAATTAATATAACTCTTATATTAATACTCATGAATTAACATGCATCCAATATATTATAACATTTATAACCTATAATATGCATAAAACCATGGCAACCTATGTTGTATATTTAATTTCATAATTAATATAACACTTATATCAATTATTCTATTAAATTAACAACAACTAATTCATGAATTAATATAACTTTTATATCAAAATCATGAATTGCCTAATATGCATACGATATATTATAACACTTATAACATATTTTCAATGCATGAAGCATGCTTCCTACGGTGGGATTTTAAATCTATATGGCATACGTTATGCACATACAAACATGGAATTTAATTAAAACATACATTCGCAATGCATAATTAATTAAACATACTAAAGTGGATCGATTTTGGCATTTAGCAAGCAATAACTAATTTATTACAAGCTTGATCAACAAGCTACGCCTTGAGCGGACTTCGAACTCTTCGCACCGCCTTTGACCAACTTGCTTCCTCCGAACGCTTCGGCCAAAATTTCTTCGAATTTCTCCTCGTATTGCCCAGAATGAGTTTGAACTTACACCGAACATTTCGGCGAGTTTCAAACTCAAACTTCTTTCACAAAAAAACCCTATATGGACTCTAATGACTCTAAAAAATACAGACTCTTTAGCATGCATTAAAGCCCATACAATCTCGGGCAATTACAAATAAAGAAATTCAAAAGAAACTATGCCAAAATCGATATTCACTTTAGAATTCCATTCAGAAACAATTTCTAAATAAAACCCACCATAACTTAAATTGATAGAAATTGAGTGGCCAAAAACGCTCTGATACCAATTGATGGAGCGCCCATGGCACGCAGCGGAAGCCCATGGCACGCAGCGGAAGCGAATTTGGATCATGGACACTCTAATTTCATCAATTTAAACAAATGGAAACATGCAAAAGCGAAGAAAAGGAGAAATTAGAACACATACCCTTGTAGTTCGTATTTCTTCAATTTCACCGCCAGAAGCTCCTCACGAGCTCACCGATCCTTCTCACGAAACGTTCGTGGACCACCCACGGTAGTCCCGCTATCCTCAGGCCGAGAAACGGAGTGGTGGGACTCCTTTAATTCAAGAAAAGAGGGACGAAGCTCGCTGAAGAAAAACTATTTTTCTACAGAACAGAAGCTACGGAAGAAGAAGGCAGAGAGTAGAGATAGAGAGAGAGAATCATATTCTCTTATTTGAGTACCCCTGTTTTAAAAAGAAAACAAAACTCAATTTTGTTTTGAAACTATTTCAAAACTTGCAGCCCAAGCCCATGAAGTTACTTACGTAACTTATATATATATTAATATATACTTTAACATGTGTCTTGCATGCAGCAAGACACATGTATGTATATATATATATATATATATATATATATATATAAATAATTATTATTATTATTAAAAATAATAATAATAATTTTATTTATTAAACATTTTAATAAATAATATATATATATATAATTATTAATTAAACTTTTTAATTAATAAATATTATTTAATTCAATATCAAATATTGATTAAATAATATAACTAAACTCGGTTTTTCAGAAAAAACCGACTTTTTTCACATGAATCTCATTCATGTTTCAGGCCGATGCCATATTTAAATCATATTTACCATATTTAAATCATATTTAAATATGTCCATATTTAAATCATATTTAAATATGTCTATCCTTCTTCCACAAACCCGAATTTGAACGATTCAAATTCTTTTCTTTTCTTTTATACTGTTTCACGGCTTTATCCGAGCTAGCCAGGAGAACCGTAAGGACCTACAGATCATGAGCTCCAACGATACGAGATTATCCGGTCAAAACTCTTTCAACCGAACTAACCAACATTCGTTAACCCCCGGAGACTCCACTAAAGTCCAAGGGTTGCACTCTCCTCACTGTAGATATATTGTGTCCTGTTGATATAACTATCATCAGTAAGTCGATCCTTCACAGGTTGTTCATAATCACAACGGGTCATTTAAACCGTTTAACCCTTGTATTATATCTTGTTCCTCAAGTACCACTGACACCTCTAATGAACAATTGATTTGTGGTCCAACCATCAAATCAGATTCCTCCCTGATCAGGAGAGGATGGGCCCATTGTTCAAGACCTGGAGTCAGCACTAAAGGGAACAACCTTTCTACTAACCCTGAAAGCGGGTAGGAGTGAACTCCAATCTTGCTGCAACTATGTCCCCAGCCACTTATTCAATCTTATCCCCAAGATGGTAGGCATATTGAGTCGGCAATCTGGCCACTCTCACCCGTACAAATCAAAGGATAAGGTCGAATAAACAGGAGTTCATAATGAGCTCAGGATTGAGATCGAGTTACCTAAGTCATCAAAAGAATAAACCGGTCTTTACAGTAAACGGTGTTATAAAGAAAGAGCGATTTTATTTCTTGGTTCGGTCTTGTGCAAACTCATTGCACAAGACGCCCTCACTCACATGTCTCTACATGAAACGATTCGAATCACATCGTTTTGTACTATACAAAGTGAGCCGCGTCCAATAGTGTCCCCAGGATAAGGTACCCAGCCTTATCCCTATACTATAGACCATTTTGGCTGTCTACTTGAACTTGATTCACATTCATGTCACACATGAAGTTCAAGTACTCACACTACAGCCATGGGTGTTAGTTATTGGTATAGGTTAATACAAACACAATTCACTAAAATTCAATAACAACTTTATTGAAATATAATATTTACATACATTCATTCAGTTTACAAACTACGAGTTTTAGGACATAAAACCCAACAACCCGCTGCTAGATGGTCCTAACATCTCTGCAATTGCACTGTACTGTTTCTTCAAGTTTCGAACCCTGCACTCAATTGTGGGGTTGCCTTTAATTTGAGATCCGTGAATCCTCTCTCGCATCATGTGCTCCAGCTTCGTCAGGTACCCGGGACGAAAGGTACCGTTATCTGATTTCCAGCCGTTCGTCTGGACTAGCGTCAGAAGGCATTCGACCAATTTGGTCTCCTCATGGTTGGTCCATGTATGCTTCGTAGCTCTAGATATTATGCTGTACACATGCATACGTTTAATGAGATTAACATTTTGTTGTAATATGTTTCTTTAGGTTCTATTTCAAATAAACTACAAACGTTGGTAAATGACTGGCAAGAGATTTTCTTAACTTAATAAAAATTTCTCTAATGTTCAGGTTGTCGAGACCCGCCAAAATAACATTTGTAAATCCGATACAACAGAGCTTTGCAGCTAGTGGTAGTCGGGTGTTGAACCACAAGGAACCAAAATTATTTTCTCTTAATTAACTTCTATTTGTTTTTAATAAAACTCAAATTAAAACAGTAAAATAAAGGGGGAAAACGCTAACGGAGAATTTAATGTAAAACAGAAAAAATAGCTAACGGAAAAATAAAATAAAATGCGAGAAAAATAAATGCAAGAAAAATAAACGGAACACGTGCTCCTAATTTGAGTGTCGGGATTGGTTGTTGATGTGGTTCGGATCATAGACACAAAATATACTTAGCCGGTTTTTGTTAACAATCACACACATTAAAAGACCCAATTAAAACAAGTGCTCCCATGCTTTAATTGGAACTAATCATCCCAATTAATTAATAAGGAATTGACAGCTCCTAACTAAACTTCGCTAATAATTCTAACTTAGGGGCGATCGCTCTCCGAAATTAGGATTAGTCGCGAGCGACGGGTAATCGTGTGACGAGCCAATTGATGAAATCTCTAACAATGGGACTCGATTTTATTCTATCTCTATAATTTACCAACAACCCAAACAAATGTGGCCACATTTAATTCAGAATGCAATATTAAATTACTCAAAACATGAAGTGCGATCGCTAAGTCATGGATTTTTAATCGAACCAACACACAATTTACTAAACGAGTGTCAATCATTAAGAAAATCATGCTGGACATTAAGATCGATGCTAGAGATGAATTGAATGCTAGAACAAGCCAAGAAGATGATAAAAAGAACAAATCTCACCTAAAACATCAACAACACAAACCCTAGACCCAAATTAGAGCACTTACCTTAGTTGCCCGTTGTGAAAATCAAGAGAAATCCACTCAAATGTATTAGAAATAGGTAAGAAACGTGTTTTGGCTCAAGATTTTCGCTCTACAAAAGATGGGGGCGGAAGAAAATGAGAGAGAATGGGAAAGAATGACCTAAAAACAGCAAAAACGGAGTTAAATACCCATTTCTGCGTCAGACTAGCGCCTAGGCGCCATAAGTCAGCGCCTAGGCGCCGCGGGGGCGCGCGCACAGAATCGAGACAGCGCCTAGGCGCTGAGCCCTCTGGAAAAATTTACAAAAATGGGAATTTCTTAACTTTTAAGGACGGGCTTCAGGACTTTAGATGACGGGTATTTTGCGTCAGGGAAGAGGTGCGCGCGCGGGCGAGGCGAGGCGTGGGTGAGCGGGCGCGCGGGCGTGGGCGAGCGGTCGAGCGGCGCGCGCGGGCGACTTTTGATGACGGGCGCTGAGGCGGGCGAGCGACGCGCGCGGGCGCGCGCGGACTTACGATGACAGGCGCTCGGGCGGTCTGGGCGCGGGCGAGGCGAGGCGGCGTGCGACGCGAGTGTGGGCGGTCTGGGCGCGGGCGTGGGCGTCTGGCTCCGATGGGCGCCTGGGCGCTGCCCTCTCGGGTCTAAGCCCAATTTTGGGTCGTTTTGGCTCCCGAGCTTCGTTTGGCCTATCTTTTTGACCCGAACACTTCCCGAAACCTCTTAAATGACCGTTTTAGCCCCGAAAATCATAAATGGACTTCCCGAGCTCTTCGCCACGAAAACACCTATAAAAAGGCAATTTAACTAAATTAAGCATGGCATTTAGCTAGATTTGAGGCTATAATTATAGCTCTATTTTAGAGCTATCAATGACATGAACAGAAAGTTTGAATTCAAATGTTGCATACTTCCTACATGTAAATTAAGGGTGTAGATGTAACGTGGTTGATGTATTTAAAAAAAGAAAAAAAAATACATCACTGATTACGGAACTGCCAGTCAGAAAACTTTTCTTGAGCCAACCAATCCCTCCATTGACTCCATTCGTTTGAAGTCTCAATGAAATTGATATTATCTCCATTCATCGAAGTTCCATACGAGTCCACCTCATCGAACTCATCAAATGATGTCGTTTCACCCATCTCCCAACTTATAAGGTTGTGAAGGATGCAACATGCCGTAATGATCCGACATTGGATTTCCACCGGGTAGTATGATTTACCTCGGAGAATGGCCCATCTACCCTTCAGCAAACCAAATGCCCTTTCGATCACGTTCCGTGCAGAGGAATGCTTCATGTTAAAGAATTCTCTAGGAGTAGTCGGTGGATTCCCTCCACCACGCCACTCGGACAAATGGTATCGTTCTCCTCTATACGGTGCTTGAAAGCCTTCGACATTAGGGTAGCCGGCATCGCAAAGATAATAATATCCTGTACAATGCAACATCTTTGACAATTTCAACTTACAGCACCGTTGTTAATAAAGTAATAAAGAGATGTCCACGACTTACCCTTCAGTACTTTGAGTCCGTTCGGTCTTGATATCGCATCCCTAAGTATTCGTGAATCAACTGCAGACCCTTCCCACCCTGGGAGGACAAATATGAATTTCCCGTTTGGAGCGCAAACAACAAGCACGTTGGTTGCAATGTCACCCTTCCTCGTCCTATACCTCGGGCGATCAGTAGCGAGAACATTAACCTTGATGTAGGTGCTATCTAATGCACCTAGACAATTCTGTGTTCGCACCATATAGGGGAATCTCATTTAGGTATCTAACGTATCGAGGTCAACGTTAAGTAACGGTTGGTGGGAAAAATATACCTCAAACATTTCCATCGTTCATCAGTACAGGAGCTTGTGATCGGTTTTGGTTTCTTCAGCAAGACATCATGTAGTCGCAATACTGCGTTTAGGACAGAGTTGAAATGCCTAGATACGGTCTCACCAGACCTGGCGAATAGTCTACGAATTACTCGGTTCTTAACGTCGTGCGCTAAGATGTGCAAGAACATAGCGACCATCTTCCACATCTACGACTTCTATTCCGACCAAACCGCCCGTTGTTTTAAGCAAGTTGCATAGTACGTCAAAACAACTTTGATCCATCCTCGTACTCTCGCGACAACATACGTCAGACTCCCGTATGAGTCGTAAAAACGTTAATTGTCTAATGTGCTGTCTAAGGTACGATGATTGATATTCTATTCTCCTATGGTCGTTCATATATTGTGATATCAAAATAAGTAACTGCTCTTGAGATGCATTGAAGGCTCTAAGGATGGCAACTAGTTCCCGAGGGTCCATATTGAAATTTAAATCTTTTGTCCCTAATTGAAACCTTAAAAATTAAAAGTTAATTGTATTCGTAGTAAGCAAATGTTTGAAGATTATAAAAACTAAGCAAATGTTTCTACATATTTGAATTTTATAGTACTAAGCAACGTTATGAATCTCAATTTGGACGTTATGAATCTCAAATTTCATAGTTTTAAAAAAATGTTACATTTGAAAACAAGTTTTAAAAAAATAGTTCTTTCTTTTTAAACTTAATTGTTGCCTTAACTTTTTTATTTTTTTGGATTTTATAAATTATGTAAATAATTTAAAAAATTGCATTTTTTTTTTGGCATTTAAAATAATAGGTTCAAAATTGCATTTGTGTGAATAATTTGAAAAGTTGCATTTTTTTTTGCATTTAAAACAGTAGGTTCAAAGTTGGATTTGTGTGAATAATTTGAAAAATTGCATATGTTTTTTTTTTTGCATTTAAAACAGTAGGTTCAAAGTTGGATTTGTGTGAATAATTTGAAAAATTGCATTTTTTTTTTTTGCATTTAAAACAATAGGTTCAAAGTTGGATTTGTGTGAATAATTTGAAAAATTGCATTTTTTTTTTTTGCATTTAAAACAGTAGGTTCAAAATTGCATTTGTGTAAAATTTGAAAATTTGCATTTTTTTTTTGGCATTTAAAACACTAGGTTCAAAGTTGGATTTGTGTGAATAATTTGAAAAATTGCATCTTTTTTTTTTTTGCATTTAAAACAGTAGGTTCAAAATTGCATTTGTGTGAATAATTTGAAAAAGTTGCATTTTTTTTTTTTGCATTTAAAACAGTAGGTTAAAATTTACATTTATGTGAATAATTTTAAAAGTTGCATTATGTGAATAATTTTAAAAGTTGCAAATACATTTTTTTGGCATTTAAAACAGTAGCTTAGGAAAAAAAATTGGTTAAAGTTAAAAAAAAGTTAGAATTTTAAATAAATCCATACATAAATAAACAAATACAAGAAATTGATAACCAACATAAAAATAAACAAATACATGAAATAAATAACCAACATTCACAAACTTATATTAAACAAGTTAATTTCGTAATTATTATTCACGAACTATCAAATGCATATAGGTAGCATTCTAAATAAATCCATACATAAATAAACCAAAACAAAAAAAATTACAAACTATTATTACACATCCACTCAAACAGAAATAAAATAAAAAGAAAACAATGTTTAAAATAACGAACCTCGAACTAAGGAAGATATTTGATCTACTTTAGACCCTGTGAATAATGCACAAAAGTGAAGTGAGAATAAGTTAGCATTCATTCATATAAATGGAATAGTGTGAAAAAAATAAAACAACAAAGAAGATGCTAACCTTAGGAAGAAGTGGGAGAGGGAAAGCAGAGAGAAGATTATTGGGGTGAGGTACTTCTGAATTTTGACTTCTTTATAAAGAAGGCATGAAGGGTGGTAGGTGAGAATTGGTAAATTTTGACTTCTTTATAAAGAAGGCATGAAGGGTGGTAGGTGAGAATTGTTATTGGTGCACTTATGATAATAAGTGCACCTAACAATATTACTATTCACATCAGTCATCAACAATGAACAATATGAAGAAAAAAAAGGTGAGAAAAGACATGTGTAGTTATGGGAAAAGATAAAATAATATTTTTTTAAAAAAGGGATAGCCTCAGAGTTGTGAAATTCAAATGTGGGAAACATTTGAATTTCAAATAAAACTAAAACTATGACTTATGCATTCAATAGAAGACAGAGAATGTAGATATGAAAGTGACAAGTGAGAGGACATATCATTAACTTCATTACATTGTAACCTATCACTTTGAAATCATACTTGAATTGCAAACCAGAAGAGAAATATCAAAACAAAAGACAATTATGAAGACAAAGAGAATGGTGAATGATATTATGAAGAACAAGTGAGACTAGACATCTCATTAACTTCATGAATAGACAAAGTGGATGATCATTCATAATGACTTATGCAATGAAAAAAGAAGAGTCAGTGTGTAGAAATGGAGCTAAAAACAGAAGTGAATGAAATTGAATTCCAAAACAAAAGAGAAGTGTGAAAACAGTAGACAAGTACGAAGTGAAAGTGGATGTTTAGTGGTCTTATGAAGGACAATTGAGACTAAACATGGACATAAGTTCATTTAATTTATCACAATGCAGACATGTCAAAATTTGGACTAAACAGAATATCAAAGCAAACAGAACACCAACAAAAATAAGTATAAATGAATCAGCCTCAAGGATTGAAATTCAATCAAATGTATAGAATTTCAAATAATGAAATGACTAAAAAAAATCAAAGCAAACAGAAGACCAACAGAAATAAGTATAAATGAATCAGCCTCAGGGATTGAAATTGAATCAAATGTATTCAATTTCAAATAATGAAATGACTAAAAAAAATCAAAGCAAACAGAAGACCAACAGAAATAAGTATAAATGAATCAGCCTCAGGGATTGAAATTGAATCAAATGTATTCAATTTCAAATAATGAAATGACTAAAAAAAATCAAAGCAAATAGAAGACCAACAGAAATAAGTATAAATGAATCAGCCTCAGGATTGAAATTCAATCAAATGTATTGAATTTCAAATAATGAATGACTAAAAAAAATCAAAGCAAACAGAAGACCAACAAAAATAAGTATAAATGAATCAGCCTAAGAGATTGAAATTCAATGAAATGTATTGAATTTCAAATAACGAAATGACTAAAAAAAATCAAAGCAAACAGAAGACCAAACATAACTAAGTATAAATCAACCAGCCTCAAAGAGAAAGAAAAGTGATCCAATAACATTTTCGGTTCAAAATCAACTCAATTCAAATGAAATGAAATGGGTACCAACAGAAAAACAGAAACAAAAAACACAACAATTGCACTAGAAAATCAAGCAAATTCAAAATTGAACGAATCCAATAAAAATATATTGTATCAGAGAAAGAAAAAGAAAGAAGAAGAAGACATGCATACTGATCATCGACTGAAAAAGAAAAAAGAAGAAGACATGCATACTCATCATCGACTGAAAAAGAAAAAAGAATAAGACATGCATACTCATCATCGGCTGAGAAAAAAAAAAAAAGAAGACATGCATACTCATCATCAACTGAAAAAGAAAAAAGAAGACATGCATACTCATCATCGGCTGAAAAAGAAAGAAGAAGAAGACATGCATACTCATCATCGGCTGAAAAAAAAAGAAAAAGAACACATGCATGTACTCATCATCGGCTAGAACACTCACCTTTGAAGACCTCCCCCACCGAGCTCTTCAAGATCGGTCCAGCATCCCCTACCTACCATTAAAACATGCAGCCTCACAGACCCCCAGCAACGGCGGCAAAGGGGGACCGATCCCTTCTCGGAGCGGCAAGGGAGCCCAAAGGTTTCCAGATCTGTTTAAAAAACAGATGTGGAAACCCTAAAATTCGTGGATCTGAGAAATATAAAAAACCAGATGAAATCGGATGAAATCAGTAGATCTGAGGAAGAGAGAGAGATATGAAATGAACTTACATAACAGAGAGGTGAAATCGTCTGAAGAAGACGTAGTTCAGAGGAGATAAAAAAACTCGTTTGCGAACGAAAGAGAGAGATCTCATCTCTCAAACGCCAAACGCCAAACGCCAAACACATAAACCAAACCAAGGTAAAGCCAACTCGTCTTCTTCAGACGAAAGAGGAAGGTGAAATCGTCTGAAGAAGACGAAGTTCAGAGAGAGAGAAATTCGACTGCAAAATGAATGAAGGAAGAGAACCCCAAACGCCAGAAGATCAGAGAGAGAGAGAGATAATTTCGTCTGCATATTCAATGAAGGAAGAGAACCCCAAGCGACAGAAGATTAGAGAAGAGAGAGAGAATTTCGGCTGCCAAATGAATGAAGGAAGAGAACCCCAAGAGGCGTAAATGGGTGACGATTCCAAGGTAACCCACTGTAGATATCAGTGGGTTACACTATTCATAACCGGGGGTTATAATAACCCCCGTCCCCGGTTTCCCCAACCATCGCCCCAAACATCGGGTGGGCTTAAATAGCCCACCCAACTCTACCCGACCCGGAGGCCCAAATAGCCCCTTAGGGTTTCTTTAATTGTATTTATATACAACGAATCAGTTCGGTTTTTTATGGATTTTCAAACTAAAACCGAACCGAACCAAACCGAAAATTCTCGGTTTTCTTTAAATTATAACCGATCTATCCAATATTTTACTAAAAACCGAACCAATACATTGGATCGGTTCAGTTTGGTTCGGTTTTTTCGGTTTTCAGTTATTTGTATCACCCCTACCTCAAATGCTACTTAAACACAATCGATTACAACAATTACAGATTGCAATATCATGCTTTAGCGAAATGAACATGCATGCAAACTAAGTTGTCAATTTAGATAAACAAGCATGCTCATAATTAAAACAAGAAATATGAAGCAATTAACTAAGGAATGACTTAACAATCATGGAAAAATTCTCACAAAAATTACATAATCTAGCTCGACTTACCTCCAAATTGGCGTTACGAGCCTAGCCGAGCATCGCCTTAATGATTTTCGACGTCATATGTTGTTGGGTTTTATGTCCTAAAACTCGTAGTTTGTAAACTGTTTGAATGTAAATATATTTTTTTTCAAGAAAGTTGTTATTGAATTTTAGTGAATTGTGTTTGTATTAACCTATACCAATAACTAACACCCATGGCGATAGTGTGAGTACTTGAACTTCATGTGTGACATGAATGTGAATCAAGGTCAAGTAGACAGCCAAAAATGGTCTATAGTATAGGGATAAGGCTGGGTACCTTATCCTGGGGACATTATTGGACGCGGCTCACTTTGTATAGTACAAAACGATGTTATTCGAATCGTTTCATGTAGAGACATGTGAGTGAGGGCGTCCTGTGCAATGAGTTTGCACAAGACCGAACCAAGAAATAAAATCGCTCTTTCTTTATAACACCGTTTACTGTAAAGACCGGTTTATTCATTTGATGACTTAGGTAACTCGATCTTAATCCTGAGCTTACTATGAACTCCTGTTTATTCAACCTTATCCTTTGATTTGTACGGGTGAGAGTGGCCAGATCGCCGACTCAATATGCCTACCATGTTGGGGATAAGATTGAATAAGTGGCTGGGGACATAGTTGTAGCAAGATTGGAATTCACTCCTACCCGCTTTAAGGGTTAGTAGAGAGGTTGTTCCCTTAAGTGCTGACTCCAGGTCTTGAACATTGGGCCCATCCTCTCCTGATCAGGGAGGAATCTGATTTGATGGTTGGACCACAAATCAATTGTTCATTAGAGGTGTCAGTGGTACTTAAGGAACAAGATATAATACAAGGGTTAAACGGTATAAATGACCCGTTGTGATTATGAACGACCTGTGAAGGATCGACTTACTGATGATAGTTATATCAACAGGACACAATATATCTACAGTGAGGAGAGTGCAGCCCTTGGACTTTAGTGGAGTCTCCGGGGGTTAACGAATGTTGGTTAGTTCGGTTGAAAGAGTTTTGACCGGATAATCTCGTATCGTTGGAGCTCATGATCTGTAGGTCCTTACGGTTCTCCTGGCTAGCTCGGATAAAGCCGTGAAACAGTATAAAAGAAAAGAAAAGAATTTGAATCGTTCAAATTCGGGTTTGTGGAAGAAGGATAGACATATTTAAATATGATTTAAATATGGACATATTTAAATATGATTTAAATATGAGATTGGTCTGAAAACATGAATAGGATTCATGTGCAAAAAGTCGGTTTTCGGAAAACCGGGTTTAATTATATTATTTAATTAATATTTGATATTGAATTAAATAATATTAATTAAAATATATATATATTTTATTAATTAAAAAGTTTAATTAATAAAATAATTATTATTATTTTTAATAATAATAATTTACAAATATATATATATATATATATATATATATATATACATGTGTCTTACATGCAAGATGTAAGACACATGTTATATATACAAAGTATATATATATGAGTCAGATCAACTGAATTTAAAAAAAAAAAAAAAAACAAACAGGGGTACATGAATTGAGAATTTGATTCTCTCTCTCTATCTCTTGCGTCTTCTGCCTCTGTTTTTCTGAAGAAAAATAGTTTTTCTTCGTGAAGCTTCTTCCTTCTTTTCTCTTGTAAAAGGAGTCCCACTACTCCGTTTCTCGGCCTGAGGATAGCGGGATTACCGTGGGTGGTCCACGAACGTTTCGTGAGAAGGCTCGGTGAGCTCGTGAGGAGCTTCTAGCGGTGATTTTGGAGAATTACGAACGACAAGGGTATGTGTTCTAACTTCTCTTTTTCATCGCTTTTGCATGTTTCCGTTTTGTTTAAATTGATGAAATTAGAGTGTCTATGATCCAAATCGCTTCCGCTGCGTTCCATCAACGCTCCATCAATTATGAGTTATGGAGAGGGCGTAAAGGTAGTTTACGTCACTTCAGGATTTGGGGGTGTCCGGCACATGTGCTAGTACCCAATCCAAAGAAGTTGGAACATCGTTCAAAATTGTGCCTATTTGTAGGTTACCCCAAGGAAACGAAAGGTGGTCTATTTTACGATCCTCATGAGAACAAGGTACTAGTATCGACTAATGCCACGTTCTTAGAGGAAGACCACATAAGAGATCATCAACCGTCGAGCAAAATTATTTTGTCCGAACTTTCCAGGAAAGCTACAGACAGATCAACAAAGGTTGTTGATCAAGCTGGTCCTTCTCAAGAGTTGAGAAAACCTCGACGCAGTGGGAGGGATGTGAGACAGCCTGACCGCTACATCGGCTTGTCTGAAACTCAAGTCGTCATACCTGATGATGGCGTTGAGGATCCATTGACCTTTAAACAGGCAATGAATGACATAGACAAGGACCAGTGGCTTAAAGCCATGGATCTCGAAATGCAGTCTATGTACTTCAATTCGGTCTGGGATCTTGTAGATCAACCAGATAGTGAAAGACCTATCGGTTGCAAGTGGATCTACAAGAGAAAACGAGACCAAGCCGGTAAGGTGCAAACCTTTAAGGCTCGACTTGTGGCAAAAGGTTATTCCCAAAGAGAAGGGGTGGACTATGAAGAAACCTTTTCTCCTGTTGCCATGTTAAAGTCGATTAGAATACTCTTATCCATTGCTACATTTTATGATTATGAAATCTGGCAGATGGATGTCAAGACTGCCTTTCTGAATGGTAATCTTGAGGAGAGTATCTATATGGCTCAACCAGAGGGATTCATACTTCAGGGTCAAGAGCAAAAGGTTTGCAAGCTTAATCAATCCATTTATGGGTTGAAGCAAGCATCTAGATCCTGGAATATAAGGTTTGATACGGCGATCAAATCTTATGGCTTTGAACAAAATATTGACGAACCTTGTGTTTACAAGAAAGTAGTCAATACTGTTGTAGCTTTCTTAGTCTTGTACGTAGACGATATACTACTCATTGGGAATGATGTAGGGTTCCTAACTGACGTTAAGAATTGGCTAGCGACCCAATTCCAAATGAAATATTTGGGAGAGGCTCAGTTTGTTCTAGGGATTCAGATCGTAAGGGATCGTAAGAACAAAGTGCTAGCGCTGTCTCAAGCATCTTATATTGACAAGGTGTTGTCAAGATATTCGATGCAGAATTCCAAGAAAGGTTCGCTGCCTTTTAGGCATGGAATTCACTTGTCTAAGGAACAGTCTCCTAAGACACCTCAAGAGGTTGAGGATATGAGACGAATTCCCTATGCATCTGCAGTTGGTAGTCTCATATACGCTATGTTGTGTACACGACCCAACATCTGCTATGCAGTAGGAATTGTCAGTAGGTTCCAGTCTAATACAGGATATGATCACTGGACAGCCGTTAAACACGTCCTCAAGTATCTTAGGAGAACGAGAGACTATGTGCTTGTGTATGGCGCGAAGGATTTGATCCTTGCAGGATACACTGACTCTGATTTTCAGACTGATATAGATTCCAGGAAATCTACATCAGGATCAGTGTTCACTCTTAACGGAGGAGCAATAGTATGGAGGAGTATAAAGCAAGGTTGTATTGCTGACTCCACCATGGAAGCTGAGTATGTCGCAGCTTGCGAAGCAGTGAAGGAAGCTGTATGGCTTAGGAAGTTCTTGACAGATTTGGAAGTTGTTCCAAATATGAACTTGCCAATCACCCTTTATTGTGATAACAGCGGTGCAGTGGCAAATTCTAAAGAACCTATAAGCCATAAGCGTGGAAAGCATATTGAGCGGAAATATCATCTCATCAGGGAGATAGTGCAACGAGGAGATGTGATCGTCACACAGGTAGCCTCGGAGCACAACATTGCTGATCTGTTTACTAAGTCTCTCACGGCTAAAGTGTTTGAGAGACACCTAAAAAGTTTAGGGCTGCGAGCTGCTCAGTAGGACAGTGGGAGAAACTTTAGATATTTGATATTCTAGTTCTCTCGACCAGCATGTACTCCACTGACGTTTTAGTCCAAGTGGGAGTTTGTTGGGTTTTATGTCCTAAACCTCGTAGTTTGTAAACTGTTTGAATGTAAATATATTATTTTTCAATAAAGTTGTTATTGAATTTTAGTGAATTGTGTTTGTATTAACCTATACCAATAACTAACACCCATGGCGATAGTGTGAATACTTGAACTTCATGTGTGACATGAATGTGAATCAAGTTCAAGTAGACAGCCAAAAATGTTCTATAGTATAGGGATAAGGCTGGGTACCTTATCCTGGGGACACTATTGGACGCGGCTCACTTTGTATAGTACAAAACGATGTGATTCGAATCGTTTCATGTAGAGACATGTGAGTGAGGGCGTCCTGTGCAATGAGTTTGCACAAGACCGAACCAAGAAATAAAATCGCTCTTTCTTTATAACACCGTTTACTGTAAAGACCGGTTTATTCATTTGATGACTTCGGTAACTCGATCTTAATCCTGAGCTTACTATGAACTCCTGTTTATTCAACCTTATCCTTTGATTTGTACGGGTGAGAGTGGCCAGATCGCCGACTCAATATGCCTACCATCTTGGGGATAAGATTGAATAAGTGGCTGGGGACATAGTTGTAGCAAGATTGGAATTCACTCCTACCCGCTTTAAGGGTTAGTAGAGAGGTTGTTCCCTTAAGTGCTGACTCCAGGTCTTGAACATTGGGCCCATCCTCTCCTGATCAGGGAGGAATCTGATTTGATGGTTGGACCACAAATCAATTGTTCATTAGAGGTGTCAGTGGTACTTAAGGAACAAGATATAATACAAGGGTTAAACGGTATAAATGACCCATTGTGATTATGAACGACCTGTGAAGGATCGACTTACTGATGATAGTTATATCAACATGACACAATATATCTACAGTGAGGAGAGTGCAGCCCTTGGACTTTAGTGGAGTCTCCGGGGGTAACGAATGTTGGTTAGTTCGGTTGAAAGAGTTTTGACCGGATAATCTCGTATCGTTGGAGCTCATGATCTGTAGGTCCTTACGGTTCTCCTGGCTAGCTCGGATAAAGCCGTGAAACAGTATTAAAGAAAAGAAAAGAATTTGAATCGTTCAAATTCGGGTTTGTGGAAGAAGGATAGACATATTTAAATATGATTTAAATATGGACATATTTAAATATGATTTAAATATGAGATTGGTCTGAAAACATGAATAGGATTCATGTGCAAAAAGTCGGTTTTCGGAAAACCGGGTTTAATTATATTATTTAATTAATATTTGATATTGAATTAAATAATATTAATTAAAATATATATATATATTTTATTAATTAAAAAGTTTAATTAATAAAATAATTATTATTATTTTTAATAATAATAATTTATAAATATATATATATATACATGTGTCTTACATGCAAGATGTAAGACACATGTTATATATACAGAGTATATATATATGAGTCAGATCAATTGAATTTAAAAAAAAAAAAAAAACAAACAGGGGTACATGAATTGAGAATTTGATTCTCTCTCTCTATCTCTTGCGTCTTCTGCCTCTGTTTTTCTGAAGAAAAAATAGTTTTTCTTCGTGAAGCTTCTTCCTTCTTTTCTCTTGTAAAAGGAGTCTCACTACTCCGTTTCTCGGCCTGAGGATAGCGGGATTACCGTGGGTGGTCCA
This sequence comes from Herpetospermum pedunculosum, assembly GCA_028017165.1. Classification (NCBI taxonomy): domain Eukaryota; kingdom Viridiplantae; phylum Streptophyta; class Magnoliopsida; order Cucurbitales; family Cucurbitaceae; genus Herpetospermum; species Herpetospermum pedunculosum. The sequence continues at coordinate 2,862,014 of JAPQWQ010000185.1, forward strand.
CGAACGTTTCGTGAGAAGGCTCGGTGAGCTCGTGAGGAGCTTCTAGCGGTGATTTTGGAGAATTACGAACGACAAGGGTATGTGTTCTAACTTCTCTTTTTCATCGCTTTTGCATGTTTCCGTTTTGTTTAAATTGATGAAATTAGAGTGTCTATGATCCAAATCGCTTCCGCTGCGTTCCATCAACGCTCCATCATATGTATCCTTAAAGCTCAAAATCTTCAAGAAAAACTCTTACAAAAGTCTAAAAAGTACCTAAAAACTACAAAAAAAAACTTGAGGCTAATCCTCCTAAAAAATATTTGCTCTCTCTAAACGGAACAGTGATGGCTGTCTTAGGTCTAAAAAACGAACAAAATATGTAATCTGGGCACGAAATGGGCTGATCAGGTGGTCGTCTGAGTCGTGCGATGGGTTGGATGCAAAAATGAACAAAATAATGTCCTCTAATTGACTTGAAATCAAGTCATTTGGTTTTATACAAATCATGCACCATCAGACCACAATTATATTTTAAAAAAATGAATGATTATTTAATAAATATAGTATTATCAGTTTGTTCCGTTTGTTAATATTAGGCTCTAAAACTCATGTTTTAATCTTCAAATGAGCGTAAGGACCTAATTCAACCCTTAACACTTTAATTCAGCAAAATATGTCATTTAATCACATTAAATTTAATAAACTCACGAGACTTAAGAGTTGTAAACTAGCACTTTTAGAGTGTTATCAGTATGACAGAGATTGTTCTGCTGTGCGTATTGACATTCCTCAATTGTGCGTATTGGGATTACTCTACGTTAATATGACAAAGGTTTGGATACAGTTTTGGTGAAGAGTTTTGCTAGACTACGTTTACGTGTTTTAAAGATTTATTAATACAATCTCTTTGAATGTTTTAATTATCTCGAGTATTTAAATTCCTTTTCATTTATAATCTTTTATCAAGTTTTAATCTTTTATCAAGTTTTGAACTTCTATTTAAGATAAAAATATATATATATTTTTTTGTGAATGATATTTTCTTATTAACTCACCACTCACTGAGCTTTTTAAGCTCACTTTTTCCTTTTGTTTTCAAATAGGTAGCACTGAGTTTCCGACAAGCCTATCGAAGTCGAGATCTGCCACCAATATTACCTAAATATTGTTGGATTTTATGTTCTAAAACTCGTGGTTTGTAAACAAAATGTATATTCTATTTTGCAATAAAATTGTTATTGAGATTTATTTAGTAAAATTGTTATTGAATAAAGTGAATTGTGTTTACTTTTAACCTAACTCAAATGTACAAAGAACCCATGGCTATAGGTTGTATACTTGAACTTCATGTGTGACATGATTGTGGATCAAGTTCAAGTAATAGCCAGAACGGTCTATAATATAGGGATAAAGCTAGGTACCTTATCTTGGGGACACTATTGGACGCGACCCGCTTTGCATAGTTCAAACGATGTGATCCGAAATCGTTCAGGTGGAGACATGCGAGTGGGGGCGTCCTATGCAATGAGTTTGCATAAGACTGAACCGCGAAACAAGCCGCCCTTTCTTTATAACTCCGTTTACTGTAAAGATCGACTTTTTCATATGATGACCTAGGTAACTCGATCTGAATCCTGAGCACAGTATGAACTCCTGTTTATTTGAGCATATTCTTTGATTTGTATGGGTGAGAGTGGCCCGAGATCGCCGACTCAATAAGCCTACCATCTTGGGGATAAGACCGGGTAGGTAGCTGGGAACATAGTCCTGCGAGATGGAATTCACTCCTACCCGCCTTGAGGGATTAGTAGAGAGGTTGTTCCTTTAAGTGCTGACTCCGGGTCTTGAACTAGGGATCCCACCCTCTCATTGGCCCGACTTGGTATAGTGATGAGATCACATACCAATCGGTTTGGTGGTTGGACCACAAACCAATAGTTCATTAGAGGATCAGTGGGACTTAAGGAGCAAGATGTAATTACGGGTGTAAAACAGTTATTTTGACCCAGCTGTAATTACGAACGACCTGTGAAGGATCAACTTACTGATGATGGTTATATCAAGAGGACAAAAATATATCTACGGTGAGGAGAGTGCAACCCTTGGACTTTAGTGGAGTCTCCGGGGGTTAACGAATGTTGGTTAGCTTGGCTAAAGAGTTTGGCTGGTTAATCTCGTATCGTTGAAGCTCATGATCTGTAGGTCCTTTAGGTTCTCCTGGCTAGCTCGGATTAAGCCGTGTAACAATATGAGAGAAAAAGAATTTGAATTTATTCAAATTAATTTTTGGAAGAATGATGGACATATTTAAATATGATTTAAATATGGGATCGGTCTAAAACATGAATAGGGATTCATGTGTGATGATTCAGTTTAAGAAATCGGGATTAGTCTTATTATTTAATTAATATTTGATATTGAATTAAATGATAATATTAATTAATTAAAAAGTTTAATTAATTAAAATTTATTTTGTTTAATTTTGAATTAATTTTAAAATGACAAAATATTACAAGTGAGATTATCCAAGTTGAGTGAATTTATCCAAGTTGAGTGGGTTTATCCAAGTTGTGAAGTGGATTGTGAATCACCAACCACATGCATAAACTCATCAATTTTGGAACACTTGGTTGAAGACTAATCCATCCAGTTTGAGGTGTCATGCTAAGCAAAGAGTTTGTTGCATGTGAATTGCCTATAAATTGCATGACGTTCAAATGGTTTGAGGTTGATGAATTTTCAAAGAGTTTGAATATTTGGATGAGCATGAAGAGTTCATGTTACTTGAGAAATTAGAAATCTAAGTGTTATCCGTTGCTCGGCCCGAGGATAGAGGGACTACCGGAGGTGGTCCTCGAAGTGTTCGAGAGAAGGTTCGAGGTGTTCATCAGAAGATTCGAGCATCGAGATTAGAAGATTTTAGAACTACAAGAGGTATGTGTTCTAATTTCTTTAATTTCCTAGTTTTGAGCATGTTTCTAGTTTAGCTAAATTGAAGAAATTAGAGTGTCAATGATCCGACTCGCTTTCGCTGCGCTACATGCGCTCCATCAATTTGCATCAATTTATGCTCGGTGGGTTTTTTAAGAAATTGTTTCCGTTGGGCGTCTAAAGTATTTTTCTGGTTTTGTCATATTTTTTTGAGCTTTTATTTGTACTTTGTTTTATAAATGCCCGAGCGTTATGGGCTTTAATGTGTGCAGAAGAGTCAGTAAATAATTCGGAGTCATTAGAGTCCTTATAGGCTTTCAATTCGAAGGCAGAAGCTCGGGTGTCCGGAACAACAACACAAAACCGGTTCAGCGCAAGGTGGAAGAAACGGTCCGGTTCGGTCCCCAGGCCGCCGGGTTCACTGAAAGTCAGGCTGGTTCCTTGTTCTTCACCCTCTGGAGGTTCGGTTCAGCATTTGTTTGGTCCAGTTCGGGTTGGTTTTGGTCCGGTTTCGAGCTGTTGAAGTCGGGACAACTGTTTTGGACCGGTTCAACTTATTTGAAGCTTGTAGTTGCTGTTTTTTTGGCCGGTTCAAGCAAATTCAAGCCGGTTCGGGGCGGTTCGAAGGGTTCAGAAGCGCGTCAACCTAGTTTATGAATTATTCTTGTAATAATATAGTTGCTTGCTTGCCCGTGATGCCAAAACCGGTCCACTTTAGTGTGTTTAATTAATTATGTATTGTGAATGTATGTTTTAATTAAAGTCTCTTGTATGTGCATAAAGTATGCCATATAGAATTCAAATCCCACCATAGGAAGCATGTTGCATGCATTGAAAGTATAATATATGTGTTATGTTATATAGTATGCATGCTTAATTCATGAGAATTAATATAAGTGTTATATTAATTTATGAATTGGAAGTTGCTTGTTTAAAAGTGTAATTGATATAAGTGTTATATTAATTGTGAAATTAAACATACAACATAGTTGCCTTAGTTGAATATAATTATTATATTCTTGCTTGGGAAGCATGTTATAGAATGAATGTAATGGTTATATTCTTGCTTAGGAAGCATGTTATAGAATGTCTTTATTTTTTAAACCGTTGTAAAATGAGATAGACATTTAAAATCTATAACAAAGATAAATGCATGCTCACTAAGGGTTAAAGAATTCCAATGCGATTAGGAATTTAGTATCGATTCATTTTAATAGTTAAAATCTGTCGATATCTTGTAAAACTAAGGTTACGAGAGAACTCACTCAATGAGATCCTGTACTAAGGTTGGAGGTATTTAAGATGACGGTTTAAGGAACACCTCCTACATGGGGATCAATGATACCTCCGTTTTGGAGCTATATTTATGTCCCTAATTCATGCTAATTATGTGCTTAATCTTGTTTATTTATGTTGATTATAGGTGTTCATCGGTAAATTTTTCTCGGGCCCGTTTAACGTCGTTCGAGGCTTAATATCACGTTTTAAGGTCCTAAGAACGCCTTGGGAAAACAATCATGCAAAAATATGAAGAATTGGTGTTTTGGGAATGTTGCGTGCTCAATGTGTAAAGATAAATATGCAAGAGGGTAGAGAGAGCACTTAGAACGTGCAAGCATACATGGTCTCACAGCAAGTAGTAAGTATATTTCATTCGTTTTTTCCACAGAGACTCATTTTTAGCTATTCGCGAAGTGTGATTGTTAAGAAAGATGGGATGAATTTGATGGGGTAAAATTGGTTTTTAATTATCTAATTTTTGCGGAATGTATAAAGGGATATAACATAAACAAATGCAAGTTGAAATTAGATGCAAAGGACAAGAGATGGAATTAATAAACGAAGAAGAAGACAGCTAAACAGAATGAAAATCTGGCAGAATTGCGAGGACCGCAATGTTTCCGCAATTAAACAGCAGCGAAAGTGTGCAAATGGGTGAATTGAGGGCTACTAATGACTATCCTATAGGCATTTTATTACGATTCTCAAGCATTGGATCAACTCTCTGTACATCAAACTCACTCTAACTCAAGTATCGTCCGATTCCAAGCATTAGAGTCTTAAGTTTACTCGACTTCAAAGTAAGGTCTCAAGCATCTTGTTTAAGCAGGAGTATTTAGTTTGTACTAGGGAAACGCCTATTCCTAGGCCGTTTCCTGATTACCATGAAAGGCTAGCATGATTATATGACTCTGAACTCTTACTCCTTCCAGAGGTTAGGAGTTCTTTGGACAAAATGGATGGCCAATCGAAATTTCCCGTGGGATGAAGCTTACATACAATCAATGTTCGAGTGTTAATCTGCCTACTTGATTCACGTTTTTTAGCCTATAGTTCTGTCATTAGCATGCCCCTAAGTGACTTAGCTACTCATGGATATATAGAGAACAGAAATGGTAGATAAGATAGACATGCTTAGAAGGGAAATGTGCTTAAAACAGTAAGCCAAACCCGTAGCAGAAGATGGGAAATGAGAAATGCAGAAATGAACTTTGATTACTGAAATTGTTTGTTGAACAGATAAAAGCTGTAAAGTAAATAGCAACAAGACAGAAAGCAACGAAATAAACTAATCTAGCTACTTAGGAAAAGAACAGCACGAAGCAGAATGTAAAACAGAAGAGAAAGACAGAAAAACAGTAAAGAGTTGCTGGAAAGCTTCGTGGCAGTCGCCTCGAATGAAGGGGATGAAAGATCAGCCTTGCTTGGATGAATCCAATCGAGAGAGAAGAAGAATCTTCTCTCCTTCCTATCAGATTATCGATTCCAACAGCTGAGACTCTCACTCCAACAGACGGCAAAGGAAAACAGATGGAAATGGTGGACTGCGAGAAGACTTCTGCGCTTCGAGTGATGATCAAACCTCCGACTTTGGCCCCCTTTTATAGTAGTTTGCAGGTGCGTTTGGGCCAAGGAGAACCATCAATCTTCAACGTCATATATCAGAATGGATGGAGGAGAAAGAACGAATCCCTGAAAATACGGAAATTAACAGAAAAAGATCAGTCAACTTACGGTTTTCACTTGAATAATTGCGGTCACCGCAATGATTTCGCAATTCATTCGCAATGTTTATTTTTTCATTCTTTTCCTTCTGTTTTCAACCCTTTTTCTACCTATTGTGCATAAGTCCTAAATTAGCTACCTTCTTCTAATTCTCATATTAAAGCATAGGTTTAGGCTAAATGCTAACAAAAACACCTAAATGTGTACATCTTCTTAAGCTAAATGGGTCCTAAATAAGTCACTTTCAGAGACTTAACACACCCCCAAACTTAAGGCTTTGCTTGTCCTCAAGCATACTAAGGACTTACCTAGGCTGTTATTTTATCTTCTTTAACTACTTACCGACTCCCCTATATCCCTATCTCTAGCAGTGCTGTCCTGTGACACACTTCTAAGTTTAGAATTAACCTCTTCTCAAGCTTCTTCTGACTTCACCTGCCTACTATACCTGCTGGTTTTGTTAACCCCCTACTACTGATCTAGCTACTTTTATGATGTCATGCCACTATCCCTCGGGTTTCAAATTCTACCAAGCTTTACTCCAGACTCAGTACATGCTTCTAGCTTATTTTTACTGTGTCTAGGATTCCTTAGAGTCATGCCAGTCTTAGTATAAACAGTGACAGTGGTACTTTTAGAGAACAACCTAAACCCTGGCATCACTACATTGGATATACATTCATCTCCCTAGACAAACCTAAAAGCTACAACCTTGTGCTTAGCTCATTAAGGATCAGAGTTCTTTTTACATAGGACATCTAAGCCACAAGATTATAACTCCCAAGCATACATTCTTCTTCCCTATTTCTCCCTTTTTCCTTTTTTACTTAGGTGGAGTCTCCCCTTGGTTTGCCTTTTGATGCAATGCCACTTGTGGTTTACACACTTGGCACTGATTACTCAGCAACTTGAGAAAGACTCCCCTCTTTACTCTATTTTTCAATTTTTCTATTTATCACAAAATTTTTTTAGGAGAAGAAGAATGCTTATGTCCTAAGGAAGAGAGGAATGTTCCTAGGCCTAGGGTGGCCTCCCCCAAACTTCAACTACTCATTGTCCCCAATGAGTGTCTGAGGTGGCACACCCCCAAACTATCCTAGAAGCATCTAGTCCAAAGTAAAACAAAGAGAATTTAAAAATCCTAGGCATAGGCAAAACATTCTAAAAGCAACTATCCCAGCAGCAGAAAATTTGAACATAACAGAAAGTCTTAAGGACTTATGGTTTATGCATGCTGAGCACTATTCAGAGGCAAATTTAAACTATCAAAGGGTGTCCTATGACACTCATCCAGCATGCTTCAAGATCAGCTATATAAGGTAGTCATGCTAGCAGCAAAAGATAGAATTTAACAGATCACAGCCTAACTAAACAGACAGTCCAAAACATGCAATCAGTCACAAAAATTGCGGGAACCGCAATTATTTCGCAATTCAATCCGGGCAGATATAACATTGATTCAGGCCCCTAGCATGCTTTTTCCTGTAACTCATGCATCCTAAAAATAAAACTAAACTATCCTACCTATTCAGCTAACATCAGACTAAACTAAGCAAAAGAAAAAGCATAAAACTAAACATTAAAAACAGATCAAAAATTGAACACAAAACAGCATAATTCACAATATTCTATCAGAAAGCAGAAAATTGTCTTTGTTTTCTAAGGGAACAGCAATACTCCCTTCAGTGCACTTCAAACCAGCACTCAATTCTCATCATCCTCATCTGGTTGCCTTGGTCGTGGGGGCGCCCATGGAGTTAGGAGGTTGGTGGGGAAGTCCGGGAAGATGCATCCCAACTGGTCTGCAACTTCTTTGTCCCTTTCCTGCGCATAGTTGGCCCATTGAGCCAATCTTCTCTGCAAGTCCATTAAGCAGGCCATGGATAGGGACTGTTCAGCAGCCAGCCTATCCAACTCAAACTCCATATTCCCCTTTCTTCTCAGCCTCAGGTTCGCAGGCAGCTCCAAATGGCCTGTGTACGGCATCTGCTGCTCCAAGCGCTCGGTGGGAACTCCTGCAAGCAAACACAATTTGGTTATAGTGTTGGGGAAAAATAATGGCCCCTTACCTTTTGTGGCGCATTCAGCAATGGCAGCTGACATGATCTCCCCCACATTGACCGTGAGACCGCGCATGATGGCATAAACCAACAGTGATCTACTCTGGTTGATTGTCGTCTCGTGAGTCACAGGGGACAGCTTTCTCCTCACAAAGGCAAACCAAACAGCTGCCTTTGCTGTCAGATTGGCACTCATTAAGGTGTGCCGACCATTGCGTGAGACAGTCCACGCTGCTTCAGGCTGGCCAATTGTGCGAATGGCCTCTTCCAGCACTGCCTCAGTCGGCTCATCAACTATCCGCGCATAATCTGTGTGAGTTTGGCCCTTAAGACCAAAGGCGTCATTGATGGCCTTGGCTGAGAAATCCACTTCCACCCCTCTGACCATAGATAGGCCATCCTCAGGGCTGAGCACATTGGCGTAGAAATCGTACACCATGCTCGTGTAGGCTGGATTAGGCGGTCTGCAGAATTCCTCCCAGCCATGGTTGAGCACTCCTGCGCGCAAGAACTGCGGCAGGTCAGCGAGTCGGTCGAGGAAACCTTTCTCGTGCAACAGGTCTCTCTTCCTCAACTCAGCACCCCTGGATTCAGCGTCAGACGAGACATACCTCACTGACTGAGGTTCGTCTTCAGGGTAGAGTTTAGCCTGTTGGGTTTTATGTCCTAAAACTCGTAGTTTGTAAACTGTTTGAATATGTAAATATTATATTTCAATAAAGTTGTTATTGAATTTTAGTGAATTGTGTTTGTATTAACCTATACCAATAACTAACACCCATGGCAGTAGTATGAGTACTTGAACTTCATGTGTGACATGAATGTGAATCAAGTTCAAGTAGACAGCCAAAATGGTCTATAGTATAGGGATAAGGCTGGGTACCTTATCCTGGGGACACTATTGGACGCGGCTCACTTTGTATAGTACAAAACGATGTGATTCGAATCGTTTCATGTAGAGACATGTGAGTGAGGGCGTCCTGTGCAATGAGTTTGCACAAGACCGAACCAGAAATAAAATCGCTCTTTCTTTATAACACCGTTTACTGTAAAGACCGATTTTTTTCATGTGATGACTTAGGTAACTCGATCTCAATCCTGAGCTTACTGTGAACTCCTGTTTATTCAACCTTATCCTTTGATTTGTACGGGTGAGAGTGGCCAGATCGCCGACTCAATATGCCTACCATCTTGGGGATAAGATTGAATAAGTGGCTGGGGACATAGTTGTAGCAAGATTGGAGTTCACTCCTACCCGCTTTCAGGGTTAGTAGAGAGGTTGTTCCCTTAAGTGCTGACTCCAGGTCTTGAACATGGGCCCATCCTCTCCTGATCAGGGAGGAATCTGAATTGATGGTTGGACCACAAATCAATTGTTCATTAGAGGTGTCAGTGGTACTTAAGGAACAAGATATAATACAAGGGTTAAACGGTATAAATGACCCGTTGTGATTATGAACGACCTGTGAAGGATCGACTTACTGATGATAGTTATATCAACAGGACACAATATATCTACAGTGAGGAGAGTGCAGCCCTTGGACTTTAGTGGAGTCTCCGGGGGTTAACGAATGTTGATTAGTTCGGTTGAAAGAGTTTTGACCGGATAATCTCGTATCGTTGGAGCTCATGATCTGTAGGTCCTTACGGTTCTCCTGGCTAGCTCGGATAAAGCCGTGAAACAATAATAAAAGAAAAGAAAAGAATTTGAATCGTTCAAATTCGGGTTTGTGGAAGAAGGATAGACATATTTAAATATGATTTAAATATGGACATATTTAAATATGATTTAAATATGAGATTGGTCTGAAAACATGAATAGGATTCATGCGCAAAAAGTCGGTTTTCGGAAAACCGGGATTAATTATATTATTTAATTAATATTTGATATTGAATTAAATAATATTAATTAATTTATATATATATATTTTATTAATTAAAAAGTTTAATTAATAAAATAATTATTATTAATTTTATTAATAATAATAATTATATATATATATATATATATATATATATATATATATATATACATGTGTCTTACATGCAAAGCATGTAAGACACATGTAAGAAGGATATATATATTTTTGACAGATCATTTATAAAAAAAAAAAAAAAAAAAAAAAAAAAGGAAAAAGAAAAGAAAAGAGCTGAGTGCTCTTTGGGTTCGTAAAATTTGAATTGTGAATTCAAATAGAATTCCCTCTCTCTATCTCTTCTTCTTCCTTCGGCAGCTCTCTGTAAAGAAGAAAAATTGTTTTTCTTCTGTGAGCTTCTTCCCTCTTTTCTTGAATTAAAGGAGTCCCACTACTCCGTTTTTCGGCCTGAGGATAGCGGGACTACCGTGGGTGGTCCACGAACGTTTCGTGAGAAGGCTCGGTGAGCTCGTGAGGAGCATCTGGCGGTGAATTTGGAGAATTACGAACGACAAGGGTATGTGTTCTAACTTCTCTTTTCATCGCTTTTGCATGTTTCCATTTGTTTAAATTGATGAAATTAGAGTGTCCATGATCCAAATTCGCTTCCGCTGCGTGCCATGGGCTTCCGCTGCGTGCCATGGGCGCTCCATCAATTGGTATCAGAGCGTTTTTGGCCACTCAATTTCAATCAATTTAAGTTATGGTGGGTTTTATTTAGAAATTGTTTCTGAATGGAATTCTAAAGTGAATATCGATTTTGGCATAGTTTCTTTTGAATTTCATTATTTGTAATTGCCCGAGATTGTATGGGCTTTAATGCATGCTAAAGAGTCTGTATTTTTAGAGTCATTAGAGTCCATATAGGGTTCTTTGTGAAAGAAGTTTGAGTTTGAAACTCGCCGAAATGTTCGGTGTAAGTTCAAACTCGTTATGGGCAATACAAGGAGAAATTCGAAGAAAATTTGGCCGAAGCGTTCGGAGGAAGCAAGTTGGTCAAAGGCGGTGCGAATAGTTCGAAGTCCGCTCAAGGCATGGCTTGTTGATCAAGCTTGTAATAAATTAGTTATTGCTTGCTAAATGCCAAAATCGATCCACTTTAGTGTGTTTAATTAATTATGCATTGCGAATGTATGTTTTAATTAAATTCCATGTTTGTATGTGCATAACGTATGCCATATAGATTTAAAATCCCACCGTAGGAAGCATGCTTCATGCATTGAAAATATGTTATAAGTGTTATAATATATCGTATGCATATTTGGCAATTCATGATTTTTGATATAAAAGTTATATTAATTCATGATTTAGTTGTTGTTAGTTTAATAGAATAATTGATATAAGTGTTATATTAATTATGAAATTAAATCAACAACATAGATTGCCATATTTTTATGCACATGGTATATTATAAGTGTTATAATGTATAGGATGCATGTATATTCATGAGTATTAATATAAGAGTTATATTAATTCATGAATTAGATGTTGTTTGCTTAATAGAATAATTGATATAAGTGTTATATTAATTATGAAATTAAACATCCAACATTAGATGCATTTTGTTTGTTATAAGTGTTATAATGTATAGGATGCATGCTTAATTCATGAGAATTGATATAAATGTTATATTAATTTATGAATTAGGAGTTGTATATTTAAAATCATAATCGATATAATCGTTATATTAATTATGAAATTAAATATTCAACTTGTCATGCCTTAGTGTTGCATGTTTGAGAAGCATGTAGAAGTTTGTTGTAGTAAGTCTTAGTTTTGCAAAGCGTTGTAAAATTGGCATAGACTTTTAAAATCTATAACAAAGACAAAGGCATGCTCACTTAGGGTTGAATGTATCGTTCCGTTTCATTAGATGAATAGGTCGATATCTTGTAAATGCTAAGGTTACAAGAAACTCACCCGGGGACATCCTGTTCGAGGTTGGAGGTATTTAAGCTGACGGTTTACGGAACACCTCCTACCTGGGGACCATCCGGTACTTGAGTAAAGTTAACCCGGCTTTATGAGCATGCGTGAGTGGTGTGAGGTAATAAAGTGTTTATCACCTAGACATCATAGGTAAAAGTTTGTTTTACCTAGACTTAGGCCTTATTGTCTTAGCCGGATAATGCCTGAGTAATTTACCCATTTACCCATTCCGTCTTAAAATACTTAGTAGAGGTGTTGAGAAGGTATATATGATATGTCCCTCTCCTCCTACGTTCTCTGTCAAGTTCACACCGTGAGAATTATGCTCGGCCTCGTGATGTCAATAGGGCATCCCCATTCGGATGGTATTTGCATAATTCAAGAGCAAGGTGAATGGAGAAAGTATTTATAGTAAGTGGGAGAAGGAAGTATGTCAATACATCCTGCGGTCTCCTCCATTGGATTGAACCGTGAGATTCCTATGTTCTGCCTGCTAGGTGCCCACAAGTGGTACCGATCCATTCGGAGGGCCGTTTCATAGGAATCGGAACATCTCAATCACCATTTATGGATAAAGAAACATAGAGCCATTCCCAACTTTGACATTTCCATTCGGTTGCATCGTTGGGGCCGCCCTATGAATTCTAAAAATGGAGGGTCACACTTACGAGATTTGCTAAGGAGTTAGTAAATCTTGACCAAACAGCGATAACTAAGATGCTATAGGAATATGAGATATTCTGGTATTAGCATTTAGTCAAGAATGTCTTGATTCAGTGAAGGAATGCTTGACTGCCCCTCGGTAGCGACCATTCTGACCCACTGAAGTATCGTTGCAGTTTAATAATGAGTTTTGGGTACATTATTATTCTTTGCTAAATTCTTGATTGGTGTGTAAATTAGGTTAAAACTTTTTCACTAATATTTATTCATTCTCTTTTCAGCATGTCTAGCTCTTTTATTCACTTACTAGCTTCCGATAAGTTAAACGGCGATAACTACGCGACCTGGAAATCGAACTTGAATACGATTCTCGTTCTAGATGATCTAAGGTTCGTCTTATCAGAGGATTGTCCTCCCCCTCCTAGCTCGGATGCGACTCGAACTGTTCGAGAAGCATATGATAGATGGACAAGGGCTAATGATAAAGCCCGAGTCTATATCTTAGCCAGCATATCTGATGTGTTAGCTAAGAAGCACGAGGATATGGTTTCTGCTAAAGAAATCATGTCTTCATTACAGGAGATGTTTGGACTTCCGTCCTCATCGGTCTGTCATGAAGCCCTCAAATTCGTTTACAACTCTCGCATGAAGGAGGGAACCTCTGTTAGGGAGCATGTCCTTAACATGATGGTCCACTTCAATGTGGCGGAAGTAAACGGAGCTATTATAAATGAGTCAAGTCAAGTAAGCTTTATCTTGGAATCTCTTCCGAAGAGTTTCCTTCAGTTCAGAACCAATTTGGTAATGAACAAGATAAAGTATAATTTGACTTCTCTCCTCAGCGAGCTACAGACCTATCAGTCCCTACAGACTTCTAAAGGAAAAGAGAAGGAGGCAAATGTTGTCACTTCTAGGAAATTCCAAAAGGGGTCGTCTTCTGGGAGTAAGTCTGAACTTTCTTCTATTAAGAATAAGAGTATTCAAAAGAAGAAGAAAGATAAAAGGAAGGGAAAAGCACCTGCTACTGCTAAGAGCAAGAGTAGATCTGCAGACAAAGGAAAATGTTTCCATTGTGGTGTAGATGGGCACTGGAAACGGAATTGCCCAAAGTATCTTGCAGAGAAAAAGGCTGAGAAAGAAAGACAAGGTAAATATGATTTACTTGTTGTTGAAACATGTTTAGTAGAACATGATTGTCATACCTGGATACTTGATTCAGGAGCTACTAACCATGTTTGTTCTTCTTTTCAGGAAACTAGTTCTTGGCAGCCACTTTCTCGCGGTGAGATAACTCTCAGAGTTGGAACTGGAGAGGTTGTCTCAGCTGAAGCAGTGGGAGCTGTAAAGTTGTTGTATAGAGATAGTTTCATTTTACTAGAAAATGTACTCCTGGTTCCTACCTTCCAGAGGAATCTTGTATCTATATCTTGTTTGTTAGAACAGTTGTATAAAGTATCTTTTGTTCATAATGAAGCGTTCATTAGCAAAAGAGGTGTACGTATTTGTTCTGCGAAACTTGAAAACAACTTGTATGTGTTAAGACCAACCGAAGCCAAAGCTATTTTGAACACTGAAATGTTTAAAACAGCTGAGACTCAAACTAAAAGGCAGAAACTTTCTCCAAGTACTTATCTTTGGCACTTAAGACTAGGCCACATTAATCTCAATAGGATTGGGAGATTGGTTAAGAGTGGTCTGCTAAATCGTTTAGAGGACAACTCTTTACCGCCATGTGAGTCTTGTCTTGAGGGCAAGATGACCAAACGATCTTTTTCTGAAAAAGGTCATAGGTCCAAAGAACCTCTAGAAATCGTGCATTCGGATCTCTGCGGTCCTTTGAATGTCAAAGCACGAGGAGGGTATGAATATTTCATCAGTTTCATTGATGATTATTCTAGGTACGGTTATCTTTATCTAATGCATCATAAGTCCGAAGCTCTTGAAAAGTTCAAAGAGTATAAGGCAGAGGTTGAGAACACATTAGGTAAATCGATAAAAACACTCCGATCAGATCGAGGTGGAGAGTATATGGATTTAAGATTCCAGGACTATATGATAGAACATGGAATAGTATCTCAACTCTCAGCGCCAGGAACACCACAGCAGAATGGTGTGTCCGAGAGGAGAAATAGAACCTTGTTAGACATGGTTCGATCTATGATGAGTTATGCTCATTTGCCTAGTTCGTTTTGGGGATATGCAGTAGAGACTGCAGTATATATTTTGAACATGGTTCCCTCTAAGAGTGTTTCTGAAACACCTTATGAGTTATGGAGAGGGCGTAAAGGTAGTTTACGTCACTTCAGGATTTGGGGGTGTCCGGCACATGTGCTAGTACCCAATCCAAAGAAGTTGGAACATCGTTCAAAATTGTGCCTATTTGTAGGTTACCCCAAGGAAACGAAAGGTGGTCTTTTTTATGATCCTCATGAGAACAAGGTACTAGTATCGACTAATGCCACGTTCTTAGAGGAAGACCACATGAGAGATCATCAACCGTCGAGCAAAATTGTTTTGTCCGAATTTTCCAGGAAAGCTACAAACGGATCAACAAAGGTTGTTGATCAGGCTGGTCCTTCTCAAGAGTTGAGAAAGCCTCGACGCAGTGGGAGGGATGTAAGTCAGCCCGACCGCTACATCGGCTTGTCTGAAACTCAAGTCGTCATACCTGATGATGGCGTTGAGGATCCATTGACCTTTAAACAGGCAATGAATGACATAGACAAGGACCAGTGGCTTAAAGCCATGGATCTCGAAATGGAGTCTATGTACTTCAATTCGGTCTGGGATCTTGTAGACCAACCAGATAGTGAAAGACCTATCGGTTGCAAGTGGATCTACAAGAGAAAACGAGACCAAGCTGGTAAGGTGCAAACCTTTAAGGCTCGACTTGTGGCAAAAGGTTATTCCCAAAGAGAAGGGGTGGACTATGAAGAAACCTTTTCTCCTGTTGCCATGTTAAAGTCGATTAGAATACTCTTATCCATTGCTACATTTTATGATTATGAAATCTGGCAAATGGATGTCAAGACTGCCTTTCTGAATGGTAATCTTGAGGAGAGTATCTATATGGCTCAACCAGAGGGATTCATACTTCAGGGTCAAGAGCAAAAGGTTTGCAAGCTTAATCGATCCATTTATGGGTTGAAGCAAGCATCTAGATCCTGGAATATAAGGTTTGATACGGCGATCAAATCTTATGGCTTTGAACAAAATATTGACGAACCTTGTGTTTACAAGAAAGTAGTCAATACTGTTGTAGCTTTCTTAGTCTTGTACGTAGACGATATACTACTCATTGGGAATGATGTAGGGTTCCTAACTGACGTTAAGAATTGGCTAGCGACCCAATTCCAAATGAAAGATTTGGGAGAGGCTCAGTTTGTTCTAGGGATTCAGATCATAAGGGATCGTAAGAACAAAGTGCTAGCGCTGTCTCAAGCATCTTATATTGACAAGGTGTTGTCAAGATATTCGATGCAGAATTCCAAGAAAGGTTCGTTGCCTTTTAGGCATGGAATTCACTTGTCTAAGGAACAGTCTCCTAAGACACCTCAAGAGGTTGAGGATATGAGACGAATTCCCTATGCATCTGCAGTTGGTAGTCTCATGTACGCTATGTTGTGTACACGACCCGACATCTGCTATGCAGTAGGAATTGTCAGTAGGTTCCAGTCCAATCCAGGATATGATCACTGGACAGCCGTTAAACATGTCCTCAAGTATCTTAGGAGAACGAGGGACTATGTGCTTGTGTATGGCGCGAAGGATTTGATCCTTGCAGGATACACTGACTCTGATTTTCAGACTGATATAGATTCTAGGAAATCTACATCAGGATCAGTGTTCACTCTTAACGGAGGAGCAATAGTATGGAGGAGTATAAAGCAAGGTTGTATTGCTGACTCCACCATGGAAGCTGAGTATGTCGCAGCTTGCGAAGCAGCGAAGGAAGCTGTATGGCTTAGGAAGTTCTTGACAGATTTGGAAGTTGTTCCAAATATGAGCTTGCCAATCACCCTTTATTGTGATAACAGTGGTGCAGTGGCAAATTCTAAAGAACCTAGAAGCCATAAGCGTGGAAAGCATATTGAGCGGAAGTATCATCTCATCAGGGAGATAGTGCAACGAGGAGATGTGATCGTCACACAGGTAGCCTCGGAGCACAACATTGCTGATCCTTTTACTAAGTCTCTCACGGCTAAAGTGTTTGAGAGACACCTAGAAAGTCTAGGGCTGCGAGCTGCACAGTAGGACAGTGGGAGAAACTTTAGATATTTGATATTCTAGTTCTCTCGACCAGCATGTACTCCACTGACGTTTTAGTCCAAGTGGGAGTTTGTTGGGTTTTATGTCCTAAAACTCGTAGTTTGTAAACTGTTTGAATATGTAAATATTATATTTCAATAAAGTTGTTATTGAATTTTAGTGAATTGTGTTTGTATTAACCTATACCAATAACTAACACCCATGGCAGTAGTATGAGTACTTGAACTTCATGTGTGACATGAATGTGAATCAAGTTCAAGTAGACAGCCAAAATGGTCTATAGTATAGGGATAAGGCTGGGTACCTTATCCTGGGGACACTATTGGACGCGGCTCACTTTGTATAGTACAAAACGATGTGATTCGAATCGTTTCATGTAGAGACATGTGAGTGAGGGCGTCCTGTGCAATGAGTTTGCACAAGACCGAACCAGAAATAAAATCGCTCTTTCTTTATAACACCGTTTACTGTAAAGACCGATTTTTTTCATGTGATGACTTAGGTAACTCGATCTCAATCCTGAGCTTACTGTGAACTCCTGTTTATTCAACCTTATCCTTTGATTTGTACGGGTGAGAGTGGCCAGATCGCCGACTCAATATGCCTACCATCTTGGGGATAAGATTGAATAAGTGGCTGGGGACATAGTTGTAGCAAGATTGGAGTTCACTCCTACCCGCTTTCAGGGTTAGTAGAGAGGTTGTTCCCTTAAGTGCTGACTCCAGGTCTTGAACATGGGCCCATCCTCTCCTGATCAGGGAGGAATCTGAATTGATGGTTGGACCACAAATCAATTGTTCATTAGAGGTGTCAGTGGTACTTAAGGAACAAGATATAATACAAGGGTTAAACGGTATAAATGACCCGTTGTGATTATGAACGACCTGTGAAGGATCGACTTACTGATGATAGTTATATCAACAGGACACAATATATCTACAGTGAGGAGAGTGCAGCCCTTGGACTTTAGTGGAGTCTCCGGGGGTTAACGAATGTTGATTAGTTCGGTTGAAAGAGTTTTGACCGGATAATCTCGTATCGTTGGAGCTCATGATCTGTAGGTCCTTACGGTTCTCCTGGCTAGCTCGGATAAAGCCGTGAAACAATAATAAAAGAAAAGAAAAGAATTTGAATCGTTCAAATTCGGGTTTGTGGAAGAAGGATAGACATATTTAAATATGATTTAAATATGGACATATTTAAATATGATTTAAATATGAGATTGGTCTGAAAACATGAATAGGATTCATGCGCAAAAAGTCGGTTTTCGGAAAACCGGGATTAATTATATTATTTAATTAATATTTGATATTGAATTAAATAATATTAATTAATTTATATATATATATTTTATTAATTAAAAAGTTTAATTAATAAAATAATTATTATTAATTTTATTAATAATAATAATTATATATATATATATATATATATATATATATATATATATATATATACATGTGTCTTACATGCAAAGCATGTAAGACACATGTAAGAAGGATATATATATTTTTGACAGATCATTTATAAAAAAAAAAAAAAAAAAAAAAAAAGGAAAAAGAAAAGAAAAGAGCTGAGTGCTCTTTGGGTTCGTAAAATTTGAATTGTGAATTCAAATAGAATTCCCTCTCTCTATCTCTTCTTCTTCCTTCGGCAGCTCTCTGTAAAGAAGAAAAATTGTTTTTCTTCTGTGAGCTTCTTCCCTCTTTTCTTGAATTAAAGGAGTCCCACTACTCCGTTTTTCGGCCTGAGGATAGCGGGACTACCGTGGGTGGTCCACGAACGTTTCGTGAGAAGGCTCGGTGAGCTCGTGAGGAGCATCTGGCGGTGAATTTGGAGAATTACGAACGACAAGGGTATGTGTTCTAACTTCTCTTTTCATCGCTTTTGCATGTTTCCATTTGTTTAAATTGATGAAATTAGAGTGTCCATGATCCAAATTCGCTTCCGCTGCGTGCCATGGGCTTCCGCTGCGTGCCATGGGCGCTCCATCATAGCCTTCCCCTTGGCTGCTGGTTTGGATGATTCGGCAGCCTCCACCTTGAGGCGTTTGAGCGAAGGCTCAGTACTCTCTTTATCCGTTGATGGCACCTTCTTGGCCTTCTTCTTCTTCAACTTCTTGGCCTTAACAATCTTGGCCTTCTTCTTCTTCTTGAGCCTGGCCTTGATATTGATCTGCTGGAGGCATGCCCCCAACGTTTCTTCCATAGAATCGTCCTGCTGTGCAGGCTCGGCAGGGCTGTCTTCCCTCATAGGAGAGAAGACTTCTTCTTCCCCAGCATCTCCACTGCCTTGCGTAGACTCCTGATAATCCCCATAAGGGAATTCAGGATCAGGCCGTGGAGAATTGTGCTCTGCTGATGGTGTCTGCGCAGAACTCAGTGGCGAAGATGGCAGCTCAGGGCTCTGCGCTGCTGCAGGCGTCGGATCAGAACTTTGAGGTGCTGGAGACAACTCGGGGCTCTGTGCCGGCGGTGACGACTCTGCGCTTGGCACTGGTTCAGATGGGAGAGGGCTGCACGCAGGTGACGCAGACGGCGACGAACCTTCTTTGGCTGACTCGGGGGAAGCACGATCAGTTTCTTGACTCTCCACAGAGGGAGTCTTTGCTGTGCTTGGTTCGGCGGCCGTCGTGACACTCCACCGGCGTTTCTTGGGCGTGCCCACTGGCTCAGATGGTCCAGCAGGGATCTCAGTGACCACCCTCCACTTCTTCCTACGAATAGGAAGCTTGGGAAGAGGACCGGTGCGAACGGCACCATCGTCTGCAAGGGTGAGAAGCGCTTCCCTCGCAGCCGCCTCAGCTGCGTCATCAGCCTTCTTCTTCGCTGCAGATCTTTCCGCTCGTGTGAACACCATTGCTGATTCTTGAAGATCTTGGGAAAAGAATCAAAGATGGAGAGAATCGCTGAATTCTTGGAGAGCAAAGAGAGAGATAATCGTAACGATCGAGCGGCTTCCAACGGATATAAAGGCAACGGATAAAATCCCAACAGCTCTTTTTGCGGATCCAGCAATTTTAGCGCAATTCCAGGGATATTATTTAATTGAAATCTCCAACTTTGCCCGTCCGTATCTTTTATTTGGCTCAACCGTTTCTTGATTTTTAAAGTGGGATTTACTCTCCTTGATCCCCTCTTTCGAATCCTTGCAAAAACAAACAAAACAAACATTAAATACGCAATTAAAATTACACCACAAAACATACAAATGATAACCGGAAAAACAGAGAAAAAAAAAAAAAATAAAAAAAATAAACTAAGGCATTGGCCTTGACTAAACGAGCACAGTAACCACTCGTTCTCTCTCGTTTTTTTTTGTCATGCTTCAGTCAAGAGGAAAGCCGAGAGAGTCTTCACATCCCCTTCCTCATAGTAGTGCTTCAACCTAGCACCATTGACCATAAATGGCTGACCTTGCTGCAAGTTCTTTATCTCTATTGCACCATGAACAAAGACATTAGTAACAACAAATGGACCCGACCATCTAGACTTTAGTTTGCCTGGAAATAACTTTAATCGTGAGTTAAATAAGAGTACAAGTTGGCCTTTCCTAAAGTCTTTGATCCTGAGTCTACTGTCGTGCCATATTTTGGTCTTTTCTTTATACATTTTGGCATTCTCATAGGCCATATGCCTAAGCTCATCAAGTTCATGTAGCTGCAAAGATCTCAATGTCCCCGCATCCTTTACACAAAAATTCAATTCTTTCATGGCCCAAAATGCCTTGTTTTCTAACTCAAGTGGCAAGTGGCAGGCCTTGCCATATACCAACCTATAGGGAGACATACCTAGAGGTGTCTTATATGCTGTCCTATAAGCCCAAAGTGCATCCTCAAGCTTAAATGACCAGTCTTTCCTATTAGGTTTGACTACCTTCTCTAAGATGTTTTTTATCTCCCTATTGGAAATTTCAGCTTGTCCATTTGAGTGTGGGTGATAGGGAGTAGCTACCCTGTGTCTAATGTTATATTTAGCCAATATCTTCTCCATAGCCTTATTAATGAAATGTGACCCCTCATCACTAATGATAGCACGAGGAGTCCCAAATCTAGTGAAAATGTGCCTATGCAAGAAGTTAGTGACTGTTTTAGCATCATTATTAGGACATGCTTTGGCTTCTACCCACTTGGACACGTAGTCTACTGCTACTAATATATAGAGGTTACCTGATGATGGAGGGAATGGTCCCATGAAATCAATGCCCCACACATCGAAGAGCTCCAACTCTAAGATGTAGGTGAGGGGCATCTCATCCTTGCGAGTGAGATTACCTGTCCTTTGGCACTCATCACAGCTGTGGGCATAGTCGTGTGCGTCCTTGAAGATTGTTGGCCAGTAGTAGCCACTCTGAAATACCTTCGCAGCTGTCCTTTGGCCACCAAAGTGTCCACCATAAGGAGATGAGTGACAGTGCTGCAGCACAGACTTTGCTTCAGCAGCTGAAACACATTTCCTCAGCAAGCCATCAGCACAGGTTCTGTAAAGTGTGGGGTCATCCCAGATGAATTTCCTTGCTTCATGCAGGAACCGCTTCTTCTCTTGTCCTCCCTTGAACACTGGTAATACCTGTGATGCACGGAAGTTAGCAATGTCAGCGAACCACGGTTCCTCATCGTTATCACGATGAGCCAAAGCAAAAATATGTTCATCTATGAATGCATCAGAAATTGCGGTCTCCGCAATTTTTTCGCAATTATGCTGCAATCGAGACAGGTGATCTGCAACCACATTTTCACAACCTTTCTTGTCCCGAATGTCCAAATCAAATTCCTGCAGCAATAACACCCATCTAATCAGTCTAGGCTTAGCATCAGCCTTTCTCATAAGATATTTTAAAGCAGAATGGTCAGTATATACAATGGTCCTAGTTCCTACAATATAGTTTCTAAATTTTTCACAAGCAAAGACTACAGCAAGCATCTCTTTCTCTGTAGTTGTATAATTACATTGAGCCTCATTCAAGGTCTTACTAGCATAATAGACAGGGTGTGTTAGCTTGTCAATCTTCTGTCCTAACATGACTCCTACAGCATAGTCACTGGCATCACATAGCATCTCAAATGGGAGATCCCAATTTGGTCCTACTATGATTGGTGCTGTGACCAGTGCTTCCTTAAGGGTTTTCCAAGCTACTACACACTCCTTAGAGAAGATAAATGGTCTATTTAGCTCTAGAAGCTCGCATAGAGGCTTGGCTATCTTAGAAAAGTCCTTAATGAACCTCCTGTAGAAACCAGCATGCCCTAAGAAGCTTCTAATGGCTTTGACGTTCTGGGGCTCTACCAACTTCTCTATGACCTCTATTTTTGCCCTATCCACTTCTACACCTGCCCTTGACACTCTATGTCCTAAGACAATCCCTTCATCTACCATAAAATGGCACTTTTCCCAATTTAGGACTAGGTGGGTCTCCTCACACCTAGTCAGGACTTGTCCTAAGTTTTCTAGACAGGTTTTAAATGAGTCCCCAAAGACTGAGAAGTCATCCATGAATATTTCTATCATGGACTCATCCAACTCAGAGAAGATTGCCATCATGCACCTTTGGAAAGTTGCCGGTGCATTGCATAGGCCAAAAGGCATTCTGCGGAAGGCAAACGTTCCAAAGGGGCAAGTGAAGGTAGTCTTCTCTTGGTCCTTAGGGTCTATAGTTATTTGATTATAGCCTGAGTAGCCATCTAGGAAACAATAGTAGGCTCTACCAGCTATTCTGTCTAGCATCTGGTCAATGAACGGTATAGGGAAATGGTCTTTTTTAGTCTCTTTATTTAATTTTCTGTAATCCATACATACCCTCCACCCTGTGACAGTCCTTGTTGGAATCAGTTCGTTGTTCTCATTGACTACCACAGTTATTCCCCCCTTTTTAGGTACACATTGAATGGGGCTAACCCACTGGCTACTAGCTATGGGGAAAATCACTCCTGCATCTAACCACTTTATTATTTCCTTCTTCACTACCTCCTTCATAGAGGGGTTTAACCTACGCTGGTGATCTACCTTAGGTGTGTGCTCTTCCTCTAATATAATTTTGTGCATGCAATAAGAAGGGCTAATGCCTCGAATATCAGCAATAGTCCATGCTATAGCCTTCCTATGTTGCTTAAGCAGTAAAATTAAATCAACCTCATGCTGTTCACTTAGCCTAGAAGAAATAATTACAGGCAGCGTGTCATTATCTCCTAAATATGCATATTTGAGGTGAGTAGGTAGTGGTTTCAGTTCTAAAATAGGTGGATGCTCAATGGAGGGCTTCAGAGGATTAATAGTTCTATCAGTTAAATCTATATTCATACATACATGTTGAGGGTTATTTACAGGCATATTCATTATGTCAGATACATTCAAGTCAGCTACATCTACTTGTACATATTCACTAGCATGCTTGGTTAACAGTACATGCTCTAATTGTTCTTCCATTAGTGAGTCAACAACATCCATGCTAGCACAGGATTCAAGGTCAGAGGGATACCTTAAAGCTTTATAAACACTAAATTTTACCTCTTCATCATGAACCCTCATAGTTAACTCACCTTTCTGAACATCTATTAGTGCCCTACCTGTGGCTAGAAATGGTCTACCTAGCAGGATGGGGACCTCCTTGTCTGCCTCATAGTCCAGGACAATGAAATCTGCAAGGAAAATGAACTTGTCAACTTTA
The DNA here is from genome assembly GCA_028017165.1 of Herpetospermum pedunculosum. Classification (NCBI taxonomy): domain Eukaryota; kingdom Viridiplantae; phylum Streptophyta; class Magnoliopsida; order Cucurbitales; family Cucurbitaceae; genus Herpetospermum; species Herpetospermum pedunculosum. Next base: position 2,885,433 of record JAPQWQ010000185.1, read on the forward strand.
ACTAGAATATCCTCGATCTTACCTTCTGGATATGCGATGGATCTGTCTGCTAGTTGTAAAGTGACTGTGGTTGGACGTGCTTCTCCCATTCCCAACTGGCGGAATAGGGACAGGGGCATGAGGTTTATGCTGGCGCCCAGGTCACAAAGCGCTCTGCCCACGTGCTTGCCTCCAAGTTCTACAGGTAAGGTGAAGGAACCAGGATCCTTCTCCTTCTTGGGCAGCTTGTTCTGGAGGATGGCACTGCACTCCTCGGTGAGGTTCACTGTTTCAAACTCACCAATTATTTTTTTGTTAGTAATAATGTCCTTCAAAAACTTTACATATGAAGGCATAGACTGTAAAACCTCTACAAAAGGAATGTTAACATGCACTTGCTTAAGTATTTCTAAAAATTTATTAAAATGAACTTCCTGTTCCTGCTTCTTTTTAAGCCTTCGAGGGTATGGAGGTGGTGGCACATATGCAGGCACGTCAGGACGCCTTAAGATAGGTGGAGGCCTTGGAATTTCTTCTACGTCCTCAACAATTGGCTCTAGCCTGGCTCCTGATGTGCTAGTTGGTGGTGGACCTTGGCTTGGCAGAGACTCCAGTGGAGCACTAGACTCAGTGTTCTCTACTCTCTTTGGTGTGTCCTTTGTGTTGCTCACCAATGGTCTTCCACTCCTGAGTTCAATTGCTTGAACTTGTTCCTTTCCATCTCTCCTTGGTACCTCGGTGTCAGCAGGGAGTCTACCTTGGGGCCTACTTTTAAGTTCATTGGCTAATTGGCCTATTTGGTTTTCCAGGCTCCTAAGAGTAGCTTGCTGGCTCTGAAGAGTAGCATCATTCTTAGCTATATATTCCTTGAGTAGGTTTTCTACAGAAGATCCTACAGGTTGATTGTAAGGTTTTTGGTATATTGACTGGTTATGTTGGGGAGTGAAACCAGGTGTTCCACTCGGTCTAGGTTGGTTAGAATTTTGGTTAGTGGTTTGTTGGCCACCCCATGACAGGTTAGGGTGGTTTCTCCAGCCAGGATTGTAAGTTTGTGAGTAGGGGTTATTCCTAGGCTGCTGCTGGCTTCCAACATAGCAGACTGAAGATGGATTCCCAGGGCAGTATTCATATGGGTGCCCTTCCCCACAGAATCCACAGATAGGTGCCTCGCCTTGATTTGGTTGGGTGCCCATTGACATGGCTGTGGCGGTATTGGCACTGGTTTGGAGATTGGCCTGAGCCATTTGCTTAACTAAGTTGGTCAGGGCATTTATTTGGGTGCTCATGGCGCTTAGAGCATCCTTGTCTTGAGCTCTAGTTGGCTCTACAGGATCGTCTGACCATCTACAATGAGAGGTTGAGATCTTCTCCAAGATCTCATAAGCTTCGTTGTAACTCTTGGACAACATGGAACCTCCAGCAGATGAATTTAAGACTTGTCTGGTGCTGGGGTTGCATCCTTTAAAGAAAACTTCTATTTGGATACACCATGGAATGCAATGGTGTGGACATTTAATGAGAAGATCTTTGAATCTTGTCCAAGCTTCGTGAAGAGACTCACTTGGAGCTTGTTTGAATTTTATGATATCATCACGAAAGGTTGAATTCCTATCTGGTGGGAAATATTTAACTAGGAATTTTTCTGCTAAATCTGTCCAATTGAGGACAGATCCTGAGGGTAAAGAATTTAACCATGTTTTGGCTTTGTCCCTCAAAGAGTAAGGGAAAAGATATAGCCTCAGGGCTTCTTGGGAAACTCCAGGGATTAGGAATGTGTCACTAACTCCTAAGAAGTTCCTAAGGTGGTTATGGGGGTCCTCATTTTCTATTCCAAAGAATTGTCCCACAGTGGACAACATTTGGAACATCACTGGCTTTAACTCGAATGAGTTGGCAGTGATTTCAGGACGGATTATGCTGGGGTTCAGCTCCCCAGGCATAGGTACTAAATATGAAAGGATGGCGCTATCCTTGTCATTCGCTATTTCAATGGGATTGCGAGTGACAGGCACCAGGTTTTGATTTACTCCAGCCATTTCTTCTTGAGGTAATTGCGGAGGAATTGTAGTCTCTGCAATGATTGGAGGTAAAAGGGTTTGTTTAAAAAGACGTTTCTTGGCTCTATTCCTAGCTCTAAGTAATCTCTCAGGCTCAGGGTTGAACTCTAGATCACTAGATGGAGTCTCATTCATAAACTACCCTAAATGGTACCTGAAAAAGAAATGAAAATGGATCAAATTCAATGGAAAATACTTTGATGTTTCAAACTTAACAAACTTCGTTTTCACTTAAAATAAGTCCCCGGCAGCGGCGCCAAAAACTTGTTGCGTGCTCAATGTGTAAAGATAAATATGCAAGAGGGTAGAGAGAGCACTTAGAACATGCAAGCATACATGGTCTCACAGCAAGTAGTAAGTATATTTCATTCGTTTTTTCCACAGAGACTCATTTTTAGCTATTCGCGAAGTGTGATTGTTAAGAAAGATGGGATGAATTTGATGGGGTAAAATTGGTTTTTAATTATCTAATTTTTGCGGAATGTATAAAGGGATATAACATAAACAAATGCAAGTTGAAATTAGATGCAAAGGACAAGAGATGGAATTAATAAACGAAGAAGAAGACAGCTAAACAGAATGAAAATCTGGCAGAATTGCGAGGACCGCAATGTTTCCGCAATTAAACAGCAGCGAAAGTGTGCAAATGGGTGAATTGAGGGCTACTAATGACTATCCTATAGGCATTTTATTACGATTCTCAAGCATTGGATCAACTCTCTGTACATCAAACTCACTCTAACTCAAGTATCGTCCGATTCCAAGCATTAGAGTCTTAAGTTTACTCGACTTCAAAGTAAGGTCTCAAGCATCTTGTTTAAGCAGGAGTATTTAGTTTGTACTAGGGAAACGCCTATTCCTAGGCCGTTTCCTGATTACCATGAAAGGCTAGCATGATTATATGACTCTGAACTCTTACTCCTTCCAGAGGTTAGGAGTTCTTTGGACAAAATGGATGGCCAATCGAAATTGCCCGTGGGATGAAGCTTACATACAATCAATGTTCGAGTGTTAATCTGCCTACTTGATTCACGTTTTTTAGCCTATAGTTCTGTCATTAGCATGCCCCTAAGTGACTTAGCTACTCATGGATATATAGAGAACAGAAATGGTAGATAAGATAGACATGCTTAGAAGGGAAATGTGCTTAAAACAGTAAGCCAAACCCGTAGCAGAAGATGGGAAATGAGAAATGCAGAAATGAACTTTGATTACTGAAATTGTTTGTTGAACAGATAAAAGCTGTAAAGTAAATAGCAACAAGACAGAAAGCAACGAAATAAACTAATCTAGCTACTTAGGAAAAGAACAGCACGAAGCAGAATGTAAAACAGAAGAGAAAGACAGAAAAACAGTAAAGAGTTGCTGGAAAGCTTCGTGGCAGTCGCCTCGAATGAAGGGGATGAAAGATCAGCCTTGCTTGGATGAATCCAATCGAGAGAGAAGAAGAATCTTCTCTCCTTCCTATCAGATTATCGATTCCAACAGCTGAGACTCTCACTCCAACAGACGGCAAAGGAAAACAGATGGAAATGGTGGACTGCGAGAAGACTTCTGCGCTTCGAGTGATGATCAAACCTCCGACTTTGGCCCCCTTTTATAGTAGTTTGCAGGTGCGTTTGGGCCAAGGAGAACCATCAATCTTCAACGTCATATATCAGAATGGATGGAGGAGAAAGAACGAATCCCTGAAAATACGGAAATTAACAGAAAAAGATCAGTCAACTTACGGTTTTCACTTGAATAATTGCGGTCACCGCAATGATTTCGCAATTCATTCGCAATGTTTATTTTTTCATTCTTTTCCTTCGGTTTTCAACCCTTTTTCTACCTATTGTGCATAAGTCCTAAATTAGCTACCTTCTTCTAATTCTCATATTAAAGCATAGGTTTAGGCTAAATGCTAACAAAAACACCTAAATGTGTACATCTTCTTAAGCTAAATGGGTCCTAAATAAGTCACTTTCAGAGACTTAACAGGGAAGCTCAAAGGAAAAATTCCATGCAAAAACCCGAGAGCAAGCGTTGAGCAGGGAGCGTCTAGACGCTGGCTCAACGCTGCCTAGCGTCTCGACGTTGAGCAAGCGTCTCGACGCTACGAAGTCTGAAGCGCGCCCCGAAATTTCCACCCGAGAGCAAGCGTCGAGATGCTCGCTCAACGCTCCACAGCGTCCCGACATCAGCGCGCTGGGATTTTAGGGCGCAACGTCTCGACGCTGCCCCAGCGTCTCGACGCTCCGACGGAATATAAATTAAAAGACAGTTTTCCAGCGGCCAACTCTGTCTTCCTCCTCGGGCTCCGCACCATTTTAGACGTTTTTCAAGCTATTTCAACCATGGGAGAAGCCATGGAGCTTGGATTGGAGCCACTTCAAGTCACATCCATCATGAGTGAGTCGTTTTTAGTGTTTTGGCTTGGGATTGTAAGGGATTAATGTAATTAGCAATTTTGGTGAGGTTTATACTTTAAATTCTGATTTGGTTAGCACATTGGTTGAATTAGTTTCTTCTTCTATGCATATTATATGAACGTGTTTGATTGATAGGAGTAGACAACTTTGATTTCAAGCATGATTCATTAGTTAAAGATTATGATGCCGTGCCTCTCTTAATCGCCAAGTAACATGGATTGACGATGCCATAGAGCGCTAAGGCTTCCTTGCGTTCTTGGTGTTCATTCTTCTCGAAGTAGAAATTAAAATCGATACACTAATTTGGCTTCCACGTTAGATAATCGTCGTAGTTATCCCGTTGCTATCGATTGGTCTTGGGAGAGCGTTGGCCCCCAATGTCCAATCGGTATGCTTAATTAGCATAATTTATTTTGCCTAATTACTATCCATGGGGGGTGTCTGGATTGATTTATCGATTGAGACGAATTGCGTATTCATCCGCATGTTTAGCTAAAATTTTCCGTTAACCTGTGATCCAATAATTCGCTAATTCTTAGTTCCGCGCATCCCAAGTCAAACACTTCGTTAGATTAATTTTTCCCCTTTTTGCGTGAATTTTCCGTTAGCATTTTTCAACCCAAAATTTCCCCCAATTTGTTCATTCCTTTTGTTTCAAAGTTTAATTAAAATTAAGTTGAATTGACATAATTCCCTGTGGACCGACCCCATTATCACTAGGCTACTAATCGCTCGGTGAAATCGGGCATTTACAAATTTATTTTGGCGGGTCTTGACAACCCGATATTTGGCGATTGTTCAAAATTATCACTACCAAAATTGGCGCCAAATAACGTTAACACATGCTAGAAAACCATTGCTAGTCTATAACGTTAACACATGCTAGAAAACCAGATTTTTCCGTCTATAAAATCTAACACATGCATGGATTAAGCAAGAACAATAAATACATTCAAGAATTGAAGCCTAATCAGAACCAATATGCTCGATTATCAAAACATTAAAAGCTTAACAAAAATCCCTAATCATCCCAAATCCTACACGGTTACCTTAGTCGGCCATGGAGAAGTTGCTAGCAAAAACGCCCATGGGAGCCTTGGCCATAATCCCAAGCTAAATACAAATAACAAGCTCCAAAAACGGCCAACAATGGCAGAGCAAAAGAAAAACAACGGAGAAAACCGAGAGGAAGAAGAAGATAAAAAAAAACTTGCTGCAAAAATCGTCTTTACAACTTTAATATCCGTCGGAGCGTCGAGACGCTAGGCCAGCAACGTTGAGCAAGCGTCTCGATGCTTGGCGAGGGTCTCGACGCCGGGCAACGTTGAGCAAGCGTCTCGACGCTTGCTCTCGGGTTTGGGGCTGGAAAATTGCCTCCCCTTTTCCCAAAGCACTCTCGGGGATCTAAAACACCTTCCTTAGCCACAAAACGCGTCCAATGGACACCATGAGCTCTATGCCGCGAAACTCCTATAAACGAGACATATTAAACAATTAATTACGACTTTTAGCTAGAATTAGGGAGTGATAATTAGCTCCAAAATGGAGTTATCAAACACCCCCAACTTAAATCTTGCTAGTCCTCGAGCAAGGAAAATAAAGAATTCGACTCTAATGGACCATGCATACATGCTTCTAATTCAAACCTCGATGCTTTTTACAAATCTAAGCAATACATAATCACGAAAGCAATCAGAGCATGCATTTAATCACGAACACATCAAAAATTAACTATCGCTCCCTAACGTGTGTGTGTGCTAGCCAACCTATCCTAAACCTACGTAAGCTCGGAAAAAACCGCATGCAACAAATCATCCCGTTTTTCCCCTACTTCTAGCATTTAAGAACAGTCTAAACTTGACTACACAAGAGAGAGTAATAAATTAATTGACCTAAACGTTCTCTCATTCTTTTTTCTTTTTCTCTTTTTGAGTACTTTGTACTCTTTGTTAAGGTTCTTTGAACCCAACTTTATTTTATTTTTTCTTTCCAATCCCGAGTTGCCTAACACGTCAAATTCATGCATTATACTTCACGTTTTTAAGGACTAACGCTCACTTCTTAGGTACCAATAAGAAGGAGGAGCGCCTGGAGAGAACTTTCTAGCTAACATGTTTTTCTATTTTTTTTTTAGGCTTAGCTTACGCTAACTCGATTAATTGACCACTAACTCTCATGCAACAAGCTACCCTAGGGGTGCCTTTCGGGGTAACAACAAGAATCATGCAACATGCAATCAAACTAAGCCTACGGAGTCTAAGATGAGGTTGCTAAGTGCTCGATAGATGCAAGGGAGCAACAGAAAAAAAAATTATTTTTTTTGACATGAACCTACTAAATGCAAAGCTACATCATGCAAAAATTGGATTATGCAAATGCTCAGATTCCAAAAAGACACTTCCTAGATCATCATAATTAGAAAGCAGTAAACAAAGTCCCAAGCACTTCAAATTCTAAATTAGCACTGCTCAACAAACTACACATGGAAATCCACAACGTCCACCCCCAACTTCAGAAGATAGCATTGTCCTCAATGCTTCTTAATAAGATACACAAAAGTAAAGGGAAAGGACAAACGACACTTCCCTGATCTTTGTGAAGCTGGCGAGGGATAAGAGGCGGCGCTTTCCTTATCCGAGCCCACTTCCTCAACTTCTCCTTATTTCCTAAAAAACAAACAGCACCCTCATCAATCAAATTTAAATCCTTCTTTTTAACAGAGACATAAGAGTTATCCCTCAAGCTCGAGGTCAAACTCTCATTCTCAACAGACTCCAGACAAGCAACATTTTTGTTACGTCTCCAAAAGTGACTATTTTAGGACTTATTTGCTATAGAAAGATGTACACCCTTAAGCGTTTTTGGTAGAATTTAGCTTAAACTTGTGCTTATATATGAAAATTAGTAGAATGAAGCTAAATGAGGACTTATGTGTAAAAGGAAAGAAAAAGAACCAAAAACAAAGCTAAAGACTTGAAATTTGCACATTGCTGAAACATTGCGAAAACATTGCGGTTTCAGCAATGTTTTAAGTGAAATCTGTTAAGTTGTCTAACCAATTTCTATTTTGTTACGATCTTTCAGCGGCCCATTCCTTCTCCTGCTGCCACGTGGAAGGTCAACGTTCAGAATGGATGGTCCTCCTTGGCTGAAGACTACCTGCAAAACCCTATAAAAGGAGGTCAAGATGGAAGGACAAACACACACTCGAAAGGCGTAGATCTCTTTCCTCAACGCAGTTTCTCATTGTTTTCTCTCACGGGTGTTGGCGTGGAGGTTTCAGCTGGTGGAATCGATAATCTAAGAGGAAGAAGAGAGGATCTTTCATCTCTTCTGATTGGATTCATCCACGATCAAGCTTACCTTCGGCTTTCATCCGAGGCGTTGCGACGAGGAGTTCACACGCATACTTTACTGCTTTCTGCTGTTTTTGTTTCCCTTTTCGTTTCTGTCTTTGCTATTTCACTTTTGTCCGCTACTCCACTCTATTTCGTACTCTTTTGTTTAGCTTTAGTTGTTCAAAGTTGTTATTTGTTTAGTTCAAACTTTGGTTAATCAAAGCATTATTTCATCACTTCGCAAGTTCTCTATTTCTTCTGTTTGCTGTCGTTTCTTCTTGAATACTGTCGAGCATGTTTAAATACTCAAATCTTTCCATTCCATCTTCATCCATGAGTAACTAAACCACATAAGGGTACGCTAATGACAAGTCTATAGGTAGAAATACGTGAATCAAGCATGTAGGTTAGTTTCAAATGCATTGAATGTATGTAAGCTTCATCCCACGGGCAATTTCGATTGGCCATCCATTTTGTCCAAAGAACTCCTAACCTCTGGAAGGAGTAAGAGTTCAGAGTCGTACATTCATGCTAGCCTTTCATGGTAGCCAGAAAACGACCTAGGAATAGGCGGTTTCCTAGTACAAATCATTAACTTGCTTTTATAAATAGATGCTTAAGGCCTTACTTGGACATGAGTAAACTAAAGGATCTAATGCATGAAATCGAAAGATACATGAGAATGAGTTAGTTTGATGCATGGTGAGTTGATCTACTGCTTTAGAATCGTATGAAAATGATGGAGCGTTTTACAGCGGAACGCGATTTCGGACCGATGATACTCTAATTTCATCAATTTAACAAATAGAAAACATGCTCAAAGCGACGGAATTAAGAAATTAGAAATACATACCCTTGAAGCTCCAATTTCTTCAAGTCCGCCGGCCGTTCCTCGTCACGAACTCTTCCGACCTCTTCTCACGAACGCCCCGAGGACCACCCCAGGTAGTCCCGCTATCCTCGGCGCCGCGCAACGGAGTTGTGGGACTCCGAATAGAAGAGAAAAGAAAAAGAAAAGAGGAAGAAAGAAGAAGAATTGAAGGCAGAGGAGATTAACGAAGTTCTTTTTAAAAAAAATGAATTCCAAATTCATCATTTTTATAAACCCCAAAGTCCACCACTTTTCTTAGCCATTAAGTTAGCATAATATATATGTATATATATATAATTATTATTATTATTATTAAAAATAATAATAATAATTTTATTTATTAAACTTTTAATAAATAAAATATATATATATATAATTATTAATTAAACTTTTTAATTAATAAATATTATTTAATTCAATATCAAATATTAATTAAATAATATGCTAACTCCGGTTTTCCGAAAACTGATTTTTTTACACATGAATCTTATTCATGTTTTAGGCCATTCCCATATTTAAATCATATTTAAATATGTTCATCATTCTTCCACAAGCCGAATTTGAACAATTCAAATTCTTTTTCTTTTTAATATCTCTTATACTGTTGCACGACGTTATCCGAGCTAGCCAGGAGAACCTAAAGGACCTACAGATCATGAGCTCCAACGATACGAGATTATCCGGTCAAAACTCTTTTAACCGAACTAATCAACATTCGTTAACCCTCGGAGACTCCACTATAGTCCGAGGGTTGCACTCTCCTCACTGTAGATATATTATGTCCTCTGATATAACCGTCATGGGCAAGTCGACCCTTCACAGGTTGTTCGTAATCACAGCAGGGTCATTTAAACCGTTTAACCCCTGCATTACGTCTTGTTCCTTAAGTACCACTGACACCTCTAATGAACAATAGATCTGTGGTCCAACCAACAGATCAATTAACCCTCTCATCACTTGAGAGTGTGAGCGCTCATTGTTCAAGCCCCGGAGTCAGCTATTAAGGGAACAACCTATCTACTAACCCTGAAGAGCGGGTTAGGAGTGAACTCCAATCTTGCTGTACTATGTCCCCAGCTACCTATTCGACTTTATCCCCAAGATGGTAGGCTTATTGAGTCGGTGCTAATGGGCCACTCTCACCCGTGCAAGTCAAAGGATACTATCGAATAAGCAGGAGTTCATAGCGAGCTCAGGATTGAGATCGAGTTACCTAGGCCATCAATATGTATAAGTCGGTCTCATCAGTAAACGGAGTTATAAAGAGAGAGCGACTTAATACGCGGTTCAGTCTTATGTAAACTCTTTACACAGGACGCCCTCACTTCTCACATCTCCATGTGGAACGATTCGGATCACATCGTTCTGTACAATACAAAGTGAGCCGCATCCAATAGTGTTACCAGGATAAGGTACCCAGCCTTATCCGTATACTATAGACCGTTTTGACTGACTACTTGAGCCTGATCCACAATCATGTCATACATGAAGCTCAAGTACTCATATTCAGCCAAGGGTGTTGGTCATTGGTATAGGTTAAACAAAACACGTTTCACTTTATTCCAGTAAACTCTTTTACTGAATAAAACTAATAACTCTTTATTCTAAATAGAATAATTACAAACATAACAGTTTACAAACCACGAGTTTTAGGACATAAAACCCAACAGAAAAAGCCTATAGAGGAGTCATTAGTAGCCCTTGTTTCCCTACTTTACCCCTAATTCGCTGTTAGTAACATTGCTAGAAAATTGCTGTTTCCGCAATTTTCTTAGTTCAAAATTTTGCCTTAGCCATTTTTCTTAGTCTTTTGTTTTGCGATTTTATTGCTAGATAATTGCTTTCTCCGCAATTCTTTTCCTTCTACATTCGAGTTTACCTATCTACTTGCACTTGCTTATGCTTTCATATCTCGCACGTTCCTTAATAGTTAGGCACTTTAAACCCAAATCTACCCCATTTAAACCACCCTTTCTCACTTAACATCTCACTTCGTTAGTCACTAAGAATAAATCTCTGTGGGAAATCGAATGAAAAAATACTTATTACTTGCTACAAGACCATGTATGCTTGCATGTTCTGAGTGCTCTCCCATTGCATCTTTATTTTAAACATTGAGCACGCAACAATTTTCTACAGACTTCTCATCTAATAAGGAAAACTCATGCACAGTTTCATCAAACTCCAATGAAATTACGCCCTTAAACACATCAACTTTGACCCTCACGGTCTTTAAAAAGGGACGCCCTAACAACATGGAGGACGATACATTCAGAGATTTCCTACTCATGTCTAACACTAGAAAGTCTGCAGGAAACATCATATCACCTATTCTAACCAGAACATCTTCGACCTTCCCCCTAGGACATATGCAAGACCCATTTGCTAATTGAACGACCACATCAGTATCGTGCATTTCATTTAATTTTAAATCCAGAAACAAGGCATAAGACATGACATTAACAGATGCACCAAGGTCAAGCATGACATTTTTAACAGTTTTACTACCTATCATGCACGAGATAGTAAACGTACCTGGGTCGTTACACTTGGTAGGTAACATACCTGGGAGGATCGCAGAGACATTCTCCTTCTTCTTCTCTTCAGTCACTCTGGACTTTCGCTTCTTCGTGCACCAGCTCTTGAGGAATTTGGCGTATTTGGGGATTTGACTCACCGCCTCCAAGAGTGGGATATTCACCATCACCTTTTGGAAGGTTTTCTGGACCTCCTCGTCATCGTTCACCAAGGTAGGCTTCGCAAGCCTACTCGGGAAAGGTGTTGTGGGAACGCTCTCCTGCACATTCTTCTCTTCTTTCTCAACATTCACATCCTCAAGATCGCTCGGGAAGGACACATTCAGGCCATCCTTCTTTGCTTCCTTCACAGCTCTAGAGGGAATTGATTTCCCACTCCTCAGCTGGATCGAACTCACGTTCTCACATGAATTCACGGTGGTTTGGGAATGAAGCTTCTAGGAGCTCTTGCTCTCGATTTTACTGATCGACACTACCATCTGAGTCAGCTGCTTGTTCAAATTCTACAGCTCTGCCTTATGCGAGTTCAGCTCTTCTCGAGCTTCTTTTTGAAACTGGCTCGTCGATGTCACGATGGTTCGTACCATCTCTTCCATAGAATTGGAGGAACTAGAGGCCTGAGCTTGGGTGGAATTTTAGGGTCTATCAAACGACTGACCTTGGTAGCGCTGTTGTCCATATCTGTTCCCATAGCTCATATTGGGGTGATCACGCCAACCGGGGTTGTACGTACTCGAATAAGGATCGTACTTCCTAGGGTTGGAAGCATATCCCCCTATGGCGTTGACCTCTTCCGCCTCGCGGTTACCTCCCACGAATTTCTTCAACAAATTCCCTATCTCGGCCACCTGGGCCTTCATCTCAGACATCTCATGAATCTGGGTCACCTGGTGGACTTGTCCTGCTCCACGAATACCGTACTGCTGCGAGTTGGCTGCCATATTTGCTATCAATTGCTTGGCCTCAATCGTGGTCTTGTCAATCAGTGCCCCTTCACTCGCGGCATCGATCATCTGTCGATCATGATGGGGAAAACTCGCACACAGGTGCCCGAAGCGTTCCCAATACTCGTGTAGGGACTCACCCACGTCTTGGGTAATCTCATATATCCTCTTCCTCAGCGTAGTGGCAAGAGAGGCAGGAAAATACTTTTCCAGGAATACCCTCTTCATCTCTTGCCACGTCGTGATCGATCCGGAAGGCAAATAGTAAAGCCAGTCCTTGGCTTTGTCTTTCAGTGTGAAGGGGAATGCCCTTAGATTCAATTGCTCTTCCGTGACGCCTGGGGGCTTCATCCCCGAACAAACGCAGTGGAATTCCATCAGGTGTTTATTTGCGTCCTCGCCTGCATTGCCATGGAAAGAAGGCAATTTGTGAATTAAACCAGATTTTAATTCAAAATTACTTGCTACCACGAGGTAGTTGATGCAGAGCGGTTGCAGGTTCAGATCTGGCGCTGCTAACTGCTTCAAAGTCCTGGGCAAATCTCCCTGTGCCATCGCCTCACGATAGAAGGGATCCACTTCTTCTTCTTCAAACAATCTTCGCCCCTACCGGGCTTCTCTTCTCAACCTCCGCTCTTCTCTGTCTATCTCAGGTATAAACTGCAATCCACTTAGCTCAGAAGAACGGGTCATACAACAACAAAAATTTTAAACATGCAAAAATCAAACATAATTTTTTTTTTTTCAGAAAAAAAAAACAACCAATCAACCCAAGTCCAAATCAAACATAATTTCAATTTTCAATGCCTTCCCCGATTTTGGTAAATTTTGGTAGCGATAATTTTGAACAACGCCAAATATCGAGTTGTCGAGACCCGCCAAAATAAATTTGTAAATGCCCGATTTCACCGAGCGATTAGTAGCCTAGTGATAACGGGGTCGGTCCACAGGGAATTATGCCAATTAAACTAAATTTTAATTAAACTTGCAAACAAAAGGAATGAACAAAGTGGGGGAAATTTTGGGTTGAAAAATGCTAACAGAAAATTCACGCAAAAGGGGAAAAATTAATCTAACGAAGCGTTTGGCTTGGGATGCGCGGAACTAAGAATTAGCGAATTATTGGATCAAAGGTTAACGGAAAATTTTAGCTAAACATGCGGATGAATACGCAATTCGTCTCAATCGATAAATCAATCCAGACACGCCCCATGCATAGTAATTAGGCAAAATAAATTATGCTAATTAAGCATACGACATTGTGGGCCAACGCTCTCCCAAGACCAATCGATAGCAACGAGCTAACTACGACGATTATCTAACGTGGAAGCCAAATTAGTGTATCGATTTAATTTCTACTTCGAGAAGAACGAACGACAAGAACGCAAGGAAGTCTATGCGCTCTATGGCATCACCAATCCATGTTACTTGGCGATTAAGAGAGGCACGACATCATAATTATTAACTAATGAATCATGCTTGAAATCAAAGTTGTCTACTCCTATCAATCAAACACGTTCATATAATATGCATACAAGAAGAAACTAATTCAACCAATATGCTAACCAAATCAGAATTTAAAGTATAAACCTCACCAAAATTGCTAATTACATTAATCCCTTACAATCCCAAGCCAAAACACTAAAAACTACTCACTCATGATGGATTTGACTTGAAGTGGCTCCAATCCAAGCTCCATGGCTTTTCCCATGGTGGAAATAGCTTGAAAAACGTCTAAAATGGTGCGGAGCCCGAGGAGGAAGACGGAGTTGGCCGCTGGAAAACGGCCTTTTTAATTTATATTCCGTCGGAGCGTCGAGACGCTGGGGCAGCATCTCGACGCTGCGCCCTAAAATCGCAGCGCGCTGATGTCGGGGTGGCGTGGAGACGCTCGCGTGGCGTCGGGACGCTGTGGAGCGTTGACCGAGCGGTTCGACGCTGCCCACTCGACGCTTGCTCTCGCGTGGAAATTGCGGGGCGCGCCTCAGACTTCGGAGCGTCGAGATGCTTGCTCAGCGTCTCGACGCTAGGCAGCGTTGAGCTAGCGTCTAGACGCTCCCTGTTCAATGCTTGCTCTCGGGTTTTTGCATGGAATTTTGCCTTTGAGCTTCCCAAAATGCTATTTTTTCATATTTTTGCATGATTCTTTTCCCGAGGCGTTCTTAGGACCTTAAAACGTGATATTAAGCCTCGAACGACGTTAAATGGGCCCGAGAACAATTTACCAATGAACACCTATAATCAACATAAATAAACAAGATTAAGCACATAATTAGCATGAATTAGGGACATAAATATAGCTCCAAAATGGAGCTATTGTTGTGTGCTCAATGTGTTAAAATAAATAAGCAATAAGATAGAAAGAGCACTCAGAACATGCAAGCATACATGATCTTATAGCAAGTAGTAAGTATTTTTTCATTCGTTTTCCCACAGAGATTTATTATAAGCTATTCATGAAGTGTTTTGTTAAGAAAGAATGGATGGGTTTGATGGGGTAGAATTGGTTTTAAATTGTCTATTTTCTAAGGAATGTGTAGAGGGTAACAACATAAACAAGTGCAAATCAAAGTTAAACTCAAAGGAAAAGAGATGAGATTAATAAACGAATAAGAAAACAGCTAAACAGAATTGTGAACTTAGCAGAATTGCGGAAACAGCAATTCTACCGCAATTTTCCTAACAGCGAAAGTGTGTGAAATGGCGAAACAAGGGCTACTAACGACTCCTCTATAGGCGTTTTCTCACGATTCTCAAGCATTGGATCAACTCTCTATGCATCAAACTCACTCAATCTCATGTATCGTCCGATTCCATGCATTAGATTCTTTAGTTTACTCATGTCCAAGTAAGGTCTTAAGCATCTTGTTAAAGCAGAAAGTTATGGTTTGTACTAGGAAAACGCCTATTCCTAGGTCGTTTTCTGGCTACCTTGAAAGGCTAGCATGAGTGTATGACTCTGAACTCTTACTCCTTCCAGAGGTTAGGAGTTCTTTGGACAAAATGGATGGCCAATCGAAATTGCCCGTGGGATGAAGCTTACATACAATCAATGCTTCGAGAGCTATCCTACATGCTTGGTTCACGTTTTTTAGCCTATAGTATTGTCATTAGCATGCCCCTATGTGACTTAGTTACTCATGGATGTGGGGAGAACAGAAGGGAGAGATAAAACAGACATGCTTAGAAGAGAAATAAGCTGAAAACAACAAGGTAAGACAGTGAGTTGCAAAGATGAGAAATGAAGAACTATGCTTTAATTACTTGATTGTTTGAATGAACAAAAGAGAAACTTAAAGTAAATAACCGAAGGACAGAACACAACGAAATGGACTGATCTAGCTACTAGAAAAGAAACAACAACAATACAAAGCTGGAAAATAGAAATAAAGAGCAGAAAGCAATAAAACAAGCTCGAACGCCTCGTCGCAACCGCCCCGGCTGAAGGATGAGAAAGATCAGCCTTGTTTGGATGAATCCAATCGAGAGAGAAGACGAATCTACTCTCCTTCCTATCAGATTATCGACTCCAAGCAGCTAAGCTTCGCAAACCAACAGACGGCAAAGAAAAACAGGAGAAAAGATGGAGCTGCGAGAAGACTTCTACGCTTTCGGATGATGATTGAACCCTCGACTTTGACCCCCTTTTATAGCAATCTGCAGGTGCATTTGGGCCAAGGAGAACCATCAATCTTCAACGTCGTACTTCAGAATGGATGGAGGAGAAAGAACGAATCCCTGAAATAACGGAAATTAACAGAAAAAGATCAGTCAACTTACGGTTTTCACTTGAAACATTGCGGTTTCAGCAATATTTCCGCAATGCAGTCGCAATGTAGTTTTTTCATTCTTTTGCTTCGGTTTTCAATCCTTTTCTTTCCTTTTGCACACAAGTCCTAATTTAGCTACCTTCTTTTAATTCTCACAAATAAGCATAGGTTTAAGCTAAATCCTATCAAAAACACCTAAGAGTGTGCATCTTTCTAAGCTAAATAAGTCCTAAATAAGTCACTTTTGGAGACATAACAGCTATCAAACACCCCCAACTTAAATCTTGCTAGTCCTCGAGCAAGGTGGAATTCTTACTTATCACGATAAAACGACGCGCATGCTAATGACTCAATTCTCAATACTAAAAGAGACAAGGCATTTATATTAGAAGGAAATACTTGTATGCATGCATTGGCTAAGAACATTTCAAGAAATTTAAATTGCTACTCCCTACGAGTGCTTCGCTCCTAGCTCCTCTATCTTAAGTCTTATAGACATAGGACAATCCTACCAGACCCAAGGCTTCGCTTTCCCCCTACTTATGGCGAAATAGAATAGTCTAAGGGCTTTTCATCGTCAAAGCAAGTAATAGATCGCTAGGCTTCTTTTCTTTACTCTCTTTTTCTCCATAATTTTTTTGATCTCCATGAGCGCCTAACATGTCAATTTTACTTCCGTTTCAGCTTGCCTGCAATTTCATTGCACAATGCATCTGTTTACGGGCAAAATTCACATTTTTAAGGACTAGCGTTCACTTATATGGGCTTCCTTTTCATGCAGTGGCGATCGTGGGTTACACGACCGCCCCTGGCTACTTAGGTAACTCAAGAAGGAGGAACACCTCAGGAGATTACATTTTCGAAAAATTTTAGCTTCTTTTTCTTTTAGCCTAAAAATATGCTATAATTTGAACGAAAAATTACAGACACTAACGAATCAAACCCATCCTAAATGTGCCTTTCGAGGTGACAACGAATTTTAAGCCAAGTAGAAGTATCTTAAGCCCACAGATCCAAGATAGAGTGCTAAACGCGAAGCTTAAACAAGGAAATAACGAAGAAAGTTTTTCAAAATGGGCTTAAAAAATGCATACATGCTACATTTCACTGCAGATACAAATACGGAGGTTCCAACAGTACATCACAGAATTTCATAGTCAACCTAACATGCACAAATCAACTAAAAACAATTTCATCCGAATTCCACAACAAAACTCGACAACCGCTGTAAAGCACAACCCACCACCCCCAACTTAGAAAGAGACAATGTTCTCATTGGACTAATTAAGCACAATCAAAATTCTAGGGAACAGAAAACCTCCCCTGAATTGTGATTTAGAGGGTTGGAGAACACGCTTCTTCTTCTTCAAGCAATACCACAAGGACGAGCCATCATTTCTCCTGAAAACTCACAACATGAGAGTAAGAACCTAAACTAATTCTAGAAACAGTAAAGTAAACAAAAAGCATGTACAGTTCAGACTCGGGTGCCTCCGAGAAGCGCAAATTTTTAGAGTCGATTTCTCGACTTTACCAACACTTTTTCATCCTTTCTTATACTCGGGTTCTCCCAAGTAGGCATGCTCGTCGAAGTGTTCCATCTCCCCTTCGTGGAAGATTTTCAATCGCTGGCCATTCAACGTGGATTCCTTTCCTGTTTCTAGACTCTGATTCTTGACTGCACCATAATGATGGACATGAGTTATAATAGAAAGGACCAATCCAACGGGAACAAAGTTTACCTGGCATGAACTTCAGGCGGGAATTGAACAAGAGGACCTTCTGACCAAATTCGAAGTGTTTCCGAATGACTCGTCTGTCGTGGAACAACTTGGTCTTCTCCTTGTAGATCATCGAATTCTCATATGCGTCCAAGCGAAGCTCCTCTAGTTCTTGCAATTTGAGGAGTCTTTCTTCGCCAACCTGATCGAAGCTCATATTGCACTTCTGCACAGCCCAATACGCTTTGTGCTCTATCTCCACTGGGAGATGACAGACTTTCCCAAAGACCATCCGATAGGGAGACTTTGGGGGTCTTGTAAGCCGTGCGATAAGCCCACAAAGCGTCGTCCAGCCTGAGACTCCAATCTTTTCTCCCAGGACTTACTGTCTTTTCAAGGATGGACTTCACCTCTCGGTTAGAAACCTCAGCTTGGACATTGGTTTGAGGATGGTACGAGGTAGATATGTTATGATTGACCCCATACCTCCTCACCAGGGCCTGGATCGTCTTGTTGAAGAAGTGACTCCCCTAATCGCTTATAATGGCTCATGAAACTCCATACCTGCTAAAAATGTTAGATTTGACAAAACTAGAAACGACATTAGCAGTATCAACCTTTGTGGCCTTGGCCTCCACCCATTTAGAAACATAGTCCACAACCAGCAATATATAGACAAAACCGCATGAAGGAGGGAAAGGTCTCATAAAGTCCATACCCCAAACCTCGAAAATTTCACAAGTCAATATAGAGGTTTGAAGAATTTCATTCCTACTCGTGATGGATCCTTTCCTTTGACACTGATCACATGATTTACAGAATTCAAAACAGTCTTTAAACAACGATGGCCAGAAAAACCCACAATCAAGTATTTTCCTCGTAGTCCTAGATGGCCCAAAGTGCCCCCCACATGCAAATTCATGACAAAATTCAAGAATGGACTTATGCTCAGATTTGGGGACACATCTCCTAATTACTTTGTTTGCACATAATTTCCATAAACTAGGCTCTTCCCAGACATAATTCTTGGCTTCGCTTTTCAGCTTAGCCCTCCTATTATACGAAAAGTCAAATGGGAACGTACCTGTGACCAAATAATTGACTATGTCGGCATACCATGGTATCTCCAAACTCACCTGGAAGAGGACTTCATTAGGGAATTCGTCATTCAGAGGCAAGTCATCCTCCCCTCGCACAATGCGGCTCAAGTGATCAGCGACCGTATTTTCTGATCCTTTCCTATCCTTGACTTAAACATCGAACTCCTGAAGGAGCAGAACCCACCTGAGTAGCCTAGGCTTCGAGTCCTTCTTGTTCATCAAATATCAAACTGTTGCATGATCAAAAAATACAACCACTTTAGATCCAAGTATATAAGGTCAAAATTTATCAAGAGCGAATACAATGGAGAGCAGCTCCTTCTCTGTGGTGGTGTAACCGATCTGCGCGGAGTTGAGCGTCCTGGAGGCATAATATATCACGTGGCTCCTCTTGTCTATCCTCTGACCCAACACATCACCAACAGGGTAATTGCTTGCATCGCACATAATCTCGAAGGGGGTCCCCCACTGTGGTGGATGAATGATGGGTGCATTGGTCAGACACTTTTTCAGCACATCAAAGGCATGCTCTCACTCCTTGCCAAAGCAGAATGGGACATCTTTTTTCAGCAAGCTCGTCATTGGGGTCACTATCTTCGAGAAGTCCTTGACGAACCTGCGATAGAAACCTGCGTGGCCAAGAAAAGAGCGCACTTCCCGAATATTTGTGGGGTAAGATAAGTCAGATATAACATCAATTTTCGCCTTATCCACCTCTATTCCCCTAGCTGACACAACGTGACCTAGGACTATGCCTTGACTGGCCATGAAATGACACTTCTCGAAATTTAAAACAAGATTAGTTTCAATGCATCTTTCCATGACTCTAGACAAGTTAATCAGGCAATCCTCAAATGAACTACCATAGACTGTGAAATCATCCATAAAGACCTCTATGCATTTTTCTACGAATTCAGTGAATATACTCATCATGCAATGCTGAAACGTTCCTGAAGCATTACAAATCCCAAAGGGCATCCTCCTATATGCATAAGTTCCAAATGAACATGTAAACGTGGTCTTTTCTTGGTCTTCTTGAGCTATGGGAACTTGATAAAATCCAGAAAAACCATCTAGAAAACAGAAATATGGCTTCCCAGCTAAACGCTCCACCATCTGATCTATGAAAGGGATTGGGAAATTGTCCTTTTTGGTCACATCATTTAATTTTCTAAAATATATACACATTCTCCACCCATTTTGGACTCGTTTAGGCACTAGCTCACCCTTCTCATTCCTAATAACAGTTATGCCCGTCTTTTTAGGTACAACATGAATTGGGCTAACCCACTGACTATCAGAAATGGGATAGATGATACCTGCATCAAGGAGTTTGTGTATCTCAGACAACACTACCTCTTTCATGGCTGGGTTCAGTCTCCTCTAAGGCTCTCGGGATGGCTTTGCTCCATCATTCAGCCGAATCTTGTGCATACATAGAACTGGACTCAACCCATGCAAATCCGCCAAGGTCCATCCTATCGCTCGCTTGTTCTTCTTCAGTATCTCCACCAGCTTGCTTTCTTGTTCTGATGTAAGCTTCTTAGAAATAATCACCGGAAGTGTCTCCACTTCCCCCAAGTACACGTACTTGAGGTGACCCGGCAATTCCTTAAGTTCCAACTTGGGAGCCTGCAAAAGAGATGGTAACATCTTAGTTGGCTTTTCACATGCCTCTAAAGTAATGACATCTTTTTCACATGGTTCAGACAAAAGAGGCATGCTATTCTCAACCTCGCCAACAGTTTCAGTAAAAACAAATGGGTCATCCCCATCAACAGCAGTCATGCATTCTTCTTGTTCTAAAATGTCTATCAAATCAATTTTACAGACAGAATGCACATCAGCATGGTGTTTCATGGCATTAAAGGCATTAAATTCAAACACCTCTCCTTCATACTCCACAAACAACGTTTCATCATGCACATTAATCTTAGTCCTAGTAGTTTTCATGAAAGGTCTACCCAACAGGACTGAAGTAGCAGATGATGCATTATCTTCCATTTTTAAGACATAAAAATAATCAGCACGAAAAATAAGATCTCTAACCCGAACTAACACATTCTCAACTACTCCTAAAGGGTGAATAGAGGACCTATCAGCTAATTGGATTATGACACTAGTTTCCTGCAACCCTTCCAGATCAAGACTTTTATAAGCAGAGTATGACATCACATTTATCGAAGCCCCTAAATCTAGCATCGCATGCTTGATTTCCTTATCTTCTATGGTGCATGGTAAGAGAAACATACCTGGATCCTGACATTTATCTGACATGTTTCGCGTGATCAAGGCAGAAACATTTTTACTTACCACCACTCTTTCGGTGCTCTTTGCTTTTCTCTTGTTAGTGCACATTTCCTTGAGGAATTTTGCATACCTTGAAATTTGTTGAATGACATCTAACAATGATATGTTGATTCCAACCTTCTTCAGTGTATTAAGGATGTCCACGTTCTTGTCTTCCTTGGGTGGCCTCACCAACCTGCTAGGAAAAGGGGCAGTGGGAATGTAAGGTGTTGCGTGCTCAATGTGTTAAAATAAATAAGAAATAAGAGAGAGAGAGCACTCAGAACATGCAAGCATACATGATCTTATAGCAAGTAGTAAGTACTTTTTCATTCGTTTTCCCACAGAGATTTATGATGAGCTACTCGTGAAGTGTTTTGTTAAGAAAGAATGGATGGATTTGATGGGGTAGAATTGGTTTTAAATTGTCTAATTTCTAAGGAATGTGTAAAGGGTAGCAACATAAACAAGTGCAAATCAAAGTTAAACTCAAATGAAAAGGGAAGAGATTAATAAACGACGAGGAACTTAGCTAAACAGAATTTTAAACTTAGCAGAATTGCGGAAACAGCAATTCTACCGCAATTTTACTAACAGCGAAAGTGTGTAAAATGGAGAAACAAGGGCTACTAACGACTCCTCTATAAGCATTTTCTCACGATTCTCAAGCATTGGATCAACTCACTATGCATCAAACTCACTCAATCTCATGTATCGTCCGATTCCATGCATTAGATTCTTTAGTTTACTCATGTCCAAGTAAGGTCTTAAGCATCTTGTTAAAGCAGAAAGTTATGGTTTGTACTAGGAAAACGCCTATTCCTAGGTCGTTTTCTGGCTACCTTGAAAGGCTAGCATGAGTGTATGACTCTCAACTCTTACTCCTTCCAGAGATTAGGAGTTCTTTGGACAAAATGGATGGCCAATCGAAATTGCCCGTGGGATGAAGCTTACATACAATCAATGCTTCGATAGCTATCCTACATGCTTGGTTCACGTTTTTTAGCCTATAGTATTGTCATTAGCATGCCCCTAAGTGACTTAGCTACTCATGGATATAGACATAACAGAAATAAGAGTTGAAACAGACATGCTTAGAAGGAATTTAAAGACAAAACAGTAAGGAAAAACAGTAGATCGCAAAGGCAAGAAACAGTGAAATGCTGAATTTTGCTTTGATTTACTTGAGTGTTTGAATGAACAAAGGAAAGCTTAAAGTGAATAACATAAAGACAGAAAGCAACGCAATAAAATGAACTAGTCACTAGAACAGAAACAACAACTAAACAATGCTGGAACTTAGAAATGAAAGACAGAAAGCAGGTAATTAAGCTTGGACGCCTCGTCGCAACCGCCTCGGCTGAAGGATGAGAAAGATCAGCCTTGCTTGGATGAATCCAATCGGGAGAGAAGATGAATCTTCTCTCCTTCCTATCAGATTGTCGACTCCAACAGCTAAACTTCGCAAACCAACAGACGGCAAAGAAAAACAGGAGAAAAGATGGAGCTGCGAGAAGACTTCTACGCTTTCGGATGATGATTGAACCTTCGACTTTGACCTCATTTTATAGGCTTCTACAGGTGCGATTGAGCCAAGGAGAATCGTCCATCCTCAACGTCGTACTTCACAATGGATGGAGGAGAAAGAACGAATCCCTGAAATATCGGATCTAAACAGAAAAAGATCAGTCAACTTACGGTTTTCACTTGAAACATTGCGGTTTCAGCAATGTTTCCGCAATGCTGCCGCAATGCTTACTTTTAATTCTTTTACTTCGGTTTTCAATCCTTTTCTTTCCTTTTGTACATAAGTCCTAATTTAGCTACCTTCTTCTAATTCTCATATTTAAGCATAGGTTTAAGCTAAATCCTATCAAAAACACCTAAGAGTGTACATCTTTCTAAGATAAATTAGTCCTAAAAAGGCCACTTTTGGAGACGTAACACACCCCCAAACTTAAGGTTTTGCTCGTCCTCGAGCAAACTAAGGACTTTCCTAGGCTGCTGTTTCATCTTCTTTAACCACTTATTGACTCCCCTACATTCTTATCTATAGCAGTGCTGTCCTGTGACACACTTCTAAGTTTACAATTAACCTGTAATATTGCTTCTTCTGACTTCGCACGCCTAATACTTCTGCTGTTTCATTAACTCACTACAACTGATCTACTTGCTTTTATCATATCGTGCATCTATCCCTAAGGTTTCAAATTCTACCTAGCTTTACCCCAGACTCAGTACATTCTTCTAGCCTTTATTTTTAAATTACCTAGGATTCCTTAGAGTCATGTCAGTCTTAGTATTAACGGTGACAGTAGTACTTTTAGAGAACAACCTAAACCCTGGCATCACTACATTGGACATACATTCATCTCCCTAAACAACCCTACAAGCTACAACTTTGTGCTCAGCTAATTGAGGATCAGAGTTCTTTTTATTCAGGACATCTAAGCCACAAAGTTGCAACTCCTAGGCATACATTCTTCTTCCCTACTTCTTCCTTTTTTCTTTCTTACTTTGGTGGAGCCTCTCCTTTGGTTGCCTTTTGATGCAACGCCACTTGT
Organism: Herpetospermum pedunculosum; assembly: GCA_028017165.1. Taxonomy (NCBI): domain Eukaryota; kingdom Viridiplantae; phylum Streptophyta; class Magnoliopsida; order Cucurbitales; family Cucurbitaceae; genus Herpetospermum; species Herpetospermum pedunculosum. The sequence continues at coordinate 2,909,014 of JAPQWQ010000185.1, forward strand.
GGGTTACACACTTGGCACTGATTACTCAGCAACCTAAGAGAGACACCCCTCTTTATTCTATTTTTCATTTTTTTTTTTAGCTCATTTTTTCAAAGGAGAAGAAGAATGCTTATGCTTACAAGGAGAGAGGAATGTTCCTAGGCCTAGGGTGGCCTCCCCCAAACTTAAACTACTCATTGTCCCCAATGAGTGTCTGAGGTGGCACACCCCCAAACTTGTCCTAGAAGCATCCAGTCTAAGGTAAAACAAAGAGAATCTAAAAGCCCTAGGCATAGACAGATCATTCTAAAAGTAAATATCACAGCAGCAGAAATTCGCAAAAACAGGCAGGAAAGGACTTACAACTAAGCATGCTGAGCAATTTGTAGAGGTTAATTTAAACTATCCAAATTGTCCTATGACACTCATCCAGCATGCATTTAGATAAGGTATATAAGGTAGTCATGATAGCAGCAAAAGACAGAATTTAAACAGAACCAGCCTAGCTAAACAGTTGGTCAAAAACATGCAATTACACATAAAAATTGCGGATCACGCAATTATTTCTCAATAGATACAGGGCAGGTATATCAGTGATCAGGGCCCCTACTCATGCTTTTTCCAGTCATTCAAGCTCTACAAAAATAAAACTAAACTAACCTACCTATTCAGCTATCATCAGACTACACTAAACAATTTGAAAAGTTAAAACTAAAGAACTAAAACAGATCAAAACATTAACTCTAAACAGCATAATTCACATGGTTCAACAGAAAGCAGTTTGATTTTTTTTTTCTCTGTTTATTCTAAGGGAACAGCAATACTCCCTTTAGTGCTCCTCAAACTAGCACTCAGATATCTTCCTCATCATCATTCCTTCTTGGTCTTGGAGGCACCCACGGAGACAGTAGGTTCGTGGGAAAGTCAGGGAAGATGCATCCCAGTTGGTCAGCAACTTCCTTGTCCCTTGCCTGTGCGTATGTGGCCCATTGAGCCATCCTCTTCTGTAGATCCATCAGGCACGCCATGGACAGCGACTGAGCAGCAGCCAAACTATCCAGCTCGAATTCCATGTTCCCCTTCCTTCTCAGCCTCAAGCCTGTAGGCAGCTCCAAGTGGCCTGTCCCTTACCCTTCTTGGCACAATCAGCAATGGAAGCTGCAATGACTTCGCCCACGTTGATTGTGAGACCTCGCATGATTGCATAGACCAGCAGTGATCTGCTCTGGTTGATTGTTGTCTCATGGGTCACGGGGGACAGCTTCCTCCGCACGAAGGAAAACCACACAGCCGCCTTGGCTGTGAGGTTGGCACTCATAAGAGTGTGCCTCCCATTGCGCGATACTGTCCAAGATGCTTCAGGCTGGCCAATGATCCTAATTGCCTCCTCCAAGACAGCTTCTGTAGGCTCATCAACGATCCTTGAATAATCAGTGTGTTTCTGGCCCTTGAGGCCGTAGGCTTCGTTGATTGCCTTCGCTGAGAAGTCTACCTCGACTCCTCTGACCACAGTCAGGCCCTTCTCAGAATTCCTCAAATTGGCGTAGAAGTCATACACCATGCTTGAGTAAGCTGGATTGGGTGGTCTGCACAGCTCCTCCCAGCCGTGATTCGTGATTCCTGCGCGCAAGAATTGCGGCAGGTCAGCAGGTCTGTCGAGGAATCCCTTCTCGTGCAGCAGCTCCCTTTTCCTCAGCTCAATGCCTCTAGACTCAGCGTCAGAAGACACGTACCTCACTGATTGAGGCTCATCTTCAGGGTAAAGCTTGGCTTTCCCTTTGTCTTTCGGTTTGGCTGACTCCGCAGCCTCCATCTTGAGCTTCTTCAGAGATGGCTCATCACTCTCCTTCTCTGATGAAGGCGCCCTCTTGGCTTTCTTTTTCTTTGATTTCTTGGACCGTTTGGCCTTAACGATCTTGACGACCTTCTTCTTCTTCAACCTTGCCTTGGTTGTGATCTGCTGGAGGCATGCCCCTAGTGTTTCGTCCATAGAATCATCCTTCTGCGTAGGACTCCCAGGGTTGGCTTCCCTCAACGGAGAGAAGACCTCTTCTTCCTCAGCTTCCCCACTACCCTGCGTCGATTCTTGATACTCTCCATAGGGAAAGTCAGGGTCAGGCCGTGGAGAAGTGGGTGATGGTGTAGTGCTTTGTGCTGCTGTAGGGGTCTGTGCAGAACTCTGCGGCGAAGGAGAAATCTCAGGGCTTCGCGCTGGTGGTGCAGATGGTGAAGAGCTATTCTTGGCCGAATCGTGTGACACACGATCACTTTCTTGACTCTCCACAGAGGGAGTCTTTTCTTTGCTTGCTTCTTCGGCCACCGCCATGCTCCATTTGCGTTTCTTGGGCGTTCCCACTGGTTCAGAGGGTCCAGCAGGTATCTCCGTGACTACCTTCCACTTCTTCTTGCGGATCGGCAGCTTGGGGAGTCTCTCAGTGCGTGCAGCCTCAGCGTCTACAAGGGCAAGAAGTGCTTCCCTCGCAGCAGTTTCAGCGTCGTCAGCCTTCTTTTTGGCTGCAGATCTTTCAGCTCTTGTTAGCACCATTGTCGAATTGTGGAGATTTGGAAAGAGGAATCACAGATGAAGAGAAAAGCAGATTTCTTGAAGTTCAGATAATGGGAGAATCGTACGGATCATCGCGCCTCTAACGGATATAAATAAGACAACAAAAAAAATCCCAACGGCTATATTTGTCGCGGATTCTGCAATTCCAGCGCAATTCTAGTGACCGTTGGAGATTTTTTTGCGTTTAAATGCCAATCTTTCCTCAACCGTATCTTTGATTTGGCTTGATATCTCCTCGATTTTTTTATCTTGATTTCATCTCCTTGATTCCCTCTATCGATTCCCTGCAAAAATAAATAAAATCAACATCAAATACTACATACAATCAATGCTTCGAGAGCTATCCTACATGCTTGGTTCACGTTTTTTAGCCTATAGTATTGTCATTAGCATGCCCCTAAGTGACTTAGCTACTCATGGATATAGACAGAACAGAAATAAGAGTTGAAACAGACATGCTTAGAAGGAATTTAAAGACAAAACAGTAAGGAAAAACAGTAGATCGCAAAGGCAAGAAACAGTGAAATGCTGAATTTTGCTTTCATTTACTTGAGTGTTTGAATGAACAAAGGAAAGCTTAAAGTGAATAACATAAAGACAGAAAGCAACGCAATAAAATGAACTAGTCACTAGAACAGAAACAACAACTAAACAATGCTGGAACTTAGAAATGAAAGACAGAAAGCAGGTAATTAAGCTTGGACGCCTCGTCGCAACCGCCTCGGCTGAAGGATGAGAAAGATCAGCCTTGCTTGGATGAATCCAATCGGGAGAGAAGATGAATCTTCTCTCCTTCCTATCAGATTGTCGACTCCAACAGCTAAACTTCGCAAACCAACAGACGGCAAAGAAAAACAGGAGAAAAGATGGAGCTGCGAGAAGACTTCTACGCTTTCGGATGATGATTGAACCTTCGACTTTGACCTCATTTAATAGGCTTCTACAGGTGCGATTGAGCCAAGGAGAACCGTCCATCCTCAACGTCGTACTTCACAATGGATGGAGGAGAAAGAACGAATCCCTGAAATATCGGATCTAAACAGAAAAAGATCAGTCAACTTACGGTTTTCACTTGAAACATTGCGGTTTCAGCAATGTTTCCGCAATGCTTACTTTTCATTCTTTTACTTCGGTTTTCAATCCTTTTCTTTCCTTTTGTACATAAGTCCTAATTTAGCTACCTTCTTCTAATTCTCATATTTAAGCATAGGTTTAAGCTAAATCCTATCAAAAACACCTAAGAGTGTACATCTTTCTAAGATAAATTAGTCCTAAAAAGGCCACTTTTGGAGACGTAACATAAGGCTTCAAAGAAGAAGATGGGGTAGCACTGTTACCTCTCCAAATGAGTGTTATTCAGGACCTTAACTACCTGAAATTCATGTAAATTCTTGAGCATTTTAGTTAGAAGTTAGCATAATGTGTGCTTAAAAGTGAGATTTTGTGAAATGATGCTAATTTAAGGCTTATTTGGAAAAGGAACGAAAAAGTATGGAAATTGGTGAAAAAACGACTAATTTATACCTTGCAGATGCATTGCTGGAATTTTGCGAAGCTCGCAATGGATCAGACGAAGAGAAGCTGGAAACAGAGCATTGCGACCCTCGCAATGCGACCGCAATACCAGTCTTTGCTGCTGCACTTTTCCAGCCGTCAGTCCTCGATTGTTGCGTTTTTCCAGCCGTCCACTCTCCCTGCTGCTGCCACGTGTGAGGATTGCTACCTCAAGAAATTGGATAGTGATCCATGATTAGGGAGCAGCCTTTGAAGGCTATATAAAGAGAGCTAAATGGAGGATCAAATATTGAATTGAATCCCCTTCAATTCATTCCACACAAGACTTTGAGGTGGAGAATCCCGATAGTGAAGAAATCGAAGACGAAATCCTCTTCCCCCGTTTGTTGGATCGAAGAAACAAAGCCCTTGGCGTTGATAATTCGAGTGGAAGAAGAGAAGACCATCTTCTCTTCTGATTGAATTTATCCCCAAGATCAGTTAATCTTCCCCTTCATCCAAGGCGTTTCACGACTTGGAAGATTGGTAGATGTTACTTTTGGGGTACTCCAAATTCAAACTGTCTGATAGCACTCTAAAAGTGCTAATATTTAGCTCCTAAGTCTTGTAAATTAGGATAATTATTTGGGCTTAATTGATATATTTTGTATAATTTAATTGTTAAAAAGTAAATCGGGCATTTGCGATATTTAAGAGCTTAAATGAATATTTTAGAATATTTTATTAATTAGTCGTTTTGAGTGATTAAGCTTCATTAATTAAATAATCTAATTATAACTCAAAATCGATTAATGGCTTATTGGTGTAGGTCTTGCCAAGATAATGGGGGTGCCTAGGTTCAACACTTGGTGGAAGTAAGACTTTCCTTCATTTTGTAAAAGTCAACAGCACCAGTCAACGGTCAACACAACGCGCTTGCCCACGCCTTGCCTCGCGCGCGCGCGCCCTATCCGTGACTGTAAATGCCCGTCATTAAAAGTCAACAAAAATGCCCAATTTTGTAAATTTTCCAGAGAGCTCAGCGCCTAGGCGCTGGCCCGGCGGAAAAATGGGTATAAATCCCCATTTTTCTTAATTTAGGGCATTCTTTTTTTGCTCTTCTCCTACCTCTTTCGAAATTTGGGCATTCTTAGCCATTTGTGGCTCTTTTCTTCATCTCCATGGATAGCTAAACAAGTAAGTGTTTGATTTCTAGTTTGGGATTGTAATCAATTTGGATTAAAGGGAGATTTGCCCTAATTTGTGTATGAATTAGATTGTCTTCCTTATGCATCTTCTTCCTTGTTCTTCATCTAAATAGCTTGGGTAACTGATTAGGGGTGACGCCCGAGTCCTTATGCATACTTTACTGTTAGAGATTAGGACGTATAATTGCCTCAATCGCTAGGTAACACAAATCTGAATATGGGTATTTAGTTTGATCCCAAGTGACAGTTGGGGGTAGAAATTAGATAACCTTCATGTTAGATTTTCGGTAAAGAGGAAAAATCGATTTAGTCTCCGGGTTAATTCGTCGCAATGTTCTCGTCTCTGTCCGTTAATCATTTTAGGATTGATCACCTTATTTTGAGTAACTGTCAAGAACAATTAGAATTACACTTTTCTAATTGTATCTTTGGGTCGTTTGAGTTAGAAATAACCAAACGAATTGCGTGCTTTAAGCGTTGTGTCTATGTATTTAGTTATCGATGATCCGAACACAAATTGTAATCAATCCCATTCTTTGAAGTCAAACATGCCATTTAAATTTGTTACTTCACAGTTTTTATTGTTTTAATTTTCCGTTAGCTACAATAGTTTAGAGCTCTCTTTTAAAATCCAATTTCCCCTATTTTTACCGTTAGCAATTTAGAATTAATTAAGTTTGAATTAAGCTAATTCCCTGTGGTTCGACCCGGTTATCACTAATTATAAATTAGTCGGTATAATCGGCATATAAATATTATTTTGGCGGGCTTCGACAACCCGAAATTTGTGAACGTACAAAAGTTCACTACCAAAATTGGCGCCGTTGCCGGGGAATTAAATTTAATTCGGCTTGGTTGATTTTAATTTGTTTGTTTTAAAAAATTTCTTTTGTTTGTACAGTTTTATTCATTTATTTTTAATTTTTCTTGTATTATTTTACCCGTTCCGTTTGAGTTCTTGAGCGCAGTTATTCCTTGAAAATTCAAAAGAAAGCGCAAAAATGGAGGTCGTGGGTAGTCATGAGCAACAAAGGACCTTGAGGCAACTTGCCGCAGCTGGGCTAGACCGGAATTCATCGAGTATATTGTATCCGGTATCAGCAGGTAATTTTGAACTCAAGACTAGTCTAATTAACTCACTACCTTGTTTCTTTGGTAACGCAGATGAGGATCCCATAAGACACCTCAAAGCCTTCAAGATGGTGTGTTCGTCAATGAGGACCGATAACGCAACCGAAGCTCAACTTTTTCTAAGGGCCTTCCCTTTCACTTTAAAGGAACAAGCGAAGGATTGGATGTATTACCTTCCATCTGGGTCCATCACCACATGGGAGAAGATGCAGGGAATGTTCTTAGAGAAGTATTTTCCCCCTTCGAAGGTCGCCTCTCTCAGGAAGCAAATATGCGTTATCATGCAAGCAGAAGGAGAGAACCTTTATGATTGTTGGGAAAGGTTTAATCGTTTGTGCGAGAGTTGTCCTAACCATCAATTAACCGATCAACTCCTCATTCAACATTTTTGTGATGGCTTGCTCCCACGTGTTCGACAGTTGATTGATGCCGCCAGTGGAGGTTCACTCATGGATAAAACACCTGAAGAAGCAAGGCAGCTAATCTCAAATATGGCTGGAAATTCGCACCATTACGAAGGTAAAGGGGGTGAGCAAGACCGTTTCTCAATTGAGTTAAATGCGCTTAATGCTCGAGTGTCAGAAATAGGCAATGCAATGATCCGGTTAGCGGAAAATGTTTCTCAGGCTTCCGTGCAAGCTCAGACATCATTTTCAGGTAATTCTTTAGAAAATATTTTGCAAGATTTTGTTTCAGCTAACCGGAAATTTCAGGAAGATACTCGGGAAAGACTAGATGGTTTTGGAACTATGGTGCAAGATTTGGCCGAGAAGGTGATAAAGATGGAAATTCATAAAGCAGAACACGTGAGTGTCATCACCTTGAGGAGTGTGAAGCAGCTTTCAACGAGTACCTTGCCAGTGGAAGTCGATCATGGCCACATCGAGCCACAGATAGAAAATCCCGAACCACAGTGGAAAGGGGTAAACTTCGATCCTACATGTACGAGAGTGCATGTGCCTAAGGCCCCTTTTCCTAGCAGGTTAGCAAGACCACCTAAGATATCCTATGAGGAGGTAGTTTCTCTTTGTCAGGTAGACACGATTGATACACTAGCACATAACGTATGTATGACTGTTGAGGATGGGGATGACCCATTATTTTTAACTGAACTTTTTGATGAATATGAGTTGCATGAGCCACCCTTGACTGAATTTTGTGATTCAATTGTTTCTACCTTGACAATTGTTGAGAATCCTGCTAAGATACTCCCTTCCACTTTGTCTCGCATTATAGGAGATAAAATAATCAATCATGCCATGCCAGAATTAGAAGCATCGACTAATGTAATGTCACATGTTGTTTTTAAAGAGCTTAAACTTAATGACTTGCATGAAACCGGTGTTAATGTGCTATTGGCTTATAAATCCTATGTGAACCCCTTGAAAAAGGTGGAAGATGTTTTGGGCAGAGTAACTGACCTGTACTTTCCTGCTGATCCTTATACTCTTGAAACGCATGATAAACCCTCTCATGTTTTTGCATCAATTTTATGGGAACAACCTTTTATGAACACTGCAAAAATTAAAATTGATGTTGTATGTGTGCTGAAGGCACAAGAGAGAAAATTGTTTGTTTGTTTTTGCAGGAAGGATGAAATTAGGAAGATGGATGGGGCATCTTCCAAGTATGATTATGGTTGAAAAAGTGTTGGTAAAGTCAAGCAATCGACTCTAAAAATTTGCGCTTCTCGGAGGCACCCGAGCTTGGACTGTATTTTCTCTTTGTTATTAGTTTACTATTGTTGTTTATTTCTAGTTGTTTAAATTTTTTGTCTTGTTTTCATAGGTGAGAGAAGAGAAGTGACCACCATTGCGAATCCATTTCGAAAAAAATGAGGACACGCATCCCTTTCCACCGATCCCGTTAAAATTCAGGGGAGGTTCATGTTCCCTTAGTAATTTTATCGCTCTCACTGTTTTATCTGTTGGATTAGTTGCATTGGGGACAATGCAATGTTTTAGGTGGGGGGTGGGTTTAGTTTTGGACTTCTTTATAGTTTTTGTGCATGGATGCTCTGATTTTGAGATGTATGAGAATCTGAATGCATGTTGTCCGATGAGGACTGTCTGTGATTTACTCGTGAATACTCCATATTTGTGCATTTCGAATAAACCATGAGTTGTATGCATATTTTGAGCTTATTTTAAAAAATTTCTGAATGCTCTCTACATTCATCGAGCACATAACCCTCTTACTCTTGGTTCTGATAGGCTTAGAATTATTTTGTTTGATCTGAAAATTTGTTGTCACCTCGAAAGGCATATTTAGGGAGGCTTGATGTGTTAGAATTTGTAATAACTCATTTGTTGTAAGCAAAAATCTATGCCTAAATTTTTTCAATTTTTTGTGAGTAAAAAGCATGAAAAATGTTCTTTCTTGAGGTGTTCCTCCTTCTTGTGTTGCCCGTGTAATCAGGGGTGATCGTGTAACTCACGGTTGCCACTGCATGAAAGGGTGACTAATTGAAGTGAACACTTGTCCTTAAAAACGTGAAGTGAATTAAGCTTGACGTGTTAGGCTCTCTCGAAAGAAGAAAAATAAAAAAAAAGAAAAGGGTACAAAGTACCAAGGAAAAGAAGAAAAGAATTGGGCCAATTGTTTTGTTGCTCTTTCCGACCCGTTAAGCCAATAGACTGTTCTCAACGCTAGAAGTAGGGGGAAAACGAGTCTTAGGATCGATTAAAGGAATTCAGGGTCTATAAGAGCTAGAGTAAGAGAAGCTAAGCACACACACACGTGAGAGTAGGAATTAAAATTTTGAAATGTTCTTAACTTATGCATACACTTGTTTGTTTTTCCGTTAGAATTAATATCTTGTGTTCACGAGTTTTGAGATTTGAGTCGTCAGCATGCAAGTGGTTTCTTATAAGATAAATCAAAGTACACCTTGCTCGAGGACTAGCAAGATTTAGGTTGGGGGTATTTTGATAGCACTCTAAAAGTGCTAATATTTAGCTCCTAAGTCTTGTAAATTAGGATAATTATTTGGGCTTAATTGATATATTTTGTATAATTTAATTGTTAAAAGGTAAATCGGGCATTTGCGATATTTAAGAGCTTAAATGAATATTTTAGAATATTTTATTTATTAGTCGTTTTGAGTGATTAAGCTTCATTAATTAAATAATCTAATTATAACTCAAAACTGATTAATGACTTATTGGTGCAGGTCTTGCCAAGACAATGGGGGTGCCCAGGTTCAAAACTTGGTGGAAGCAAGATTTTCTCTCATTTTGTAAAAGTCAACAGCACCAGTCAACGGTCAACACAACGCGCGCTCGCCCACGCCTTCGCCTTGCCTCGCCTTGCGCGCGCGCCCTATCCGTGACTGTAAATGCCCGTCATTAAAACTTAGCAGAAGCCCGTCATTAAAAGTCAACAAAAATGCCCGATTTTGTAAATTTTCCAGAGAGCTCAGCGCCTGGCGCTGACTTATGGCGCCTAGGCGCTGGCCCGATGGAAAAATGGGTATAAATCCCCATTTTTCTTAATTTAGGGCATTCTTTTTTGGCTCTTCTCCTACCCTCTTTCGAAATTTGGGCATTCTTAGCCATTTGTGGCTCTTTTCTTCATCTCCATGGATAGCTAAAGAAGTAAGTGTTTGATTTCTAGTTTGGGATTGTAATCAATTTGGATTAAGGGGAGATTTGCCCTAATTTGTGTATGAATTAGATTGTCTTCCTTATGCATCTTCTTCCTTGTTCTTCATCTAAATAGCTTGGGTAACTGATTAGGGGTGACGCCCGAGTCCTTATGCATGCTTTACTGTTAGAGATTAGGACGTATAATTGCCTCAATCGCTAGGTAACACAAATCTCAATATGGGTATTTAGTTTGATCCCAAGTGACAGTTGGGGGTATAAATTAGATAACCTTCATGTTAGATTTTGGGTAAAGAGGAAAAATCGATTTAGTCTCCGGGTTAATTCGTAGCAATGTTCTCATCTCTGTCCGTTAATCATTTTAGGATTGATCACCTTATTTTGAGTAACTGTCAAGAACAATTAGAATTGCACTTTTCTAATTGTATCTTTGGGTCGTTTGAGTTAGAAATAACCAAACGAATTGCGTGCTTTAAGCGTTGTGTCTATGTATTTAGTTATCGATGATCCGAACACAAATTGTGATCAATCCCATTCTTTGAAGTCAAACATGCCATTTAAATTTGTTACTTCACAGTTTTTATTGTTTTAATTTTCCGTTAGCTACAATAGTTTAGAGCTCTCTTTTAAAATCCAATTTCCCCTATTTTTACCGTTAGCAATTTAGAATTAATTAAGTTTGAATTAAGCTAATTCCCTGTGGTTCGACCCGATTATCACTAACTATAAATTAGTCGGTATAATCGGCATATAAATATTATTTTGGCGGGCTTCGACAACCCGAAATTTGTGAACGTACAAAAGTTCACTACCACTGTCGAAGCTTGCCAAAATACAATTTATAAGCCTATTAACCAAAGCTTTGCAGCTAGTGGTAACAGGGTCGATCCACGGAGAAGGACGTGATTGAAATTAAATTGGAATTGAAATCAATTGATTTAATTGGGTTTTTGTAACAAAGGGGGAGTTTAAACATGCAAACAAGAGAAATAATCGCTAACGGAAAATTAAAAGAGAGAGAGATTGACGACTGCACGGTTTGGGGATTTTCGGGATTTCTTTGTTAGACATTCTACACTTATCATTTAATACAATCCTAAGGCTAACATTTTGTAATACACGCGGTCGGTTACCCCAGCAAACACCTAGTGTAACCGGCTCCATAGCAATTAACCAAATAAGAAGATCCAATTAAACATTATTTAAAGTTTCATTAAGGTGATCAGCCCCAAATTGACTCTAAACAGTCACTAGCATACCGCGACGGACATTCGATCACGTAATCTAATTGCTAACTGGCTATCCGCCAACGCTGAATGTAACCAACAACTATCATGCATGACTCGATACTCCGGTTTAATTCTATTGTTCTATGTTACTAGTCGAATAGTGAGAGGCACGACATCGCTACTCTTTAACGCTAACATATGCTAGAAAACACGATTGTCAGTCGGCGAAACTAACATATGCATAGGATGAAGTAAGAACAATAAATGCATACAAATCAGCAACCAAGTTGGAAATTAAAGCACGGATTATCAAAGCATAGAAATCTAACAAATAATCCCTCAAATTATCCCAAACCGTTCACAATACCTTAGCCGTCCATGGGACGGATTGTCACCACCGCTCCAACGGAGGCCATGGAAGTCATCTCTATCCTATTACAAATTAAAAGTTCCCAAACATGCCACAAATGGCGGAGCTAAGCTAAAAAATGGGGAAAAGCCGAGAGGAAGAAGATGAAGTTCTAAAAGATGGCAAAAAGTTGGCTGCAAAATCGTCTTGCAGCCCTTTAAATTCGTCGGAGCCTCGAGACGCTAGGGCAGTGTCGCGACGCTGCGACCTAATTAATCCGCGCGCGCCTCGCGATGGCGTCGAGATGCTAGGCGAGCGTCTCGACGCTGGCCCGATAATTTCTCCGCGCGCCTCCTTCGGAGCGTCTCGACGCCGTAGCAGGGTCTCGACGCTGGGCAGCGTCGAGCAAGCGTCTCGACGCTGACTCCTCGACGCTTGCTCTCGGGTTTGGGCTGGAAAATTACCTCTCCTAGGCAATTTTGGTCCGGTTCTTCTTGGATCAACTTGCCCTTTTCCCGATGCATTCCCAAGGCGTTAAAACACCGTTTTTAGCTCCCAAACGGGTCCAATGGACGCACGAGCTCTTCTCCGCAAATCTCCTTAAACGAGATAAATAAACCAATTAAAAGCGGAATTTAGCTAGAATTAGGAAGTGAATAATAGCTCCAAAATGGAGTTATCAAACACCCCCAACTTGAATCTTGCTAGTCCTCGAGCAAGGCTAATAAAGAAATTGACTCAAAGGACACGCTTACATGCTACTAACTCAAATCTCAATGCATTTTACAAATTCAAACACAACATAATCATGAAAGCAATCCGTGCATGCATTTACTACGAACATATCAAAAATTAACTATTGCCCCCTAACGTGTGTGTGTGCTAGACAACCAATCCTAAACTCACATAAGCTCAGAAAAACTACATGCAACACATCATCCCGTTTTCCCCCTACTTCTAGCGTTTAAGAACAGTCTACACTTGACTTACACGAGAGAGAGTAATGAATTAAGAGACCTAAAAATTTTCTCTTTCCTTTTTCTTTTCACGAGTACTTTGTACTCTTTTATTAAGGTTCTTTGAACCCAACATTTTATTCTCTTTTTCTTTCCAACCTCGAGCTGCCTAACACGCCAAATTCATGCATAAACTTCACGTTTTTAAGGACTAACGCTCACTTCTTAGGGTCACCAATAAGAAGGAGGAGCGCCTCGAGAGAATTTTTCTAACCAACATGCTTTTCTATTTTTTTTTTACTTTAGGCTTAGCATAAGCTAACTCGATTAATCGACCACTAACTCTCATGCAACAAGCTACCTAAGGGTGCCTTTCGGGGTGACAACGAGAATTAATGCTACATGCAATTGACTAAGCCTACGAAATCTAAGATGAGGTTGCTAAGTGCGCGATAGATGCAAGGGAGCAACATAATTTTTTTTTAAATTTTTTGACATGAACCTAATAAATGCAAAACTCATGCAAAAACTAGATTATGTACGTGCTCAGATTTCCAACATGCATTTCCTAGATTATCATAATTAGAAAACAGTAAACATAGTCCGAAGCACTTCAATATTCAAAATTAGCACTGCTCAACCGACTACACATGCTTATCCACAAACTCCACCCCCAACATCAAAAGTTGGCATTGTCCTCAATGCCACTTAGTCAGATACACAAAGTAAAATGGAAAAAGAAACTACACTTCCCTGACTCTTTGTGAAGTTGGCGAGGGAAAGGAAGCGGCGCGTTCATCATCGAAGCCCAAAATTTTCCTCAACTTCCTCGATTCCTAACAAAAAACAGCAAACTAAGTAAGTCTAAATTAAACTAAAAACAACAAAAAACAGCAACTAAACTAAGAGAGAAAAAACATTTCATCACTCGGGTGCCTTCGAGAAGCGCAGAACTTTTAAAGTCGTTTGCTCGACTGAATTCTCTCCAAAGACTCATCCATATTCTGATAGTGCGGGGGACGTTCCAGTCTTGTCCTCTTCCACACTACACCTACAATCATCATTCAAAACTTTTTGCACTCTTCGTGCCTCAAGCACGTGAATATCACATTTATTAGTGCAAAAAACAGCATTCACATCAATCAAATTAAGATCAGATTTTTTAACAGAGACATGAGAATCATCCCTCAAGCGCGAGGTAAGACTCTCATTCTCGACATCCTCAACACAAGATACATGCTCCACAGAATTCTTCTCAAATAAAGAAAACTCATGCACTGTATCATCAAACTTTAAGGAAATTACACCCTTGAACACATCATTTTTGACCTTAGCGGTCTTAAGAAAAGGGCGTCCTAATAGCATAGAGGACGAAGCATGCAAAGGTTTTTCATTCATATCAAGCACAAGAAAATCAGCAGGGAACATCATATCTCCTACCCTAACGAGAACATCCTCAACCTTCCCTCAAGGAAATATACTCGACCCGTTAGCTAACTGGACAACCACGCCACACTCATGCAATTCATTTAAGTTCAGTTCAAGAAATAAAGCATAAGACATAACGTTCACAGAAGCTCCAAGGTCAAGCATGACATTTTTGACTACTTTACTACCTATCATGCAAGAGATAGTAAAAGTACCTGGGTCGTTGTACTTGGCGGGCAACGTACCTGGGAGGATCGCGAAAACATTCTCCTTTCTCTTTTCAGTCCCTCTGGACTTCCTCTTCTTTGTGCACCAGCTCTTGAGGAATTTGGCATATTTCGACACTTGGCTCACTGCCTCAAGGAGCGGTATATTCACCATCACCTTCTGGAAGGTACGCAGGACCTCCTCGTCTTCGGTCTCCAAAGTAGGCTTCGCAAGCCTACTAGGGAAGGGTGCCTTGGCAACATTCTCTTGCACATTCATTTCTTCTTTCTTCTCATCATTCAGATTCTTGGGAGCAATCTGGGCGGACTCATTCAGGCTGTCCTCTGCTTCCTTCACGGCTCTGGAGGAAAGTGATTTCCCACTCCTCAGCTGGATTGCACTCACGTTCTCACATGAGTTCACCGTGGTTTGGGAAGGAAGCTTCCCAGAGCTCTTGCTCTCTATTTTGCTGATCGACACCGCCATTTGCGTCAGCTGCTTGTTCAAGTTTTGCAGCTCGGCTTTGTGTGAGTTTAGCTCTTCTCGAGCTTCTTTCTGAAACTGGCTGGTCGACGTCACGATGGTTCTGACCATCTCTTCCAATGAACTGGAGGAGCTCGAGGCTTGAGCTTGGGTGGAAGTGTTAGGCCTATCATGGGACTGGCCTTGGAAGCATTATTGTCCTTCCCTATTCCCATAGCTGAAATTGGGGTGATCGCGCCAACCGGGGTTGTATGAGTTCGAGTAAGGATCATACTTCCTTGGGTTGGAAGCATATCCCTCGATTGCGTTCACCTCCTCTGCCTCGCGGTTTCCTCCGACAAAAATTTTCAATAGATTTCCAATCTCGGCCACCTGGGCCTTCATCTTTGTCATCTCATGGCTCTGGGTCACACTGTTGACTTGCCCCTGCCCTCGAATACCAAACTGCTGCGAGTTGGCTGCCATGTTTGCAATTAACTGCTTGGCCTCAACCGGGGTCTTATCAATCAAAGCCCCACCGCTCGATGCGTCGATCATCTGTTGATCAAGAGGCGTCATACCCTCATAAAAATACTGGATCAGGAGCTGATCGGCAATCTGATGATGCGGGAAGCTTGCGCACAGGCGCCCAAAACGTTCTCAGTACTCATGCAGGGACTCACCCACGTCCTGAGTGATCCCATAAATTCTCTTACTCAGTGTTGTGGCCAGGGACGCAGGGAAATACTTCTCCAGGAAAACCCTCTTCATGTCCTGCCACGTCGTAATCGAGCCGGAGGGCAGATAATAAAGCCAATCCTTGGCTTTGTCCTTAAGCGTAAAGGGGAATGCCCTCAAATTCAACTGCTCCTCCGTCACTCCTGCGGGCTTCATCCCCGCACAGACGCAATGAAACTTCATTAAGTGCTTGTTTGCATCCTCGCCTGCATTACCATGGAAAGAAGGCAACTGGTGAATTAAACCTGACTTTAATTCAAAATTACCTGCTACCACGGGGTAGTTGATGCCCAGGGGCTGCAAATTTAAATCTGGCGCTGCCAGCTGTTTCAGCGTCCTTGGCGCTTCTCCTTACGTCATCTCCTCAACAAAGAAGGGATTGCCTTCTTCCTCAAACAGTCTCTGCCCCTCGCGGGCCTCTCTTCTCAACCGCCGCTCTTCTCTTTCGATCTCAGGTATAAACTGTAATCCACTAATCTCAGAAGAACGGGTCATACACAAACAAAATTTTAAACATACAAAATACAAACGGAAAAAATTTTCAGCACACAATCAATCAACCAAATTCAAATTCAAACATGATTTCAATCAATTTTTGCCCTTCCCTGGCAACGGCGCCAATTTTGGTAGATGTTACTTTTGGGGTACTCCAAATTCAAGCTGTCGAAGCTTGCCAAAATACAATTTATAAACCTATTAACCAAAGCTTTGCAGCTAGTGGTAACAGGGTCGATCCACGGAGAAGGACGTGATTGAAATTAAATTGGAATTGAAATCAATTGATTTAATTGTGTTTTTGTAACAAAGGGGGAGTTTAAACATGCAAACAAGAGAAATAATCACTAACGGAAAATTAAAAGAGAGAGAGATTGACGAGTGCACGGTTTGAGGATTTTCGGGATTTCTTTGTTAGACATTCTACACTTATCATTTAATACAATCCTAAGGCTAACAGTTTGTAATACACGCGGTCGGTTACCCCGGCAAACGCCTAGTGTAACCGGGTCCATAGAAATTAACCAAATCATAAGATCCAATTAAACATTATTTAAAGTTTCATTAAGGTGATCAGCCCCAAATTGACTCTAAACAGTCACTAGCATACCGCGATGGACATTTGATCACGTAATCTAATTGCTAACTGGCTACCCGCCAACGCTGAATGTAACCAACAACTATCATGCATGACTCGATACTCCGGTTTAATTCTATTGTTTTGTGTTACTAGTCGAATAGTGAGAGGCACGACATCGCTACTCTTTAACGCTAACATATGCTAGAAAACACGATTGTAAGTCGGCGAAATCTAACATATGCATAGGATGAAGTAAGAACAATAAATGCATACAAATCAGCAACCAAGTTGGAAATTAAAGCACGGATTATCAAAGTATAGAAATCTAACAAATAATCCCTCAAATTATCCCAAACCGTTCACAATACCTTAGCCGTCCATGGGACGGATTGTCACCACCGCTCCAACGGAGGCCATGGAAGTCATCTCTATCCTATTACAAATTAAAAGCTCCCAAACATGCCACAAATGGCGGAGCTAAGCTAAAAAATGGGGAAAAGCCGAGAGGAAGAAGATGAAGTTCTAAAAGATGCCAAAAAGTTGGCTGCAAAATCGTCTTGCAGCCCTTTAAATTCGTCGGAGCCTCGAGACGCTAGGGCAGCGTCGCGACGCTGCGACCTAATTAATCCGCGCGCGCCTCGCGATGGCGTCTCGACGCTAGACGAGCGTCTCGACGCTGGCCCGATAATTTCCTCCGCGCGCCTCCTTCGGAGCGTCTCGACGCCGTAGCAGGGTCTCGAAGCTAGGCAGCGTCGAGCAAGCGTCTCGACGCTGACTGCTCGACGCTTGCTCTCGGGTTTGGGCTGGAAAATTGCCTCTCCTAGGAAATTTTGGTCCGGTTCTTCTTGGATCAAC
Organism: Herpetospermum pedunculosum; assembly: GCA_028017165.1. Taxonomy (NCBI): domain Eukaryota; kingdom Viridiplantae; phylum Streptophyta; class Magnoliopsida; order Cucurbitales; family Cucurbitaceae; genus Herpetospermum; species Herpetospermum pedunculosum. The sequence continues at coordinate 2,926,296 of JAPQWQ010000185.1, forward strand.
TTGCCCTTTTCCTGATGCATTCCCGGGGCGTTAAAACACCGCTTTTAGCTCCAAAACGGGTCCAATGGACGCACGAGCTCTTCCCCGCAAATCTCCTATAAACGAGATAAATAAACCAATTAAAAGCGGAATTTAGCTAGAATTAGGAAGTGAATAATAGCTCCAAAATGGAGTTATCAAAGATCCCCACACAATTTATTGCTTTCTTTTAAATGCTTTACGATTTAACTATTGTTTTTCTCTAAGTGTTGTTCTTAACCATTTACTGCTTTCTCCTTTGAATATTGCTTTTGGATCAACGTATGTTTGTTTACGAATTGTTATGTACTTTGCCTTTTTAAGAGTAATCAATTAGTTTTGTTGACTTCTTCATCTCATTGCCTTTCAATCAATAAATTTTGTTGAGTTCTTCATTTCATGAGTAACGAAGTAATCTTCTTAAGTTCTTCGAAGACCATGAGTAACTAACTAAAAAGAGGTTTTGCTAAAGATGAATCTATAGGATAAAAGTATGTGAAATCAGCATGTAAAGAAGCATGAATGCATTGAATGAATGTGTTCTTCATCCCATGGGTAATTTCGACTGGCCATCAATTTTGTCTAAAGAATTCCTAACCTCTGGAAGGAGTAAGAATTCAGAGTCGTTCATTCATGTTAGCCTTTCATGGTAACCAGAGAATGACCTAGGAATAGGCATTCTCCTAGCACGTTTGTTAGCATGTATTTATAAATAGGTTGTTAGCTTTACTTGGACAGAAGTAATTTAAGAATCTAATGCATGTAATCGGAAGATGCATGAGACCTAGCTAAGATGATGCATGAGATGTTAATTTACTGCTGAAAGATCATAGTTAAAAGCCTATAGAGGACTCTTAAGCCAACCTTGCTGTTTTACTTTAGATTTTAATCGTCGTTAATTTATTGCGAGAATATTGCGAGAACCGCAATATCAAATTCTGCCTTTACCTTAGTCATTTTCTTTACTTTTTACTCTATTGTGAATCCATTGCGAAAGTATTGCGAGACCCGCAATACTATTTTCCACATTATAGTTTCCTCAACTAAGTTTGTTTTGTGTTTATTTTTGCATTCTTCTTGCATCTTTTATAATTCCGTACCTCAAACCAAAATCTATCCAATTTAAGTTACCTTATCTAATCTAACACACACCAAATCGCTAGTCACTCAACTCAGTCTCTGTGGGAAAACGATATATATTATACTTATCATTTGCTGCAGACCATGTATACTTGCATGATCTGAGTGCTCTCCACCTTTAATTTACATACACACTGAGCACGCAACAAGTTTTTGGCGCCGCTGCCGGGGACTTTGTTTAGTAAAAACGATTTGAGTTATTTTAGAAGAGCTTAATTAATCCGAGCTAATCTTTTACGTTTATTTTGCAGGTACCAACAAAGCTAGTTTATGAATGAGTTTCCAACCCACAATCTAGAATTTGATCCTGAGCCTGAAAGAACTCTAAGGAACAGAAATAGAAGTAGGAAACGTCTTTTTAAGCAGCAAACTCAAAATCAACCTGTACTTCAGCACATTGTTGACCACGCAGAGTCAGTACAATCTGAACCACGACAAGATGAAATGGATAGACCAGAAGAAGCACCAAACTGAGCACCTAACATTCGCAATCCCATTGAAATTGCGAATGACAAGGACAGTGCTATTCTATCATACCTTGTACCTATGCCTGAGGAGCTTAATCCGAGCATCATACGCCCCGAAATCACAGCTCACTCATTCGAACTGAAACCCGTTATGTTTCAGATGCTGTCTACAGTTGGACAATTCTTTGGAGTGGAGAATGAAGACCCCCACAATCACTTGAGGAACTTCCTGGGAATGAGTGACACCTTTGTCATCCCAGGAGTATCTCAAGAGGCTTTGCGACTGTACCTTTTCCCGTACTCATTAAGAGACAAAGCCAAGACATGGTTGAATTCCTTCCCCTCTGGATCAATTGTCAATTGGACAGACCTAGCTGAGAAGTTCCTGGTAAAATATTTCCCTCCAGACAGGAACTCTAACTTCCGTGATGACATCATCAAGTGCAAGCAAGCCGAGAATGAATCACTACATGAAGCTTGGACCAGATTCAAAGACCTACTACTCAAATGTCCACACCATGGCATTCCATGGTGTATTCAAATTGAAGTATTCTTCAAAGGATGCAACCCCAGCACGAGGCAAGTCCTGAATTCCTCAGCTAGAAGTTCGATGCTATCGAAGAGCTATAACGAAGCCTATGAGATTTTGGAGAAAATCTCAACATCACATTGTCGATGGTCAGATGATCCTGTGGAGCCAAACAGAAGGAAGGCTCAAGACATGGATGCACTCAGCGCAATGAGCAGCTAGATCAATGCTCTGACCAATCTGGTGAAGCAAATGGCTCAAACCAACATTCAACAAAGTGTTAACACAGTGGCAACCGTTTCAACAAGCATAACAGTAGCCAACCAAGTGGATGCACTAATTTGTGGATTCTGTGGGGAAGGGCATGTATTTGACTATTGCTCTGTTAATCCAGCTTCTGTGTGCTATGTTGGAAGTCAACAACAAGCAAGAAACAACCCCTACTCCAATACATATAACCCTGGCTAGAGAAACCACCCAAATTTCTCTTGGAGTGGACAACAAAGCACAAGCCAGGTGCCAAACCAAAACAGACCAAGTGGACCATCTGGGTTCACTCAGCTCCAGCAAAGTGGTCAACCCCCACATCAGAAACAATATGTCAACAACCAACCGATGGGAACATCAGTGGAGAACTTGCTGAAAGAATACATAGCAAAGAATGATGCAACTATGAAGAGCCAACAAGCAACCTTGGGAAGTTTAGAAAATCAGATTGGGCAGTTGGCAAACGAGCTGAAGAATAGGCCCCAAGGCAGACTGCCTGCAGACACAGAAACTCCAAGAAGGGATGGCAAGGAACAAGTTCAAGCTATTGAACTACGAAGTGGAAGGCCATTGGTGATCAACAACAGAGAAGCACCAAAGAGAGTAGAGAATGAAGAGTCTAGTGCTCCACTGGATTCTCTGCCTAATCTTGATCAAATACAACCAAGCACAACAAGGGTGAGGCTGGAACCTATCATTGAGAAACCAGAAGAGATTCCTAGGCCTCCCCCTGTCATTAGGCAACCTGACTTGCCTACCTATGTGCCACCACCTCCATTTCCTAGACGACGGTTACCTCTCCAAAAGTACATTATTTAGGGCCATATTTACCTTAAAATCATGTAATCTCTTGAGTATTTTTGTTAGAAGTTAGCTTAATGTGTGCTTAAACGTGAGAATTCGAGGAGTGAGGCTAAAATAGGACTTATTTGGAAAAGGAACGAAAAAGGATGAAAAATGATGTAAAATGAGTTAAAATGTACATTGCAGGAAGATTGCGGAAACATTGCTGAAACCGCAATGAACATTGCGGCCTTCGCATGGAAATCGCAATGCCAAGTTATTTTCTGTTGAACTTTTCCAGCCGTCAGTCGTCATTGTTGCGACTTTCCAGCCGCCTAAGCCTTCCCCTGCTGCCACGTGGATGATTGTTGTTCAGAATGGATGGTTCTTCGTGGCTGAAGCCAACTGCAAAAGCTATAAAAAGAGGCAAAGGATGAAGGGAAAAAACAACTCAGAAGCGTGGAGTTCTCCGTTGCAAAGCGATCTGCATACGAATTTTCCTTCTCCCGTTTGTTGGAACGAAGAAATCAGCCCTTGGCGTCGATAATTCGAGAGGAAGAAGAGAAGATCCTTCTTCTCTTCTGATTGAATTCATCCCCAAGAACAGCTAATCTTCTCCTTCATCCGAGGCGTTGCGACGAGGAGATCCGTGCACTCTTTTACAGCTTTCTCTACTGTCTTTTTCTCTACTGTTGCCATTGCTACATTGTTTTGATGCATTCCCCAATTCACGTAACACTTACTGCTTAGATCATCGCACATTGTTCTTAAGAAATGTTCTGAACCAGTTTTGATAAGTAATACATTAAGTCTTTTGAGTTCTTCATTTGGTTATCTCTTGTTCAACCGCTTTTATTGAGTTCTTTTAAATCATGCTTAATCACTCCATCTCCTTTAGATCTTCACAAACCATGAGTAACTAATCAAACAAAGGTCTACTAAAGATGAATCTATAGGTTAGAAATACGAGAGTTTAGCGTGTAGGATAGCTTCGATTGCATTGAATGTATGTATGCTTCATCCCATCGGTAATTTCGACCGACCATCCATTTTGTCTAAAGAATTCCTAACCTCCGGAAGGAGTAAGAGTTCAGAGTCATCCATTCATGCTAGCCTTTTATGGTAACCAGAGAATGACCTAGGAATAGGCGTTCTCCTAGCACGGTTGTTAGCTTGCTTATATAAATAAGTGTTTATGTCTTACTTGGATATGAGTGAACTAAAGATCTAATGCATGTAATCGAGAGATGCATGAGATTGGGCTAAATCGATGCATGATAAATTAATCTACTGCTGAATGATCGTAGTTAAGTGCCTATAGAGGAGTCTTAAGTCGACCTTGTTGCCTTATCTTATCTTTAAATCGTCGCTAATTTAATTGCTAGATTATTGCGAGAACCGCAATAAAATAGTTCTGTTTTTGCCTTAGCATTATTTCTAGTCTTTTACTCTTGCGATTTTATTGCTAGAACATTGCGAGATCCGCAATTCTTTCTTCTCCATAATATAGCTTATTCTCTTTACTTGCTTTCCCTTTATGATTGCATCCTACTTGCACTTTATTATTTTGGTACAACAACCCCAAATCTACCCAAATTAAGTTCCCTCACCTAATTTAACACCTCAACTCGTTAGTAACTAAACTCAATCTCTGTGGGAAAACGAATTAAAAAATACTTATCACTTGCTGCAGACCATGTATGCTTGCATGATCTGAGTGCTCTTCGCATTACATTTTATTTACACACTGAGCACGCAACAAGTTTTTGGCGCCGCTGCCGGGGATTTTGTTTAGTAAACACGAATTGTGTTATTTTAGAAAAACTTAATATTTATTGGAGCTAATCTTTTTGCATTTCCTTTACAGGTACTATCAAGCTAGTTTATGAATGAGTTACCAAATCTCAACCTAGAATTTAATCCTGAGCCTGAGAGACTTCTACGGGCCAGAAATAAAACCAAGAAACGCCTTTTTAAACAGCCACTGTAATTCAGCACATTGCGGACCACACAGAGTCATCGCAATCACAACAAACTGAAATTGATAGAGAAGCCACAAACCGAGCACCTATCATTCGCAACCCCATTGAAATTGCGAATGACAAGGATAGTGCCATTCTTTCATACCTTGTACCAATGCCTGAGGAGCTTAATCCGAGCATCATACGCCCTGAGATTACAGCTCACTCATTCGAGTTAAAACCCGTCATGTTTCAAATGCTGTCCACAGTTGGACAATTCTTTGGAGTGGAGAACGAAGATCCCCACAACCACTTGAGAAACTTCCTGGGAGTAAGTGACACCTTTGTCATCCCAGGAGTGTCTCAAGAAGCCTTAAAACTTTACCTTTTCCCATATTCGTTAAGAGATAAGGCCAAGACGTGGCTGAATTCCTTCCCCTCTGGATCAATTGTCAATTGGACAGATCTTGCTGAAAAGTTTCTAGTAAAATACTTCCCTCCCGATAGGAACTCTAACTTTCGTGATGATATTATCAAATTCAAGAAAGCCGAAAACGAATCATTACACGAATCTTGGACTAGATTCAAGGACTTATTGCTCAAATGTCCACACCATGGCCTTCCATGGTGTATTCAAATTGAAGTGTTCTTCAAAGGATGCAACCCCAACACGAGGCAAGTGTTGAATTCCTCAGCTGGAGGTTCCATGCTTTCAAAGAGTTACAATGAAGCCTATGAGATTTTGGAGAAAATCTCAACATCACATTGTAGATGGTCAGACGATCCTGTGGAGCCAAACAGAAGGAAGGCTCAAGACATGGACGCACTTAGTGCAATGAGCAGCCAAATCAATGCCCTGACCAATCTAGTAAAACAAATGGCTCAAACTAATATTCAACAAAGTGTCAACACCGCAGCAGCTGTTTCGACAAATGCAATAGCTAACCAAGGTGAGGCACTAATCTGTGGATTCTGTGGGGAAGGGCACATGTATGATTTTTGCCCTGGGAATCCATCCTCGGTGTGTTATGATGGAAGTCAACAGCAACCAAGGAACAACCCCTACTCAAACACTTATAACCCTGGTTGGAGAAACCACCCAAATCTCTCTTGGGGGGGACAACAAAATACCAACCAAATGCAAAACCAACCAAGACCGAGTGGAACATCTGGTTTCACTCAACAAACTAACCAACCCCCTTATCAAAAACAATATAACCAACCAATGGGATCATCAGTGGAGAACTTACTGAAGGAGTACATCGCAAAGAATGATGCGACTCTGCAAAGTCAGCAAGCAACACTGAGAAGCTTAGAAAATCAAATAGGGCAGTTGACAAATGAACTGAAAAATAGGCCCCAAGGCAGATTGCCTGCTGTTAAGTCTCTGAAAGTGACTTATTTAGGACCCATTTAGCTTAAGAAGATGTACACATTTAGGTGTTTTTGTTAGCATTTAGCCTAAACCTATGCTTTAATATGAGAATTAGAAGAAGGTAGCTAATATAGGACTTATGCACAATAGGTAGAAAAAGGGGTGAAAACCGAAGAAAAGAATGAAAAAATAACCCTTGCGAATGCATTGCGGAATAATTGCGGTGGCCGCAATTATTCAAGTTAAAACCGTAAGTTGGCTGACATTTTTCTGTTTAGATCCGACTTTTCAGGGATTCGTTCTTTCTCCTCCATCCATTCTGATATATGACGTTGAAGACTGATGGTTCTCCTTGGCCCAATCGCACCTGCAAACTACTATAAAAGGGGGTCAAAGTCGGAGGTTCAGTCATCACTCGAAGCGTAGAAGTCTTTCTGCAGTCCACCATTTCCACTGTTTTTCCTTTGCCGTCTGTTGGAGTGAGAGTCTAAGCTTTTGGAATCGATAATCTGATAGGAAGGAGAGAAGATTCTTCTTCTCTCTTGATTGGATTCATCCAAGCACGGCTGACTTCTCACCACCTTCATTCGAGGCGACTGCCACAAAGTCTTCAGCAAGCCTTTACTGTTTTCTGCTCTTTTCTTCTCATTTCCATTACTGATCATTGTTGTTCTTAGTTTAGCATTTCAATTATTGTATTTCGTTGTTGTCTGCCTTGAATTCATTCTGTTTAAGCTTTCCTTTGTCATTCAAACACTTGAAGTAATCAAAGTACGTTTTTGCATTTCACAGTTCTTCCTTGTTCTGCTACGAGTTTCACTTACTGTTTTAAGCACTTTTTCCTTCTAAGCATGTCTACTTTATCTTATATTTCTGTTCTACATATATCCATGAGTAACTAAATTCATTTAGGGGCATGCTAATGACAGAACTATAGGCTAAAAAATGTAAGTCAAGTAGGTAGATCAACACTCGAACATTGATTATATGTAAGCTTCATCCCACGGGCAATTTCGATTGGCCATCCATTTTGTCCAAAGAACTCCTAACCTCTGGAAGGAGTAAGAGTTCAGAGTCGTATAATCATGCTAGCCTTTCATGGTAATCAGGAAACGGCCTAGGAATAGGCGTTTCCCTAGTATAAACTGAACACTCCTGTTTTAACAAGATGCTTAAGACCTTACTTTGAAGTCGAGTAAACTTGAGTCTCTCATGCATGGAATCGGACGATACTTGAGATAGAGTGAGTTTAATGTATAGAGAGTTGATCCAAAGCTTGATAATCGTAATAAAATGCCTATAGGACAGTCATTAGTAGCCCTTAATTCACCTATCTAACCAGTTTCGCTGCCATTTAATTGCGGATTAATTGCGGTTCTCGCAATTCTGCCAAATTGTCTTCTGTCTAGCTGTTTTCTTCTGTGTTTATTGATTTCATCTCTTGACCTTTAAGCCTGATTTTCACTTTAATTTGTTTATGGCATGTTCCTTTATACATTCAGCAAAAAGTAGTTAATTAAAAACCAATTTTACCCCATCAAATCCATCCCATCTTTCTTAACAAACACACTTCGCGAATAGCTAAAATTAAGTCTCTGTGGAAAAAACGAATTAAATATACTTACTACTTGCTGTGAGACCATGTATGCTTGCATGTTCTAAGTGCTCTCTCCATCCTTTTGCTTATTTATCTTTACACATTGAGCACGCAACAAGTTTTTGGCGCCGCTGCCGGGGACTTATTTTAAGTGAAAACGAAGTTGTTAAGTTTGAAAAATCCAGTTTTTCATTGAGTGAAACTAATCTGTTTCATTTCTTTTGCAGGTGCCATTAAGGTAGTTTATGAGTGAGCGTTCATATAGTGATTTAGAGTTCGATCCTGAACCTGAAAGATCACTTCGAGCTAGGAATAAGGCAAAGAAACGTCTCTTTAAACAACCTCCTATACCTCCAACCACACCTGAAACTAGAGAAATGGGCGATGTAGTTCCAAATCCGGCGCAAGCCATTCGCAACCCCATTGAAATAGCGAATGACAAGGATAGCGCCATCCTTTCATATTTAGTACCTATGCCTGGGGAGCTGAACCCCAGCATAATCCGTCCTGAAATCACTGCACACTCATTTGAGTTAAAGCCAGTGATGTTCCAAATGCTGTCCATTGTGGGACAATTCTTTGGAATAGAAAATGAGGACCCCCATAACCACCTTAGGAACTTCTTAGGAGTTAGTGACACCTTCCTAATCCCTGGAGTTTCCCAAGAGGCCCTGAGGCTATATCTTTTCCCTTACTCTTTGAGGGACAAAGCCAAAACGTGGCTAAATTCTTTACCCTCAGGATCTGTCCGCAATTGGACAGACTTAGCAGAAAAATTCCTAGTCAAATACTTCCCACCAGATAGGAATTCAACTTTTCGTGATGACATCATAAAATTCAAACAAGCTCCAAGTGAGTCTCTTCACGAAGCTTGGACACGATTCAAAGACCTTCTCATTAAATGTCCACACCATGGCATTCCATGGTGTATCCAAATAGAAGTTTTCTTTAAAGGATGCAACCCCAGCACCAGACAAGTCTTAAATTCATCTGCTGGAGGTTCCATGTTGTCCAAGAGTTACAACGAAGCTTATGAGATCTTGGAGAAGATCTCAACATCTCACTGTAGATGGTCAGACGATCCTGTAGAGCCAACTAGAGCTCAAGACAAGGATGCTCTAAGCGCCATGAGCACCCAAATAAACGCCCTGACCAACTTAGTTAAGCAAATGGCTCAGGCCAATCTCCAAACCAGTGCCAATACCGCCACAGCCATGTCAATGGGCACTCAACCAAGTCAAGGCGAGGCACCAATCTGTGGATTCTGTGGGGAAGGACACCCTTATGAATACTGTCCTGGGAATCCATCCTCGGTCTGCTATGTAGGAAGTCAGCAGCAGCCAAGGAACAACCCCTACTCACAAACTTACAATCCTGGTTGGAGAAACCACCCTAACCTGTCATGGGGTGGCCAGCAAAACATTAACCAAAATTCTAACCAACCAAGGCCGAGTGGAACACCTGGTTTCACTCCCCAACATAACCAGTCAATGTACCAAAAGCCTTACAATCAACCTGTAGGATCTTCTGTAGAAAACCTACTCAAGGAATATATAGCTAAGAATGATGCTACTCTTCAGAGCCAGCAAGCTACCCTTAGGAGCCTGGAGAACCAAATAGGCCAGTTAGCCAATGAACTTAAAAGTAGGCCCCAAGGTAGACTCCCTGCTGATACCGAGGTACCAAGGAGAGATGGCAAAGAACAAGTTCAAGCCATTGAACTTAGGAGTGGAAGACCATTGGTAAACATTACAAAGGACACACCAAAGAGAGTAGAGAACACTGAGTCTAGTGCTCCACTGGAGTCTCTGCCAAGCCAAGGTCCACCACCAACTAGCACATCAGGAGCCAGGCTAGAGCCAATTGTAGAGGACGTAGAAGAAATTCCAAGGCCTCCACCTATCTTAAGGCGTCCTGACGTGCCTGCATATGTGCCACCACCTCCTTATCCTCGAAGACTGAAGAAGAAGCAGGAACAGGAAGTTCATTTTAATAAATTCTTAGAAATACTTAAGCAAGTGCATGTGAACATTCCTTTTGTAGAGGTTTTACAGTCTATGCCTTCATATGTAAAATTTTTGAAGGATATCATTACTAACAAAAAGATAATTGGTGAGTTTGAAACAGTAAACCTCACCGAGGAGTGCAGTGCCATCCTCCAGAACAAGCTGCCCAAGAAGGAGAAGGATCCTGGTTCCTTCACCTTACCTGTAGAACTTGGAGGCAAGCACGTGGGCAGAGCGCTTTGTGACCTGGGCGCCAGCATAAATCTCATGCCCCTGTCCCTATTCCGCCAGTTGGGAATAGGAGAAGCACGTCCAACTACTGTCACTTTACAACTAGCAGACAGATCCATCGCATATCCAGAAGGTAAGATTGAGGATATTCTAGTTAAAGTTGACAAATTTATTTTCCTTGCAGATTTCATTGTCCTGGACTATGAGGCAGACAAGGAGGTACCCATCCTGCTAGGTAGACCATTTCTAGCCACAGGTAGGGCACTAATAGACGTGCAAAAAGGTGAGTTAACTATGAGGGTTCATGATGAAGAGGTAAAATTTAGTGTTTACAAAGCTTTAAAATATCCCTCTGATTCTGAGTCTTGTGCTAGCTTGGATGTTGTTGACTCACTAATGGAAGAACAATTAGAGCATGTACTGTTAACCAAGCATGCTAACGAATATGTAGGATTAGATGTAGATGATCTAAATGTAGCTGACATAATGAACATGCCTGTAAATAACCCTCAGCATGTATGTATGAATATAGATTTAACTGATAGAACTATTAACCCTCTGAAGCCCTCCATTGAGCATCCACCTGTTTTAGAACTGAAACCACTACCTACTCACCTCAAATATGCATATCTAGGAGATAATGACACACTGCCTGTAATTATTTCTTCTAAGCTAAGTGAACAGCATGAGGTTGATTTAATTTTACTGCTTAAGCAACATAGGAAGGCTATAGCATGGTCTATTGCTGATATTCGAGGCATTAGCCCTTCTTATTGTATGCACAAAATTATTCTAGAGGAAGAACACACACCTAGGGTAGATCACCAGCGTAGGTTAAACCCCTCTATGAAAGAGGTAGTGAAGAAAGAAATAATAAAGTGGTTAGATGCAGGAGTAATTTTCCCCATAGCTAGTAGCCAGTGGGTGAGCCCCATCCAGTGTGTACCTAAAAAGGGGGGAATAACTGTGGTAGTCAATGAGAATAACGAACTAATTCCAACAAGGACTGTCACAGGGTGGAGGGTATGTATGGATTACAGAAAACTAAATAAAGAAACTAAAAAAGACCACTTCCCCATACCGTTTATTGACCAGATGCTAGACAGAATAGCTGGTAGAGCCTACTACTGTTTCCTAGATGGCTATTCAGGCTACAATCAAATAACTATAGACCCTAAGGATCAAGAGAAGACCACCTTTACTTGCCCTTTTGGAACGTTTGCCTTCCGCAGAATGCCTTTTGGCTTATGCAATGCACCGGCAACTTTCCAGAGGTGCATGATGGCAATCTTCTCTGAGTTGGATGAGTCCATGATAGAAATATTCATGGATGACTTCTCAGTCTTTGGGGATTCATTTAAAACCTGTCTAGAAAACCTAGGACAAGTCCTGACTAGGTGTGAGGAGACTAACCTAGTCCTGAATTGGGAAAAGTGCCATTTTATGGTAGATGAAGGGATTGTCTTAGGACATCGAGTGTCAAGGGCGGGTGTAGAAGTGGATAGGGCGAAAATAGAGGTCATAGAGAAGTTGGTAGAGCCCCAAAATGTCAAGGCTATTAGGAGTTTCTTAGGGCATGCTGGCTTCTATAGAAGGTTCATCAAGGACTTTTCTAAGATAGCCAAGCCTCTATGTGAGCTACTAGAGCTAGGTAGGCCATTCATCTTCTCTAAGGAATGTGTAGTAGCTTGGAAAACCCTTAAGGAAGCACTGGTCACAGCACCAATCATAGTAGGACCAAATTGGGATCTCCCATTTGAGATGCTATGTGATGCCAGTGACTATGCTGTAGGAGTCATGTTAGGACAGAAGATTGACAAGCTCACACATCCTGTCTATTATGCTAGTAAGACCTTGAATGAGGCTCAATGTAACTATACAACTACAGAGAAAGAAATGCTTGCTGTAGTATTTGCTTGTGAAAAATTTAGGAACTATATTGTAGGAACTAGGACCATTGTATATACTGACCATTCTGCTTTAAAATATCTAATGAGAAAGGCTGATGCTAAGCCTAGACTAATTAGATGGGTGTTATTGCTGCAGGAATTCGATTTGGACATTCGGGACAAGAAGGGATGTGAAAACGTGGTTGCAGATCACCTGTCTCGATTGCAGCACAATTGCGAAAAAATTGCGGACCCCGCAATTTCTGATGCTTTTATAGATGAACATATCTTTGCTTTAACTCATCGTGATAACGATGAGGAACCTTGGTTCGCTGACATTGCTAACTTCCGTGCAGCACAGGTATTACCAGTGTTCAAGGGAGGGCAAGAGAAGAAGAGGTTCCTCCATGAAGCAAGGAAATTCATCTGGGATGACCCCATACTTTACAGGACCTGTGCTGATGGGTTGTTGAGGAAGTGTGTTACAGCTGCTGAAGCGAAGTCTGTGCTACAGCACTGTCATTCATCTCCTTATGGTGGACACTTTGGTGGACAAAGGACAGCTGCCAAGGTATTTCAAAGTGGCTACTACTGGCCAACAATCTTTAAGGACGCCCACAACTATGCCCACAACTGTGACGAGTGCCAAAGGACAGGTAACCTCAGTCGTAAGGATGAGATGCCCCTCACCTACATCTTGGAGTTAGAACTCTTTGATGTATGGGGCATTGATTTCATGGGACCTTTCCCTCCATCATCAGGTAACTTGTATATTCTAGTAGCAGTAGACTACGTGTCAAAGTGGGTAGAAGCTAAGGCATGTCCTAATAATGATGCTAAGACAGTCACTAATTTCTTGCATAGACACATTTTCACTAGATTTGGGACTCCTCGTGCTATCATTAGTGATGAGGGGTCACATTTCATTAATAAGGCTATGGAGAAAATATTGGCTAAGTATAACATCAGACATAGGGTAGCTACTCCCTACCATCCACACTCAAATGGCCAAGCTGAGATTTCCAATAGGGAGATAAAGAACATCCTAGAGAAGGTAGTCAAACCTAATAGGAAAGACTGGTCTTTCAAGCTTGAGGATGCACTTTGGGCTTATAGAACAGCATATAAGACACCTCTAGGAATGTCTCCCTATAGGTTGGTATATGGCAAGGCTTGCCACTTGCCACTTGAGTTGGAGAACAAGGCATTTTGGGCCATGAAAGAATTAAATTTTTGTGTGAAGGATGCAGGGACATTAAGATCTTTACAGCTGCATGAACTTGATGAGCTTAGGCACATGGCCTATGAGAATGCCAAGATGTACAAAGAAAAGACAAAAATATGGCATGACAGTAGACTCAGGATCAAAGATTTTAAGAAAGGCCAACTTGTACTGTTATTTAACTCACGATTAAAGCTATTTCCAGGCAAATTAAAGTCTAGATGGTCGGGTCCATTTGTTGTTACTAATGTCTTTATTCATGGTGCAGTAGAGATAAAAAACTTGCAGCAAGGACAACCATTTATGGTCAATGGTGCTAGGTTGAAGCACTACTATGAGGAGGGGGATGTGAAGACTCTCTCGACCTTCCTCCTACATGAAGCATGAAGTTAGAAACGAGAGAGAACGAGTGGTTACTGTGCTCGTTTAGTCAAGGCCAATGCCTTAGTTTATTTTTTCTGTTTTTTTCGATGATCGTTTGTACGTTTTGTGGTGTAATTTTAATTGCGTATTTAATGTTTGTTTTGTTTGTTTTTGATCCCCGGTGACTCATGAGACTACCATTAACCAGAGCCGTTCGCTGCTGGTTTATGCTATAATGAGAGGTCTCACGATCAACGTGGGAGAAGTCATCACTGCTGCCATAGCCGAGTGTGCTAAAAAGGGTAAGGGGCCATTATTTTTCCCCAACATCATAACAAAGTTATGCTTGCTTGCAGGAGTTCCTACCGAGCGCTTGGAGCAGCAGCTGCCCTACACAGGCCATCTGGAGTTGCCTGCACACCTGAGGCTGAGAAGAAAGGGCAACATGGAATTTGAGTTGGATAGGCTGGCGGCTGAACAGTCCCTCTCCATGGCCTGCTTGATGGACATGCAGCGGAGAATGGCTCAATGGGCCAACTATGCGCAGGCGAGGGACAAAGAAGTTGCAGACCAGTTGGGGTGCATCTTCCCAGACTTCCCCACCAACCTCCTAACTCCATGGGTGCCCCCACGACCAAGGCAACCAGATGAGGATGATGAGAATTGAGTGCTGGTTTGAAGAGCACTAGAGGGAGTATTACTGATCCCTCAAGAAACAAAGACAATTTTCCTGTTTTTTTGATAGATTCATGTATATTATGCTGTTTTGTGGTTAAGTTTTGATCTGTTTTGGATGTTTAGTTTTATGTTTTCCTTTTGCTTAGGATAGTCTGATGTTAGTTGATTAGGTAGGATAGTTTAGTTTTATTTTTAGGATGCATAAGTCACGGGAAAAAGCATGCTAGGGGCCTGAGTTAATGTTAAACCTGCCCAGATTGTATTGCGAAATAATTGCGGTTCCCGCAATTTTTGTGGCTGATTGCATGTTTTTGACTGTCCGTCTAGTTAGGCTGTGATCTGTTAAATTCTATCTTTTGCTGCTAGCATGACTGCCTTATATTGCTGATCTTGAAGCATGCTGGATGAGTGTCATAGGACACCTTTTGATAGTTTAAATTTGCCTCTGAATAGTGCTCAGCATGCATAAACCATAAGTCCTTAAACCTGTCTGTTATGTTCAAATTTTCTGCTGCTGGGATAGTTGCTTCTAGAATGTTTTGCCTATGCCTAGGATGTTTAGATTCTCTTTGTTTTACTTTAGACTAGATGCTTCTAGGACAAGTTTGGGGGTGTGCCACCTCAAACACTCATTGGGGACAATGAGTAGTTGAAGTTTGGGGGAGGCCACCCTAGGCCTAGGAACATTCCTCTCTTCCTTAGGACATAAGCATTCTTCTTCTCCTAAAAAAAAAATAATTGTGATAAATAGAATAAAGAGGGGAGTCTCTCTCAAGTTGTTGAGTAATCAGTGCCAAGTGTGTAAACCACAAGTGGCATTGCATCAAAAGGCAAACCAAGGGGAGACTCCACCTAAGTAAAAAAGAAAGAAAAAGGAGAAATAGGGGAAGAAGAATGTATGCTTAGGAGTTGTAATCTTGTGGCTTAGATGTCCTATGAAAAAAGAACTCTGATCCTTAATGCGCTAAGCACAAGGTTGTAGCTTTTAGGTTTGTCTAGGGAGATGAATGTTTATCCAATGTAGTGATGCCAGGGTTTAGGTTGTTCTCTATAAAGTACCACTGTCACTGTTAATACTAAGACTGGCATGACTCTAAGGAATCCTAGACACATTAAAAATAAGCTGGAAGCATGTACTGAGTCTGGAGTAAAGCTTGGTAGAATTTGAAACCTTAGGGATAGTAGCATGATATCATAGAAGTAGTTAGATCAGTAGTAGGGGGTCAACAAAAGCAGTGGGTATAGTAGGCAGGTGAAGTCAGAAGAGGCTAGACAAGAGGTTAGTTCTAAACTTAGAAGTGTGTCACAGGACAGCACTGCTAGAGGCAAGAATATAAGGGAGTTAGTGAGTAGTTAAAAGAAGAAGAAACAGCAGCCTAAGTAAGTCCTTAGTATGCTTGAGGACAAGCAAAGCCTTAAGTTTGGGGGTGTGTTAAGTCTCTGAAAGTGACTTATTTAGGACCCATTTAGCTTAAGAAGATGTACACATTTAGGTGTTTTTGTTAGCATTTAGCCTAAACCTATGCTTTAATATGAGAATTAGAAGAAGGTAGCTAATATAGGACTTATGCACAATAGGTAGAAAAAGGGGTGAAAACCGAAGAAAAGAATGAAAAAATAACCCTTGCGAATGCATTGCGGAATAATTGCGGTGGCCGCAATTATTCAAGTTAAAACCGTAAGTTGGCTGACATTTTTCTGTTTAGATCCGACTTTTCAGGGATTCGTTCTTTCTCCTCCATCCATTCTGATATATGACGTTGAAGACTGATGGTTCTCCTTGGCCCAATCGCACCTGCAAACTACTATAAAAGGGGGTCAAAGTCGGAGGTTCAGTCATCACTCGAAGCGTAGAAGTCTTTCTGCAGTCCACCATTTCCACTGTTTTTCCTTTGCCGTCTGTTGGAGTGAGAGTCTAAGCTTTTGGAATCGATAATCTGATAGGAAGGAGAGAAGATTCTTCTTCTCTCTTGATTGGATTCATCCAAGCACGGCTGACTTCTCACCACCTTCATTCGAGGCGACTGCCACAAAGTCTTCAGCAAGCCTTTACTGTTTTCTGCTCTTTTCTTCTCATTTCCATTACTGATCATTGTTGTTCTTAGTTTAGCATTTCAATTATTGTATTTCGTTGTTGTCTGCCTTGAATTCATTCTGTTTAAGCTTTCCTTTGTCATTCAAACACTTGAAGTAATCAAAGTACGTTTTTGCATTTCACAGTTCTTCCTTGTTCTGCTACGAGTTTCACTTACTGTTTTAAGCACTTTTTCCTTCTAAGCATGTCTACTTTATCTTATATTTCTGTTCTACATATATCCATGAGTAACTAAATTCATTTAGGGGCATGCTAATGACAGAACTATAGGCTAAAAAATGTAAGTCAAGTAGGTAGATCAACACTCGAACATTGATTATATGTAAGCTTCATCCCACGGGCAATTTCGATTGGCCATCCATTTTGTCCAAAGAACTCCTAACCTCTGGAAGGAGTAAGAGTTCAGAGTCGTATAATCATGCTAGCCTTTCATGGTAATCAGGAAACGGCCTAGGAATAGGCGTTTCCCTAGTATAAACTGAACACTCCTGTTTTAACAAGATGCTTAAGACCTTACTTTGAAGTCGAGTAAACTTGAGTCTCTCATGCATGGAATCGGACGATACTTGAGATAGAGTGAGTTTAATGTATAGAGAGTTGATCCAAAGCTTGATAATCGTAATAAAATGCCTATAGGACAGTCATTAGTAGCCCTTAATTCACCTATCTAACCAGTTTCGCTGCCATTTAATTGCGGATTAATTGCGGTTCTCGCAATTCTGCCAAATTGTCTTCTGTCTAGCTGTTTTCTTCTGTGTTTATTGATTTCATCTCTTGACCTTTAAGCCTGATTTTCACTTTAATTTGTTTATGGCATGTTCCTTTATACATTCAGCAAAAAGTAGTTAATTAAAAACCAATTTTACCCCATCAAATCCATCCCATCTTTCTTAACAAACACACTTCGCGAATAGCTAAAATTAAGTCTCTGTGGAAAAAACGAATTAAATATACTTACTACTTGCTGTGAGACCATGTATGCTTGCATGTTCTAAGTGCTCTCTCCATCCTTTTGCTTATTTATCTTTACACATTGAGCACGCAACACCTGCAGATACTGAAACGCCAAGAAGGGATGGAAAAGAACAAGTTCAAGCAATTGAACTTCGAAGTGGAAGATCGTTGGTGATCAACAACAGAGAAGCCCCAAAGCGAGTAGAGAATGAAGAGTCTAGTGCTCCACTGGATTCTCTGCCCAAACTTGATCAATCACCACCAAGCACAACAAGGGTGAGGCTGGAACCTATCATTGAGGAGCTAGAAGAAATCTCGAGGCCTCCACCTGTAATTAGGCAACCTGAATTGCCTCTCTATATGCCACCACCTCCATTCCCTAGACGCCTCAAAAAGAAACAAGATCAGGAAGCGCACTTTCATAAATTTTTAGAAATTTTGAAACAAGTGCATGTTAATATTCCATTTGTGGAAGTTTTGCAATCTATGCCATCTTATGTTAAATTCGTAAAAGATATTATTACTAACAAGAAAATTATTGGTGAATTTGAAACAATGAATCTCACTGAGGAGTGCAGTGCCATACTCCAAAATAAACTGCCAAAGAAGGAGAAGGATCCTGGTTCCTTCACCTTACCAGTCGAATTAGGAGGCAAGCACGTGGGCAAAGCCTTGTGTGATCTGGGAGCCAGCATCAATCTCATGCCCTTGTCGCTATTCCAACAACTTGGGATAGGGGAAGCACGACCAACCACTGTCACCTTGCAACTTGCAGACAGATCCATCGCATACCCTGAGGGTAAGATTGAGGATATACTTGTCAAGGTTGACAAATTTATTTTTCTTGCAGACTTTATAATTTTGGATTACGAGGCAGATAAAGAGGTGCCAATCCTATTGGGCAGACCATTCTTAGCCACAGGTAGGGCTCTAATCGATGTCCAGAAAGGTGAGCTCAACATGAGAGTTCATGATGAGGAGGCTAAATTCAGTGTATTTAAAGCTTTAAGGTACCCCTCTGATCTTGAATCCTGTGCAACTATAGATATTGTAGATTCATTAATGGAAGAAGAACTTGAGCATGAATTTTTAATTAAGCATGGTACTAATTATGCACAAGTAGATGTAGATGATTTAAATATTTCTGAATTGAGGGATGTATCTGTGGACAATCCTCAGCATGTATGCATGACTAATGAATTGTCTGAAAGAACCACAACTCCTTTAATGCCATCAATTGAACAACCACCTTTACTAGAATTGAAACCATTGCCTGAACACCTCAAGTATGCATATCTAGGAGAGAAGGATACCTTGCCTGTTATTATTTCGTCCAAACTAAGTAAACAGCATGAAATTGCGTTAATATTGCTGCTCAAGCAACATAAAAAAGCTATTGCCTGGACGATTGCTGATATTAGTATAAGTCCTTCGTATTGCATGCTTAAAATATTGTTGGAAGAGGAACATACACCTAGAGTAGATCACCAACGTAGGTTGAACCCCTCCATGAAGGAGGTAGTTAAAAAAGAAATTATCAATTGGTTAGATGCAGGTGTAATCTTCCCCATCGCCAATAGTCAATGGGTTAGTCTTATTCAATGTGTGCCTAAGAAGGGTGGTATGACTGTAATAGTTAATGAAAACAACGAATTAATACCAACTAGAACTGTTACAGGATGGAGAGTCTGTATGGACTATAGAAAACTTAACAAAGAAACCAAAAAAAACCATTTTCCTTTACCCTTTATAGACCAAATGTTAGATAGAATAGCTGGCCGAGCCTTTTACTGCTTTTTAGATGGTTACTCAGGATATAACCAAATCACCATAGACCCTGAGGATCAAGAGAAAACAACCTTTACATGTCCCTTTGGAACATTTGCTTTTCGCAGAATGCCATTTGGCTTATGCAATGCACCAGCAACATTCCAAAGATGCATGTTGGCTATTTTCTCTGACTTAGATGAGTCCATGATAGAAATATTTATGGATGACTTCTCAGTCTTTGGTGACTCCTTTGACCAATGCCTAGAACATCTAGGACAAGGCCTAACTAGGTGTGAAAAAACCAACCTAGTCTTGAATTGGAAAAAATGCCACTTCATGGTGGAAGAAGGAATAGTATTAGGACATAGAGTGTCCAAAGCAGGAGTAGAGGTCGATAGGGCCAAAATAGAAATCATTGAGAAGCTAGTGGAACCTAAAAACGTCAAAGCTATAAGAAGTTTCTTAGGTCATGCAGGTTTTTATAGGAGATTTATAAAAGACTTTTCAAAAATCTCTAAACCCTTGTGTGAGCTTCTGGAGCTAAATAAAACTTTTGTCTTCTCAAATGAATGTCTAATAGCATGGAAAAAACTTAAGGATGCCTTAGTCAAAGCACCAATTATAGTAGGCCCAAATTGGGATTTACCTTTTGAACTAATGTGTGATGCTAGTGACTATGCGATTGGGGCTATGTTGGGCCAAAAGATAGATAAACTAACACACCCTGTATATTATGCCAGTAATACTTTAAATGAAGCACAATGTAACTACACTACTATAGAGAAAGAAATGTTAGCGGTAGTGTTTGCATGTGAAAAGTTTAGGCCTTATATTGTAGGGAATAAAACAATTGTTTGCACTGATCACTCTGCAATAAAATATTTAATGAGGAAGGTTGATGCTAAGCCTCGTCTAATTAGATGGGTGTTACTATTGCAAGAGTTTGACTTAGAGATTAGAGATAAAAAAAGGAAGTGAAAATGTAGTTACTGATCATTTATCTAGACTGCAGAGTCATTGCGGAAAAATTGCGGAACCCGCAATCACTGACTCCTTTATTGATGAACATGTCTTAGTGTTAGCGCATTGTGATAACAATGAAGAACCTTGGTTTGCGGATATTGCTAACTTCCTTGCCTCACAGGTGTTACCAACTTTCAGAGGGGGGCAAGAAAAGAAGAGGTTCTTACACGAGGCTAGGAAGTACATATGGGACGATCCGACACTTTACAAAAGTTGTGCGGATGGATTACTAAGGAAGTGTGTGTCAGCTGCTGAATCAAAGTGAGTATTGCAGCATTGTCATACAGCTCCTTACGGTGGACACTTTGGTGGTCAAAGGACGGCTACAAAGGTGTTCCAAAGTGGCTACTTCTGGCCCACGATCTTCAAGGATGCACACGACTATGCACACAGTTGCAATGAGTGTCAACGTACAGGTAGCCTTAGTAGAAAAGATGAGATGCCTCTCACATATATCTTAGAGTTGGAACTCTTTGATGTATGGGGCATTGACTTCATGGGACCATTCCCTCCATCTGCTGGTAATCTTTACATTCTAGTAGCTGTAGATTATGTTTCCAAATGGGTAGAAGCAATCGCATGTCCCTTAAATGATGCCAAAACAGTCGTTAAATTTCTAAATAGGCACATTTTTACTCGATTTGGCACACCACGTGCCATCATAAGAGATGAAGGAACCCACTTTCTAAACAAAGCTATGGAAAAAGTGTTAGCTAAATATAATGTTAGACATAGAGTAGCAACACCTTATCATCCACACTCGAATGGTCAAGCTGAAATTTCCAATAGAGAAATCAAGAATATTTTAGAAAAAATTGTAAAACCGAATAGAAGTGATTGGTCTTTTAAGCTGGATGATGCACTGTGGGCCTATAGGACTGCATATAAGACACCACTAGGGATGTCTCCTTATAGGTTAGTGTATGGAAAGGCATGCCACTTACCTCTTGAATTAGAAAACAAAGCATTTTAGGCCTTGAAAGAGTTAAATTTTTGCGTAACCGATGCGGGATCAGTGCGGTCTGTGCAATTACATGAGTTGGATGAACTAAGACATATGTCATATGAAAATGCGAAAATGTATAAGGAGAAAACTAAAATTTGGCATGATAGTAGACTTAGGATTAAGGACTTCAAGAAGGATCAACATGTTCTTTTGTTTAACTCACGACTTAGATTATTTCCGGGCAAACTTAAGTCTCGGTGGTCAGGTCCTTTTGTGATTACTAATGTATTTGTTCATGGTGCAATTGAAATTCGAAATCTGAATCAAGGGCAGCCGTTCATGGTAAATGGTGCGAGATTGAAGTACTATTATGAGGAAGGAGATGTGAAGACACTCTCGGCCTTCCTCCTAAAAGTAGCCTAAACAACAAATCAAGAGAAAATGAGCAACGACATTCAAGGAGAAATATCGCTATGCTCAACCACAGAGGGTTATGGAATAGATCTTCGTATTTGTTTTTCTTTTAGATTGTTTATCATATTGTTATTTCTAGTTTTAATTAAGTTGTTTTTATTTTTATTTTAGGAGCGTGGTAATTGGAGATCCTAAACAACAATAAGTAGGTAAATCAAGAGGAGAAGGTCAAGGGAAAGATCTTGCAGAATCGAAGATTTAGTTGCTAAGATCTTGCAACAAATAAATCAAGGAAAAGAAAATCTCAACGGTTATATTTGCAATGCTGAGAAATTGCGGAAAAATTGCGGAGTCTGCAATAAAAGAGCCGTTGAGGAAACACCCGAGTATAAATAGAAGGCGTTGGGGATCATTCTCCTCTACGATTTCTCAAACCTTCGAGACTCCACAATTCAGAGCTCTCATTCCTCTGAAACTCTCAAGCTCAGACCTTCAAGAAACAACAATGGTGACCACGAGAGCCGAACGATCCACGCCCAAGAAAGTATCACCTGACGCGGAAGAGACAAGATTGGTAAGGGAGGCGTTGCTATCTTTGGCAAACGCCGACGCTGCGCAACCCTCGAGGCCCCCAAAGCTTCCTGTGAGAAGGAAGTGGAAGGTGGCAACGACGGAAGCTGCTGGTCTCTCTGATCCGACGAAACCTCCTAAGAAGAAGGGGAAGGTAACAATGACTGATCCCACGATCAAAGGGAAGAAGACCACGAGTGAGGAAAGCCTCAACAGTGGCCAGCCATCATTTGAGACGGCCATGCAGAGCCCTGAATCCCCTCAGCCTCATTCGGAGCCTAAAATTTCATCTAAGGAGGAACAAGAACCAATGTCGATCGATGATCCGAATGAGGAGGAAGAGGTGGTTTCCCCCTTTAGGGATGTCAATCTTGACAGCCCTGAGGTGCGGGAAACAAGGGAATCGAGGGAGGACGAAGAGGATTCACTGGATGAATGCATCCAGCAGATAGCCGCCAAGGCAAGGCTCAAGAAGAGAGCTCCTGTGATTGTGAGGGGCAAGCGGCCAAAAGCCTTCAAGAGGACTAAAAGAAAGAAGGTTGAAGCTGGACCTTCTGTCAAGAAAATGAAAACTGAGGCTTTTGAGTCAGCTAAAGCAAAGGACAAGGGGAAGAGAAAGATGTACCAAGAGGATGAGCCTCGAGCTGCGAGGTATGTGTCCAAGGAAGCAGAGGCAAAGGGCCTAGAATTGATGAAGAAAGAACTCCTCCACGATAGAGGATTTCTTGATGCCCTTGCGGATCTGCCACAATTCTTGCGCGCAGGAATTATGAATCATGGCTGGGAAGAGCTATGTAGGCCTCCAATTCATGCCTACTCTGACATGGTGTGCGACTTCTACGCCAACCTCACGCATCCCGAAGGTTGTTCTTCAATGGTGAGGAGAGTAGAAGTTGATTTCTCAGCAGAAGCAATCAACGAAGCATATGCTCTTAAGGGGCATAAAGACTCTGAATAAGCAAGGATCATGGCATCACCCTCAGAGGCAGTCCTGGAGGAAGCTCTGAATACAATAGGGAAACCTGAGGCAGCATGGGCAGTCTCAAGGAATGGGAGGCACACACTGATGAGTGTGCCCCTCAGGGACAAAGCAGCCATCTGGTTCTCCCTCATCCGAAGACGAATCTCCCCTGTCACACATGAGACAACCATCAATCAGGGGAGATCGCTGCTGATCTATGCAATAATGAAGGGACTAACCATTGATGTGGGTGAAGTCATCGCAGCCTCTGTCATCGAATGCTCCAAGAAAGGTAAGGGCCAACTCTTTTTCCCCAATACCATTACTAAACTTTGCTTGCGTGCAGGAGTGCCTATGACGAAGGAGGAGAGGCGATTGGCCTATGCTGGCCACTTGGAGCTCCCCAGTACCCTGAGGATGAGAAGAAGGGGCAACATGGAGTTCGAGATGGATGGACTTGCTGCGGCACAGTTGTTACGTCTCCAAAAGTGACCTTTTTAGGACTTATTTATCTTAGAAAGATGTACACTCTTAGGTGTTTTTGATAGGATTTAGCTTAAACCTATGTTTATATATGAGATTTAGAAGAAGGTAGCTAAATTAGGACTTGTGTGCAAGAGGAAAGAAAAGGAATGAAAACCGAAGGAAAAGAGTGAAAAATGCGCATTGCGATAGCATTGCGGAAACATTGCTAAAACAGCAATGTTTCAAGTGAAAACCGTAAGTTGACTGATCTGTTTCTGTTAATTTCCGTTATTTCAGGGATTCGTTCTTTCTCCTCCATCCATTTTGAAGTACGACGTTGAGGATGGATGGTTCTCCTTGGCCCAAACGCACCTGCAGATTACTATAAAAGGGGGTCAAAGTAGAGGGTTCAATCATCATCCGAAAGCATAGAAGTCTTCTCGCAGCTCCATCTTTTCTCCTGTTTTTCTTTGCCGTCTGTTGGTTTGCGAAGTTTAGCTGTTTGGAGTCGACAATCTGATAGGAAGGAGAGAAGATTCATCTTCTCTCCCGATTGGATTCATCCAAGCAAGGCTGATCTTTCTCATCCTTCAGCCAAGGTGGTTGCGACGAGGCGTTCGAGCTAATTTACCTGCTTTCTGTCTTTCATTTCTAATTTCCAGCATTGTTTAGTTGTTGTTTCTGTTCTAGTGACTAGTTCATTTTATTGCGTTGCTTTCTGTCTTTATGTTATTCACTTTAAGCTTTCCTTTGTTCATTCAAACAATCAAGTAATCAAAGCAAAATTCAGCATTTCACAGTTTCTTGCCTTTGCGATCTACTGTTTTTCCTTACTGTTTTGTCTTTAAATTCCTTCTAAGCATGTCTGTTTCAACTCGTATTTCTGTTCTGTCTATATCCATGAGTAGCTAAGTCACTTAGGGGCATGCTAATGACAATACTATAGGCTAAAAAACGTGAACCAAGCATGTAGGATAGCTCTCGAAGCATTGATTGTATATAAGCTTCATCCCACGGGCAATTTCGATTGGCCATCCATTTTGTCCAAAGAACTCCTAACCTCTGGAAGGAGTAAGAGTTCAGAGTCATACACTCATGCTAGCCTTTCAAGGTAGCCAGAAAACGACCTAGGAATAGGCGTTTTCCTAGTACAAACCATCACTTTCTGTTTTAACAAGATGCTTAAGACCTTACTTGGACATGAGTAAACTAAAGAATCTAATGCATGAAATCGGAAGATACATGAGATTGAGTAAGTTTGATGCATAGAGAGTTGATCCAAAGCTTGAGAATCGTGAGAAAATGCCTATAGAGGAGTCGTTAGTAGCCCTTGTTTCTCTCTTTTACACACTTTCGCTGTTAGTAACATTGCGGTAGAATTGCTGTTTTCGCAATTCTGCTAAGTTTACAATTCTGTTTAGCTGTTTTCTTCTTCGTTTATTAATCTCGTCTCTTTTCCTTTGAGTTTAACTTTGACTTGCACTTGTTTATGTTGCTATCCTTTACATATTCCTTAGGAATTAGACAATTTAAAACCAATTCTACCCCATCAAATCCACCCATTCTTTCTTAACTTTACACTTCACGAGTAGCTCATAATAAATCTCTGTGGGAAAACGAATGAAAAAATACTTACTACTTGCTATAAGATCATGTATGCTTGCATGTTCTGAGTGCTCTCTCTATCTTATTGCTTATTTATTTTAACACATTGAGCACGCAACAAGTTTTTGGCGCCGCTGCCGGGGATTTATTTTAGTGAAAACGAAGTCTGTTAAGTTTGAAACACCAAGTTTATTGTCTATTGAAGCTGATCTGTTTCATTTCTTTTGCAGGTACTAGTTGGGTTAGTTTATGAGTGAGCCTTCAAGTAGTGATCTAGAGTTCAATCCTGAGCCTGAGAGATTACTTAGGGCCAGAAATAGAGCCAAGAAACGTCTCTTTAACCAACCCCCTTTACCTCAAATAATTGCTGAAACCGTAGAGTCTCCGCAATCTTCGGAAGAAGAAATGGAAAGGATAGTTCCAAATCCGGTACCTGTCACTCGCAATCCCATCGAAATAGCGAATGAAAAGAATAGTGCCATTCTCTCATACTTAGTACCTATGCCTGGGGAGCTGAACCCCAGCATAATCCGCCCTGAGATCACTGTCAACTCATTCGAGTTAAAGCCAGTGATGTTCCAAATGTTGTCCACTGTGGGACAATTCTTTGGAGTGGAAAATGAGGATCCCCACAACCATCTTAGAAACTTCCTAGGAGTTAGTGATACATTCATCATCCCTGGAGTTTCCCAAGAAGCCTTGAGGCTCTACCTCTTCCCTTACTCTTTGAGGGACAAAGCAAAGACATGGTTAAACTCATTACCCTCTGGATCAGTCCTCAATTGGACAGACTTGGCAGAGAAATTCCTAGTCAAATACTTTCCACCTGATAGGAATTCTACCTTCCGTGATGACATAGTCAAGTTCAAACAAGCTGAGAATGAGTCTCTTCACGAAGCTTGGACTAGGTTCAAAGATCTTCTTCTTAAATGTCCACACCATGGCATCCCATGGTGTATCCAAATAGAGGTCTTTTTCAAAGGATGCAACCCCAGCACTAGACAAGTCTTAAATTCATCTGCTGGAGGTTCCATGTTATCCAAAAGTTATAATGAAGCTTATGAGATCTTGGAGAAGATCTCAGCATCTCACTGTAGGTGGTCAGATGATCCAATAGAGCCAACTAGAGCTCAAGATAAGGACACACTCAATGCTATGAGTAGTCAAATAAGCGCCCTGACCAACCTAGTTAAACAAATGGCTCAAGCCAATCTCCAAACAAGTGTCAACACCGCCACAGCCATGTCAATGGGCACCCAGCCAAGTCAAGGTGAGACACTTATCTGTGGATTCTGTGGGGAAGGGCACCTGTATGAATACTGCCCTGGGAAT
This sequence comes from Herpetospermum pedunculosum, assembly GCA_028017165.1. Classification (NCBI taxonomy): domain Eukaryota; kingdom Viridiplantae; phylum Streptophyta; class Magnoliopsida; order Cucurbitales; family Cucurbitaceae; genus Herpetospermum; species Herpetospermum pedunculosum. The sequence continues at coordinate 2,952,957 of JAPQWQ010000185.1, forward strand.
CCAGCCTCAGTCTGCTATGTTGGAAGCCAGCAGCAGCCTAGGAACAACCCCTATTCTAATACTTACAACCCTGGTTGGAGGAACCACCCAAACCTGTCATGGGGTGGCCAACAAAATGTTAACCAAGCTCCTAACCAACCAAGACCGAGTGGAACACCTGGTTTCACTCCCCAACATAACCAATCCATGTATCAAAAACCATACAACCAACCTGTAGGGTCTTCTGTAGAAAACTTACTCAAGGAATACATAGCCAAGAATGATGCCACTCTACAGAGTCAGCAAGCTACTCTCAGGAGCCTAGAGAACCAAATAGGGCAACTAGCCAATGAACTCAAAAGTAGGCCCCAAGGTAGATTACCAACTGACACTGAGGTACCAAGGAGAGATGGTAAGGAGCAAGTTCAAGCAATTGAACTGAGAAGTGGTAGACCATTGGTGAGCAACACAAAAGAAACACCAAAGAGAGTAGACAACACTGAGTCTAGTGCTCCACTGGAGTCTCTGCCAAACCAAGGTCAACCATCACCAAGCACATCAGGACCAAGGCTGGAACCAATCATAGAAGAGATAGAAGAAATTCCAAGGCCTCCACCTATCCTAAGGCGACCTGAAGTGCCTGCATATGTGCCACCACCTCCATTTCCTCGAAGGCTAAAGAAAAAACAAGAACAGGAAGTGCACTTTAATAAATTTTTAGAAATTCTTAAACAAGTGCATGCTAATATTCCTTTTGTAGAAGTTTTACAGTCTATGCCTTCTTATGTAAAGTTTTTGAAGGATATTATAACTAACAAGTAAATAATTGGTGAGTTTGAAACAGTAAATCTCACTGAGGAGTGCAGTGCCATACTCCAGAACAAGCTACCCAAGAAGGAGAAGGATCCTGGTTCCTTCACCTTACCTGTAGAGCTAGGAGGCAAGCACGTGGGCAGAGCTCTTTGTGACCTGGGAGCCAGCATAAACCTCATGCCCCTATCACTATTCCGCCAGCTAGGAATAGGAGAAGCACGTCCAACCACTGTCACTTTACAACTTGCAGACAGATCCATAGCCTACCCTGAGGGTAAGATTGAGGATATTCTTGTAAAGGTTGACAAGTTTATTTTCCTTCCAGATTTCATTATCTTGGATTATGAAGCAGACAAGGAGGTCCCCATCCTATTAGGCAGACCTTTTCTAGCCACAGGTAGGGCCCTTATAGATGTCCAAAAAGGTGAGGTCACGATGAGGGTTCATGATGAAGAGGTGAAATTTAGTGTGTATAAAGCCTTAAGGTACCCCTCTGACTCTGAATCTTGTGCTAGCATGGACATCGTAGACTCACTAATGGAAGAACAGCTGGAGCATGTATTATTAACTAAGCATGCTAATGAATATGTACAATTAGATGTAGCTGATTTAAATGTATCTGAAATCATGGATATACCTGTAAATAACCCTCAGCATGTATGTATAAATAAAGACCTGACTAACAGATCCATGAATCCTTTAAAACCATCCATTGAGCATCCACCTGTCTTAGAATTGAAACCTCTCCCCACTCACCTCAAGTATGCATATCTAGGAAGTAATGATACTTTGCCTGTGATTATTTCTTCTAAATTAAGTGAAAAGCATGAGGTTGAACTGATTTTATTACTTAAGCAACATATGAAGGCTATTGCATGGACTATTGCTGACATTAGAGGCATTAACCCTTCTTATTGCATGCATAAGATTATATTAGAGGAAGAGCATACACCTAGAGTAGATCACCAACGTAGGCTGAATCCCTCTATGAAAGAGGTAGTTAAAAAGGAAATAATAAAATGGTTAGATGCTGGTGTGATCTTCCCCATAGCTAGTAGCCAGTGGGTGCGCCCTATACAATGTGTACCTAAGAAGGGGGGGGTGACTGTGCTAGTCAATGAGAACAATGAACTGATTCCAACTAGGACTATCACAGGATGGAGAGTTTGCATGGATTATAGGAAATTAAACAAGGAAACCAAAAAAGACCATTTCCATCTACCATTCATTGACTAGATGTTAGATAGGATAGCTGGTAGAGCCTACTACTGCTTCTTAGACGGTTATTCAGGATATAACCAGATTACTATAGACCCTAAGGACCAAGAGAAGACTACCTTCACTTGCCCTTTTGGAACTTTTGCCTTTCGCCGAATGCCTTTTGGCTTATGCAATGCACCGGCAACATTCCAAAGGTGCATGTTGGCAATCTTCTCTGATTTGGATGAGTCCATGATAGAGATATTCATGGATGATTTCTCAGTCTTTGGGGATTCATTTACAAACTGTCTAGAGAACTTGGGACAAGTCCTGGCTAGGTGTGAGGAGACCAACCTAGTCCTAAATTGGGAAAAGTGCCACTTCATGGTGGATGAAGGGATTGTCTTAGGTCATAGAGTGTCAAGGGCAGGTGTAGAGGTTGACAGGGCAAAAATTGAAATAATAGAGAAATTGGTAGAACCTCAGAATGTCAAGGCCATTAGAAGTTTCTTAGGGCATGCTGGCTTCTATAGAAGGTTCATTAAGGACTTTTCTAAGATCTCCAAGCCTTTATGTGAGCTTCTAGAACTAAACAAACCATTCATCTTCTCTAAAGAATGTTTCCTAGCCTGGAAAACCCTTAAGGAAGCGCTAGTCACAGCACCTATTATAGTAGGGCCTAATTGGGATCTCCCCTTTGAAATGTTATGTGATGCTAGTGACTATGCTGTAGGGGTTATGTTAGGACAAAAGATTAACAAGTTAACACACCCTGTATACTATGCTAGTAAAACACTTAATGAGGCACAATGTAATTACACAACTACAGAGAAGGAGATGCTAGCTGTAGTGTTTGCTTGTGAGAAGTTTAGGAATTACATTGTAGGCACAAGGACAATAGTGTACACTGACCATTCTGCTTTAAAGTACCTTATGAGGAAGGCTGATGTCAAGCCTAGGTTGATTAGATGGGTGTTATTGCTGCAGGAGTTTGATCTAGACATTAGAGATAAGAAAGGATGTGAAAATGTGGTTGCGGATCATCTTTCTAGATTGCAGCATAATTGCGAAAAAATTGCGGAAACCGCAATTTCTGATGCTTTTATTGATGAACATGTCTTTGTATTGACTCATCGTGATAACGATGAGGAACCTTGGTTTGCTGACATTGCTAACTTCCTTGCATCACAGGTACTACCAACTTTCAAGGGAGGCCAAGAGAAGAAGAGGTTCCTTCATGAGGCAAGGAAATTCATATGGGATGATCCCACACTTTACAAGACATGTGCTGATGGTCTGCTCAGGAAGTGTGTTTCAGCTGCTGAGGCGAAGTCTGTGTTGCAGCACTGCCATACAGCACCCTATGGTGGACATTTTGGTGGCCAAAGGACAGCTGCAAAGGTGTTCCAGAGTGGCTACTATTGGCCAACAATCTTCAAGGATGCCCACAACTATGCACACAGCTGTGATGAATGCCAGAGAACAGGTAATCTAAGTCGAAAGGATTAGATGCCTCTCACTTACATCTTAGAGTTGGAGCTCTTTGATGTGTGGGGCATTGATTTCATGGGGCCATTTCCTCCATCATCAGGTAACCTTTACATCCTTGTAGCAGTAGACTACGTATCTAAGTGGGTAGAGGCTATAGCATGTCCAAACAATGATGCAAAAACAGTCATAAGATTCTTGCATAGACATATTTTTACTAGATTTGGGACACCTCGTGCTATAATCAGTGATGAGGGGACACATTTCATTAATAAGGCTATGGAGAGAGTGTTGGCTAAGTATAATATTAGACATAGAGTAGCCACTCCTTATCATCCACACTCGAATGGCCAAGCTGAAATTTCAAATAGGGAGATTAAAAACATACTAGAAAAAGTGGTCAAACCCAATAGAAAAGATTGGGCGTTTAAACTCGAGGATGCACTTTGGGCATATAGAACTGCATATAAGACACCCCTAGGTATGTCTCCTTATAGACTTGTGTATGGCAAAGCATGTCACTTACCATTCGAGTTAGAAATTAAAGCATTTTGGGCACTAAAAGAGTTGAATTATTGCGTGACTGATGCGGGAACATTGCAGTCTTTGCAATTACATGAGCTTGATGAGCTTAGGCATATGTCTTATGAAAATGCCAAAATGTATAAGGAGAAGACCAAGATTTGGCATGATAGTAGACTTAGGATTAAGGACTTTAAGAAGGGCCAGCTTGTCTTATTATTTAACTCACGATTGAGATTATTTCCAGGAAAACTTAAGTCTAGATGGTCAGGTCCATTTGTAATAACTAATGTGTTTGTTCATGGTGCAATCGAGATTAAGAACCTGCAGCAAGGGCAACCATTCATGGTTAATGGTGCAAGGTTGAAGCACTACTATGAGGAAGGAGATGTGAAGACTCTCTCGGCCTTCCTCTTGACTGAAACATGAAAATAAGAACGAGAGAGGACGAGTGATTACTGTGCTCGTCCATGCGAGGCTAATGCCTTAGTTTATTTTTGTTATTTTTCCGGTTATCGTTTGTGTCTATTTTTGTGTGATTTTAATTACGAATTTGATGTTGATTTTATTTCTTTTTGTAGGGAATCAATAAAGGGAATCAAGGAGATTAAATCCAGCTAAAAAAATCAAGGAGATATTGGGCCAAATCAAAGATTCGGTTGAGCAAAGATTGGCATTTAAACGCAGAAAATCTCCAACGGTCACTAGAATTGCGCTAGATTTGCAGAATCCGCAAAAATAGAGCCGTTGGGATTTCATCATTACTTATATCCGTTAAGACGCGCGCTGGTCTGTACGATTTCCCAATTATCTGAACTCCAAGAAAACTCTCTCCCTCTTCATCTGCAATTCTTCTCTCCAGATTCCAACGATTCAACGATGGTGCTAACAAGAGCTGAACGGTCTGCGTCCAAGAAGAGGGCTGACGACGCTGAAACTGCTGCGAGGGAAGCACTTCTTGCCCTTGCAGGCGCTGAGGCTGCGCGAACTGAACGACTCCCCAAACTGCCAATCCGCAAGAAGAAGTGGAAGGTTGTCACGGAGATACCTGCTGGACCCTCTGAACCAGCAGGCACACCCAAGAAACGCAAATGGAGTATGGCGGTGGCCGAAGAAGCAAGCAAGGAAAAGACTCCCTCTGTGGAGATTCAAGAAAGTGATCCTCGGTCACACGAGTCACCAAAACAGAGTTCTTCGCCATCTCCGCCAGCGCAGAGCCCTGAGCTTCCTCCATCGCCGCAGAGTTCTGAACACATATCCCCACCAGAAGAGAGCCCTGCGGCATCACCCACTTCCCCACAACCTGACCCTGAATTCCCATATGGGGAGTACCAAGAATCGACGCAGGGCAGTGGGGAAGCGGAGGAAGAAGAGGTCTTCTCTCCTTTGAGGGAAGCCAGCCTTGAGAGCCCTGTGCAGAAGAATGACTCGATGGACGAAACACTGGGGGATTGCCTCCAGCAGTTGACAACCAAGGCGAAGTTGAAAAAGAAGAAGGCAGCCAAGGTTGTCAAGGCCAAACGGCCAAAGAAGTCAAAGAAAAAGAAAACCAAGAGGGCGCCTCCATCAGAGAAAGAGAGTGATGAGTCGTCGCTGAAGAAGCTCAAGATTGAAGCTGCTGAGTCAGCCAAACCAAAAGACAAAGGGAAAGCCAAGCTTTACCCTGAAGATGAGCCTCAATCAGTGAGGTACGTGTCTTCTGACGCTGAGTCTCGAGGCATTGAGCTGAGGAAAAGGGAATTGTTGCACGAGAAGGGATTCCTAGACGCACCTGCTGACCTGCCGCAATTCTTGCGCGCAGGGATCACGAATCACGGTTGGGAGGAGCTATGCAGACCACCCAATCCAGCCTACTCCAGCATGGTGTATGACTTCTACGCCAATCTGATGAATCCGGAGGATGGCCTGTCTGTGGTCAGAGGGGTTGAGGTGGACTTCTCAGCGAAGGCAATCAACGAAGCCTATGGCATCAAGGGCCAAAAACACACTGACTATGCTAGGATTGTTGATGAGCCAACAGAAGCTGTCCTGGAGGAGGCCATACGGATAATTGGCCAGCCTGAGGCATCATGGACAGTCTCGCGCAATGGGAGGCACACCCTGATGAGTGCCACCCTCACAGCCAAGGCGGCTGTCTGGTTTTCCTTCGTAAGGAGGAAGCTGTCCCCAGTGACTTATGAGACCACCATCAACCAGAGTAGATCGCTGCTGGTCTACGCGATCATGCGAGGTCTCACAATCAACGTGGGCGAAGTCATTGCGGCTTCAATTGCTGACTGCGCCAAAAAGGGTAAGGGACCACTTTTGTTTCCTAACACAATTACTAAGTTGTGCTTACGTGCAGGGGTCCCAATCGAGCGAATGGAGAGGCAGCTGGCCTACACGGGCTACCTGGAATTGCCTACTGCCTTGAGGTTGCGCAGGAAGGGGAACATGGAGTTCGAGCTCGATGGCTTGGCTGCTGCTCAGTCTTTGAACATGGCATGCCTGACGGATCTGCAGAAGAGGATGGCTCAATGGGCCACATACGCGCAGGCAAGGGACAAGGAAGTTGCTGACCAATTGGGATGTATTTTTCCTGAATTCCCCACGAACCTAATGACTCCATGGGCGCCTCCACGACCACGACGGAATGATGATGAGGAAGACATCTGAGTGCTGGTTTGAGAAGCACTAAAGGGAGTATTGCTGTTCCCTTAGAAAAAAAAAACAAACTGCTTTTTGTTGAACCATGTGAATTATGCTGTTTTGAGTTAATCTTTTGATCTGTTTTAGTTGTTTAGTGTTAATTTTTAAATTTGTTTAGTATAGTCTGATGATAGCTGAATAGGTAGATTAGTTTAGTTTCATTTTTGTATAGCTTGAATGACTGGAAAAAGCATGCATAGGGGCCCTGATCACTGATATATCTGCCCTGTATCTATTGCGAAATAATTGCGGATACCGCAATTTTTATTAGTAAATGCATGTTTTTGACCGACTGTTTAGCTAGGCTGGATCTGTTTAAATTCTATCTTTTGCTGCTATCTTGTCTGCCTTATATAGCTTATCTTAAAGCATGCTGGATGAGTGTCATAGGACACCCTTTGATAGTTTAAATTAACCTCTAAAAAGCTCAGCATGCATAGCTTTAAGTCCTTACCTGACTGTTGTTTCAAGTTTCTGCTGCTGTGATATTTACTTTTAGAATGTTTTGTCTATGCCTAGGGCTTTTAGATTCTCTTTGTTTTACCTTAGACTAGATGCTTCTAGGACAAGTTTGGGGGTGTGCCACCTCAGACACTCATTGGGGACAATGAGTAGTTTAAGTTTGGGGGAGGCCACCCTAGGCCTAGGAAAATTCCTCTCTCCCTTAAAAGCATAAGCATTCTTCTTCTCCTTTACAAAAAATTATGAGCTAAAAAAAAAAAAATGAAAAATAGAATAAAGAGGGGAGTCTCTCTTAGGTTGCTGAGTAATCAGTGTCAAGTGTGTAACCCACAAGTGGCATTGCATCAAAAGGCAACCAAAGGAGAGGTTCCACCTAAGTAAGAAAGAAAAAAGGAAGAAGTAGGGAAGAAGAATGTATACCTAGGAGTTGCAACTTTGTGGCTTAGATGTCCTGATTAAAAAGAACTCTGATCCTCAATTAGCTGAGCACAAAGTTGTAGCTTGTAGGGTTGTTTAGGGAGATGAATGTATGTCCAATGTATTGATGCAAGGGTTTAGGTTGTTCTCTTAAAGTACTACTGTCACTGTTAATACTAAGAATGGCATGACTCTAAGGAATCCTAGGTAGCTCAAAAGTAAAAACTAGAAGCATGTACTGAGTCTGAGGTAAAGCTAGGTAGAATTTGAAACCTTAGGGATAGTGGCATGATATGACAAAAGCAAGTAGATCAGTTGAAGGGAGTTAATGGAACAGTAGGAGTATTAGGCATGCGAAGTCAGAAGAAGCTAGATAAGAGGATAGTTTTAAATTTAGAAGTGTGTCACAGGACAGCACTGCTATAGATAGGAATGTAGGGGAGTCAGTGAGTGGTTAAAGAAGATGAAACAGCAGCCTAGTGTTACGTCTCCAAAAGTGACCTTTTTAGGACTTAATTATCTTAGAAAGATGTTCACTCTTAGGTGTTTTTGATAGCATTTAGCCTAAACCTATGCTTAAACATGAGAATTAGAAGAAGGTAGCTAAATTAGGACTTATGTACGATAGGAAAGAAAAGGGTTGAAAACCGAAGGGAAAGAATGAAAAACAAGCATTGCGACAGCATTGCGGAAACATTGCGGTTTCAGCAATGTTTCAAGTGAAAACCGTAAGTTGACTGATCTTTTTCTGTTAATTTCCGTTATTTCAGGGATTCGTTCTTTCTCCTCCACCCATTCTAAAGTACGACGTTGAAGATTGATGGTTCTCCTTGGCCCAAATGCACCTGCAGACTACTATAAATAGGGGTCAAAGTCGAGGGTTCAAGCATCATCCGAAAGCGTAGAAGTCTTCTCGCAGCTCCATCTTTCTTCGTGTTTTCCTTTGCCGTCTGTTGGTGTGAGAGTCTCAGCTGTTGGAATCGACAATCTGATAGGAAGGAGAGAAGATTCATCTTCTCTCCCGATTGGATTCATCCAAGCAAAGCTATTCTTTCATCCCCTTCAGCCGAGGCGGTTGTGACGAGGCTTTCAAGCATCATTTACTGCTTTCTGCCTTTCAATTCTAAATTTCAGTTCTGTTTAGTTGCTGTTTCTCTTCTAATAGCTAGATCATTTCATTTCGTTGCTGTCTGTCTCTACATTATTTACTTTAAGTTTCCCTTTTTGTTCAATCAAACAATCAAGTAATCAAAGCACAATTCTCCATTTCACAGTGTCTTCGCTTTGCTGTTACTATTTTTCCCTTACTGTTTGTCTTCATTTCTCTTCTAAGCATGTTTATTTTATCTCTTCTTTCTGTTCTCCCTATATCCATGAGTAACTAAGTTACATAGGGGCATGTTAATGACAACACTATAGGCTAAAAAACGTGAACCAAGCATGTAGGGTAGCTCTCGAAGCATTGATTGTATGTAAGCTTCAACCCACGGGCAATTTTGATTGGCCATCCATTTTGTCCAAAGAGCTCCTAACCTCTGGAAGGAGTAAGAGTTCAGAGTCGTACACTCATACTAGCCTTTCAAGGTAGCCAGAAAACGACCTAGGAATAGGCGTGTTCCTAGTACAAACCACATTTTCTGCTTTAACAAGATGCTTAAGACCTTACTTTGATATGAGTGAACTAAAGAATCTAATGCATGGAATCGGACGATACATGAGATTGAGATAGTTTGATGCATAGAGAGTTGATCCAATGCTTGAGGATCGTAAGAAAAAGCCTATAGGATAGTCGTTAGTAGCCCTTAATTCATCATTTTACACACTTTCGCTGTTATTAAAATTGCGGTAGAATTGCTGTTTCCGCAATTCTGCTTAAGTTACAACTCTGACTAGCTGTTTTTGCCTTCGTTTATTAATCTCGTCTCTTTTCATTTGAGTTTAGCTTTGACTTGCTCTTGTTTATGTTGCTACCCTCTACGTATTCAGTAGGAAATAGACAAATTAAAACCAATTTTACCCCATCAAATCCACCCCTTCTTTCTTAACTTTACACTTCACGAATAGCTTATAATAAATCTCTGTGGGAAAACGAATGAAAAAGTACTTACTACTTGCTATAAGATCATGTATGCTTGCATGTTCTGAGTGCTCTCTCTATCTTATTGCCTAATTATTTTAACACATTGAGCACGCAACAAGTTTTTGGCGCCGCTGCCGGGGATTTATTTAAGTGAAAACGAAGTTTGTTAAGTTTGAAACACCAAGTTTATTGCCTATTGAAGCTGATCTGTTTCATTTCTTTTGCAGGTACTATTGGGTTAGTTTATGAGTGAGCCTTCAAGTAGTGATCTAGAGTTCAATCCTGAGCTCGAGAGACTATTTAGAGCCAGAAACAAAGCCAAGAAACGTCTCTTTAACCGACCCTCTATTCCTCAAATAATTGCGGGAACCACAACTTCTCCGCAATTGTCTCAAGAAGAAATGGCTGGAATAGTTCCAAATTCGGTACCTGTCACTCGTAATCCCATCGAAATAGCGAATGACAAGAATAGTGCCATTCTCTCATACTTAGTACCGATGCCTGGGGAACTGAACCCCAGCATAATCCGTCCTGAAATCACTGCCAACTCATTCGAGTTAAAGCCAGTGATGTTCCAAATGTTGTCCACTGTGGGACAATTCTTTGGAGTGGAAAATGAGGATCCCCACAACCATCTTAGAAACTTCTTAGGAGTTAGTGATACATTCATCATCCCTGGAGTTTCCCAAGAAGCCTTGAGGCTATACCTGTTCCCTTACTCTTTGAGGGACAAAGCCAAAACGTGGTTAAACTCATTACCCTCTGGATCTGTCCTTAATTGGACAGACTTAGCAGAGAAATTCCTAGTCAAATACTTCCCACCTGATAGGAATTCTACCTTTCGTGATGACATAGTTAAATTCAAACAAGCTGAGAATGAGTCTCTTCACGAAGCTTGGACAAGGTTCAAGGACCTTCTTCTTAAATGTCCACACCATGGCATCCCATGGTGTATCCAAATAGAGGTCTTTTTCAAAGGATGCAACCCCAGCACTAGACAAGTCTTAAATTCATCTGCTGGAGGTTCCATGTTATCCAAAAGTTATAATGAAGCTTATGAGATCTTGGAGAAGATCTCAGCATCTCACTGTAGGTGGTCAGATGATCCAATAGAGCCAACTAGAGCTCAAGATAAGGACACACTCAATGCTATGAGTAGTCAAATAAGCGCCCTGACCAACCTAGTTAAACAAATGGCTCAAGCCAATCTCCAAACAAGTGTCAACACCGCCACAGCCATGTCAATGGGCACCCAGCCAAGTCAAGGTGAGACACTTATCTGTGGATTCTGTGGGGAAGGGCACCTGTATGAATACTGCCCTGGGAATCCAGCCTCAGTCTGCTATATTGGAAGCCAGCAGCAGCCTAGGAACAACCCCTATTCCAATACTTACAACCCTGGTTGGAGGAACCACCCAAACCTGTCATGGGGTGGCCAACAAAATGCTAACCAAGCTCCTAACCAACCTAGACCGAGTGGAACACCTGGTTTCACTCCCCAACATAACCAGTCAATGTATCAAAAACCATACAACCAACCTGTAGGATCTTCTGTAGAAAACTTACTTAAGGAATACATAGCCAAGAATGATGCCACTCTACAGAGCCAGCAAGCCACTCTTAGGAGCCTAGAGAACCAAATAGGGCAACTAGCCAATGAACTTAAAAGTAGGCCCCAAGGGAGACTTCCTGCTGATACTGAAGTGCCAAGGAGAGATGGTAAAGAGCAAGTTCAAGCAATTGAACTTAGAAGTGGTAGACCATTGGTGAGCAACACAAAGGACACACCAAAGAGAGTAGAGAACACTGAGTCTAGTGCTCCACTAGAGTCTCTGCCAAACCAAGGTCCACCATCTACAAGCACATCAGGAGCCAGGCTGGAGCCGATTATTGAGGAGATAGAAGAAATTCCAAGGCCTCCACCTATCCTAAGGCGACCTGACGTGCCTGCATATGTGCCACCACCTCCATATCCTCGAAGGCTTAAGAAGAAGAAGGAACAGGAAGTGCACTTTAATAAATTCTTAGAAATTCTTAAGCAAGTGCATGTCAACATTCCTTTCGTAGAAGTTTTACAGTCTATGCCTTCTTATGTAAAGTTTTTGAAAGATATTATTACTAACAAGAGAATAATTGGTGAGTTTGAAACAGTCAACCTCACTGAGGAGTGCAGTGCCATACTCCAGAACAAGCTACCCAAGAAGGAGAAGGATCCTGGTTCCTTCACCTTACCTGTAGAGCTAGGAGGCAAGCACGTGGGCAGAGCTCTTTGTGACCTGGGAGCCAGCATAAACCTCATGCCCCTATCACTATTCCGCCAGTTGGGAATAGGAGAAGCACGTCCAACCACTGTCACTTTACAACTAGCAGACAAATCCATCGCATACCCTGAAGGTAAGATTGAGGATATTCTAGTGAAAGTTGACAAATTTATTTTCCTTGCAGATTTCATTATCCTGGATTATGAAGCAGACAAGGAGGTCCCCATCCTATTAGGCAGACCGTTTCTTGCCACAGGTAGGGCCCTGATCGACGTCCAAAAAGGTGAGCTCACTATGAGGGTTCATGATGAAGAGGTGAAATTTAGTGTGTATAAAGCTTTAAGGTACCCCTCTGACCTTGAATCCTGTGCTAGCATGGACGTTGTAGATTCTTTAATGGAAGGACAATTGGAGCATGTATTATTAACCAAGCATGCTAATGAATATGTAGGATTAGAATTAACTGACTTAAACATAGCTGAGATAATGGACATACCTGTAAATAACCCTCAGCATGTTTGTATGAATATTGACTTATCTTTGAATCCATTAAAACCATCCATTGAGCATCCACCTGTCTTAGAATTAAAACCTCTCCCCACTCACCTCAAGTATGCATATCTAGGAAGTAATGATACTTTGCCTGTGATTATTTCTTCTAAATTAAGTGAAAAGCATGAGGTTGAACTGATTTTACTACTTAAGCAACATAGGAAGGCTATTGCATGGACTATTGCTGATATTAGAGGCATTAGCCCTTCTTATTGCATGCATAAGATTATACTAGAGGAAGAGCATACACCTAGAGTAGATCACCAACGTAGGCTGAATCCCTCTATGAAAGAGGTAGTTAAGAAAGAAATAATTAAATGGTTAGATGCTGGTGTGATCTTCCCCATAGCTAGTAGTCAGTGGGTGAGCCCTATACAATGTGTACCTAAGAAGGGGGGGATGACTGTGGTAGTCAATGAGAACAATGAACTGATTCCAACTAGGACTATCACAGGGTGGAGAGTTTGCATGGATTATAGGAAGCTAAATAAAGAGACCAAAAAAGACCATTTCCCTCTACCATTTATTGACCAAATGTTAGACAGAATAGCTGGTAGAGCCTACTACTGTTTCTTAGACGGTTATTCAGGGTATAACCAGATTACTATAGACCCTAAAGACCAAGAGAAGACTACCTTCACTTGCCCTTTTGGAACTTTTGCCTTTCGCAGAATGCCTTTTGGCTTATGCAATGCACCGGCAACTTTCCAAAGGTGCATGTTGGCAATCTTCTCTGATTTGGATGAGTCCATGATAGAGATATTCATGGATGATTTCTCAGTCTTTGGGGATTCATTTACAAACTGTCTAGAGAACTTAGGACAGGTCTTGGCTAGATGTGAGGAGACCAACCTAGTCCTAAATTGGGAAAAGTGCCATTTCATGGTGGATGAAGGGATTGTCTTAGGTCATAGAGTGTCAAGGGCAGGGGTAGAAGTTGACAGGGCAAAAATTGAAATAATAGAGAAATTGGTAGAACCCCAAAATGTCAAAGCCATTAGAAGTTTCTTAGGGCATGCTGGTTTCTATAGAAGGTTCATTAAGGACTTTTCTAAGATCTCCAAGCCTCTATGTGAGCTTCTAGAGCTAAACAAACCATTCATTTTCTCTAAAGAGTGTGTCCTAGCTTGGAAAACCCTTAAGAAAGCACTAGTCACAGCACCTATTATAGTAGGGCCTAATTGGGATCTGCCCTTTGAGATGTTATGTGATGCCAGTGACTATGCTGTAGGGATTATGTTAGGACAGAAGATTGACAAGTTAACACACCCTGTCTATTATGCTAGTAAGACACTTAATGAGGCACAATGCAACTACACAACCACTGAGAAGGAGATGCTAGCTGTAGTGTTTGCCTGTGAGAAATTTAGGAACTATATTGTAGGCACCAGAACAATTGTGTACACTGACCATTCTGCTTTAAAGTACCTTATGAGGAAGGCTGATGCTAAGCCTAGGTTGATTAGGTGGGTACTGCTGCTGCAAGAGTTTGATCTAGACATTAGAGATAAGAAAGGAAGTGAAAATGTGGTTGCGGATCATCTTTCTAGATTGCAGCATAATTGCGAAAAAATTGCGGAACCCGCAATTTCTGATGCTTTTATTGATGAACATGTCTTTGTATTGACTCATCGTGATAACGATGAGGAACCGTGGTTTGCTGACATTGCTAACTTCCTTGCATCACAGGTACTACCAGCTTTCAAGGGAGGCCAAGAGAAGAAGAGGTTCCTTCATGAGGCAAGGAAATTCATATGGGATGACCCCACACTTTACAAAACATGTGCTGACGGCTTGCTCAAGAAGTGTGTCTCAGCTGCTGAGGCGAAGTCTGTGCTGCAGCACTGCCACACAGCTCCTTATGGTGGACACTTTGGTGGCCAAAGAACAGCTGCAAAGGTATTTCAGAGTGGCTACTATTGGCCAACGATCTTCAAGGATGCCCACAACTATGCCCACAGCTGTGATGAATGCCAAAGAACAGGTAACCTCAGTCGCAAGGATGAAATGCCTCTCACCTACATCTTAGAGTTAGAGCTCTTTGATGTATGGGGCATTGACTTCATGGGACCATTTCCCCCATCCTCAGGTAACCTTTACATATTAGTGGCAGTAGACTATGTATCCAAGTGGGTAGAGGCCATAGCATGTCCCAATAATGATGCCAAAACAGTCATAAAATTCTTGCATAGGCACATTTTTACTAGGTTTGGAACACCACGTGCTATCATTAGTGATGAGGGGACACATTTCATTAATAAGGCTATGGAGAGAGTATTGGCTAAGTATAACATTAGACATCGAGTAGCCACTCCCTATCACCCACACTCGAATGGTCAGGCTGAAATTTCAAATAGGGAGATTAAGAACATCCTAGAAAAAGTGGTCAAACCTAATAGAAAGGACTGGTCATTTAAACTCGAGGATGCACTTTGGGCATATAGGACTGCATATAAGACACCCCTAGGTATGTCTCCTTACAGACTTGTGTATGGTAAAGCTTGTCATCTTCCATTTGAGTTAGAAATTAAGGCATTTTGGGCACTAAAAGAGTTGAATTATTGCGTGACCGATGCGGGAACGTTGCGATCTCTGCAATTACATGAGCTTGATGAGCTTAGACATATGTCTTATGAAAATGCCAAAATGTATAAGGAAAAGACCAAGATTTGGCACGACAGTAGACTTAGGATCAAAGACTTTAAGAAAGGCCAACTTGTTTTATTATTTAACTCACGATTGAAATTATTTCCAGGCAAACTTAAGTCTAGATGGTCAGGTCCGTTTGTAATTACTAATGTGTTTGTTCATGGTGCCATCGAGATAAAGAACCTGCAGCAAGGTCAACCATTCATGGTTAATGGTGCAAGCTTGAAGCACTACTATGAGGAAGGAGATGTGAAGACTCTCTCGGCCTTCCTCTTGACTGAAGCGTGAAATTAAGAACGAGAGATGACGAGTGATTGCTGTGCTCGTCAACATGAGGCTCATGCCTTAGTTTATTCTTTGCGATTTTCCGATTATCATTTGTGTATAAGTTTGTATGATTTTAATTGCGAATTTGATGTTGATTTTATTTCTTTTTGTAGGGAATCGATAGAGGGAATCAAGGAGAGTAAATCCAGCTTTAAAAATCAAGAAAATATTGGGCCAAATCAAAGATACGGTTGAGCAAAGATTGACATTTAGATGAAAAAAAAAATCTCCAACGGTCACTAAAATTGCGCTGGATTTGCAGGATCCGCAAAAATATAGCCGTTGGGATTTTTCCGTTTTCTTTATATCCGTTAGAAGGCGCGTTGATCTGTACGATTCTCCCATTATCTGAACTCCAAGAAAGCTGCGATTCTCTTCATCTGTGATTCTTCTCTCCAAACCTCCACGATTCAACAATGGTGCTCACGAGGGCTGAAAGATCTGCGGCCAAGAAGAAGGCTGACGACGCTGAAACGGCTGCGAGAGACGCACTGCTTGCTTTGGCTGAGGCTGATGCTGCGCGAACTGAACGACTTCCCAAACTTCCGATTCGCAAGAAGAAGTGAAAGGTCGTCACAGAGATACCTGCTGGACCCTCTGAACCAGCAGGCACACCCAAGAAGCGCAGATGGAGTCTAGCGATGGCCGCAGAACCGAGCAAAGAAAAGACTCCTTCTGTGGAGAGTCAAGAAACTGATCGTGTGTCCCACGATTCGGCCAAGAAGAGTTCTTCGCCATCGTCAGCGCACAGCTCTTCACCATCACCACCAGCGCAGAGCCCTGAACTGCCTTCATCACCGCAGAGTTCTGAGCATACTCCGCCAGAAGAGAGCCCTGAGGCATCACCCACTTCCCCACAACATGACCCTGAATTTCCGTATGGTGAATAGCAAGAGTCGACGCAGGGCAGTGGGGAAGGTGAGGAAGAGGAAGTTTTCTCTCCTATGAGGGAAGCTAGCACGGAGAGTCTTGCACAGAAGGATGACTCAATGGAGGAGACACTGGGGGCGTGCCTCCAGCAGATCACCATCGAGGCAAAGCTCAAGAAGAAGAAGAAGGCCAAGATTCTCAAGGCCAAGCAGTCCAAGAAGCTGAAAAAGAAGAAGACCAAGAGGGCGCCTTCATCAGAGAAGGAAAGCACTGAGCCATCGCTCAAGAGACTCAAGGTTGAGGCTGCGGAGTCAGCCAAACCAACAGACAAAGGGAAGGCCAAGCTTTACCCTGAAGATGAGCCTCAATCAGTGAGGTAAGTGTCCTCTGACGCTGAGTCCAGAGGCATTGAGCTGAGGAAGAGGGAGTTGCTGCACGAGAAGGGCTTCCTCGACAGACCTGCTGACCTGCCGCAGTTCTTGCGCACAGGAATTACAAATCATGGATGGGAGGAGTTGTGCAGACCACCCAATCTGGCTTACACAAGCATGGTGTATGACTTCTACGCCAACCTGAGGAATTCTGAGGAGGGGTTGTCTGTGGTCAGGGGGGTAGAAGTGGACTTCTGAGCAAAAGCCATCAACGAAGCCTATGGCCTCAAGGGCCAAAAACATACTGACTATGCACGGATTGTTGATGAGCCTACTGAGGCAGTCCTGGAAGAGGCCATTCGGACCATTGGCCAGCCTGAAGCATCCTGGACCGTGTCACGCAATGGGAGGCACACTCTCATGAGTGCCAACCTCACAGCTAAGGCGGCTGTATGGTTTGCCTTTGTAAGGAGGAAGCTGTCCCCCGTGACTCATGAGACCACCATCAACCAGAGCAGATCGCTGCTGGTCTATGCAATCATGCGAGGTCTCACGGTCAACGTGGGTGAAGTCATGTCAGCCGCCATTGCTGAGTGCGCTAAGAAAGGTAAGGGTCCATTGTTTTTCCCTAATACTATAACTAAACTCTGTTTGCTTGCAGGAGTCCCTATTGAGCGAATGGAGCAGCAAATGGCTTACACGGGCCACTTGGAGCTCCCTGCTGGCTTGAGGCTGAAAAGGAAGGGGAACATGGAATTCGAGCTGGATAGGTTGGCTGCTGATCAGTCGCTGTCCATGGCTTGCCTGATGGATATGCAGAAGAGGATGGCTCAATGGGCCACTTACGCGTAGGCACGGGACAAGGAAGTTGCTGACCAACTTGGGTGCATCTTCCCTGACTTCCCCACAAATCTCCTGAATCCATGGGTGCCTCCACGACCACGACGACCTGATGAGGATGAAGACATCTGAGTGCTGGTTTGAATTGCACTCAAGGGAGTATTGCTGTTCCCTTAGAATAAAAAAAAAAATCTGCTTTCTGATAGACCATGTGAATTATGTTGTTTTTAGTAAAATTTTGATCTGTTTGAGTTGCTTAGTTTTACGTTTTTTAAATTGCCTAGTATAGCCTGCTGCTAGCTGATTAGGTAGGATAGTTTAGGTTTATTTTTGTCGAGCTTGAATGAATGCATAAAGCATGCTTAGGGGCCTTAGTGACTGATATATCTGCCCTGACTTGATTGCGAAATAATTGCGGTACCCGCAATTTTTATTACTGAATGCATGTTTTGGACTGTCTGTTTAGCTAGGCTGTGATCTGTTTAAATTCTATCTTTTGCTGCTGTCATGCCTACCTTATATAGCTTATCTAAATGCATGCTGGATGAGTGTCATAGGACACCCTTTGATAGTTTAAATTAACCTCTAAAAAGCTCAGCATGCATAGCCGTAAGTCCTTGCCTGTCTGTTTTTTTTAAGTTTTCTGCTGCTGTGATATTTTCTTTTAGAATGTTCTGTCTATGCCTAGGGCTTTTAGATTCTCTTTGTTTTACCTTAGACTAGATGCTTCTAGGACAAGTTTGGGGGTGCGCCACCTCAGACACTCATTGGGGACAATGAATAGTTGAAGTTTGGGGGAGGCCACCCTAGGCCTAGGAACATTCCTCTCTCCCTTAAAGCATAAGCATTCTTCTTCTCCTTTAGAAAAAAAATGAATAAAGGGGGGGAGTCTCTCTTAGGTTGCTGAGTAATCAGTGCCAAGTGTGTAACCCACAAGTGGCATTGCATCAAAAGGCAACCAAAGGAAAGGCTCCACCTATGAAAGAAAAAAAAAAAAAAGGGAAAAAGTAGGGAAGAAGAATGTATACCTAGGAGTTGCAACTTTGTGGCTTAGATGTCCTATTTAAAAAGAACTCTGATCCTCAATTAGCTAAGAGCAAAGTTGTAGCTTGTAGGGTTGTTTAGGGAGATGAGTGTATATCCAATGTAGTGATGCCAGGGTTTAGGTTGTTCTCTTAAAGCACTACTCTCACTGTTAATACTAAGACTGGCATGACTCTAAGGAATCCTAGGTAGCTCATAAGTATAAACTAGAAGCATGTACTGAGTCTGGGGTAAAGCTAGGTAGAATTTGAAACCTTAGGGATAGTGGCAGGATATGACAAAAGCAGGTAGATCAGTGTAGGGAGTTAATAAAGACAGTAGGAGTATTAGGCATGCGAAATCAGAAGAAGCTAAATGAGAGGGTAGTTTGAAGCTTAGAAGTGTGTCACAGGACAGCACTGCTATAGATAGGAATTTAGGGGAGTCAGTAAGTGGTTAAAGAAGAAGAAACAGCAGCCTAGGAGAGTCCTTAGATTGCTCGAGGACAAGCAAAACCTTAAGTTTGGGGGTGTGTTACGTCTCCAAAAGTGACCTTTTTAGGACTTAATTATCTTAGAAAGATGTTCACTCTTAGGTGTTTTTGATAGCATTTAGCCTAAACCTATGCTTAAACATGAGAATTAGAAGAAGGTAGCTAAATTAGGACTTATGTACGATAGGAAAGAAAAGGGTTGAAAACCGAAGGGAAAGAATGAAAAACAAGCATTGCGACAGCATTGCGGAAACATTGCGGTTTCAGCAATGTTTCAAGTGAAAACCGTAAGTTGACTGATCTTTTTCTGTTAATTTCCGTTATTTCAGGGATTCGTTCTTTCTCCTCCACCCATTCTGAAGTACGACGTTGAAGATTGATGGTTCTCCTTGGCCCAAATGCACCTGCAGACTACTATAAATAGGGGTCAAAGTCGAGGGATCAAGCATCATCCGAAAGCGTAGAAGTCTTCTCGCAGCTCCATCTCTCTTCGTGTTTTCCTTTGCCGTCTGTTGGTGTGAGAGTCTCAGCTGTTGGAATCGACAATCTGATAGGAAGGAGAGAAGATTCATCTTCTCTCCCGATTGGATTCATCCAAGCAAAGCTATTCTTTCATCCCCTTCAGCCGAGGCGGTTGTGACGAGGCTTTCAAGCATCATTTACTGCTTTCTGCCTTTCAATTCTAAATTTCAGTTCTGTTTAGTTGTTGTTTCTCTTCTAATAGCTAGATCATTTCATTTCGTTGCTGTCTGTCTCTACATTATTTACTTTAAGTTTCCCTTTTTGTTCATTCAAACAATCAAGTAATCAAAGCACAATTCTCCATTTCACAGTGTCTTCGCTTTGCTGTTACTATTTTTCCCTTACTGTTTGTCTTCATTTCTCTTCTAAGCATGTTTATTTTATCTCTTCTTTCTGTTCTCCCTATATCCATGAGTAACTAAGTCACATAGGGGCATGTTAATGACAACACTATAGGCTAAAAAACGTGAACCAAGCATGTAGGGTAGCTCTCGAAGCATTGATTGTATGTAAGCTTCAACCCACGGGCAATTTCGATTGGCCATCCATTTTGTCCAAAGAGCTCCTAACCTCTGGAAGGAGTAAGAGTTCAGAGTCGTACACTCATACTAGCCTTTCAAGGTAGCCAGAAAACGACCTAGGAATAGGCGTTTTCCTAGTACAAACCACATCTTCTGCTTTAACAAGATGCTTAAGACCTTACTTTGATATGAGTGAACTAAAGAATCTAATGCATGGAATCGGACGATACATGAGATTGAGATAGTTTGATGCATAGAGAGTTGATCCAATGCTTGAGGATCGTAAGAAAAAGCCTATAGGATAGTCGTTAGTAGCCCTTAATTCATCATTTTACACACTTTCGCTGTTATTAAAATTGCGGTAGAATTGCTGTTTCCGCAATTCTGCTTAAGTTACAACTCTGACTAGCTGTTTTTGCCTTCGTTTATTAATCTCGTCTCTTTTCATTTGAGTTTAGCTTTGACTTGCTCTTGTTTATGTTGCTACCCTCTACGTATTCAGTAGGAAATAGACAAATTAAAACCAATTTTACCCCATCAAATCCACCCCTTCTTTCTTAACTTTACACTTCACGAATAGCTTATAATAAATCTCTGTGGGAAAACGAATGAAAAAATACTTACTACTTGCTATAAGATCATGTATGCTTGCATGTTCTGAGTGCTCTCTCTATCTTATTGCCTAATTATTTTAACACATTGAGCACGCAACACCTAGGCAAGTCCTTAGATTGCTCGAGGACGAGCAAAACCTTAAGTTTGGGGGTGTGTTACGTCTCCAAAAGTGACCTTTTTAGGACTTATTTATCTTAGAAAGATGTACACTCTTAGGTGTTTTTGATAGGATTTAGCTTAAACCTATGTTTATATATGAGATTTAGAAGAAGGTAGCTAAATTAGGACTTGTGTGCAAGAGGAAAGAAAAGGAATGAAAACTGAAGGAAAAGAGTGAAAAATGCGCATTGCGATAGCATTGCGGAAACATTGCTAAAACAGCAATGTTTCAAGTGAAAACTGTAAGTTGACTGATCTGTTTCTGTTAATTTCCGTTATTTCAGGGATTCGTTCTTTCTCCTCCATCCATTTTGAAGTACGACGTTGAGGATGGATGGTTCTCCTTGGCCCAAACGCACCTGCAGATTACTATAAAAGGGGGTCAAAGTAGAGGGTTCAATCATCATCCGAAAGCATAGAAGTCTTCTCGCAGCTCCATCTTTTCTCCTGTTTTTCTTTGCCGTCTGTTGGTTTGCGAACTTTAGCTGTTTGGAGTCGACAATCCGATAGGAAGGAGAGAAGATTCATCTTCTCTCCCGATTGGATTCATCCAAGCAAGGCTGATCTTTCTCATCCTTCAGCCAAGGCGGTTGCGACGAGGCGTTCGAGCTAATTTACCTACTTTCTGTCTTTCATTTCTAATTTCCAGCATTGTTTAGTTGTTGTTTCTGTTCTAGTGACTAGTTCATTTTATTGCGTTGCTTTCTGTCTTTATGTTATTCACTTTAAGCTTTCCTTTGTTCATTCAAACAATCAAGTAATCAAAGCAAAATTCAGCATTTCACAGTTTCTTGCCTTTGCGATCTACTGTTTTTCCTTACTGTTTTGTCTTTAAATTCCTTCTAAGCATGTCTGTTTCAACTCGTATTTCTGTTCTGCCTATATCCATGAGTAGCTAAGTCACTTAGGGGCATGCTAATGACAATACTATAGGCTAAAAAACGTGAACCAAGCATGTAGGATAGCTCTCGAAGCATTGATTGTATGTAAGCTTCATCCCACGGGCAATTTCGATTGGCCATCCATTTTGTCCAAAGAACTCCTAACCTCTTGAAGGAGTAAGAGTTCAGAGTCATACACTCATGCTAGCCTTTCAAGGTAGCCAGAAAACGACCTAGGAATAGGCGGTTTCCTAGTACAAACCATCACTTTCTGTTTTAACAAGAGGCTTAAGACATTACTTGGACATGAGTAAACTAAAGAATCTAATGCATGAAATCGGAAGATACATGAGATTGAGTAAGTTTGATGCATAGAGAGTTGATCCAAAGCTTGAGAATCGTGAGAAAATGCCTATAGAGGAGTCGTTAGTAGCCCTTGTTTCTCTCTTTTACACACTTTCGCTGTTAGTAACATTGCGGTAGAATTGCTGTTTTCGCAATTCTGCTAAGTTTACAATTCTGTTTAGCTGTTTTCTTCTTCGTTTATTAATCTCGTCTATTTTCCTTTGAGTTTAACTTTGACTTGCACTTGTTTATGTTGCTATCCTTTACATATTCCTTAGGAATTAGACAATTTAAAACCAATTCTACCCCATCAAATCCACCCATTCTTTCTTAACTTTACACTTCACGAGTAGCTCATAATAAATCTCTGTGGGAAAACGAATGAAAAAATACTTACTACTTGCTATAAGATCATGTATGCTTGCATGTTCTGAGTGCTCTCTCTATCTTATTGCTTATTTATTTTAACACATTGAGCACGCAACAACAGTCATTGTCCATGGCCTGCCTGATGGACTTACAACGAAAGTTAGCCCAATGGGCTGAATATTCGCAGGCAAGGGACCAAGAGCTGGCTGAGCATCTACGGTGCACGTTCCCCACCTTCCCAGCCAGATTACTGAACCCTTGTGTGCCTACAAGCGAAAGGAGTGAAGAAGATAAGGATGAATGAATGCCACAAGACTGACGACATTCGAGGGAGTATTTCTGATCCCTCTCAAAAACAAAAAAAAAATTTTGCTCTTCTGTGACCTGTTACCCCCCCTATAATCAATTGTTGATCTGTTTTAAATTGTTAATTTGCTTGAGTAGAGTAGTTTAGTTTAGTTTAATGTCGTATGATTAGGTAGCTTAGATAGTTCTGTTGTTTTCTGTAGTTGTTTATGAATGAATATCGCATGCTAGGAGCCTTGATCACAGTTAAAACTGCTCTGTTGGAATAATTGCTAATTCTTTGCGGCTACCCCAATATTTTATTCATTTTAAGCATGTTGTTGGATGACTTTCTGATGGGCTGTCTGCTTTTAAATCTCTTTATTTTGTTGCATTGCTGAGATCCATATAGGTAGTCTGTCTATTGAGCATGCTGGATGAGTGTCAAGAACACCCTTGTTAGTTTAAATTAGGTTCCTATATTGCTGAGCATGTACCTCTGTGAGACCTTACCATGTTGTTTTTAGTAAAATTCTGCTTAGGAGGGTCATTCTATCCCTAGGAGTTTTAAAATCTGTCTGTTTTTTCCTTAGACTAGATGCTTCTAAGACAAGTTTGGGGGTGTGCCACCTCAGACTCTCATTGGGGACAATGAGGAGATAAGTTTGGGGGAGGCAACCTTTAGGCCTAGGGTCACTCCTCTCTCCCTCTTGAAAAACATAAACATTCTTCTTCTTTGAAAATAAAAAAATGAAAAAGAAAGAAAAAGAAAAGTAAAGGGTAGTGTCTCTCTCTAAAGGATGCTGAGTAATCAGGGCCATTTGTGTAACCCACAAGTGGCACTGCACTAAAAGGCAAACCAAAAGAACATTCTACCAAAAGAGAAAAAGGGAAAGTAAAACCAAGGAAGAAGAATGTGTGCCAACAAGCTATGGCCTAAGTGCTTAGGTGTCCTGTGTAATTGAATTCTGATCCTTAGTTTGCTAAGCACAGGGCTGTAGCTTGAAGGTTTGTCAAGGGAGATGAGTGTCGATCCAACACATTGATGTCAGGGCTTAGTTGTTCTATGGACTGTACTCTGATTCTCGTGTGTGCTAAGCCTGGCATGACTTTAAGGATTCCTAGGTAGCTCAATAATAAATACATTAGAAGCATGTACTGAGTCTGAGTTAAAAATAGGAAGAGTTTGAAAACTTAGGGATAGCTGCATAATGAACCCAATGACATACGCAGATAAGCCATTTGTAGGAAGTTTGTAAAGACAAAAGGTTTTAAAGGCAAGAGAAACCAGAATGAGCAGAATGTGAAGTTAGTTTTGAACCTAGAAGGGTGTCACAGGACAGCAAAGCCTTTGATAGTAAGCCTAGGGAAGTCAGCAAGTCAGTTAGGTAGAGTTTAAAAGACAAGAATTAGCAGCCCAAGTAAGCCTTTATATTGCTCGAGGACGAGCAATAACTCAAGTTTGGGGGTGTGTTACCTCTCAAAAAGTACATTATTTAGAGCCATATTTACCTTAAAATCATGTAATCTTTTGAGTGTTTTTGTTAGAAGTTAGCTTAATGTGTGCTTAAATGTGAGAATTCGAGGAGTGAGGCTAAAATAGGACTTATTTGGAAAAGGAACGAAAAAGGATGAAAAATGATGTAAAATGAGTTAAAAATGTACATTGCAGGAAGATTGCGGAAACATTGTTGAAACCGCAATGAACATTGCGGCCTTCGCAAGGAAATCGCAATGCCAAGTTATTTTCGGTTGAAC
Organism: Herpetospermum pedunculosum; assembly: GCA_028017165.1. Lineage (NCBI taxonomy): Eukaryota > Viridiplantae > Streptophyta > Magnoliopsida > Cucurbitales > Cucurbitaceae > Herpetospermum > Herpetospermum pedunculosum. The sequence goes on from JAPQWQ010000185.1 coordinate 2,977,447, forward strand.
TTTTCCAGCCGTCAGTCGTCATTGTTGCGACTTTCCAGCCGCCTAAGCCTTCCTCTGCTGCCACGTGGATGATTGTTGTTCAAAATGGATGGTTCTCCGTGGCTGAAGGCAACTGCAAAAGCTATAAAAAGAGGTAAAGGATGAAGGGAAAAAACAGCTCAGAAGCGTGGAGTTCTCCGTTGCAAAGCGATCTGCATACGAATTTTCCTTCTCCCGTTTGTTGGAACGAAGAAATCAGCCCTTGGCGTCGATAATTCGAGAGGAAGAAGAGAAGATCCTTCTTCTCTTCTGATTGAATTCATCCCCAAGAACAACTAATCTTCTCCTTCATCCGAGGCGTTGCGACGAGGAGATCCGTGCATTCTTTTACAACTTTCTCTACTGTCTTTTTCTCTACTGTTGCCATTGCTACATTTTTTGATGCATTCCCCAATTCACGTAACACTTACTGATTAGATCATCGCACATTGTTCTTAAGAAATGTTCTGAACCTTAGTTTTGATAAGTAATACATTAAGTCTTTTGAGTTCTTCATTTGGTTATCTCTTGTTCAATCGCTTTTATTAAGTTCTTTTAAATCATGCTGAATCATTCCATCTCCTTTAGATCTTCACAAACCATGAGTAACTAATCAAACAAAGGTCTGCTAAAGATGAATCTATAGGTTAGAAATACGAGAGTTCAGCGTGTAGGATAGCTTCGATTGCATTGAATGTATGCTATTAAGGGAACAACCTATCTACTAACCCTGATGAGTGGGTTAGGAGTGAACTCCATCTTACTACACTATGTCCCCAGCTACCTATTGGACTTTATCCCTGAGATGGTAGGCTTATTGAGCGGACATTCTGCCACTCTCACCCATACAAGTCTAAGGATACTGTCTAATAAGCAGGAGTTCATAGTAAGCTCAGGATTGAGATCGAGTTACCTAGGCCATCAGGTGAAAAAGTCGGTCTCTTCAGTAAACGGCGTTGTAAAGAGAGAGCGACTTTTCGTGGTTCAGTCTTACGCAAACTCATCGCGTAGGACGCCCCCGCTCGCACATCTCGATGTGAAACGACTCAGATCACATCGTTTTGTACAATACAAAACGGGCCGCATCCAATAGTGTTACCAGGATAAGGTACCCAGCCTTATCCATATACTATAGACCGTTTTGACTCTCTACTTGAGCTTGACCCCACATTCATGTCATACATGAAACTCAAGTACTCATGATCGTCAAGGGTGTTGGTCATTGGTATAGATCAATGCAAACACGTTTCACTTTATTCCAGCAAACACCTTTACTGAATAAAACTTAATAACTCATTATTACTAAATAGAAAATTTACAAACAAAACTGTTTACAAACCACGAGTTTTAGGACATTAAACCCCACAAAGTCCCACTTGGACTTAAACGTCCGTGGTGTACATGTTGGCGAAGAGAACTATAATATCATATATCTATAGTCTTCTCCCACTATCCTATTTAGCAACCCGGAGCCCTAAACTCTTTAGGTATCTCTCAAACACTTTAGCCGTGAGAGACTTAGTAAACATTTCAGCATGAAGTACTATGAGGCTTTCCATGTGACCATCACATCTCATCATCCGCACTACTTAAGAGCTCAAAAACCACTTTTAATATGTTGTTAAACAAGCTGCAACAAATTTTAGCTTTTATAGAGGAATTAGCAATACAACTCTTGTATTCCATTCCTTTATACTATGACAAATTATTAACCGATATAACTGACAGCTCCCACTGCATAAAACATATCGGGTCATATATCTCATAAGAGATAGATCTTAACCCAAGAAGTGTTAATGCGTAGGGACAGCACCTCATAACATCGATTACTAACAACTCTTGTCAATATCAGATGTTAGGAGACTATACTAGCGATTTGTTCTTGCGACTCAGATTAATTTGAATCCTTAGAATAAACTAAGCCTCTCCCAGATCACATATCTGGAAATGGGTTGCTAGTTTATGCTTAAGTGCCAGAAACTACATCCTATAACATTCTCAATGAATAGGACATTAATTACGGAAACATATTATGAAAGCTATAGTATTGATAAAGCACTTGCCCAACAAAGTTTATCAATAACATGTTTAAGCCATAAGATTTGATTAGAACATCAAACCTTAATCATTCAAGATTAAGTTGCTAGTTTCAATCCATAAAAGAATTGAATAAGCTAACAAAACTATTTTGTTCTTAATCTTGCATATGACTCTGATAGCTCTAAAATAGAGCTATAATTATAGCCTTAATTCTAGATAAATGCCATGCTTAATTCAATTAAATCTACTTATTTTAGGTATTTCGTGGCAAAGAGCTCGGGAAGTCAAATTATGAATTTCAGGGTTAAAACGGTCATTTAAGAGGTTTCGGGAAGTGTTCGGGTCAAGAAGATAGGCAAAACGGAGCTTGGGAGCCAAAACTAGCCAAAAATGGGCCAAGACCCGAGAGGTCAGCGCCTAGGCGCCGGCGCCCAGCGCCCAGGCGCCCAACCGCGCCGCACGCCCAGACCGCCCACGCACAGACGCCCGCGCACGCCCGTGTCCGCGCGCGCAGTCGGGTGCCCGTCATCGTAAGCCCCGCGCGCGCGTCCCGCCATCGCGCGCCCCAGCGCCCGAGTCCGCGCGCGCGCCGCACGCCAACACCCGCGCGCGTCCTCGCTCGTCCGCCTCCGCGCCAGTGTCCGACATCAAAAGTCAGCGCGCGCGCCGCCCGCGCAGCGCCCAGGCGCCCGCTCGACCGCCCACGCCCGTGTCCGCGCGCGCCGCTCGCCTCGCCTCGCCTGTCCCGCGCGCGCCCCACGCCCACGTCCGCGTGCGCCGCTCGCCTCGCCTCGCCTCGTCCGCGCGCTGACCCTAGCCATGACACAGATTACCCGTCATTAAAAGTCCTGAAAAAGTCCGACATAAAAAGTTATAAAAAATCCCAGATTTTGGAAATTTTCCAGAAGGCTCAGCGCCTAGGCGCTGACTTATAGCGCCTAGGCGCTGTCTCGATTCTGTGCGCGCGCCCCCGCGGCGCCTAGGCGCTGACTTATGGCGCCTAGGCGCTATTCTGACGCAGAAATGGGTATTTAAGCGCGTTTTTCTGATTTTAGGTCATTCTCTTCTCCCCCTTCTCTTCTAAACACGATTCTCCACCCATTTTTGGGTATTGTAACTCCATTAATGGAGCTTGAAAGGCCACCCATGTATTTCTTTCTTCCCATTTGCATCCATGGCTAACTAAGAGGTAAGTACTTAATCTTTAGGAGATGGGTTAGAAGTTGTAAATGTGATTGGGTGAGACTTGGATTGTTTGTGTATGTTTAGCATGTTTAGCATTCAACTCTTCTCTAATCTAAGCATTAATTTCCAGCATCAATTTCTTCTTGGTTTGACTCCCATTTTGTTTATTGATTGTTGGGTTGGTCAAAAACCCATTATGCGTTTGCCTCTTGTGGGTTGAGTGACAGCAGTCTAAGTGTAATTAAATTGGTGTTGCAACATTTAATTTAGCTACCCGTTAGACTCTAGATGAAGAGTAAATCGAGCCCGTTATTAGAGATCTCAGTAACGTACTCGTCGCATAGTTACCCGTCGCTCGTAGTTAACTCTATTTGGGAGAGCGTTCGCCCTCAATTGAATTAACATCGAAGCTTAATGAAGAGCTGTCAACTCTTCATTAACTACTTGGGATTGCTAGTTTCTTCTTAGAAATTCGTAATTTGCGTGGGTGTTAGTTAAAAGCATGCTAAGTCTTGGGCGTCTATGATCCGAATCACATTGCAATTAATAACCCGGAACCTTTAGATTGAGTGTTTTCATTACAATTTCCATCTCTCCCGTTATTCCAAATTGTCATTTAAATTTTCCCTTTATTTTCTCTTTTCTTCTCTTAATTCTCAAAACCCCCCATCAACATTTTCTCTCATTAAGCAATTAAAATTCTGAATTTAGATTAAGCTATTAAATTCTCTGTGGTACGATCCTGACTACCGCTTTCTACAAGTTTTGAAGAAGCCTTAGGCAGTGTTATAAATTTTAATTTGGCGGGTCTCGACAACCCGAAACACACGGAATATTCACAAAATTCCGCTACCAAATTTGGCGCCGTTGCCGGGGAATTTAAATTAGTTTGTCTTGGTTTAAATTTTAATTGTTTAGTTTAAAAATATTTTGTTTTGTTTGTTTTTCTTTCTTTTATTTTTTTTTTTAAGCGTTTCCCTAGTGTTTGTTAAGAGCAGGGTATGATGGAAGCCTTGGAAAGGAATGATGGGTATCAAAAGACTCTTAGGGAGTTGGCGATGCCAGATTTAAACCGTAAACCATTATGTATATCGTATCCTGCGGTAACAGGTAATTTCGAACTTAAGGCTAGCTTCATCAACTTACTTCCTTCATTTTCTGGTAATGCAGGTGAAAGCCCGCATATTCATCTCAAGGAATTTCAGTTGGTGAGAGCGGGTTTAATGACAATCGAAGCCACAGAAGATCAAGTGAGCTTGAGGGCTTTCCCTTTTACCTTAAAGGGAAAAGCAAGAGAATGGCTCCACTACCTACCGTCGGGCTCCATTTCCACTTGGAGCGATATGCAGAGGCTCTACTTAGAGAAATTCTTTCCTGCCTCGGAAGCTACTGCCGCCAAGAAAAGAATCTATGCCATTCAACAGAAAGAAGGAGAAAATCTACACGAATATTGGGAGAAGTTTCTTAGATTGTGCGAAGAATGCCCGAATCACAAGATCTCCGAACAAAATCTCATTGGGTTTGTGTATGAAGGTTTGCTCCCATATGATCAGAGGATGATAGATGCAGCTAGCGGTGGAGCTCTCATGGACAAAACCCCAGTTGAAGCTAGACTCTTAATCTCAAGCATGGCTGGAAATCTTCAGCAATATGGAGGTGGAAGAAGTAACCAAATTCGCCTCGAGAGCGATGTGAACGAGCTGAAGGACCGTTTGGCTGAGGTAAGTAGCGCTGTATATGAACTGAAAGAAAGCTTACCACAAATGTGTTCTTCTGTTTCAGGTAAATCACTTGGGGAAATGATGGAATCTCTGGTGGAATCAAATCAAGTTCAATTCCAAAACCTTAGCAATGCAATAACCCAAATGGCTGGGAGGATAGTCAAGTTGGAAACTCGAGGAGCCGAGAGTGCTAATGCTATCACTCTCAGGAGTGGGAAGGAAATTACCCCAAGCTCTATTCCTATTGAGTGCGAGAAAAAGGCAAAGGAGCCTGTGTTAGAAAATGAGGCAACATCTTCAAGAAGTCCGGTATGTTCCAATCCTCCTTCATATATGAAATCTTATGTTCCTAAGGCTCCCTTCCCTAGTAGGTTGATGAGACCCCCTAAGGAAATTAAAGACGAGGAGATTTTTGACACACTCAAGAAGGTTGGAATAAACATTCCTTTGATAGAAGTCATTCAACAAATCCCAAGGTATGCGAAGTTCCTTAAAGAATTGTGTACCAACAAAAGAAAGGCAAAAGGAATTGAGAGAGTGGTGGTAAGTGAGAATGTATCGGCTTTGCTCACGAAAAGCATGCCCGAAAAATGCGAAGATCCAGGTATGTTTGTTCTACCTTGCACCATAGGAAAGAGGAAAATTAAGCGCGCAATGTTAGATCTTGGTGCCTCGATAAATGTCATGCCTTATTCTCTTTACAAGGAGCTTGAACTGAATGAAATGCAGGAAACTAGTGTTATTATTCAATTAGCCGATAGATCCTCTATTCACCCGTTAGGAGTGGTGGAGGATGTGTTAGTTAAAGTTGAAGATTTGATTTTTCCTGTTGATTTCTATGTTATAAAAATGGATGAGCGTGCCCATTCTTCTGATTCAGTTTTATTAGGGAGGCCCTTCATGAAAACTGCTAGAACAAAAATTAATGTGCATGAAGGAATTTTGTCTGTTGAGTATGAAGGTGAAGTGTTTGAATTCAATGTTTTCAATACCATGAAACACAAAAATGACACACACTCGATTTGCAAAGTTGATTTGATTGAATCTTTAGAACAAGATACATGCATGTCTGTTGAGGATGGGGATGGCCCATTGATATTTGCTGATCTTTTTGATGAAATGGAGTCAAGTGAACCCAAGTTGACTGAGTCTTGTACACAAGATGTTATTGCTTTAGAAGCATGCGAGAAACCTCCTAAACTTTTACCTTCTCTTTTGCAGGCTCCCAAACTGGAACTCAAGGAGTTTCCAAATCATCTGAAATATGTTTATTTGGGAGATGTGGAAACACTCCCGGTGATCATTTCTAAGGAGCTTACACCAGAGCAGGAGGGGAGATTAATTGAAATCTTGAACGAGAAAAAGCGGGCTATAGGATGGACATTGGCAGATTTGCATGGCTTGAGTCCGGCCTTATGCATGCACAAAATACGGCTTGAGGATGGAGCTAAACCCTCTCGAGAGCCTCAACGAAGGCTGAATCCTGCAATGAAAGAGGTAGTCCTATCGGAGATCCATAAACTCCTCGATGCAGGTATCATCTATCCCATTTCTGATAGTCGGTGGGTAAGCCCGATTCACGTTGTGCCTAAAAAGACTGGGATAACTGTGGTTAAAAATGAAAAAGGTGAGCTAGTTCCTAAGAGAATCCAGAATGGTTGGAGAATGTGTATCGATTTTAGGAAGCTAAATAATGTAACTAAAAAAGATCATTTTCCAATTCCTTTCATAGATCAAATGGTGGAGCGTTTAGCTGGGAAGCCATATTTCTGTTTTTTGGATGGATTTTCGGGGTTTTACCAAATCCCTATAGCTCAGGATGACCAAGAAAAAACCACATTTACTTGCCCGTTTGGCACTTATGCATATAGGAAGATGCCTTTTGGTCTTTGTAACGCTCCTGGAACATTTCAACGCTGCATGATGAGTATTTTTTCCGAATTCGTAGAAAAGTGCATTGAAGTGTTTATGGACGATTTTACCGTTTATGGAAATTCCTTCGATGAGTGTCTAATTAATTTGTCAAATGTCATGGAAAGATGCATAGAAACAAATTTAGTGTTGAATTTCGAAAAGTGTCGTTTCATGGCCAATCACGGCATTGTCCTTGGTCATATAGTTTCATCTAGGGGCATTGAGGTCGATAAGGCGAAAATTGATGTTATTTCTGACCTGCCTTACCCTACGAATATTCGAGAATTGCGATCTTTCCTTGGTCATGCAGGTTTCTATCGCAGGTTCATAAAGGATTTTTCAAAGATAGTGACACCCATGACGAGCTTATTGAAGAAGGATGTCCCATTCAGTTTTGGGAAAGAATGCAAGCATGCCTTTGACATTCTAAAGAAGTGTTTGACGAATGCGCCCATCATACATCCACCGCAGTGGGGAACCCCCTTCGAGATTATGTGCGACGCAAGCAATTACGCGGTTGGTGCTGTGCTCGGTCAGAGGATAGAGAAAAAGAGCCACGTTATATATTACGCGTCCAGAACGCTCAATTCCGCGCAGATTAGCTACACCACAACAGAGAAGGAGCTACTTTCAATAGTATTCGCTCTTGATAAATTTCGACCCTATTTGCTTGGATCTAAAGTGGTTGTCTTTTCTGATCATGCAGCGGTTCGGTATTTAATGAACAAGAAGGACTCGAAACCTCGACTGCTCAGGTGGGTGCTGCTCCTTCAAGAATTTGATGTGACAGTTCAGGACCGGAAGGGATCTGAAAACACGGTGGCCGACCACCTAAGCCGCATAGTGAGGGAAGAGGATGTTTTGCCATTGAATGATGACTTTCCCGATGAAATCCTTTTCCAGATGAGTGCGGAAACCCCCTGGTACGCCGATTTAGTAAACTACTTGGTTACAGGTAATTTTCCATTTAATTTCCCTCCGAATAGAAAAGCTAAGCTGAAAAGCGAGGCTAAGCATTATGTATGGGAAGACCCGTATTTATGGAAATTTTGTGCGGACCAAGTAGTTAGGAGGTGCGTTCCTCTATCTGAGCATGAATCTATTCTCGCTTTCTGTCATGAATTTGCATGTGGGGGACATTTCGGGCCTAATAGGACTGTTAAAAAAATTCTAGCCTGTGGTTTGTTCTGGAATTCAATGTTTAAGGATGCTTATGATTATTGCAAAACTTGTGATAAATGCCAAAGGATGGGGAGTATAACTAAAAGGAATGAAATGCCCCAAGTCCCCATCTTGATTTGTGAGATCTTTGATGTCTGGGGCATGGACTTTATGGGTCCTTTCCCTTCCTCCTGTGGATTTTCCTACATCTTATTAGCTGTGGACTACGTGTCCAAATGGGTAGAAGCTAAGGCCACTAAAACTGATGATTCTAACACTGTTGTTAAGTTTGTCAAGTCTAACATTTTCAGCAGATTCGGAGTACCACGAGCTATAATCAGTGATCAAGGAACACATTTCTGTAACAGATCGGTCTCCGCCCTGATGAAAAGGTATGGTGTTAATCATCGAGTGTCCACCACTTACCACCCGCAAGCCAATGGGCAAGCCGAGGTCTCGAACAGAGAGGTCAAATCCATTCTTGAGAAAACGGTAAACCCAAGTAGGAAGGATTGGAGCCAACGTTTGGAAGATGCCTTGTGGGCATACAGGACCGCTTACAAAACCCCTATAGGGATGTCTCCCTATAGGTTGGTTTTTGGGAAAGCATGCCACCTACCGGTGGAAATTGAACACAAGGCATTTTGGGCCATTAAGAAATGCAACATGAGCTTGGATGTGGCAGGAGAGACACGTCTTTTTCAGCTGCAAGAATTAGAGGAACATCGCTTGGAAGCTTATGAGAATTCAAAAAATTACAAGGAAAAGTCCAAGCTATTCCATGACCGAAAAATTGAAAAGAAGCAATTTCATGTAGGACAAAAAGTTCTTCTTTTCAACTCTCGGTTGAAGCTCATGCCAGGTAAACTTTCTTCCAAATGGTTAGGTCCTTATGTCGTGACTAATGTTCTACCTTATGGTTCAGTGGAAATCAGATTGTTAGATTCTGATCATTCATTCAAGGTGAACGGTCACCGGTTGAAAGTTTTCCATGAAGGGGTCGCGGATTCTTATGCTGACTGCTTGTACTTGACCACCTTCGAAGTCGATTGATAAAGGGAGAATTCAGTCGAGCAATCGACTTTAAAAATTTGCGCTTCTCGGAGGCACCCGAGCGTTGAACTGTATTTTTGATTAGTTGTTATTTTTTATAGTTTTTGCTTGTTCAATTTTAGTTGTTTAAGTTTGTTATTTTGCTTTCTTAGGTAATAAGGGAGAGATGACCGATATTTCAGAACTACATTGAACTTGAAGTTGTGCGTACCCTCTCACCGATCCCACAAAAATTCAGGGGAGGTTTCTGTTCTCTTTAATTTTTGTTGTTATCATTGATCATATGGTGGATTAGATGCATTGAGGACAATGCAGTCTTTTAGGTGGGGGGTGGACTTTATATTTGAACTTCGCTGTAGTTCTTGAGCATGTCGTACTCTGATTTTGAGATGTTTAGGAATCTGAATGCATGTTGTCCGATGAGGACTTTCTGTGATTTGTTTGTGAATACTTCATAGTTGTGCATTTCGAGAAAATTATGAGAATGTATGCATATTTTGAGCATATTTTAAAAATATTTCGATTATTCCCCTACATTCACCGAGCACGTAGACCTCTTACTCTTAGTTCTGTAGGCTTAGGATTACTTTATTTTATCTGAAAGCTCGTTGTCACCTCGAAAGGTCCATTTAGGGAGGCTTGATATGTTAGAAGTCATAACGAATCATTTGATTTAGCAAAGCTATGCGCCTATAAAAATTTCTTAGAGAGTAAAAAGCATGTTTCAAATATATTCTGAGGTGTTCCTCCTTCTTGTGTTGCCCGTGTAACCAGGGGTGATCGTGTAACCCACGGTTGCCACTGCATGAAAGGGCAACTAACGGAAGTGAGCACTAGTCCTTAAAAACGTGAAGCAAATTAAAAGCTTGACGTGTTAGGCTCTCAAGAAAAGAAAAGATGAAAGAAAAAATAGTTAGGCCTTTTGTTTTGTTATTATTCCCGACATTGAAAAGCCGTTAGACTGTTCTCATTGCCAGAAGTAGGGGGAAAATGAGTATTAGGATCGATTAAGGTGATTCCGGGTCTATAGAAGCTAGGATAGGAGGTGCTAATAATCACACACACACGTTAGGGAATGAGAGCTAATATTTTGAAATATTCACAAAGTATGCATACGCTTAATTAGTTTCCGTTAGCATGATTATCTTGTTTTTGCAAGCAGTGAGATTCGAGTCGTCAGCATGCATGTCTATTCTTATAAGATAAATCAAAGTGTTCCTTGCTCGAGGACTAGCAAGATTCAGGTCGGGGGTATTTTGATAGCTCTAAAATAGAGCTATAATTATAGCCTTAATTCTAGATAAATGCCATGCTTAATTCAATTAAATCTACTTATTTTAGGTATTTCGTGGCAAAGAGCTCGGGAAGTCAAATTATGAATTTCAGGGTTAAAACGGTCATTTAAGAGGTTTCGAGAAGTGTTCGGGTCAAGAAGATAGGCAAAACGGAGCTTGGGAGCCAAAACTAGCCAAAAATGGGCCAAGACCCGAGAGGTCAGCGCCTAGGCGCCGGCGCCCAGCGCCTAGGCGCCCAACCGCGCCGCACGCCCAGACCGCCCACGCACAGACGCCCGCGCACGCCCGTGTCCGCGCGCGCAGTCGGGTGCCCGTCATCGTAAGCCCCGCGCGCGCGTCCCGCCATCGCGCGCCCCAGCGCCCGAGTCCGCGCGCGCGCCGCACGCCAACACCCGCGCGCGTCCTCGCTCGTCCGCCTCCGCGCCCGTGTCCGACATCAAAAGTCAGCGCGCGCGCCGCCCGCGCAGCGCCCAGGCGCCCGCTCGCCCGCTCGACCGCCCACGCCCGTGTCCGCGCGCGCCGCTCGCCTCGCCTCGCCTGTCCCGCGCGCGCCCCACGCCCACGTCCGCGCGCGCCGCTCGCCTCGCCTCGCCTCGTCCGCGCGCTGACCCTACCATGACACAGATTACCCGTCATTAAAAGTCCTGAAAAAGTCCGACATAAAAAGTTATAAAAAATCCCAGATTTTGGAAATTTTCCAGAAGGCTCAGCGCCTAGGCGCTGACTTATAGCGCCTAGGCGCTGTCTCGATTCTGTGCGCGCGCCCCCGCGGCGCCTAGGCGCTGACTTATGGCGCCTAGGCGCTATTCTGACGCAGAAATGGGTATTTAAGCGCGTTTTTCTGATTTTAGGTCATTCTCTTCTCCCCCTTCTCTTCTAAACACGATTCTCCACCCATTTTTGGGTATTGTAACTCCATTAATGGAGCTTGGAAGGCCACCCATGTATTTCTTTCTTCCCATTTGCATCCATGGCTAACTAAGAGGTAAGTACTTAATCTTTAGGAGATGGGTTAGAAGTTGTAAATGTGATTGGGTGAGACTTGGATTGTTTGTGTATGTTTAGCATGTTTAGCATTCAACTCTTCTCTAATCTAAGCATTAATTTCCAGCATCAATTTCTTCTTGGTTTGACTCCCATTTTGTTTATTGATTGTTGGGTTGGTCAAAAACCCATTATGCGTTTGCCTCTTGTGGGTTGAGTGACAGCAGTCTAAGTGTAATTAAATTGGTGTTGCAACATTTAATTTAGCTACCCGTTAGACTCTAGATGAAGAGTAAATCGAGCCCGTTATTAGAGATCTCAGTAACGTACTCGTCGCATAGTTACCCGTCGCTCGTAGTTAACTCTATTTGGGAGAGCGTTCGCCCTCAATTGAATTAACATCGAAGCTTAATGAAGAGCTGTCAACTCTTCATTAACTACTTGGGATTGCTAGTTTCTTCTTAGAAATTCGTAATTTGCGTGGGTGTTAGTTAAAAGCATGCTAAGTCTTGGGCGTCTATGATCCGAATCACATTGCAATTAATAACCCGGAACCTTTAGATTGAGTGTTTTCATTACAATTTTCATCTCTCCCGTTATTCCAAATTGTCATTTAAATTTTCCCTTTATTTTCTCTTTTCTTCTCTTAATTCTCAAAACCCCCCATCAACATTTTCTCTCATTAAGCAATTAAAATTCTGAATTTAGATTAAGCTATTAAATTCTCTGTGGTACGATCCTGACTACCGCTTTCTACAAGTTTTGAAGAAGCCTTAGGCAGTGTTATAAATTTTAATTTGGCGGGTCTCGACAACCCGAAACACACGGAATATTCACAAAATTCCGCTACCATCTTAGAGAGATTATGACTTATAGACACTCTAATCAAGATAGCTAGTCTTGATTTCTATTTATCTTATCCTATCTAATATAGAACAAGGAAAAATAGATGAGAGTAGTCTAACAACTTACGTCTGGTAACAAGTAAACAAGTTGATACACAATCAACCTCTTCAGTTTGGGACAGTCCCATTACCAGAAAGTCAAGCCTTAAAAGTTTTCACCTTAGAGGCTCGGTCATTTAACCCCTCGAAGATCTACAGCTTCGAACCATTGATCCTTGTCTAAATAATTCATTGTCTAATTAAAGACAACGAATCCTCAAGTCATCATCTGGTATGATAACTCGAGTTTTATAGACAAACCAATGAGTTAGGGTTTTCTCAACTATTGAGAATAACCAACTCTACCATCAACAACCCTTGTTGATTTAGATATAGCTTTCCTCTTAATACGCCTAGTCTTAACATTCATGTTGTTTTCTGAATTAATAGAACATGCAAGTATACATCTTTTGTAAAATGAACCGTTCATTTATTTACACCAAAAGATACTTATATACATATGCTCAAAAATACAGAAATATGTACAACTTAATTACACATATCACATATGTGTTTTAGGTTCATACAGACAACAACATCATAAGCACAAAACTCCCACTGTGCAGCTGAATAGACGTCTTCTCAAGTCATCCAGCACAGAGAAACCGACAATCAGGAACTAGTTTCCTGAAAGAAAAACAAACATGTTTAGTGGTTCCTGAAAAACATTCAGGTATGACATTCATAAATCCACTATACATGTTTAGACAAATAAATCTCATTTAGATTGTCGTTCTTTCTCGGCATGTTTCTCTGCAAGGTATTTCGGGCAATTGCGCTTCCAATGCCCTTCTTCGTTACAATGGAAACACTTCCCTTTGTCCGAAGACTTTACCTTGGCCACAAGCATAGGAGCTTTTCCTTTTCTCCTATTACTCTTCTTCTTACGAATAGTCCTACTACTCGTAGCAGTTGCTTCAGACTTACTCCCAGACTCGGCCCCCTTTAGGAACTTCTTCGAAGTGACTACATTAGCCTCCTTCTCTTTTCCTTTAGAGGCATGAAGGGTCTGGTAAGTCTGCAACTCGTGCAGAAGAGTGGTCAAGTTGAATTCTATCTTATTCATGACCATGTTTGATCTGAAATTTAGGAAACTCTGCGGGAGAGATTCCAAGATAAAACTTACTTGACTCTTCTCGTCAATCGCAGCTCCGTTTACTTCTGCCGTCATGAAGTGGACCATCATGTTAAGGACATGTTCCCTAACAGAGGTTCCTTCCTTCATTCGAGCATTATAAACGAATTTGAGGGCTTCATGGCGAAGAGACGAGGACGGTTGTCCAAACATCTCTTGCAATGAAAACATGATTTCTTTAGCAGAAACCATAACCTCATGCCTCTTGGCCAAGACATCCTGCATGCTTGCCAAGATATAGACTCGGGCTTTATCATTAGCCCTAATCCAGCGATCGTACGCCTCACGAACAGTTCGTGAAGCGTTTGAGCCAGGAGTTGGAAGACAGTCCTCCGTTAAGACAAATCTAAGGTCATCCAACACAAGAATCGTATTCAAGTTGGATTTCCAAGTTCCGTAATTCTCTCCGGTAAGTTTGTCGTTAGCTAATAATTGTACAAAAGAGCTCGCCATGCTGAAAAAGAATGTAAACCTATTAGTGAAACGATTTTAACCTATTTAAACCAATTAAAAAGATTTAACAGTAAATAAAGTACCCGAACTCTTTATTTACTAGCTACGATACTTTAGTAAGTCAGAATGATCGCTGCCGAATGGCAGTCGAGTCACTCCTTTACTAAATCAAGACATTCTTGACTAAATGCTAACTCCAGAATAACTCATATTCCTATAGCATCTTAGTTATCGTTTTTGGTCTGGATTTACTAACTCCTTAGCAAATCCCGTAAGTGTGACCCTCCATTTTTAGAACGCACAGAACGGCCCCAACATAGCAACCGAATGGAATGTCAGTGTTGGGAATGGCCCTGTGTTTCACTATCCATAAATGGTGACTGAGATGTTCGATCTCCCATGCCCCGCCCTCCGAATGGATGGTGCCACTAAGAGCAACCTGCAGGCGGAACATGGGAATCTTACGGTTCAGTCCAACAGAGGAGACCACAGGAAGCACCGACGCGCTTCCTTCACCCACTTACTATAGATACTTACTCCATTCACCTTGCTATTGAAAGTTGCAAATACCATCCGAATGTGGATGCCCTATTGACATCACGAGGCCGAGCAAAATTCTCACGTTGTGAACTATAGGGAGTGCGTAGCAGGAGAGGGATATATCATATATTCCTTCTCAACACTTCTACTAAGCATCGTGGACGGTGTTTAGGGTAAATACTCCAGGTTTTATCCGGCTAAGAATATAAAACCTAAAGTCTAGGAAAACTATTTACCTGAGATGTCTAGTTTATTAACAGATTTAATTAACCTCACACCTCTCATGCATGCTCATAAAGCCTGGTTAACTTTACTCAAGTACCGGATCGTCCCCAGGTAGGAGGTGTTCCGTAAACCGTCAGCTTAAATACCTTCAACCTCGAATAGGATTTCACCGGGTGAGTTTCTCATAACCTTAGCATTTACGAGATTTCGACCTATTCATCTAATGAACCTGATCGAACCATTAACCCTAAATGAACATGCTCTTTTCTTTGTTATAGATTTTAAAAGTCTAAGTCATTTTTACAACGCTTGCAAAAGCAGACTTTCTATAACAACTATCTATATGCTTCTCAAACATACATTCGCTAAGGCATGACAAGTTGAATATTTAACTTCATAATCAATATAACACTTATATCGATTATGCTCTTTAAACATACAACTCCTAATTCATAAATTAATATAACACTTATATCAATTTTAATGAATTAAGCATGCATTCTATACATTATAACAATTATAACATACATATGCATAAAACTAATGTTGAATGTTTTAATTTCATAATTAATATAACACTTATATTAATTATTCTATTAAGTAAACAACATCAAATTCATGAATTAATATAACACTTATATTAATACTCATGAGTTAAACATGCATATACATGACAACACTTATAATATACAATATGCATAAAACTAGGATAACCAATGTTGTACGTTTAATTTCATAATTAATATAACGCTTATATCAATTTTTCTATTAAAGTAACAACATTCAATTCATGAATTAATATAACTTTTATATTAATTCTTATGAATTCCTAAATATGCATACTATATATTATAACACTTATAACATATTTACTATGCGTGGGATTTTATATCTATATGGCATACGTTATGCACATACAAACATGGATTTCAATTAAAACATACATTCACAATGCATAATTAATTAAACACACTAAAGTGGATCGATTTTGGCATTTAGCAAGCAATAATTATTTTATTACAAGCTTGATCAACAAGCTAAGTCTTGAGCGGACTTCGAACTCTTCGCACCGCCTTGGACCAGCTTGCTCCCCCGAACGCTTCGGCCAATTTATCTTCGAGCTTCTCATTTGTATTGCCTAGAACAAGTTTGAACTTATACCGAACATTTCGGCGAGTTCCAAACTCAAACTTCTTTCACAAAGAAACCTATATGGACTCTAATGACTCTAAAAATACAGACTCTTCAGCACGCATTAAAGCCCATACATTCTCGAGCAATTACAAATAATGAAATTCAACTAGAAACTATGCCAAAATCGATTTTCACTTTAGACAACCATTCAGAAACAATTTCTAAATTAAAATACCCACCAACTTAAATTGATGCAAATTGAGTTAATCACAAAATCACTCTGATACCAATTGATGGAGCGACATGCGCAGCGGAAAGCGATTTCGGACCGATGATACTCTAATTTCATCAATTTAACAAATAGTAAACATGCTCAAAAGACGGAATTAAGAAATTTAGAATACATACCCTTGTAGTTCTAATTTTTCTTCGCGTTTCGCCGGCCGAACCTCGTCACGATCTCTTCAAGCTTCTTCTCACGAACGCGTTGAGGACCACCCCAGGTAGTCCCGCTATCCTCGGCGCCGCGCAACGGAGTTGTGGGACTCCGTTACAAAAGAAAAGAAAAGAAGAAGAGGAAGAAGAAGAAGATATGATGGAAGGAGTGCAAAGTTCATAACCAGAGAAGAAAACTTTAAAATTTAAGGTTTTTCAATTTCAAAGTTTTTCAACGTGAGCCCACACTTAAACAAAAAAAAAGCCAAACTTTAATATATATATTATATATATAAACCCTCAAATGTGTCTTACATGCACAATGCATGTAAGACACATATATATTTATATATATATATATATATATATATATATATATATATATATATATATATATAATTATTATTTTTAAAAAATTAATACAATATTAATTTTAAATAAAATATATATATATATTATTAATTAATTAAACTTTTTAATTAATTAATATTATTTAATTCAATATCAAATATCAATTAAATAATATGGCTTAACCCGATTTTCCGAAAACCGAATTTTTGCACATGAATCCTATTCATGTTTAAGACCATTCCCATATTTAAATCATATTTAAATACGTCCATCATCCTTCCAAAAATGGAATTTGAACAATTCAAATTCTTTATCTTTTTCTTTTATTTTCTCTTATATTGTTGCACGACGTTATCCGAGCTAGCCAGGAGAACCTAAAGGACCTACAGATCATGAGCTCCAACGATACGAGATTATTCGGTCAAAACTCTTTTAACCCGAATCAATCAACTTTCGTTAACCCTCGGAGACTCCACTATAGTCCGAGGGTTGCACTCTCCTCACTGTAGATATATTGTGTCCTCTTGATATAACCATCACGGGCAAGTCGACCCTTCACAGGTTGTTCGTAATCACAGCTGGGTCATTTAAACCGTTTAACCCCTGCATTACATCTTTGTTCCTTAATTACCACTGACACGTCTAATGAACAATTGATCAGTGGTCCAACCAACAGATCAGGAACCCTCTCTAACGAGGAGAGGGTAGGCGCCTATTGTTCAAGCTCTGGAGTCAGCTATTAAGGGAACAACCTATCTACTAACCCTGATGAGCGGGTTAGGAGTGAACTTCATCTTACTACACTATGTCCCCAGCTACCTATTGGACTTTATCCCTGAGATGGTAGGCTTATTGAGCGGACATTCTGCCACTCTCACCCATACAAGTCTAAGTATACTGTCTAATAAGCAGGAGTTCATATTAAGCTCAGGATTGAGATCAAGTTACCTAGGCCATCAGGTGAAAAAGTCGGTCTCTTCAGTAAACGGCGTTATAAAGAGAGAGCGACTTTTCGTGGTTCAGTCTTACGCAAACTCATCGCGTAGGACGCCCACGCTCGCACATCTCGATGTGAAACGACTCGGATCACATCGTTTTGTACAATACAAAACGGGCCGCATCCAATAGTGTTACCAGGATAAGGTACCCAGCCTTATCCATATACTATAGACCGTTTTGACTCTCTACTTGAGCTTGACCCACATTCATGTCATACATGAAACTCAAGTACTCATGATCGTCAAGGGTGTTGGTCATTGGTATAGATCAATGCAAACACGTTTCACTTTATTCCATCAAACACCTTTACTGAATAAAACTTAATAACTCATTATTACTAAATAGAAAATTTACAAACAAAACTGTTTACAAACCACTAGTTTTAGGACATTAAACCCAACAACACAATGTCTTGTTGAATGCTTCTGCCAATCCATTTGCCGGAGCATTGTACATGGATGACTTGCATTGCTTGAACTTGAATTTCTTACATAAATTGTCCATTAGACTATTGGAAAATTGTCTTCCATTATCAGTCACGATGCGGTGAGGGATGCCGTAACGGTAAATGATGTGGGTTCGTATGAAATTCACAACAATTTCCTTCTTTGCCTCCTTTAACGCAATTGCCTCGGCCCACCTTGAAAAATAATCTGTCCCAGCGAGGATATAAGAATGTACCGCTGAGGACTTAGGTGTTATTGGACCAACGAGATCAAGCCCCCAAGCTTCAAAGGGCCATGAAGCTATGGTTGGGTGAAGGGGTTCTGGCGGTTGGTGTATGAAGTTTGCATGAAATTGACAAGCCTCACATTTCTTTGCATACTCCATCGAGTCTTGAATCATCGTTGGCCAGTGATAACCCATTCTCTTCAACTGAAAATGAAGTTTTGGTCCCGATTGATGAGCACCACAGACCCCTGAGTGCGCTTCCTCTAATGCTTTTATCGATTCTTCTTTTCGTAGGCATCGAAGAAAAAGTCCGTCATAGGAGCGCCGATAAAGGGTTTCCTTGTAGTAAATGAATCGAGCACTTCTTCTTCGTATATCGGCCTTACGCCGGGACTCTGTGGGAAGCTTTTCATGTTGTAGATAATCTACAATCGGTTGTTGCCAATCCTCTTCCTCAATCACATAGACTGATATTACGTTTGCTTCTTGACTTTCAATTTCAGTCGGCGGTACAACCCATTTTTGACAAATCGGGACGTTCAATACTTCACTTTCTGAGACAGTCAGGGCTGTGGCCAAGTTTGCTAATGCATCTGTCTTTGGATTTTCAGCTCTATGAATATGCTCTATCGTCATATTGTCAAAGTTCTCTAAGAGTTGTCTTGCATAATTAAAGTAAGGTATTAAATCTTGATGTTTCACCTCATATTGGAGCAATAACTGATTAATTATCAGCTTTGAATCTCCGTAGATCTCAATGTAGTTCATTCCCATTTCTATTGCTATTTGAAGGCCCATAATGAGTGCTTGATATTCAGCAACATTATTCGAACATACCTCTTCAAATGTGAAGCTATACGGCAGCATGTGTTTTTCAGGGGTAATAAATACTATACCCGCTCATGCGCCATATCTTCGAGCTGCACCGTCAAAATACATAATCCAAGGTTCAGCAATTTCAACGTAGAAGATTTCTTCGTCGGGCAGGTCGTCAGATAATTTCCAGTCTGACGGCACTAGATGGTCTGCCAAGAAATCAGCCAAGGCTTGCCCCTTCACCGCCTTTTGCGGAACATAAACAATGTCATACTGTTGTAGTAAGATTGCCCACTTTGCCAATCGACCTGAGATAATTGGTCTAGACAGAACATACTTGATTGGGTCAGCCTTAGCCACCAAATGCACTGTGAATGCCTGCATATAATGCCTCAACTTGTCAATGGCGAAGAAGAGCGAAAGACACCTTCTCAATGGGTGAATAATTCAGCTCTGCCCCATTGAGAGTTCTACTTAAGTAGTAGAGGGCACATTCTTTACCCTTCTCACTTTCTTGTGCAAGCAATGCCCCAAGCGACCTTTCTTGCACCGTAATGTAGAGTATCAATGGCTTTCCTACTATGGGGGCGCCCAAGACAGGTGGATTAAGCAAATATTCCTTTATACTGTTCAAAGCAGTTCGACATGCTTCGTCCCATTCGAAGGCCGTGTCCTTCCTCATTAATCTCTGAAATGGTTGGCATCGACCCGCCAGATTGGAGATGAACCTCCTGATATAAGCTAGCCGTCCTTGAAGACTTCTTAGCTCATGTAAGTTTCGCGGCTCTGGCATTTTTTGAATGGCGTCGATCTTAGATTGATCAATCTCGATCCCTCGATTCTTTACAACGAAACCAAGGAACTTCCCTTAGGTTACACTGAATGCACATTTGAGAGGGTTCATCTTCAACTGATATTTCCTCAAACGCTCAAAAACCACCTTAAGATCCTCCAAATGATCCTGTCTCTTTTTAGTCTTGACCACGAGATCGTCAACATAGCACTCGACATGTTTATGCAGCATATCATCGAAGATCTTTTGCATGGCACGTTGATAAGTTGCGTCGGCGTTCTTTAATCCGAAGGGCATTACCTTGTAACAGTATATCCCTTTTGCAGTCCGGAACGCTATCATCTCCTCATCATTGAGGTCCATTCGAATCTGGTTGTATCCCGATGATCCATCCATGAAAGACAAAGCTTCATGCCCGGTGGTAGCATCAACCATGAGTTCAGTGATGGGCAATGGGAAGTCATCCTTCGGACATGCGTTATTCAGATCGCGAAAGTCAACGCATACCCGGAGTTGCCCGTTCTTCTTTCTGATGGGGACAATGTTTGAAATCCACATCGGGTACTTCACTTCGCGAATGAAGCTTGCTTCAATTAACTTATTGACTTCATTTTCAATTTGAGGAATGAGTTCTGGCCTGAAACGTCGTTGAGCCTGCTTTATTGGTCGATACCCATCTTCAATAGCGAGACGATGTACTGCTACTTTTGGATCAAGTCCCGGCATCTCCTTATACGACCAAGCAAAGACGTCCTTGTATGCGATGAGCAAACTCAAGTACTCGCATTCCTCTTCATCGGAAAGTGATGCACTTATAAAGATTGAACGTGGTTCTTCCGTTATACCAAGATTAACCTCTTTTAGTTCATCAACTGTTGGTTGACTTCCATCTTCGAGTGGCAGTGGTGCCTCTTCAACATCCTCTTCAGATATCTCGGCCTCCGTTTCTTCCTCGGCAGTAATATGGTAACAAGAGGCTTCACCCTCATTCTCCCCTGCACATTTGCTTGTAGGGTTTGTGATGATGACATTGCGCCGTTTAACCTTCAGTGCACCATCCGTATTCACGATAACAAAAGTTTTTCTTTTCATTCGTGAGGGAACGATACTGCAGATCTCTTCATCGCTTTTTGTCTTGCTAGACTCTTTATCGTTCAAAGTCTCTCGAGCCTCTTCGTGTAGGAGGCGATCGAAAATGGAAGTGGATGAAAGTTTCTTATCTCTCTTTGTGGTCACGCTTAATCTTTGCAATGCTGACGTTCGTGAGAGGGATTTATCGGGCAACGTATTTTCTTTCTCCTCTGTCGGCTTACTCAATCTTTGAAATGCTGACTTCCGTGAGAGAGGTTTAGTGGACTGTGTGTTTTCCTTCTCATCTGCTGGCTTACTCAACCTTTGAAATGCTGATTGTCGTGAGAGAGGTTCAGTGGACAGCATGTTTTCTTTTTTATCTGTCGGTTTACTCAACCTTTGAAAGACGAAAGATCTGATGGGATTATGTGTTGAGTGCGAACTGTTTTTTTCTATCACAGCCGCTTTCAATTGCTGGAAAGCCGAAGCGCGCGTAGCCGGTGGCTTGATGCGCTTAAAGATAGAAATTTTGGGTTTGACAACTTCCTCTTCTTTTGAGTTGTCTACCTCCTTGGTCGTTATGTTATTACTGTTGACCACTTTCTCTTTCCCTTTTCGGGTTATACGGACTGGTTCAGGCGACTTATATCCAAGCCCTTTTCTTGATGCCGGTATAGAATATCCCTTCTTTAGGAGCTTCTTTTGTGTCGAAGAAAGCTCTGGCCTGCCTTCTAAGATTTTCAGGCCCTTGAACTCGGTGTGAGTTGTGAAGTCATAACCTGCTTTTGCTAACAGTTTATATGCTTTAGGATCGTATCCTTCTTTTGTTCGTTTCATAGGCAAGACCATTCCTTTCTGGGTATCTTTCGGCTTCTCGATCTCTTGTTTCGTTATCTTCGTAAGAGGGTGACAAAGTTTTCTTTCAGGATCTTAACGTCACCAACTTTCAAACTTTCAGTACATTCTACGAATGGTGATTCACCTTTCTTACGCCGGGACAAGGGAACGTAGTGCACAACAAAAGGGTTCAAATTTTTCTCGTCTTTCAAGGCCTTAGCCTTCGTAGGGCTGACGGATGTCTTGCTTTCGCAAAACTTGGGAACATTTTCTTCTTTGATTGATTCTTTCCCTACGCAAGTCTTCTGCTCCCTGCTGATCAAAAGGATTTCTTTTGGCATTATTTCTTCTATGTTGCTGTTATTTATATAAAACTTGGCATCCGCGAAATGAGACTCGGCCTCTGAAAATGGCATAGTGTCTGCCTCAACCTTTTTGACGCCGTCTTGATAAAACTTGAAGCACTGATGCAAGGTGGAAGTTATTACCCCATTTCCATGAATCCAAGGGCGACCCAACAATATTTTATAGGTAGTCCTGGAGTCTATGACATGAAATAAGGTATGTGCTTTTAAGTCTCCGATAATGAGGTGTAGACGAATCATGTCGATCGCTCGTTGTCCTCCCTGATTGAAACCCTGGATTACCAGCTTGCTACTTGATAGCTCTTCCATCAGGATGCCAATCTCCTTCATGACTGATTTCGGCATTATGTTGACGGCCGATCCATCATCAATGAGGATTCGACCGACCCTCTGTTCTCGAATGTAGCCTGAGACAAACAAAGGTCTATTGTGAGGTTTTGACCCCAACATCAAATCATCATCGGTGAAGCTTATGGACATGCAATCAGACACGCATGCATGTGCTGTAGAGGTTGAAGGTTCTGAAACATTAGAGTCCTTCAACGTGTTGACGTGAGCAGTTTTGTCCATTTGAGGTGAATCTACTACATTGAGGGAAGGTGTATCGTCCAGCTTTGTTACCAACTCCGTTGAACTTGGAGTGGCGCTGTCATCCTCGATTGCAACAACGACATGGCACGTAGCAGCTTCAAATGTTTCTTCCTGCTTTTCATTAAAGAATCCCTTGGGGAAAAATTCTCGTCGGGTCATAGGCTGCTGGGGTCGAGGGAGGTCTTTGTTTTCCTCCACGACAAGCTTTGGCCTTCTCCTACTCTTTCTTCCTTTTCTCTTTGGAAGTTTGCTTTTTCGCCTATACTCTCGAAGTAGGCGGGCTTCTTTCTGGACAGGTCTCTGTCGCCGCATTTTTCGACGAGTTACGACGGTCCATCCTTCATCCTCATCCCCAACGGGTTCGGGCTTCACCCGCGAAGTCTGCTGTAGGATTTCATGTTCGTATCGAACGATTACAGGTTCGCAAGTCCCAAACTAGATCAAACTTTCCTCTTTCTTCTTAGGTGAAACAGGAGATAATTGAACGTCGAAGTTCAATGTTACGGCGGCGTGATTTGCTTGAGCTATCTCGTCGAGATCCAGCTCAATCCTCTTTTCACTAGCTAACTTCATGATTAGCTCTTTTAAGACAAATCATTTGCCTACAGGATGACTGACGACTCGGTGGTATTTGCAGTAGTTAGGATCATTTACCTTTCCTAACTCCTCCGGTCGTTTGCATTCTGGCAGTTGGATGAGTTGCGTTTCCAGAAATTGCTTTAACATATCGGGAATGTCAGAGTCTGGAAACGGGTAAACTTTTTCTTGTCTTTCTTTCAACGTAAGGCGACGTCTTTCGCCTTTGTCATTTCTTGCTTTCGTTTTGTTTTCCTTTGCTTTGGAGGAAAACCTTAAAGGGGCCGTGTTGACGATCATAGATTCTTTCACGACATTTTTCATGATCTTCCCAACGCCCTTCATTTCCGTCTTTGTTTTCTTTACGTAAGGGATTAAGAGGTCTTTGTTTCCTCTATGGGCAATACTCAGCTCCATATCATGGGCGCGAGTTGCTAATTCCTCGAATGTTTGGGGCTTTATCCCTTGTAGGATGTAGTGAAGTCCCCAATGCATGTCGTCGATGCACATCTCGACAGCAGACACTTTTGTGAGTCGGTCCTTGCAGTCAAGACTCAACGATCTCCAACGGTTAATGAAATCGACGACTGGCTCACCCATTCTTTGGCTAGCGTGCGAGAGTTCAGACATGCTGACTGTCCGCCTCGTGCTGTAGAAACGATTCAAAAAGTCTCTCTCAAACTGTTCCCAACTGTCAATCGTCTCGGGCTCCAAGTCGGTGTACCAATCAAAGGCGTTTCCTTTCAAAGTTCGGACGAATTGCCTAACCAGCAAGTCTCCGCGAGTTCCAGCATTCTCGCATGTTTCAACGAAGTGGGCAATGTGCTGTTTAGGATTGCCCTTCCCATCGAATTGTTGAAATTTCGGCGGCTGGTACCCGATGGGCATCCTCAAGTTGTCGATCCTCTTGGAGTACGGTTTGGTATACAAGAGGGTGCTCTGGGCTGGTCCACCGTACTAGGCTCGGATGGTGTTGGTAATCATGTCCTGCAGTTGTTGGACAGATAAGGAAGCGACCGACGTTGAGTGTTGCGCTTGGTCTTCCTGGTTGACCATTTTTTCTTTGTCACTCTTTCTGGCCGCAGGAGTTAGACTTGACTCCGCGACCACACGACTTTGCATCTGACTCCTCAGTTGGGCAATCTCGAAGTCTTTGTCCTCGACTGCTTTCATCAGGAAGCTGATTTTCTTTTCCATTTCAGCCATCGCTTCGTCGTTAGTGCGCGCATCCGCCATCATTACAGATACGTTGGAGTCAGACACCTTACCCGGCTGATGAGAGGAGGGAACAACCTCATCGAACAAGGGATTGTCCTTGATGATTATCCCAACCTGGGCAGACTCTGTCAGTCGCTTGTATATTTTGCTCACGGTGGCAGAAGTGTGCTCGCCTGTCTGCGAGACTTCTTTGATGACGCGACTGCGGGTGGTAGGTCCCCTGTAAGGGTTGTTGGAACTGAAAGCCTAGAATGTTGTTTTCTTTGATGCCATTGTTAATTTTTGTTGAGAGAGATAGATGAAAGGTAGAGAGGTCCCACTGGGCGTGTCAATCTGTTCACACGAGATTTCGACGAAAGATAGAGATTCGAACACGTGTAAATGAAATTTGAATTTGGTTTAATTGTATGGTATGTATCAGTGCGTAGTGGATTACAATCTCTAATGTTTATCCTCTGATTCTTTCTCTCTCAAATGTAAATGTATCTCGAGGGCTTCGCAGTTTGTTCTCGATGTTGGGTTTGTTTCGAGGGCTTTACAGCTTGTTCTCGATGTTGGATTTGTTTCGAGGGCTTTGCAGCTTGTTCTCGATGTTGAATCTTCAGCTTCGCGTAGCGGTGAAGTCTTCAGGTGTTTGATTTTCAAGAAGTGTTCAATCTTTAGTCTTCAGGATTCAGGGAGTCTTTGTTGTTTGGGAATTCTCTCTGAGTTCTTAGGAGGAGAAATTTTCTGAACCTTGCAAATGAAAATGAGCTCTCTATCTATAGAGTTCTCATGGGCCTGGTGGGCTTGGGCCTGGATCCAATGGGCTTGGGCTTGGATCCAATGGGCTTGGTTCAAATGAGCTTTTGAATTTTGAGCCCAATGAGCTTGACCTTCGGGCCAAATTGTCTTTGGAATATCTTTTCTGGACCGGCCCGATTTCGAGCCCAATTACGGTGTGACCGAATTTGCTCGTTCAAGTTTATCTGATCCACCGGCCGTGATGAAGACACGTGGCGGCCGTTGATTGGCCGGTCATTGCATTTTATCTTATATTTATCCAATTTTCTTTTTGGTCCTTGTTTGTCTTTGTTTTATTTATTTAATTTTGTGTTGTTCTAATTACATTGCTTTATTTATCATAATTTACTTCTTATTGCATTATCATGCATTTCACACACATTTTCACAAGCCTCCTACCCGGGCTCTACCTTTTAGGATTAGATTTGAGAATCGAGTAATGTCGACCTTCAAGGGGATATAATTGCCCCTGTATAGGCGCACGAAAGATTCTCGCTCAGATTAAGTCGTTTGCTAATGTTTAGCATCCGATTTAATTTGGGGGCCTTTATTCTTAGATTTAGAGCATTACCCTCAAATCATGTTTATTATTTAATTCATTGCGTTGTTATGCATTGTTTTATTTAAATTATTTCATTTATCGTAATTTAAATTGTTTACATTATCATGCATTTCGCACACACGTTCACGAGCCTCCTACCCGGGCTCTACCCTTGAGGATTAGATTCGGAGATTGATTAGTGTCACCTTCGTGGAACTTCGATTCTCGTGCAGGCGCATGAAATTCTCCACTCGAGCTATCCACGCTGTTTAATCAGTTGGAAAGCTGGGGGACCGTTTTTCTAGGATTGTTTAGAACCTAAACCACACTCATGTGCATCCTAGAGTCGATCGTCGTTTATTTATATTTATGTTTTGTGTTGCTTCTCTCATGTCGGGTTTTTATTTTTTGTTATTCTCACAATTTACTGTTTATTCCATTATCATGCATTTCACACACGTTCACGAGCCTCCTACCCGGGCTCTACCTCTTAGGATTAGAATTGAGAATCGAGTAATGTCGACCTTCAAGGGGATATAATTGCTCCTGTATAGGCGCACGAAAGATTCTCGCTCAGATTAATTCGTTGGCTAATCTTTAGCTTTCAAATTAATTTGGGGGCCTTTATCCTTATGTTTAGAACCCTACCCTCACATCATGTTTATTATTTTCGTTGTTATACATTGTTTTAATTTAAATTGTTTGCGTTATCATGCATTTCACACACTCGTTCACGAGCCTCCTACCCAGGCTCAACCCTTTAGGATTAGATTCGGAGATTGAGTAGTGTGACCTTGGTGGAACTTCGGTTCTCGTGCAGGCGCATGAAATTCTCCACTCGAGCTATCCACGCTGTTTAATCAGTTTGAAAGCTTGGGGGCCGTTTTTATCTAGGATTGTTTAGAACCTAAATTACACTCATATACATCCTAGGGCTAACCATTAATTATCTAAACTCTAAACTGTATGATACACCTATTTTGTCGCATGTTTGTTTCTCGCGCTTGTATCATATTGCATGTTTCATTCACATATTCAAGTTGCGTGTGTTATTTTCATTATACGGAATTTATTTTGATTTTTACAAAAAAAAAAAAAAAAAAATCGAGTCGTCCTCTTTAAGATTAGAACAGATAATCGAGTAATGTCGACCTTCAAAGGGACATAATCACCCTTGTATGGCGCACGAAAGATTCACGTTCAAATTAATTCGTTTGCTAATTTTTTAGCATTCAAATATAATTGGGGACCTCTTTGTTTAGGTTTTGAATGGAGAGTCGAGTAATGTCGACCTACGGAAGGACGTAAAATGCCCCCGTAAAGGCGCACGAAAAGTCTTCGTTCATTTTCTCTTGTTTTTTAATTTCCAAAAAAATTTCCTTTTGTGAATATTTGTTTTACATATACGTCTTTTAAAAAAAAAAAAAACAAAAACATCAAAAATAAAAAAAAACAAAAAAAATCATTTGTATTCATACACGTTAGAATTTAAAAATCATGCATTTTTTCACAAGTCATTCTGTTCTCGTCCAAATAAAATCTTTTGTTTCCTTCCTAAGAGCCGTTATGGTTAGAAATGCATATAAAAAAAAAAAAAAAAAAAAAAATCGGGTTTCATTTTATCATTCATGCATAAGTAAAAATTCATGAATTGTTTCATTTTGCATGACATTTAAAAAAAAAAAAAAACAAATCAATTGCATGCATAAAATATGATCATTCCAAAAATTTCTTCATTTCTCATCCATCATTTGCATATCATCATGCATATATAAAAAAAAAAAATCATGCATCACGGGCACTATTCCAATTGCATAATGTCATCGCACTCATGCATAATAAAATGTGTATTCATACATGTTAAAAATCATTTTGCATGTGAAAAAATAATCTCATATTGCATGGTGTCATTTCACACGTGCACACATAATAAAAGCATGGATTCATGCATTTTGCATGTCACAAAAATCATCTCATATTGCATGTTGTCATTTCACACGTGCATGTGTAATAAAAACATAAATTCATGCATTTTTCATGTAAAAAAACCATCTCATATTGCATGGTGTCATGTCACACGTGCACATGTAATAAAAACATTAATTCCTTGCATTCTGCGTGTCAAAAATCATTTCATCAATTGCATGGTGTCATCTCACTCATGCATAATTAAACGTGCATTCATGCATGTTAAAAATCATGTTGCATATAAAAAAAAATCATTTCATATTTTATGATGTCATTTCACACGTGCACGTGTGACAAAAATATCAATTCTTGCCTTTGGCATGTCAAAAAAATCATTGCATGATGTCATTTCACACGTGCACGTGTAATAAAAAAACATCAATTCTTACATTTTGCATGTTAATAAAAAAAAAAAAAAAAAACAATCTCAAATTGCATTGTGTCATTTCACGCGTGCACCTGTAATAAAAATCATTCAATTCATGCATTTTGCATGTCAAAATCATCATATTGCATCGTGTCATTTCATACGTGCACCTGTAATAAAAGCATAAATTCTTGCATTTTGCATGTAAAAAATCATCTTATATTGCATGGTGTCATGTCACACATGCACACATAATAAAAGCAATTCTTGCATTTTGCATGTCAAAAAAATCATTTCATGTTGCATGTGTTATTTCACACGTGCACGTGTAATAAAAACATAAATTCATGCATTTCGCATGTCAAAAAAATCATCTCATTTTGCATGTCGTTTGATCATTTGTTTATCATTCCATTGCATGTCATCATGCATAATAAAAAAACATGTTCATGCATCATAAATTCATTTTGCATGTCGAATTATCATTCAGTTGCATATTATCATTCAAAATAAAAAACAAATATGTGTTCATGGATCATACACTCATTTCGCATGGCGAATTATCATTCAGTTGCATAACTTCATACATTCACAAAAAAATGTCCATACATCGTTAATTCATTAAGCATACATCAAAGTTCATCACATCATCACATCATAAAAAATGTTTCGGCATTAGCTCATTTGCATGACAAATAAAAAAAAAAAAAAATCACAGGCATCATAGAAAATGTTCATGCATGCATTATTTCACTTGGCATTGCATACATAGAGTCTCAAAGGCATGCATAAAAAAATTCACACATAAAACAAAAAAATATGCATTAGCTCATCTTGCATAATATGTCATAACATCCCAATTAAAAAAAAAAAACATTAATCATTTGCATAACGTTGCATTGTGCATTCGTCGGCTCATCTTGCATGTCAAGTCATAACATCTCAAAAAAGACAAAAAAATCATTTTGCATCATATCATGCATTTAATAGCTCATTTGCATGGTTATCTCTATCATTTCAAAAAAAAAAAAAAAAAAACATTTTGCATAACATCATGCATAAAATAAAAAAGGGTGTCCATGCATGTGTCGTTTCATTTTGCATGATAGAAAAATCAAAATCATTGCATAACATCACGTTATCACATCATAAAAAATTGTTCATGCATTTAAAAAAAAAAAAAAAAAACAAATCAGTTGGATTACATCATGTCGTTCATGCATACATTATCGCATTTCGTTTGTTCTTAATTGCATAAAATTGCATACAGGAATAATTTCATGCATCGTCTCATTTCGCATGTCATAACATAAAAATCATATTTTCCGAAAATTGCACCTCGTGCATATTTTGAAATTAAAAAACTCATCATTTGCAAAAAAAAAAAAAAAAAAAAAAAAAATGGTTGCTTTCACTGCTTTTCTCTGAGAAATTTGTCGGTCTCAACCATCTCATTACCTTTTCAAATACTCTTCTCAAACTTAATTGTTAAGCCAAACTCAAAAATTGAGAAGAACTTTATTTTGACCATTATTATCCCTCATGTGCTAAAATTCATATCATCATACCCCACTGATCAGTGTTCTAATTATCACACTGGGGCAAACTCATCTTGTAGTGACTGTTCAAAATTACTCACTGTAAAACTTTGTACATGCATGCCGCACATAATT
The DNA here is from genome assembly GCA_028017165.1 of Herpetospermum pedunculosum. NCBI lineage: Eukaryota > Viridiplantae > Streptophyta > Magnoliopsida > Cucurbitales > Cucurbitaceae > Herpetospermum > Herpetospermum pedunculosum. The sequence continues at coordinate 3,007,305 of JAPQWQ010000185.1, forward strand.
TTGAGGCAATGTACTCAATTTGTAGATTCACCGTAAAATCTTGGGCTAATTTCACCATCTACATTTATACGGTGTATTTTTACATTTACCTATCCACCAAGCCTTTTGCAAGCATGTCACACTCAATTATGTGGCGAACCTCTCAAAATTATCCACCAGAAGTTACCAGGAGAGCTTCAGATGTAATAAAATAATGTTGAATGCTTGTGATTTACTGCTTCATAATTAAGACTTGTAATTTCTCATGTACAACTATTTGAGCTTCATCTTTATAAATTCATTATCCTTTTTCCTATTCTTTGATCTATCTCTTTCCCCGATTATAAATTGATTACAAGACTAAGGATGTTGTTTTTGAGAGCTGGATAGTTAGTAATTTGAGAAACTATATCAAGGTCTTAAATGAGTTTTTGCTCGGAGTTAACATCATCACAAGGAGTGTGGATAAAAAAATGATAGAGAATGTGTGCTAGAGTGACATCAAAGTCTGGTTGAACCGTAAAAAAAAAAATAAAAAAAAACCGAGGATGATGCAATAAAAGCTACATCTTGAAGATGCTGAAAGGTCTCCTCGGTAAATCGATAAGCTGGGGCAAAGCTTTCGCCTTTGCCACATCAGGATAAAGCCTATGTCTGAGCCACGCTGGATCTCATCTTCGCAACACTGGGGCAAAGCCTACGCCTTTGCCACACGCCGGAGCATTATCATAGACTGGGGCAAAGCCTTCGTCTTTGCAGCACTAGGGCAAAGCACACGTCTTTGCCACAATAGAGCAAAGTCATCGTCAAAGCTTGAGCATCTTATTGCACCTTTCATTCCAAAAAAAAAAAAAAATCAAAAAAAAAAAAAATTGGTGCAATCAATTGATCAAGAAGCTACATCTCACAAAGCTTGTTGGACATCAGCAAAACTGGGGCAAAGCCCTCGTCTTTGCAACACTGGGGCAAAGCCCATGTCTTTGCCAAAAATAGAGCGAAGCCACCGTCTACAAGTTGGAACACGTTATTGCATCATGTCTCAAAAAGAGATTGGTGCAATCAATTGATCAAGAAGCTACATCTCACAATGCTTGTTGGACATTAGAAAAACTGGGGCAAAGCCCTCGTCTTTGCGACACTGGGGCAAAGCCCACGTCTTTGCCACAAATAGAGCGAAGCCACCGTCTACAAGTTGGAACACATTATTGCATCATCTCTCAAAAAAAAAAAAAAAAAAGTAAATAAATAAAAATTGGTGCAATTAATTGATCAAAAAGCTACATCTCACAAATCTTGAAGTGTCTCATTTGAACGTCATCAATACTGGGGCAAAACCTACGTCTTCGCCACGCTGGATCAATATCATGAACACTGGGGCAAAGCCCACGTCTCTGCCACAAATAGAGCGAAGTCATCGTCATCAAGTTGGGGCACTTTATTGCATCATTCCAAAAAAAAAAAAAAAAAAAAAAATGCAAAGCTGGTGCAATCAGTAGATCAAGAGGTTACGGGTATCTCAGTCACACATCATCAATACTGGGGCAAAGCCTATGTCTTTGCCACGTCGGATAACCGTCTGCAAAACTGGGGCAAAACCTACGCCTTTGCCACGCTGGATCAAATATCATCAAAAAACCTCGAGCTTACTAAAAGAAAAGCGATAATTTCTCAAGAAGCTACTTTTAGCTCTCAAAACCCTTGTCCGAAGAAATGGAGTCATATCACTCATCTTTTCATCTAACCAATTTCCAATTTCTCACTCAGATGTGAAAAGAAATTTTCAATCTCTTATTGTCCAAGAGATCTTCTGAAAGCATGCGCATCTTTCTTCGCATTTCTACCTGCATTTGCAAAAAAAAAAAAAAACAAAAAAAAAAAACGTTCATTATTGACTGATTGTCATCCCATATTTCTAAATCTAAATCCACTTTCTTGTAATCCAACATTTTTGTTCATTACAAGCCTAAGTTATGAAGCAGTCTAATAAGAAGATGTTCAACATTATCAATTACTTTTGATAAGTTCTCTAATCTAGCACATGAGAATCTATCCAATAACCCACAATGTCCAATATGGTTGAGTGATCTAAGACCGACACATTTATTTCTCTCTCAAGTGAAAGCATTAAAAAAAAAAAAAAAAAAAAAAAAACCAAAAAAATCCTGATGATGACACCATTATTTTCATTTGATTCTCCGCTAAGTATTGACTGATAGGATCAATAGACTTAAGCAAGGGTGATCATTTCAATAACACAAAAGTCATTTTTTATTAAGCATTTGTTTTCACAAATCATGCATTCCATCATGTAAGTTGATATCATCATCGTTTCCAAAAAAAACAAAAAGCATTTTCACATATTAGGGCTAATTGGTAGATCATATGATTCGTGCATTCTTCTACCCTCGACAAGCATGTGCACACATGGTGCATTCATGACATTATTTTATCCATAGGATGCATGTGCATCAGTATCATGCATACATACTGCATCCATGACATCTGTCATCCTACTTCTAGCATGCTCATGCATACATGCTGCATTTAGGACATTTAGTTAATGCACATGCAAACATGTTTCATTCTTGATATTCATTACCTTTAACATATTATGCACATGTTGCATTCATGACATTATCCTTAGGATGCATATGCATCAATATCATGCATACATACTGCATTCATGACACCCGTCATCCTACTTCTAGCATGCTCATGCATATGTGCTACAAATATGACATTTTGTTAATGTACATGCATACATGTTGCATTCAATCATTCATTACCATTAACATATTATGCACACTTGTTGCATTCATAAACAATCATTTTCTACCATTAACATGCATATGCATCATTGCATCATGCTTTCAAAGTCAAATTCATTGGTCAAGCCAAACGAATCAAGACATATTTTCACAAAATTGTCAAATGCATTGCCATTTCTCAGAATTTATGAGCATTGTTTCATCATTGACATTGCACATCAACGCATGCACTCATGTTTTGTGCGACATTCGAGTCACATTTTGCAACTCGCATTTGCGTCATATTCTCATTTGAGGGTCAATTTCATAAAAAAAAAAAATGCATTTAGGACTTCTTCATATTCATGAGAGTTTCTAATGCCTTCCCAAAAGTCTTTTTCAAGTTTTATTTTGGCAACTAAGTTTTGAAATAAAAACCGTTGTCTTTTGTTTTGCAGCTAAGTTTTGAAATAAAAACCGTTGTCTTTTGTTCGACAACTAAGTTTTGAAATAAAACCGTTGTCTTTTGTTTTGCAGCTAAGTTTTGAAATAAAAACCGCTGTCTTTTGTTCGGCAACTAAGTTTTGAAATAAAAACCGTTGTCTTCTGTTTTGCAGCTAAGTTTTGAAATAAAAACCGCTGTCTTTTGTTCGGCAACTAAGTTTTGAAATAAAAACCGTTGTCTTCTGTTTTGCAGCTAAGTTTTGAAATAAAAACCGCTGTCTTATGTTCCAAAACTAAGTTTTGAAAAAAAAAACCGTTGTCTTCTATTTTGCAGCTAAGTTTTGAAATAAAAACCGCTGTCTTTTGTTCGACAACTAAGTTTTGAAATAAAAACCGTTGTCTTTTGTTTTGCAGCTAAGTTTTGAAATAAAAACCGCTGTCTTTTGTTCGGCAACTAAGTTTTGAAATAAAAACCGCTGTCTTTTGTTTTGCAGCTAAGTTTTGAAATAAAAACCGCTGTCTTTTGTTCGGCAACTAAGTTTTGAAATAAAAATCGTTGTCTTCTGTTTTGCAGCTAAGTTTTGAAATAAAATCTGCTGTCTTTTGTTCGGCAACTAAGTTTTGAAATAAAAACCGTTGTCTCCTGTTTTGCAGCTAAGTTTTGAAATAAAAACCGCTGTCTTATGTTCAACAACTAAGTTTTGAAATAAAAACCGTTGTCTTCTGTTTTGCAGCTAAGTTTTGAAATAAAAACCGCTGTCTTTTGTTCGGCAACTAAGTTTTGAAATAAAAACCGTTGTCTTTTTTTTTGCAGCGAAGTTTTGAAATAAAAATCGCTGTCTTTTGTTCGGCAACTAAGTTTTGAAATAAAAACCGTTGTCTTTTGTTTTGCAGCTAAGTTTTGAAATAAAAACCGCTGTCTTTTGTTCGGCAACTAAGTTTTGAAATAAAAACCGTTGTCTTTTGTTTTGCAGCTAAGTTTTGAAATAAAAACCGCTGTCTTTTGTTCAACAACTAAGTTTTGAAAAAAAAATCGTTGTCTTCTGTTTTCCAGCTAAGTTTTGAAATAAAAACCGCTGTCTTTTGTTCGGCAACTAAGTTTTGAAATAAAAACCGTTGTCTTTTGTTTTGCAGCTAAGTTTTGAAATAAAAACCGCTGTCTTTTGTTCGGCAACTAAGTTTTGAAATAAAAACCGTTGTCTTTTGTTTTGCAGCTAAGTTTTGAAATAAAAACCGCTGTCTTTTGTTCAACAACTAAGTTTTGAAAAAAAAATCGTTGTCTTCTGTTTTCCAGCTAAGTTTTGAAATAAAAACCGTTGTCTTTTGTTCGACAACTAAGTTTTGAAATAAAAACCGTTGTCTTTTGTTTTGCAGCTAAGTTTTGAAATAAAAACCGCTGTCTTTTGTTCGGCAACTAAGTTTTGAAATAAAAATCGTTGTCTTCTGTTTTGCAGCTAAGTTTTGAAATAAAAACCGCTGTCTTTTGTTCGGCAACTAAGTTTTGAAATAAAAACCGTTGTCTCCTGTTTTGCAGCTAAGTTTTGAAATAAAAACCGCTGTCTTTTGTTCGGCAACTAAGTTTTAAAATAAAAACCGTTGTCTTTTGTTTTGCAGCTATGTTTTGAAATAAAAACCGCTGTTTTTTGTTCGGCAACTAAGTTTTGAAATAAAAACTGTTGTCTTCTGTTTTGCAGCTAAGTTTTGAAATAAAAACCGTTGTCTTTTGTTCGGCAACTAAGTTTTGAAATAAAAACCGTTGTCTTCTGTTTTGCAGCTAAGTTTTGAAATAAAAACCGCTGTCTTATGTTCCAAAACTAAGTTTTGAAAAAAAAAACCGTTGTCTTCTGTTTTGCAGCTAAGTTTTGAAATAAAAACCGCTGTCTTTTGTTCGACAACTAAGTTTTGAAATAAAAACCGTTGTCTTTTGTTTTGCAGCTAAGTTTTGAAATAAAAACCGCTGTCTTTTGTTCGGCAACTAAGTTTTGAAATAAAAACCGTTGTCTTTTGTTTCACAGCACGCCAACCTGAGCTCCAGACCAGACGATCGACGGTGGTGGATCTTCATCGTCGGCGTGCGGCGAGTTCTATCGAACCCAGACAGCGGCGGTCTTCTACCTCGAGCTCGGATAGACGGCGTAGCTCTAAGCTCCATCTTCAGCCGAACAGCAATCCTCGACCCTAGACGCCGGCGAAGCTCCAAGCTCCATCTTCAACCCGAATCAGCAACCCAAACCCAGACCAGACGGCGTGCGGCGAGCCTCGACTTCCTACGACGGCGACGTCCATTTCGTCTTCCTCACCTTCTTCACAAACCAGACGACAGCGGCAAACCTGTGCAACAGAGCTTCGACGACCTGGGAGCTCGAACCCCATAACCAGACGGCGATGAACAACGACGGTGGTCGGAGCTCCGATGGCAGAAGCGCATCATGGAAGAAGAAGACCAGGCGGCTGCGTGGGTAACGACATTGTAGTTTTTAGTTAATTACGATAATGCCCCTGTTCTTATTTTGAAATGGTTGATTTGTTGTGTGACCATATATACCCCTGCCTATATGATATATACCCTTGTTTTGAGCATGATATATACCCCTGTTTATATGCATATATCCCCTGTTTTGAGCATGATATATACCCCTGTTTATATGCATATATCCCCACTGTTTTGAGCATGATATACCCCTGTTTATTTCATATATACCCCCTGTTTGGTATTCTTATTTTAATCTTAAATCTCGATGCATGTTTTCCTAATTGCAAAGCATATGTTCATTATTTTTCTACTTTGTTAAATTAAGTTTAATTCACAACCCTGGGAGAGATGAATGACTGTTCCTTTCATCTCGAGGGTATTTTAGATTTAAGTTGCCACCCCGGGAGAGATGAAGGACTGTTCCTTTCATCTCGAGGGTATTTTAAATTTAAGTTGCAACCCCGGGAGAGATGAAGGACTGTTCCTTTCATCTCGAGGGTATTTTAAATTTAAGTTGCCACCCCGGGAGAGATGAAGGATTGTTCCTTTCATCTCGAGGGTAGTTTAATATTAATTTGTAACCCCGGGAGAGATGAAGGACTGTTCCTTTCATCTCGAGGGTATTTTAACTTTAATGAAATCCCAGGATAAATAGGGTTTCCCTATTATTGAGGATTATTATTACATCCATCATGCGCTAATTACAAGAACGCCCTTGTTTTAAAAAAGAGGTTTTTCTTTGATTTTAAAATTAAGTTTTAAAATTGAATTTCGATTTATTTTGATTTCGAAACAAAAGATTTTTATTTCAAATTAAGTTTAAATTAAATTTTGAAATTGTTTGTTTTCACAACCAAAGTGTCTTAATTTCAATTCGAGTTTTTAATCGGATTTCCAATTGATTTTGAAATAAAACGATTTTACTAAATTATTTTTAAAGTTCTTGGTTTGTCGTATGATCTCGGTAGTGAGATCAAGGCGATTAAATGGCGAAATTAACGATCTCGCTCACAAAATCAAATTCCTACTTTCTTTAAAGTTAGGATATGATTAGTTGAGACATTGCATTATTTTTAATTGTTTATTTTATTTGTTAAAGACCATTTGAAATTAGCTAGATAATTAGGATAAAACGTTTTGGCTACCGTTTTTTAAACGAGATGTTGTAGGGTGCTAGCACCTTCCCTACACTCAACCGACCCCCGAACCTCGTGTTTTTACTTCGTAGACCGTATTTTTAAGGTGACCAATCACACCCTAAATGATTGGTGGCGACTCCATTTTTTGTGCAAACCCCTGTTTAACAGAAGGTTGTCGGCCGCTCCGCGTCGCAAAAATGTTGCGACAGTTATTAGATAAGAAAGAAGAACAAATTGTTTTTCGAGAGTCCATTTTCATGATAATTATGAAACATATAGGAAAGATGTACAACCCGAACAAACAATTAGATGTCTCCTAGACATAAGGGTTGTCTATTCATGTAAACCAAGTTAAGAATCTTATAATATAGTTTTAGAAATACTTGTGATTGGTAATTGTTCACAAGTTGCTACAAATGTTTTCTATGACATTTTAGGTAAGGGCGTGTCTCCCACTGTTTTTACTTTTTGGTCATTGTGATGAAAGCTCTTTGTATGATTAATGAGGTTGGATTTGCGTGATCACTCCTTAGAGACATGAAAAAGCATGGATGTGTACCCAATTCTATAGTTTTTGAGACATTAATTTATGCACTATCCAAAAAGAACTAAGTTAGTGAAGTGTTACCTCTCCAAAAGTGCATTATTTAGGGTTATATTTACCTTTAAAGCATGTACATTCTTGAGTGTTTTTGTTAGAAGTTAGCTTAATGTGTGCATAAATGTGAGAATTTGAGAAATGATGCTAAAATAGGACTTATTTGGAAAAAGGAACGAAAAAGGATCTAAAATGATGTAAAAAGAGCTAAAATGTACATTGCAGGAAACATTGCGGAAACATTGCTGAAACCGCAACAAAGCATTGCGGCCCTCGCAAGGAAATCGCAATGCCAGTCTTCTTCTACTGAACTTTTCCAGCCATCAGTCGTCATTGTTGCGATCTTCCAGCCGCCTAAGCTTTCCACTGCTGCCACGTGGAAGATTGTTGTTTAGAATGGATGGATATCTGCGGCTGAAGGTACCTGCAGAAGCTATAAAAAGAGACGAATGATGAAGGGAAACAGAGACTCAGAAGGGTGGAGATCCCAGTTGCAAAGCAATCTGCAGACGAAATTCCTTCTCCCGTTTGTTGGAACGAAGAAATCAGCCCTTGGCGTCGATAATTCGAGAGGAAGAAGAGAAGATCCTTCTTCTCTTCTGATTGAATTCATCCCCAAGATAAGCTAATCTTCCCCTTCATCCGAGGCGTTTAGCAACGTGGATGATCCAAGCACTTTTACAACTTTCTTTACTGTTTTCTCTTTACTAATTCCATTTGCAACATTGTTCTGATTCATTCTCCAATACACTCGATCTTTGCTGCCTTTATATCATTGCACGTTGTTCTTATGAAATGTTCTGAACCTTATTTTTAGAGAGTAATCACTTAAGTTTTGTTGAGTTCTTCATTTTGTTATTTCTATTCAATTGCTTTTACTGAATTACCATGTGTAACTAATCTAAGAAAGGTCTGCTAAAGATGAATCTATAGGCTAGAAATACGAGAGTCTAGCATGTAGAGCAGCATGATTGCATTGAATGTATGTGAGCTTCAGCCCATGGGTAATTTCGACTGGCCATCCCTTTTGTTTAAACAATTCCTAACCTCCGGAAGGAGTAAGAGTTCAGAGTCATCCATTCATGCTAGCCTTTCATGGTAACCAGAGAATGACCTAGGAATAGGCGTTCTCCTAGCACGTTTGTTAGCTTGCTTGTATAAATAGGTTTTTATGTCTTATTTGGATATGAGTGAACTAAAGATCTAATGCATGTAATCGAGAGATGCATGAGAATTAGCTAAAACGATGCATGATATGTTAATCTACTGCTGAATGATCGTAGTTAAGTGCCTATAGAGGAGTCTTAAGTCGACCTTGCTGCCTTACTTTACATTTAAAATCGTTGTCAATTTATTGCTAGATTATTGCGAGAACCGCAATAAAACATTCCTACTTTTTTGCCTTAGTCTTTTTACTAGCTTTTTATCCTTGCGATTTTATTGCGAAAACATTGCGAGTCCCGCAATTATTCTTCTTCACATTATAGCTTTATCTCTTCTCTTGCTTTACATTATCAATTGCATCCTTCTTGCTTCTTTATTATTTCAGTACAACAAACCCAAATCTACCCAATTTAAGTTAGCTTATCTAATTTAGCACCTCAACTCGTTAGTAACTAAACTCAATCTCTGTGGGAAAACGAATTAAAAAATACTTATCACTTGCTGCAGACCATGTATGCTTGCATGATCTGAGTGCTCTTCGCATTTACATTTTACATACACACTGAGCACGCAAAAAGTTTTTGGCGCCGCTGCCGGGGATTTTGTTTAGTAAACACGATTTGTGTTATTTTAGAAGAGCTTAATTTATTGGAGCTAATCTTTTGCATTTATTTTATGGGTACCAACAAGTTGGTTTATGAATGAGTTTCCCAATCTCAACTTAGAATTTGATCCTGAACCCGAAAGGACTTTAAGGGCCAGAAACAAAATTAAGAAACGCCTTTTTAAACAGCCAAAACAACCTGTAATTCAGCACATTGCGGACCACGCAAAGTTATCGCAATCACAACAAGCTGAAATGGATCGAGCAGGAGAAGCACCAAACCGAGCACCTATCATTCGCAACCCCATTGAAATTGTGAATGATAAGGATAGTGCCATTCTATCATACCTTGTACCAATGCCTGGGGAGCTTAATCCGAGCATCATACGCCCTGAGATTACAACTCACTCATTCGAATTAAAACCCGTCATGTTTCAAATGCTGTCCACAGTTGGACAATTCTTTGGAGTGGAGAATGAAGACCCCCACAACCACTTGAGAAACTTCCTGGGAGTAAGTGACATCTTTGTCATCCTACGAGTGTCTCAAGAAACCTTAAGACTTTACCTTTTTCCCTATTCATTAAGAGACAAGGCAAAGACGTGGCTGAATTCCTTCCCCTCTAGTTCAATTGTCAATTGGACAGATCTTGCTGAGAAGTTCCTAGTAAAATACTTCCCTCCAGATAGGAACTCTAACTTTCGTGATGATATTATCAAATTCAAGCAAGCTGAAAACGACTCATTACATGAAGCTTGGACCAGATCTAAAGATCTGTTACTCAAATGTCCACACCATGGCATTCCATGGTGTATTCAAATTGAAGTGTTCTTCAAAGGATGCAACCCCAGCAAGAGGCAAGTGTTGAATTCCTCAGCTGGAGGTTCCATGCTATCAAAGAGCTATAACGAAGCCTACGAGATTTTGGAGAAAATCTCAACATCACATTGTAGATTGTCAGACGATCCTGTGGAGCCAAACAGAAGGAAGGCTCAAGACATGGATGAACTTAGTGCAATGAGCAGCCAAATCAATGCTCTGACCAACCTAGTAAAGCAAATGGCTCAAACCAATATTCAACAAAGTGTCAACATCGGAGCAGCTGTTTCAACAAGCGCATCAGTAGCCAACCAAGGTGAGGCACTAGTCTGTGGATTCTGTGGGGAAGGGCATATGTATGGCTTTTGCCCTGGTAATCCATCCTCGATGTGTTATGTTGGAAGTCAACAAGAACCAAGGAACAACCCCTACTCAAACACATATAACCCTGGTTGGAGAAACCACCCAAACCTCTCTTGGGGTGGACAACAAAACACAAGCCAAATGCAAAATCAACCAAGACCAAGTGGAACATCTGGTTTCACTCAACAAACTAGTCAACCCCCTTATCAGAAACAATACAACTGGTAACGATATTTTTGAACTATCGCTATAAACTCAAGCTGTCGAGGCTTGCCAAAATAAATTTATAATTGCCTATTGCCAAGGCTTTGCAGCCAGTGGTAACAGGGTCGATCCAAGGAATAGGAGAATGAATTTACTAGTGAAATTGGGATTTAATTGATTGATTGGTAACGGGGGGGTTTTAATCATGCAGAGGTAAAACAATAAGAAAGCTAACGGAAGAAAGGAATAATATGTAGAGAACGTGTGCACGGTTTGGGGAGTCTCGGGATCAATTGTTAGACTAATTCGGTTTATCCTTTAATGCTAAAATCATGGTATTCAGTTCATTATACACGCGGACGACTACCAGAGATGCCCCAAAGTAGCCGACTCCATGGATTTTAATTAGACCACACAGTTCTAATTACACGTTATCTAAGCTTACATCAAGGTGATCAGCCCTAAGGTAAATCTAGACAGTCACTAGCTAACCGCGACGAACATTTAAGCGTGAATTCAAATTGCTAGTAGATTGCCCGCAAACGCCGTATGCAATCAACAACTATCCTACACGGCTTAATACTTCGATTTAATTTCATCTACCTGTGTTACTTAGTCGAGCAGTGAGAGGCACGGCATCGCTACTCTTTAACATACACAACATGCATAATTACTCGAGTGTCAATCGTCGAAATTAAACATGCGCGTTGGATTAAGCAAAGTAGACAAATGCAAATAAACAGAACCCAATATGCATAAATCAAAACTCAGATTATCAAAACCAGATCGTCTAACAAAATCCTCCTAAACCATTCCCAAACCGTTCACCCTTACCTTAGCCGCTCATGGCGCGGTTTGTCAATCCCGCTCCAACAACCACCACGGAGGAGTTCATCTATCTATTACAAAAGGGAAGTGGAGCTCGCTCGCATGCCAACAATGGCGGAGCTCCACGGAAAGTAGAGAGAAAATGGGGAAGAAGGGAAGAAGAATCGTCCAAATCGGTTGAGAGATGAAGAAGATAGAGCTTGGAGAAGATATGAAAAATGTGCAGAAAAATCGTCCTTAAGCTACTGCCTTCGTCGTAGCGTCGAGACGCTAGGCCAGCGTCTCGACGCTGTGCCCTAAGTGATCCGCGCGCGCGCGCGCTGGCGTCGCGACGCAAGGCCAGCGTCGCGACGCTGCCCCGATGAATTTCCTGCGCGCGCCTCCTCCGGAGCGTCTCGACGCCAAGCAGGGTCTCGACGCCAGGGCAGCGTCGAGCTAGCGTCTCGACGCTATCACTCGACGCTTGCTCTCGGGTTTTTCCAGCGTCGAGCCAGCGTCTCGACGCTATAGCTTGACGCTGGCTCTCGGGTTTGGGGCTGATGCAATGCCTCTTCAAGGCTGTTTTGGCCCGTTTCTTCACGAGACAAACTCCCCTCTTCCCGATGCATTCCCGGGGCGCTAAAACTCTGCTTTAAGCGCTCGAACATGCCCAATGGACGCACGAGCTCTTTGCCGCTTTTCTCCTACAAAAGAGATACATTTAATCAATTGAAAGCGGACTTTAGCTATGATTAGGACGTATTTAATAGCTCCAAAATGGAGTTATCAAACACCCCCAACTTAAACATTGCTAGTCCTCGAGCAAGCACTACAAAGACATTGACTCTAAGGACGCTATTACATGCATTCTAACTCAAACCTCCATGCATATTGAAATTTAAACACGAGCATAATCATGGAAGCATTTTGTTCATGTAATAACTAGGACATATCAAAAATTAACTCTTGCCCCCTAACGTGTGTGTGTGCTAGACAACTACTCCTAAACTCACGTAAACCCGGAAAACCAACATGCAACGCACATCCCGTTTTCCCCCTACTTCTAGCGTTTAAGAACAGCTACACTTGACTTACACGAGAGAGAGAAGTAAATTAAGAGACCTAATTATTTTCTCATTCTTTTTCTTTCTTTTCAAAAGTACTTTGTACTCTTTTATTTGGGTTCTTTGAACCAACCTTTCATTTCTTTTTCTTTCCTACTCGAGTTGCCTAACACGTCAAATTCATGCATGAAACTTCACGTTTTTAAGGACTAACGCTCACTTCTTTTAAGCGCAAATAAGAAGGAGGAGCGCCTCGAGAGGAATTTTTCTATAAAACATGCTTTTCTATTTTTTTTTTTTACATTAGGCTAAGCACATGCTTTCTCGATTAATTAGCTGCTAACTCTCATGCAACAAGCTACCTAAGGGTGCCTTTCGGGGTGACAACGAGAATTAGCTAAGCATGCGATAAACTAAGCTTACGGAATCTAGGGAGAAGTTGCTAAGTGCGCGATGAGTGCAAGGGAGCAACAGAAAAAATTTTAAAATTTTTGACATGAACCTAATAAACACAAAACTCATGCAAAAACTCGATTATGAACATGCTCAGAATTCCAACATGCATTTCCTAGGCTATCACAGTCAGAAAACAGTAAACAGAGTCCCAAGCACTTCAATATCTTTATAACACTTCTCAACAAACTACACATGCACATCCATCGGACTACTCCACCCCCAACTTCAAAATTTGGCATTGTCCTCAATGCCAAACAGTCAGATACAAGAAGTAAAAGGGAAGAAGAAATACACTTCCCTGACTCTTTGTGAAGCTGGCGAGGGCGAGGAGGCGGCGCACGAACGCATTAGAGCCCAAAATTGTCTTCTCATCCTTGATTCCCTAGAAAAAAAAAAACAGCAAGCTAAATTAATACTAAAAAGCGATAAAACTAAACTAAAGCATAAAAACATTTCAACACTCGGGTGCCTCCGAGAAGCGCAGAATTTTTAAAGTCGGTTGCTCGACTGTATTCTCTCAACAGACTCATCCATAGTCTGTAGGTGCGGGGGACGATCCATACTTGTCCAAGGCCACACCTTTTCCACCATCATCCACCTGAAAAATGTTTTGCACTCTTCGTGCCTCGGGCACGTGAATATTAGACATGTTAGTGCAAAAACCAGCAGTATCATCCATCAAATTTAAATCAGAAATTTTAACGGAGACATGGGAACCATCCCTCAAGCGCGAGGGTAGACTCCCATTCTCATCATTCTCACAAACAACAGAAACATTCGCAACAGATTTCCCATCAAATAAAGAAAACTCATGCAAAGTATCATCAAACTCTAACGACACGACGCCCTTATACACATCGATTTTGACCCTAGCGGTCTTAAGAAAAGGGCGTCCTAACAGCATAGAGGACGAAGCATGCAATGAACTTTCTTTCATATCTAAAACAAGGAAATCGGCGGGAAACGTCATATTCCCAACTCTAACTAAAACATCCTCTACCTTCCCCCTAGGACAGATGCTCGACCCATTAGCCAACTGAACAGAAACATTACATTCATGCATTTCATTTAAATTCAACTCACGATACAATGCATAAGACATAACATTTACAGAGGCTCCTAGGTCTAACATGGCATTATGAACAACTTTACTACCTATGGTGCAAGGGATAGTAAAGGTACCTGGATCGTTGCACTTGGCAGGCAACGTACCTGGGAGTAAGGCAGAGACGTTCTCTTTCTTTTTCTCAGTCCCTCTGGACTTCCTTTTCGTAGTGCACCAGCTCCTTAAGAATTTTGCATATTTGGGCACTTGACTGACTGCCTCTAGGAGCGGGATATTCACCATCACCTTTTGGAAGGTTCGCAGGACCTCCTCGTCATCGGATTCCAAAGTAGGCTTCGCAAGCCTACTCGGGAATGGTGCTTTGGCAACATCCACAGGTACACTGACCTTCTCATTTCTTTTCTCATTCTGAGTCTCAAGGGCAATCGGGGCGGACTCGTTCAGGCTGTCCGTGGCTTCCTTCGCAGCTCTGGGGAAAAGTGACTTCCCACTGCGCAGCTGAATGGCACTCACATTTTCACATGAGTTAACTGTAGTTTGGGAAGGAAGCTTCCCCGAGCTCTTGCTCTCGATCTTACTAATAGACACCGCCATCTGTGTCAGCTGCTTGTTCAAATTCTGCAGCTCTGCCTTATGAGAATTAAGCTCCTCGCGAGCCTCTTTCTGGAACTGGCTGGTGCTAGTCACGATGGTCCTTACCATCTCTTCAAGTGAGCTGGAGGAGCTCGAAGCTTGAGCCTGGGTGGAAGAATTAGGCCTATCCTGGGACTGGCCTTGGAAGCGATTTTGTCCTTCCCTGTTCCCATAGCTGAAGTTAGGATGGTCACGCCAACCGGGGTTATAAGTGCTAGCATATGGATCATACTTCCTTGGGTTGGAAGCATATCCCCCGATTGCATTGACCTCCGCCTCTTCGCGGTGTCCTCCAACAAATTTTTTCAACATACTCCCTATCTCGGCCACCTGGGCCCTCATTTCAGACATTTCATGGCTCTGAGCCACGCTGTGCACTTGTCCTTGCCCCCTGATCCCAAACTGCTGCGAGTTGGTAGCCATATTTGCAATGAGCTGCTTGGCCTCAACTGGGGTCTTGTCAATCAGTGCCCCTCCACTCGCTGCATCGATCATCTGCCTGTCGTGGGGCGTCATCCCCTCATAGAAATACTGTATGAGCAGCTGATCGGCTATCTGGTGGTGTGGGAAACTCGCGCACAGGCGCCCAAAGCGTTCCCAATACTCATGCAGGGACTCACCTACATCCTGGGTGATCCCATATATCCTCTTCCGCAGAGTAGTGGCCAAGGATGCGGGAAAGTATTTTTCTAAAAATACCCGCTTCATGTCCTGCCACGTGTTGATCGATCCGGAGGGCAAGTAATACAGCCAGTCTCTGGCTTTGTCCTTGAGCGTGAAGGGGAATGCCCTCATATTCAGTTGCTCCTCCGTGACCCCTGCGGGCTTCATTCCCGCGCAGACGCAATGGAATTCCATCAAATGCTTGTTCGCGTCCTCACCTGCGTTTCCATGGAAAGAAGGTAACTGGTGAATTAAACCAGATTTCAACTCGAAGTTACCTGCTACCACGGGGTAGTTAATGCACAAGGGCTGCAGGTTCAGGTCTGGCGCTGCCAGTTGCTTCAGCGTCCGTGGCGCTTCACCTTGCGCCATCTCGTCAAATAAGAAGGGATTGCCTTCTTCTCTTTCAAACGTTCCTTGCCCCTCCCGGGCTTCTCTACGTAACCTCCGCTCCTCTCTGTCAATCTCAGGAATATACTGCAAACTACCCTCAGAGGAACGGGTCATACACAAACAAAATTCTAAACATACAACATACAAACAGAAAAAAATTTTCAGTCAACCATCAATAAATCAAATTCAAACTTCAATCATAAATCCAATCAATTGCCTACTCCCCGGCAACGGCGCCAATTTTTGGTAACGATATTTTTGAACTATCGCTATAAACTCAAGCTGTCGAGGCTTGCCAAAATAAATTTATAATTGCCTATTGCCAAGGCTTTGCAGCCAGTGGTAACAGGGTCGATCCAAGGAATAGGAGAATGAATTTACTAGTGAAATTGGGATTTAATTGATTGATTGGTAACGGGGGGGTTTTAATCATGCAGAGGTAAAACAATAAGAAAGCTAACGGAAGAAAGGAATAATATGTAGAGAACGTGTGCACGGTTTGGGGAGTCTCGGGATCAATTGTTAGACTAATTCGGTTTATCCTTTAATGCTAAAATCATGGTATTCAGTTCATTATACACGCGGACGACTACCAGAGATGCCCCAAAGTAGCCGACTCCATGGATTTTAATTAGACCACACAGTTCTAATTACACGTTATCTAAGCTTACATCAAGGTGATCAGCCCTAAGGTAAATCTAGACAGTCACTAGCTAACCGCGACGAACATTTAAGCGTGAATTCAAATTGCTAGTAGATTGCCCGCAAACGCCGTATGCAATCAACAACTATCCTACACGGCTTAATACTTCGATTTAATTTCATCTACCTGTGTTACTTAGTCGAGCAGTGAGAGGCACGGCATCGCTACTCTTTAACATACACAACATGCATAATTACTCGAGTGTCAATCGTCGAAATTAAACATGCGCGTTGGATTAAGCAAAGTAGACAAATGCAAATAAACAGAACCCAATATGCATAAATCAAAACTCAGATTATCAAAACCAGATCGTCTAACAAAATCCTCCTAAACCATTCCCAAACCGTTCACCCTTACCTTAGCCGCTCATGGCGCGGTTTGTCAATCCCGCTCCAACAACCACCACGGAGGAGTTCATCTATCTATTACAAAAGGGAAGTGGAGCTCGCTCGCATGCCAACAATGGCGGAGCTCCACGGAAAGTAGAGAGAAAATGGGGAAGAAGGGAAGAAGAATCGTCCAAATCGGTTGAGAGATGAAGAAGATAGAGCTTGGAGAAGATATGAAAAATGTGCAGAAAAATCGTCCTTAAGCTACTGCCTTCGTCGTAGCGTCGAGACGCTAGGCCAGCGTCTCGACGCTGTGCCCTAAGTGATCCGCGCGCGCGCGCGCTGGCGTCGCGACGCAAGGCCAGCGTCGCGACGCTGCCCCGATGAATTTCCTGCGCGCGCCTCCTCCGGAGCGTCTCGACGCCAAGCAGGGTCTCGACGCCAGGGCAGCGTCGAGCTAGCGTCTCGACGCTATCACTCAACGCTTGCTCTCGGGTTTTTCCAGCGTCGAGCCAGCGTCTCGACGCTATAGCTCGACGCTGGCTCTCGGGTTTGGGGCTGATGCAATGCCTCTTCAAGGCTGTTTTGGCCCGTTTCTTCACGAGACAAACTCCCCTCTTCCCGATGCATTCCCGGGGCGCTAAAACTCTGCTTTAAGCGCTCGAACATGCCCAATGGACGCACGAGCTCTTTGCCGCTTTTCTCCTACAAAAGAGATACATTTAATCAATTGAAAGCGGACTTTAGCTATGATTAGGACGTATTTAATAGCTCCAAAATGGAGTTATCAACAACCAACCAATGGGAACATCAGTGGAGAACTTGCTGAAGGAGTACATCGCAAAGAATGATGCAACTCTGCAGAGTCAGCAAGCAACACTGAGAAGCTTAGAGAACCAAATAGGGCAGTTGGAAAACGAGCTGACTTGCCTCCCCTATCATTAGGCAACCTGACTTGCCTACATATGTGCCACCACCTCCATTCCCTAGACAACTCAAGAAGAAGCAAGAGCAGGAAGCTCATTTCCACAAGTTCTTGGAAATCTTGAAACAAGTGCATGTTAATATTCCATTCGTGGAAATTTTGCAATCTATGCCATCATATGTAAATTTTTTAAAAGATATTATTACTAATAAAAAAGTTATTAGTGAGTTTGAAACAGTCAATCTCACTGAGGAGTGCAGTGCCATCCTCCAAAATAAGCTGCCAAAGAATGAGAAGGATCCTGGTTCCTTCACCTTACCAGTAGAATTGGGAGGCAAGCACGTGGGCAGAGCCTTGTGTGATCTGGGAGCCAACATCAATCTCATGCCCTTGTCACTATTCCAACAGCTTGAGATAGGTGAAGCACGACCAACAACAGTCACCTTGCAACTTGCAGACAGATCCATCGCATACCCTGAGGGTAAGATTGGGGATATACTTGTCAAGGTTGACAAATTTATTTTTCTTGCAGACTTTATAATCTTGGACTACGAGGCAGATAAAGAGGTACCAATCCTATTGGGCAGACCGTTCTTAGCCACAGGTAGGGCTCTAATTGATGTCCAAAAAGGTGAGCTCACCATAAGAGTTCATGATGAAGAGGTTAAGTTCAGTGTGTTTAAAGCTTTAAGGTACCCCTCTGATCTTGAATCTTGTGCAACTATAGATATAGTAGACTCATTAATGGAAGAAGAGCTTGAGCATGAACTGTTAATTAAGCATGCTACTAATTATGCACAAGTAGATGTAAATGATTTAAATGTTTCTGAATTGATGGATGTATCTGTGGACAACCCTCAGCATGTATGCATGACCAATGAATTGTCTGAAAGAACCACAACTCCTTTGATGTCATCAATTGAACAACCACCTTTACTAGAACTGAAACCATTGCCTGAACACCTTAAGTATGCATATGTAGGAGAGAAAGATACCTTGCCTGTTATTATTTCGTCCAAACTAAGTAAACAGCATGAAATTGCGTTAATTTTGCTGCTCAAGCAACATAAAAAAGCTATTGCCTGGACGATTGCTGACATTAGGGGTATAAGTCCCTCGTACTGCATGCATAAAATATTGTTGGAAGAGGAACATACACCTAGAGTAGATCACCAACGTAGGTTGAACCCCTCCATGAAGGAGGTAGTTAAAAAAGAAATTATTAAATGGTTAGATGCAGGTGTGATCTTTCCAATAGCCAATAGTCAATGGGTCAGTCCTATTCAATGTGTACCTAAGAAGGGTGGTATGACTGTAGTAGTTAATGAAAATAACGAATTAATACCAACTAGAATTGTTACAGGATGGAGAGTATGTATGGATTACAGAAAACTTAATAAAGAAACCAAAAAAGACCATTTTCCTTTACCCTTTATAGACCAAATGTTAGATAGAATAGCTAGTCGAGCCTTTTACTGCTTTTTAGATGGTTACTGAGGATATAACCAAATCACCATAGACCCTGAGGATCAAGAGAAAACAACCTTTACATGTCCCTTTGGAACATTTGCTTTTCGCAGAATGCCCTTTGGCCTATGCAATGCACCAGCAACGTTCCAAAGATGCATGTTGGCTATTTTCTCTGACCTAGATGAGTCCATAATAGAAATATTTATGGATGACTTCTCAGTCTTTTGGGATTCATTTAACCACTGCCTAGAAAATCTAGGACAAGTCCTAACTAGGTGTGAAGAAACCAACCTAGTCTTAAATTGGGAAAAATGCCACTTTATGGTGAAAGAAGGAATAGTATTAGGACATAAAGTGTCCAAAGCAAGAGTAGAGGTCGATAGGGCCAAAATAGAGATCATTGAGAAATTAGTAGAACCTAAAAATGTCAAAGCTATAAGAAGTTTCTTAGGTCATGCAGAATTTTATAGGAGATTTATAAAAGACTTTTCAAAAATCTCTAAACCCCTGTGTGAGCTTCTAGAGCTGAATAGAACTTTTGTATTCTCAAATGAATGTCTAATAGCATGGAGAAAGCTTAAGGATGCCTTAGGCAAAGCACCAATCATAGTAGGCCCAAATTGGGATTTGTCTTTTGAACTAATGTGTGATGCTAGTGACTTTGCAATTGGGGCTATGCTGGGGCAAAAGAGAGATAAACTAACACACCCTGTATATTATGCAAGTAAAACTTTAAATGAAGCACAATGTAACTACACTACCACAGAGAAAGAGATGTTAGCGGGAGTGTTTGCATGTGAAAAATTTAGGCCTTATATTGTAGGAAATAAAACGATTGTTTATACTGATCACTCTGCAATAAAATATTTAATGAGGAAGGCTGATGCTAAGCCTCGTCTAATTAGATGGGTGTTACTATTGCAAGAGTTTGACCTAGATATTAGAGATAAAAAAGGAAGTGAAAATGTAATTGCTGATCATTTATCAAGATTGCAGAATCATTGCGGAAAAACTACGGAGCCCGCAATGACTGATTCCTTTATTGATGAACATGTCTTTGTGTTAGTGCATTGTGATAACAATGATGAACCTTGGTTTGCGGATATTGCTAACTTCCTTGCCTCACAGGTGTTACCAACTTTCAGAGAGGGGCAAGAAAAGAAGAGGTTCTTACACGTGGCTGGGAAGTACATCTGGGACGATCCAACACTTTACAAAAGCTGTAAGGATGGATTGCTAAGGAAGTGTGTGTCAGCTACTGAATCAAGGCCAGTCTTGCAGCATTGTCATACAACTTCTTATGGTGGACACTTTGGTGGTCAGAGGACGGCTGCAAAGGTGTTCCAAAGTGGCTACTTCTGGCCCACGATCTTCAAGGATGCACACGACTACGCACACAACTGCAATGAGTGCCAACGAACAGGTAACCTCAGTAGGAAGGATGAGATGCCTCTAACATATATCTTAGAGTTAGAACTCTTCGATGTATGGGGCATTGACTTCATGAGACCATTCCCTCCATCTGCTGGTAATCTATACATTCTAGTAGTTGTAGATTATGTCTCAAAATGGGTAGAAACAATTGCATGTCCCTTAAATGATGCCAAAACGGTTGTTAAATTTCTAAATAGGCATATTTTTACACGATTTGGCACACCACGTGCCATCATAAGTGATGAAGGAATGCACTTTATAAACAAAGCTATGGAAAAAGTGTTAGCTAAATATAATGTTAGGCATAGAGTAGCAACATTTTATCATCCACACTCGAATGGACAAGCTGAAATATCTAATAGAGAGATCAAGAGCATACTTGAAAAAGTGGTGAAACCAAATAGAAGTGATTGGTCTTTTAAGTTAGATGATTGTTACGTCTCCAAAAGTGACCTTTTTAGGACTTAATTATCTTAGAAAGATGTTCACTCTTAGGTGTTTTTGATAGCATTTAGCCTAAAACCTATGCTTAAATATGAGAATTAGAAGAAGGTAGCTAAATTAGGACTTATGTACAATAGGAAAGAAAAAGGGTTGAAAACCGAAGGAAAAGAATGAAAAACAAGCATTGCGATAACATTGCGAAAACATTGCTGAAACCGCAATGTTTCAAGTGAAAACCGTAAGTTGACTGATCTTTTTCTGTTAATTTCCGTTATTTCAGGGATTCGTTCTTTCTCCTCCATCCATTCTGAAGTACGACGTTGAAGATTGATGGTTCTCCTTGGCCCAAACGCACCTGCAGATTACTATAAAAGGGGGTCAAAGTCGAGGGTTCAATCATCATCCGAAAGCGTAGAAGTCTTCTCGCAGCTCCATCTTTCTTCGTGTTTTCCTTTGCCGTCTGTTGGTGTGAGAGTCTCAGCTGTTGGAATCGACAATCTGATAGGAAGGAGAGAAGATTCATCTTCTCTCCCGATTGGATTCATCCAAGCAAAGCTATTCTTTCATCCCCTTCAGCCGAGGCGGTTGCGACGAGGCTTTCAAGCATCATTTACTGCTTTCTGTCTTTCAATTCTAAATTTCAGTTCTGTTTAGTTGCTGTTTCTCTTCTAATAGCTAGATCATTTCATTTCGTTGCTGTCTGTCTTTACATTATTTACTTTAAGCTTCCCTTTTTGTTCATTCAAACAATCAAGTAATCAAAGCACAATTCTCCATTTCACAGTTTCTTCGCTTTGCTGTTACTATTTTTCCCGTTACTGTTTGTCTTCATTTCTCTTCTAAGCATTTCTATTTTATCTCTTCTTTCTGTTCTCCCTATATCCATGAGTAACTAAGTCACATAGGGGCATGCTAATGACAACACTATAGGCTAAAAAACGTGAACCAAGCATGTAGGATAGCTCTCGAAGCATTGATTGTATGTAAGCTTCAACCCACGGGCAATTTCGATTGGCCATCCATTTTGTCCAAAGAACTCCTAACCTCTGGAAGGAGTAAGAGTTCAGAGTCGTACACTCATGCTAGCCTTTCAAGGTAGCCAGAAAACGACCTAGGAATAGGCGTTTTCCTAGTACAAACCACATCTTCTGCTTTAACAAGATGCTTAAGACATTACTTTGATATGAGTGAACTAAAGAATCTAATGCATGGAATCGGACGATACATGAGATTGAGATAGTTTGATGCATAGAGAGTTGATCCAATGCTTGAGGATCGTAAGAAAAAGCCTATAGGATAGTCGTTAGTAGCCCTTAATTCATCATTTTACACACTTTCGCTGTTATTAAAATTGCGGTAGAATTGCTGTTTCCGCAATTCTGCTTAAGTTACAACTCTGACTAGCTGTTTTTGCCTTCGTTTATTAATCTCGTCTCTTTTCATTTGAGTTTAGCTTTGACTTGCTCTTGTTTATGTTGCTACCCTCTACGTATTCAGTAGGAAATAGACAAATTAAAACCAATTTTACCCCATCAAATCCACCCCTTCTTTCTTAACTTTACACTTCATGAATAGCTTATAATAAATCTCTGTGGGAAAACGAATGAAAAAATACTTACTACTTGCTATAAGATCATGTATGCTTGCATGTTCTGAGTGCTCTCTCTATCTTATTGCCTAATTATTTTAACACATTGAGCACGTAACAAGTTTTTGGCGCCGCTGCCGGGGATTTATTTAAGTAAAAACGAAGTTTGTTAAGTTTGAAACACCAAGTTTACCAGCTGTTGTAACTAATCTAGTTCATTTCTTTTACAGGTACCATCGGGTTAGTTTATGAGTGAGCCTTCAAGTAGTGATCTAGAGTTCAATCCTGAGCCTGAGAGGTTACTTAGGGCCAGAAATAGAGCCAAGAAACGTCTCTTTAACCAACCCCATTTACCTCAAATAATTGTGGGAACCGCAATTCCTCCGCAATTGTCTCAAGAAGAAATGGCTGGAATAATTCCAAATCCGGTGCCTGTCACTCGCAATCCCATCGAAATAGCGAATGACAAGGATAGCGCCATACTCTCGTACCTAGTACCTATGCCTGGGGAGCTGAACCCCAGCATAATTCGTCCTGAAATCACTGCCAACTCATTCGAGTTAAAGCCAGTGATGTTCCAAATGTTGTCCACTGTGGGACAATTCTTTGGAGTGGAAAATGAGGACCCCCACAACCATCTTAGAAACTTCTTAGGAGTTAGTGATACCTTCATCATCCCTGGAGTTTCCCAAGAAGCCTTGCGGCTATATCTTTTCCCTTATTCTTTGAGGGACAAAGCCAAAACATGGTTGAACTCATTACCCTCTGGATCTGTCCTTAATTGGACAGACTTAGCAGAAAAATTCCTAGTCAAATACTTCCCACCTGATAGGAATTCTACCTTTCGTGATGACATAATCAAGTTCAAACAAGCTGACACTGAGTCTCTTCACGAAGCTTGGACAAGGTTTAAAGATCTTCTTCTTAAATGTCCACACCATGGCATCCCATGGTGTATCCAAATAGAGGTCTTTTTCAAAGGATGCAACCCCAACACTAGACAAGTCTTAAACTCATCTGCTGGAGGTTCCATGTTGTCCAAGAGTTACAACGAGGCCTATGAGATCTTGGAGAAGATCTCAGCATCTCACTGTAGGTGGTCAGATGATCCAGTTGAGCCAACTAGAGCTCAAGACAAGGATGCTCTAAGTGCAATGAGCAGCCAAATAAATGCCCTGACCAACCTAGTTAAGCAAATGGCTCAAACCAATCTCCAAACAAGTGTCAACACCGCTACAGCCATGTCAATGGGCACCCAGCCAAGTCAAGGTGAGACATTTATCTGTGGATTCTGTGGGGAAGGGCACCCGTATGAATACTGCCCTGGGAATCCAGCCTCAGTCTGCTATATTGGAAGCCAGCAGCAGCCTAGGAACAACCCCTATTCCAATACTTACAACCCTGGTTGGAGGAACCACCCAAACCTGTCATGGGGTGGCCAACAAAATGCTAACCAAGCTCCTAACCAACCAAGACCAAGTGGAACACCTGGTTTCACTCCCCAACATAACCAGTCAATGTATCAAAAACCATACAACCAACCTGTAGGATCTTCTGTAGAAAACTTACTCAAGGAATACATAGCCAAGAATGATGCCACTCTACAGAGTCAGCAAGCTACTCTTAGGAGCCTAGAGAACCAAATAGGGCAACTAGCCAATGAAATCAAAAGTAGGCCCCAAGGTAGACTCCCTGCTGACACTGAAGTGCCAAGGAGAGATGGTAAAAAGCAAGTTCAAGCAATTGAACTTAGAAGTGGTAGACCATTGGTAAGCAACACCAAGGACACACCAAAGAGAGTAGAGAACACTGAGTCTAGTGCTCCACTGGAGTCTCTGCCAAACCAAGGTCCACCACCAACAAGCACATCAGGAGCAAGGCTGAAGCCAATCATAGAGGAGATAGAAGAAATTCCAAGGCCTCCACCTATCCTGAGGCGACCTGATGTGCCTGCATATGTGCCACCACCTCCATTTCCTAGAAGGCTAAAGAAAAAACAAGAACAGGAAGTGCACTTTAATAAATTTCTAGAAATTCTTAAGCAAGTGCATGTTAATATTCCTTTTGTAGAAGTTTTACAGTCTATGCCTTCTTATGTAAAGTTTTTGAAAGATATTATTACTAACAAGAGAATAATTGGTGAGTTTGAAACAGTCAATCTCACTGAGGAGTGCAGTGCCATACTCCAGAACAAGCTACCCAAGAAGGAGAAGGATCCTGGTTCCTTCACCTTACCTGTAGAGCTAGGAGGCAAGCACGTGGGCAGAGCTCTTTGTGACCTGGGAGCCTGTTGCGTGCTCAATGTGTAAAGATAAATATGCAAAAGGGTAGAGAGAGCACTTAGAACATGCAAGCATACATGGTCTCACAGCAAGTAGTAAGTATATTTCATTCGTTTTTTCCACAGAGACTCATTTTTAGCTATTCGCGAAGTGTATTTGTTAAGAAAGATGGGGTGGATTTGATGGGGTAAAATTGGTTTTTAATTATCTAAGTTTTGCTGAATGTGTAAAGGAATATAACATAAACAAATGCAAGTTGAAATTAGACTCAAAAGACAAGAGATGGAATTAATAAACGAAGAAGAAAACAGCTAAACAGAATGATAAAACAACAGAATTGCGAGGACCGCAATGTTACCGCAATTAAATAACAGCGAAAGTGTGTAAATGGGTGAATTAAGGGCTACTAATGACTATCCTATAGGCATTTTATTACGATTCTCAAGCTTTGGATCAACTCTCTATACATCAAACTCACTCTATCTCAAGTATCGTCCGATTCCATGCATTAGAGTCTTAAGTTTACTCGACTTCAAAGTAAGGTCTTAAGCATCTTGTTAAAACAGGAGTGTTTAGTTTGTACTGGGGAAACGCCTATTCCTAGGCCGTTTCCTGATTACCATGAAAGGCTAGCATGATTATATGACTCTGAACTCTTACTCCTTCCAGAGGTTAGGAGTTCTTTGGACAAAATGGATTGCCAATCGAAATTGCCCGTAGGATGAAGCTTACATACAATCAATGATTCGAGAGCTATCCTACATACTTGATGCACGTTTTTTAGCCTATAGTTCTATCATTTGCATGCCCCTAAGTGACTTAGCTACTCATGGAAATATAGAGAATGGAAATGTAAGATAAAACAGACATGCTTAGAAGGGAAATGTGCTTAGAACAGCAAGACAAAACCGTAGCAGCAGAAAGTGGAAACTGTGAAATGCAGAAATGTACTTTGATTACTATGAATGTTTGAACGACAAAGGGAAACTTAGAAGCAGAAATTTAGAGACAGACAACAACGAACTGCAGGAACTAAAACACTAAGCTAAGAACAACAATGATCAAAACTGGAAATAAGAAGAAGAACGACAGAAAACAGTAAAAGGGTGCTGAAAAGCTTCGTTGCAGTCGCCTCGAATGAAGGGGATGAAAGGTCAGCCTTGCTTGGATGAATCCAATCGAGAGAGAAGAAGAATCTTCTCTCCTTCCTATCAGATTATCGATTCCAACAGCTGAGACTCTCACTCCAACAGACGACAAAGGAAAACAGAGAGAAATGATGGACTGCGAGAGGACTTCTGCGCTTCGGATGATGATCAAACCTCCGACTTTGGCCCCCTTTTATAGTAGTTTGCAGGTGCGTTTGGGCCAAGGAGAACCATCAATCTTCAACGTCATATATCAGAATGGATGGAGGAGAAAGAACGAATCCCTGAAATTACGGAAATTAACAGAAAAAGATCAGTCAACTTACGGTTTTCACTTGAATAATTGCGGTCACCGCAATGTTTTCGCAATTCATTCGCAATGCTCATTTTTTCATTCTTTTCCTTCGGTTTTCAACCCTTTTTCTACCTATTGTGCATAAGTCCTAAATTAGCTACCTTCTTCTAATTCTCATATTAAAGCATAGGTTTAGGCTAAATGCTATCAAAAACACCTAAAAGTGTACATCTTCTTAAGCTAAATGGGTCCTAAATAAGTCACTTTCAGAGACTTAACACACCCCCAAATTTAAGGTTTTGCTTGTCCTCAAGCATACTAAGGACTTACTTAGGCTTGTTATTTTCTCTTCTTTGACTACTTACCGACTCCCCTATATCCCTATCTCTAGCAGTGCTGTCCTGTGACACACCTCTAAGTTTAGAACTAACCTCTCATCAAGCTTCTTCTGACTTCACCTGCCTACTATACCTGCTGTTTTTATTAACCCCCTACTACTGATCTAGCTACTTTTATGATATCTTTCCACTATCCCTAAGGTTTCAAATTCTGCCCAGCTTTACTCCAGACTCAGTACATGCTTCTAGCTTATTTTTAATGTGTCTAGGATTCCTTAGAGTCATGCCAGTCTTAGTATTAACAGTGACAGTGGTACTTTTAGAGAACAACCTAAACCCTGGCATCACTACATTGGATATACATTCATCTCCCTAGACAAACCTAAAAGCTACAACCTTGTGCTTAGCTCATTGAGGATCAGAGTTCTTTTTTTTTTTTTAAATAGGACATCTAAGCCACAAGATTATAACTCCTAAGCATACATTCTTCTTCCCCTATTTCTCCCTTTTTCCTTTTTTACTTAGGTGGAGTCTCTCCTTGGGTTGCCTTTTGATGTAATGCCACTTGTGGTTTACACACTTGGCACTGATTACTCAGCACTTGAGAGAGACTCCCCTCTGTATTCTATTTTTCACTTTTTCTATTTATCACAAAAAATTTTTTTTTTAAGGAGAAGAAGAATGCTTATGTCCTAAGGAAGAGAGGAATGTTCCTAGGCCTTGGGTGGCCTCCCCCAAACTTAAACTACTCATTGTCCCCAATGAGTGTCTGAGGTGGCACACCCCCAAACTTGTCCTAGAAGCATCTAGTCTAAAGTAAAACAAAGAGAATCTAAACATCCTAGGCATAGGCAAAACATTCTAAAAGCAATTATTCCAGTGGCAGAAAATTTGAACAAAACAGACAGTTTAAGGACTGACGGTTTATGCATGCTGAGCCCTATTCAGAGGCTAATTTAAACTATCAAAGGGTGTCCTATGACACTCATCCAGCATGCTTTAAGATCAGCTATACAAGGTAGTCATGCTAGCAGCACAAGATAGAATATAACAGATCACAGCCTAACTAAACAGACAGTCCAAAACATGCAATCAGTCACAAAAATTGCGGGTACCGCAATTATTTCGCAATCAAGTCCGGGCAGATATAACACTGATTCAGGCCCCTAGCATGCTTCTTCCTGTTACTCACGCATCCTAAAAATAAAACTAAACTATCCTACCTATTCAGCTAACATCAGACTATACTAAGCAAAAGAAAAAACATAAAACTAAACATCAAAAACAGATCAAAAATTGAACAAAAAACAGCATAATTCACATTGTCTATCAGAAAGCATAAAATTGTTTTTGTTTCTAAGGGAACAGCAATACTCCCTTCAGTGCACTTCAAACCAGCACTCAATTCTCGTCATCCTCATCCGGTTGTCTTGGTCTTGGGGGCACCCATGGAGTTAGGAGATTGGTAGGGAAGTCAGGGAAGATGCACCCCAGCTGGTCTGCACCTTCCTTGTCCCTCGCCTGCGCATAAGTGGCCCATTGAGCCATTCTTCTCTGCATATCCATCAAGCAGGCCATGGATAGGGACTGTTCAGCAGCCAGCCTATCCAGTTCAAACTCCATATTCCCCTTTCTTCTCAGCCGCAGGTTAGCAGGCAGCTCCAAATGGCCTGTGTAAGCCATCTGCTGCTCCAGGCGCTCGGTGGGGACTCCTGCAAGCAAACATAGCTTGGTTATGGTATTAGGGAAAAACAGTGGTCCCTTACCTTTCTTCGCGCACTCAGCAATAGCAGCAGAGATGACTTCTCCCACGTTAATCGTGAGACCCCTCATTATCGCATACACCAGCAGCGATCGGCTCTGGTTTATTGTAGTCTCGTGAGTCACCGGGGACAATCTCCTTCGCACGAATGAAAACCAAACAGCCGCCTTGGCCGTGAGGTTGGCACTCATGAGAGTGTGCCTCCCGTTGCGTGACACGGTCCAAGAGGCTTCAGGCTGGCCAATAGTCCGGATGGCCTCTTCCAAAACTGCCTCAGTAGGCTCATCGACAATCCGTGCATAATCTGTATGAGTTTGGCCCTTGAGACCAAAGGCTTCATTGATGGCCTTGGCTGAGAAATCTACTTCTACCCCTCTGACCACAGACAGGCCATCCTCAGGGCTGAGCACATTGGCGTAGAAATCATACACCATGCTCGTGTATGCTGGATTAGGCGGTCTGCAGAATTCCTCCCAGCCGTGGTTGATCACCCCTGCGCGCAAGAACTGCGGCAGGTCAGCAGGTCGGTCGAGGAAGCCTTTCTCGTGCAGCAACTCCCTCTTCCTTAACTCAGCACCCCTGGATTCAGCATCAGATGAGACATACCTCACTGACTGAGGCTCGTCTTCAGGGTAGAGCTTGGCCTTCCCCTTATCTGCTGGCTTGGCTGACTCGGCAGCCTCAACCTTGAGCCTTTTGAGTGATGGCTCCGTGCTTTCTTTGTCTGCTGAAGGCACTCTCTTGGCCTTCTTCTTCTTCAGCTTCTTGGATCTCTTGGCCTTGACAATCTTGGCCTTCTTCTTCTTCTTGATCTTAATGTTGATCTGCTGGAGGCATGCCCCCAATGTCTCCTCCATGGAATCATCCTGCTGTGCAGGATCAACAGGGCTATCTTCCCTCATAGGAGAGAAGACTTCGTCTTCCCCAGCATCTCCACTGCCCTGCGTGGACTCTTGATAATCCCCATATGGGAATTCAGGATCAGGCCGTGGAGAATGGTGCTCTGCTGATGGTGTCTGCGCAGAACTCAGTGGCGAAGATGGCAGTTCAGGACTCTGCGCTGCTGCAGGTGTCGGGTCAGAACTCTGAGGTGCTGGAGACAACTCGGGGCTCTGTGCAGGCGGTGACGACTCTGCGCTTGGCACGGGTTCAGATGGTGAAGGGCTGTGCGCAGGTGATGCGGATGGCGACGAACCCTCTTTGGCTGACTCGTGGGATGCACGATCAGTTTCTTGACTCTCCACAGAGGGAGTCTTTGCTGTGCTTGGTTCGGCGGCCGTCTTGACACTCCACCGGCGTTTCTTGGGCGTGCCCGCTGGCTCAGATGGTCCAGCAGGGATCTCAGTGACAACCCTCCACTTCTTCCTACGGATAGGAAGCTTAGGAAGAGGTCCGGTGCGAACGGCACCATCATCTGCAAGGGTGAGCAGTGCTTCCCTTGCAGCCGCTTCAGCTGCGTCATCAGCCTTCTTCTTGGCTGCGGATCTTTCAGCCCGCGTGGACACCATTGTCGAATCTTGGTGATCTTGAGAGTAGAATCAAAGATGAAAAGAATCGCAGAGTTCTTGGAAATCAGAGAATGAGAGAATCGTATCGATCGAGCGCTTTCCAACGGATATAAAGGCAACGGAAAAATCCCAACGGCTCTTTTTTGCGAATCCAGCAATTCCAGCGCAATTCCAGGGATATTTTTTCATCAAAATCTCAAACTTTGCTCGTCCGTATCTTTTATTTGGCTCAACCGTTTCTTGATTTTAAAAGCTGGATTTACTCTCCTTGATCCCCTCTTTCGAATCCCTGCAAAAACAAATAAAAAAAACATTAAATACGCAATTAAAATCACACCACAAAACATACAAACGATAATCGGAAAAACAGAAAAAATAAACTAAGGCAATGGCCTTGACTAAACGAGCACAGTAACCACTCGTTCTCTCTCGTTTGTAACTTCATGCTTCATGCAAAAGGAAGGCCGAGAGAGTCTTCACATCTCCTTCCTCATAATAGTGCTTCAATCTAGCACCATTTACCATAAAAGGCTGTCCTTGCTGCAAGTTTTTTATCTCTATCGCACCATGAACAAAGACATTAGTAATAACAAATGGACCCGACCATCTGGACTTTAGTTTGCCTGGAAATATCTTTAAACGTGAGTTAAATAATAAGACAAGTTGGCCTTTCCTAAAGTCTTTGATCCTAAGTCTACTGTCGTGCCATATTTTGGTCTTTTCTTTATACATTTTGGCATTCTCATAGGCCATATGCCTAAGCTCATCAAGTTCATGTAGCTGCAAAGACCTCAGTGTCCCCGCATCCTTTACACAAAAATTCAATTCCTTCATGGCCCAAAATGCTTTGTTCTCTAACTCAAGTGGTAAGTGACAAGCCTTGCCATATACCAGCCTATAAGGAGACATACCTAGAGGTGTCTTATATGCTGTCCTATAAGCCCAAAGTGCATCCTCAAGCTTAAAGGACCAGTCTTTCCTATTAGGTTTGACCACATTTTCTAGGATGTTCTTAATTTCCCTATTTGAAATTTCAGCCTGACCATTTGAGTGTGGGTGGTAGGGAGTGGCTACTCTATGTCTAATGTTATATTTAGCCAATACTTTCTCCATAGCCTTATTAATGAAATGTGACCCCTCATCACTAATGATAGCACGAGGAGTCCCAAATCTAGTGAAAATGTGCCTATGCAAGAAGTTAGTGACTGTTTTAGCATCATTATTAGGACATGCTTTGGCCTCTACCCACTTGGACACATAATCCACTGCCACTAATATGTACAGGTTACCTGATGATGGAGGGAATGGTCCCATGAAGTCAATGCCCCACACATCAAAGAGCTCCAACTCTAAGATGTAGGTGAGGGGCATCTCATCCTTTCGACTGAGGTTACCTGTTCTTTGGCATTCATCACAGCTGTGGGCATAGTTGTGGGCATCTTTGAAGATCGTTGGCCAGTAGTAGCCACTCTGAAATACCTTTGCAGCTGTTCTTTGGCCACCAAAGTGTCCACCATAAGGAGATGAGTGACAGTGCTGCAGCACAGACTTCGCTTCAGCAGCTGAAACACATTTCCTTAGCAAGCCATCAGCACAGGTTCTGTAAAGTGTGGGGTCATCCCAGATGAATTTCCTTGCTTCATGAAGGAACCTCTTCTTCTCTTGTCCTCCCTTGAACACTGGCAATACCTGTGATGCACGGAAGTTAGCAATGTCAGCAAACCAAGGTTCCTCATCGTTATCACGATGAGACAAAGCAAAGACATGTTCATCAATAAAAGCATCAGAAATTGCGGTCTCCGCAATTTTTTCGCAATTGTGCTGCAATCGAGACAGGTGATCTGCAACCACATTTTCACAACCTTTCTTGTCTCGAATGTCCAAATCAAATTCCTGCAGCAATAACACCCATCTAATCAATCTAGGCTTAGCATCAGCCTTCCTCATAAGATATTTCAAGGCAGAATGGTCAGTGTATACAATTGTCCTAGTGCCTACAATATAGTTTCTAAATTTTTCACAAGCAAATACTACAGCAAGCATCTCTTTCTCTGTAGTTGTATAATTACATTGAGCCTCATTCAAGGTCTTACTAGCATAATAGACAGGGTGTGTCAGCTTGTCAATCTTCTGTCCTAACATGACTCCTACAGCATAGTCACTGGCATCACATAGCATCTCAAATGGGAGATCCCAATTTGGTCCGACTATGATAGGTGCTGTGACTAGTGCCTCTTTAAGGGTTTTCCAAGCTACTACACATTCCTTAGAGAAGATAAATGGCCTATTTAGCTCTAGAAGCTCGCACAGAGGCTTGGCTATCTTAGAAAAGTCCTTGATGAACCTTCTGTAAAAAC
Organism: Herpetospermum pedunculosum; assembly: GCA_028017165.1. Taxonomy (NCBI): domain Eukaryota; kingdom Viridiplantae; phylum Streptophyta; class Magnoliopsida; order Cucurbitales; family Cucurbitaceae; genus Herpetospermum; species Herpetospermum pedunculosum. The sequence continues at coordinate 3,039,504 of JAPQWQ010000185.1, forward strand.
CAACATGCCCTAAGAAGCTTCTAATGGCTTTGACATTTTGTGGCTCTACCAACTTCTCTATGATCTCAATCTTTGCCATATCGACTTCTACACCTGCCCTTGACACTCTATGTCCTAAGACAATCCCCTCATCTACCATAAAATGGCATTTTTCCCAATTTAGGACTAGGTTGGTCTCTTCACACCTAGCCAGGACTTGTCCTAGGTTTTCTAGACAGGTTTTAAATGAATCCCCAAAGACTGAGAAGTCATCCATGAATATTTCTATCATGGACTCATCCAACTCAGAGAAGATTGCCATCATGCACCTTTGGAAAGTTGCCGGTGCATTGCATAAGCCAAAAGGCATTCTGCGGAAGGCAAACGTTCCAAAAGGGCAAGTGAAGGTGGTCTTCTCTTGATCCTTAGGGTCTATAGTTATTTGATTATAGCCAGAGTACCCATCTAAAAAACAATAGTAGGCTCTACCAGCTATTCTGTCTAGCATCTGGTCAATAAACGGTATAGGGAAATGGTCTTTTTTAGTTTCTTTATTTAACTTTCTGTAATCCATACACACTCTCCACCCTGTGACAGTCCTTGTTGGAATCAGTTCGTTGTTCTCATTGACTACCACAGTTATCCCCCCCTTCTTAGGTACACATTGGATGGGGCTCACCCACTGGCTACTAGCTATGGGGAAAATCACTCCTGCATCTAACCATTTGATTATTTCTTTTTTCACTACCTCTTTCATAGAGGGGTTTAACCTACGCTGGTGATCTACCCTAGGTGTGTGCTCTTCCTCTAGTATAATTTTGTGCATGCAATAAGAAGGGCTAATGCCTCGAATATCAGCAATAGTCCATGCTATAGCCTTCCTATGTTGCTTAAGTAGTAAAATTAATTCACCCTCATGCTGTTCACTTAGTTTAGAAGAAATAATTACTGGCAGTGTATCATTATTTCCTAAATATGCATATTTGAGGTGAGTGGGTAGTGGTTTTAGTTCTAAAACAGGTGGATGCTCAATAGAGGGCTTCAAAGGATTTACAATTCTATCAGTTAAATCTATATTCATACATACATGCTGTGGTTTATCTACAGGCATATCCATTATGTCAGATACATTTAAATCAGCTACATCTAATCCTACATATTCATTAGCATGCTTGGTTAATAATACATGCTCTAATTGTTCTTCCATCAGTGAGTCAACAATATCCATGCTAGCACAGGATTCAAGGTCAGAGGGATACCTTAAAGCTTTATATACACTAAACTTTACCTCTTCATCATGAACCCTCATAGTAAGCTCACCTTTTTGAACATCTATTAGTGCCCTACCTGTGGCTAGAAATGGTCTACCTAGCAGGATGGGGACCTCCTTGTCTGCCTCATAGTCCAGGACAATGAAATCTGCAAGGAAAATAAATTTGTCAACTTTCACTAGAATATCCTCAATCTTACCTTCAGGGTATGCGATGGATCTGTCTGCTAGTTGTAAAGTGACTGTGGTTGGACGTGCTTCTCCCATTCCCAACTGGCGGAATAGGGACAGGGGCATGAGATTTATGCTGGCGCCCAGGTCACAAAGCGCTCTGCCCACGTGCTTGCCTCCAAGTTCTACAGGTAAGGTGAAGGAACTAGGATCCTTCTCCTTCTTGGGCAGCTTGTTTTGGAGGATGGCACTGCACTCCTCGGTGAGGTTTACTGTTTCAAACTCACCAATTATTTTTTTGTTAGTAATAATGTCCTTAAAAAACTTTACATAAGAAGGCATAGACTGCAAAACCTCTACAAAAGGAATGTTAACATGCACTTGCTTAAGTATTTCTAAGAATTTATTAAAATGAACTTCCTGTTCCTGCTTCTTCTTAAGCCTTCGAGGATAAGGAGGTGGTGGCACATATGCAGGCACGTCAGGTCGCCTTAGGATAGGCGGAGGCCTTGGAATTTCTTCTACCTCCTCAATAATTGGTTCTAGCCTGACTCCTGATGTGCTAGTTGGTGGTGGACCTTGGTTTGGCAGAGACTCCAGTGGAGCACTAGACTCAGTGTTCTCTACTCTCTTTGGTGTGTCCTTTGTGTTGCTCACCAATGGTCTTCCACTCCTAAGTTCAATTGCTTGAACTTGCTCTTTGCCATCTCTCCTTGGTACCTCGGTGTCAGCAGGGAGTCTACCTTGGGGCCTACTTTTAAGTTCATTGGCTAATTGGCCTATTTGGTTTTCCAGGCTCCTAAGAGTAGCTTGTTGGCTTTGAAGAGTAGCATCATTCTTAGCTATGTATTCCTTGAGTAGGTTTTCTACAGAAGATCCTACAGGTTGATTGTATGGTTTTTGGTACATTGACTGGTTATGTTGAGGAGTGAAACCAGGTGTTCCACTCGGCCTTGGTTGGTTAGAATTTTGGTTAGCGTTTTGTTGGCCACCCCATGACAGGTTAGGGTGGTTTCTCCAACCAGGGTTATAGGTGTTGGAGTAGGGGTTATTCCTAGGCTGCTGCTGGCTTCCAATGTAGCAGACTGAGGCTGGATTCCCAGGGCAGTATTCATATGGGTGCCCTTCCCCACAGAATCCACAGACAAGTGCCTCGCCTTGACTTGGTTGGGTGCCCATTGACATGGCTGTGGCGGTATTGGCACTGGTTTGGAGGTTGGCCTGAGCCATTTGCTTAACTAGGTTGGTCAGGGCGTTTATTTGGGTGCTCATTGCACTTAGAGCATCCTTGTCTTGAGCCCTAGTTGGCTCTACTGGATCGTCTGACCACCTACAATGAGATGTTGAGATCTTCTCCAAGATCTCATAAGCTTCGTTGTAACTCTTGGACAACATGGAACCACCAGCAGATGAATTTAGAACTTGTCTGGTGCTGGGGTTGCATCCTTTAAAGAAGACTTCTATTTGGATACACCATGGGATGCCATGGTGTGGACATTTAAGAAGAAGATCTTTGAATCTAGTCCAAGCTTCGTGAAGAGACTCATTATCAGCTTGTTTAAACTTAACTATGTCATCACGAAAGGTAGAATTCCTATCAGGTGGGAAGTATTTGACTAGGAATTTTTCTGCTAAATCTGTCCAATTGCGGACAGATCCAGAGGGTAATGAGTTCAACCATGTTTTGGCTTTGTCCCTCAAAGAATAAGGGAACAAGTATAGCCTTAAAGCTTCTTGGGACACTCCAGGGATGATAAAGGTATCACTGACTCCTAAGAAGTTCCTAAGATGGTTGTGGGGGTCCTCATTTTCTATTCCAAAGAATTGTCCCACAGTGGACAACATTTGGAACATCACTGGCTTTAACTCGAATGAGTTGGCAGTGATTTCAGGACGGATTATGCTGGGGTTCAGCTCCCCAGGCATAGGTACGAGGTATGAAAGGATGGCACTATTCTTGTCATTCGCTATTTCGATGGGGTTGCGAATGACAGGTACCGGATTTGGAACTATATCGTCCATTTCTTCGATTTCAGGTATGATTTGAGGTATAGGAGGTTGTTTAAAGAGTCGTTTCTTTGCTTTGTTCCTAGCTCTAAGTAGTCTCTCAGGCTCAGGATTGAACTCTAGATCACTACTTGAACGCTCACTCATAAACTAACCCAATAGTACCTGCAAGAGAAATGGAAAGTAGATTAGTTTCAGTAGATAATAAGCTTGGTTTTTAAACTTAACAAACTTCGTTTTCACTTAAAATAAGTCCCCGGCAGCGGCGCCAAAAACTTGTTGCGTGCTCAATGTGTAAAGATAAATATGCAAAAGGGTAGAGAGAGCACTTAGAACATGCAAGCATACATGGTCTCACAGCAAGTAGTAAGTATATTTCATTCGTTTTTTCCACAGAGACTCATTTTTAGCTATTCGCGAAGTGTATTTGTTAAGAAAGATGGGGTGAATTTGATGGGGTAAAATTGGTTTTTAATTATCTAAGTTTTGCTGAATGTGTAAAGGAATATAACATAAACAAATGCAAGTTGAAATTAGACTCAAAAGACAAGAGATGGAATTAATAAACGAAGAAGAAAACAGCTAAACAGAATGATAAAACAACAGAATTGCGAGGACCGCAATGTTACCGCAATTAAATAACAGCGAAAGTGTGTAAATGGGTGAATTAAGGGCTACTAATGACTATCCTATAGGCATTTTATTACGATTCTCAAGATTTGGATCAACTCTCTATACATCAAACTCACTCTATCTCAAGTATCGTCCGATTCCATGCATTAGAGTCTTAAGTTTACTCGACTTCAAAGTAAGGTCTTAAGCATCTTGTTAAAACAGGAGTGTTTAGTTTGTACTGGGGAAACGCCTATTCCTAGGCCGTTTCCTGATTACCATGAAAGGCTAGCATGATTATATGACTCTGAACTCTTACTCCTTCCAGAGGTTAGGAGTTCTTTGGACAAAATGGATGGCCAATCGAAATTGCCCGTAGGATGAAGCTTACATACAATCAATGATTCGAGAGCTATCCTACATACTTGATGCACGTTTTTTAGCCTATAGTTCTATCATTAGCATGCCCCTAAGTGACTTAGCTACTCATGGAAATATAGAGAATGGAAATGTAAGATAAAACAGACATGCTTAGAAGGGAAATGTGCTTAGAACAGCAAGACAAAACCGTAGCAGCAGAAAGTGGAAACTGTGAAATGCAGAAATGTACTTTGATTACTATGAATGTTTGAACGACAAAGGGAAACTTAGAAGCAGCAATTCAGAGACAGACAACAACGAACTGCAGGAACTAAAACACTAAGCTAAGAACAACAATGATCAAAACTGGAAATAAGAAGAAGAACGACAGAAAACAGTAAAAGGGTGCTGAAAAGCTTCGTTGCAGTCGCCTCGAATGAAGGGGATGAAAGGTCAGCCTTGCTTGGATGAATCCAATCGAGAGAGAAGAAGAATCTTCTCTCCTTCCTATCAGATTATCGATTCCAACAGCTGAGACTCTCACTCCAACAGACGGCAAAGGAAAACAGAGAGAAATGATGGACTGCGAGAGGACTTCTGCGCTTCGGATGATGATCAAACCTCCGACTTTGGCCCCCTTTTATAGTAGTTTGCAGGTGCGTTTGGGCCAAGGAGAACCATCAATCTTCAACGTCATATATCAGAATGGATGGAGGAGAAAGAACGAATCCCTGAAATTACGGAAATTAACAGAAAAAGATCAGTCAACTTACGGTTTTCACTTGAATAATTGCGGTCACCGCAATGTTTTCGCAATTCATTCGCAATGCTCATTTTTTCATTCTTTTCCTTCGGTTTTCAACCCTTTTTCTACCTATTGTGCATAAGTCCTAAATTAGCTACCTTCTTCTAATTCTCATATTAAAGCATAGGTTTAGGCTAAATGCTATCAAAAACACCTAAAAGTGTACATCTTCTTAAGCTAAATGGGTCCTAAATAAGTCACTTTCAGAGACTTAACAGAGCCAGCATAAACCTCATGCCCCTATCACTATTCCGCCAGCTAGGAATAGGAGAAGCACGACCAACCACTGTCAATTTACAACTAGCAGACAGATCCATTGCATACCCTGAAGGTAAGATTGAGGATATTCTTGTGAAGGTTGACAAGTTTATTTTCCTTGCAGATTTCATTATCCTGGATTATGAAGCAGACAAGGAGGTCCCCATCCTGTTAGGCAGACCATTTATAGCCACAGGTAGGGCACTAATAGATGTCCAAAAAGGTGAGCTCAATATGAGGGTTCATGATGAAGAGGTGAAATTTAGTGTTTATAAAGCCTTATGGTACCCCTCTGACTCTGAATCTTGTGCTAGCATGGACATTGTAGATTCATTAATGGAAGAACAATTGGAGCATGAATTGTTGACTAAGCATGCTAATAACTATGTAGGATTAGAATTAACTGATTTAAACATAGCTGAGATAATGGACATACCTGTAAATAACCCTCAGCATGTTTGTATGAATACTGACTTAACTGAAAAATCTTTGAATCCATTAAAACCATCCATTGAGCATCCACCTGTCTTAGAGTTAAAACCTCTCCCCATTCACCTCAAGTATGCATATCTAGGGAGTAATGATACTTTGCCTGTAATTATCTCTTCTAAATTAAGTGAAAAGCATGAGGTTGAACTGATTTTACTACTTAAGCAACATAGGAAGGTTATTGCATGGACTATTGCTGATATTAGAGGCATTAGCCCTTCTTATTGCATGCATAAGATTATACTAGAGGAAGAGCATACACCTAGAGTAGATCACCAACGTAGGCTGAATCCCTCTATGAAAGAGGTAGTTAAGAAAGAAATAATTAAATGGTTAGATGCTGGTGTGATCTTCCCCATAGCTAGTAGTCAGTGGGTGAGCCCTATACAATGTGTACCTAAGAAGGGGGGGATGACTGTGGTAGTCAATGAGAACAATGAACTGATTCCAACTAGGACTATCACAGGGTGGAGAGTTTGCATGGATTATAGGAAGCTAAATAAAGAGACCAAAAAAGACCATTTCCCTCTACCATTCATTGACCAAATGTTAGACAGAATAGCTGGTAGAGCCTACTACTGTTTCTTAGACGGTTATTCAGGGTATAACCAGATTACTATAGACCCTAAAGACCAAGAGAAGACTACCTTCACTTGCCCTTTTGGAACTTTTGCCTTTCGCAGAATGCCTTTTGGCTTATGCAATGCACCGGCAACTTTCCAAAGGTGCATGTTGGCAATCTTTTCTGATTTGGATGAGTCCATGATAGAGATATTCATGGATGATTTCTCAGTCTTTGGGGATTCATTTACAAACTGTCTAGAGAACCTAGGACAAGTCCTGGCTAGGTGTGAGGAGACCAACCTAGTCCTAAATTGGGAAAAGTGCCATTTCATGGTGGATGAGGGGATTGTCTTAGGTCATAGAGTGTCAAGGGCAGGTGTAGAAGTTGACAGAGCAAAAATTGAAATAATAGAGAAATTGGTAGAGCCCCAGAATGTCAAGGCCATTAGAAGTTTCTTAGGGCATGCTGGTTTCTATAGAAGGTTCATTAAGGACTTTTCTAAGATCTCCAAGCCTCTATGTGAGCTTCTAGAGCTAAACAAACCATTCATTTTCTCTAAAGAGTGTGTCCTAGCTTGGAAAACCCTTAAGAAAGCACTAGTCACAGCACCTATTATAGTAGGGCCGAATTGGGATCTCCCATTTGAAATGTTATGTGATGCTAGTGACTATGCTGTAGGGGTTATGTTAGGACAAAAGATTGACAAGTTAACACACCCTGTCTATTATGCTAGTAAGACACTTAATGAGGCACAATGCAACTACACAACCACTGAGAAGGAGATGCTAGCTGTAGTGTTTGCTTGTGAGAAATTTAGGAACTATATTTTAGGCACCAGAACAATTGTGTATACTGACCATTCTGCTTTAAAGTACCTTATGAGGAAGGCTGATGCTAAGCCTAGGTTGATTAGGTGGGTACTGTTGCTGCAAGAGTTTGATCTAGACATTAGAGATAAGAAAGGAAGTGAAAATGTGGTTGCGGATCATCTTTCTAGATTGCAGCATAATTACGAAAAAATTGCGGAACCCGCAATTTCTGATGCTTTTATTGATGAACATGTCTTTGTATTGACTCATCGTGATAACGATGAGGAACCTTGGTTTGCTGACATTGCTAACTTCCTTGCATCACAGGTACTACCCACTTTCAAGGGAGGACAAGAGAAGAAGAGGTTCCTTCATGAGGCAAGGAAATTCATATGGGATGACCCCACACTTTACAAAACATGTGCTGACGGCTTGCTAAGGAAGTGTGTTTCAGCTGCTGAGGCGAAGTCTGTGCTGCAGCACTGCCACACAGCTCCTTATGGTGGACACTTTGGTGGCCAAAGAATAGCTGCAAAGGTATTTCAAAGTGGCTACTATTGGCCAACGATCTTCAAGGATGCCCACAACTATGCCCACAGCTGTGATGAATGCCAAAGAACAGGTAACCTCAGTCGCAAGGATGAAATGGCTCTCGCCTACATCTTAGAGTTGGAGCTCTTTGATGTATGGGGCATTGACTTCATGGGACCATTTCCCCCATCCTCAGGTAACCTTTACATATTAGTGGCAGTAGACTATGTATCCAAGTGGGTAGAGGCCGTAGCATGTCCCAATAATGATGCCAAAACAGTCATAAAATTCTTGCATAGGCACATTTTTACTAGGTTTGGAACACCACGTGCTATCATTAGTGATGAGGGGACACATTTCATTAATAAGGCTATGGAGAGAGTGTTGGCTAAGTATAACATTAGACATCGAGTAGCCACTCCCTATCACCCACACTCGAATGGTCAGGCTGAAATTTCTAACAGGGAGATTAAGAACATCTTAGAAAGAGTGGTCAAACCTAATAGAAAGGACTGGTCATTTAAACTCGAGGATGCACTTTGGGCGTATAGAACTGCATATAAGACACCTCTAGGTATGTCTCCTTACAGACTCGTGTATGGTAAAGCTTGTCATCTTCCATTTGAGTTAGAAATTAAGGCATTTTGGGCACTAAAAGAGTTGAATTATTGCGTGACCGATGCGGGAACGTTGCGGTCTCTGCAATTACATGAGCTTGATGAGCTTAGACATATGTCTTATGAAAATGCCAAAATGTATAAGGAAAAGACCAAGATTTGGCACGACAGTAGACTTAGGATCAAGGACTTTAAGAAAGGCCAACTTGTTTTATTATTTAACTCACGATTGAAATTATTTCCAGGCAAACTTAAGTCTAGATGGTCAGGTCCGTTTGTAATTACTAATGTGTTTGTTCATGGTGCAATCGAGATAAAGAACCTGCAGCAGGGTCAACCATTCATGGTTAATGGTGCAAGGTTGAAGCACTACTATGAGGAAGGAGATGTGAAGACTCTCTCGGCCTTCCTCTTGACTGAAGCGTGAAATTAAGAACGAGAGAGGACGAGTGATTGCTGTGCTCGTCAACATGAGGCTCATGCCTTAGTTTATTTTTTGCGATTTTCCGGTTATCATTAGTGTATAAGTTTGTATGATTTTAATTGCTAATTTGATGTTGATTTTATTTCTTTTTGTAGGGAATCAATAGAGGGAATCAAGGAGATTAAATCCAGCTTTAAAAATCAAGAAAATATTGGGCCAAATCAAAGATACGGTTGAGCAAAGATTGACATTTAAATGAAAAAATCTCCAACGGTCACTAGAATTGCGCTGGATTTGCAGGATCCGCAAAAATATAGCCGTTGGGATTTTTCCGTTTTCTTTATATCCGTTGGGACACGCGTTGATCTATACGATTTCCCAAGTATCTGAACTCCAAGAAAGCTGCGATTCTCTTCATCTGTGATTCTTCTCTCCAAACCTCCACGATTCAATAATGGTGCTCACGAGGGCTGAAAGATCTGCGACCAAGAAGAAGGCTGACGACGCTGAAACGGCTGCGAGAGACGCACTGCTTGCCTTGGCTGAGGCTGATGCTGCACGAACTGAACGACTTCCCAAACTTCCGATTCGCAAGAAGAAGTGGAAGGTCGTCACAGAGATAACTGCTGGACCCTCTGAACCAGCGGGCACACCCAAGAAGCGCAAGTGGAGTATGGCTATGGCCGAGGAAGGAATCAAGAACAAGACTCCCTCTGTGGAGAGTCAAGAACAAGGCCAGCCATCCCACGAGACAGTAGAGCGCAGCCCTTCACCATCTCCTCCGGTTCAAAGTCCTGAGCTCTCCTCATCGCCACCAGCGCAGAGCCCTGAGCTGCCATCATCACCACAGAGTTCTGCACAGACCCCTACAGCAGCACACAGCCCCACCCCTTCGCACACTTCTCCACGGCCTGACCCTGAATTCCCATATGGGGAATATCAAGAATCGACGCAGGGCAGTGGGGAAGGTGAGGAAGAAGAGGTCTTCTCTCCGTTGAGGGAAGCCAACCCTGAGAGTCCTGCGCAGAAGGATGATTCCATGGAAGAAACACTGGGGGCTTGCCTCCAGCAGATCACCACCAAGGCAAAGCTGAAGAAGAAGAAGGCTGCCAAGATTATCAAGGCCAAGCGGTCCAAGAAATCAAAGAAGAAGAAGGCCAAGAGGGCGCTGGCATCAGAGGGAGAGAGTGCTGAACCATCGCTCAAGAAGCTCAAGATTGAGGCTGCTGAGTCAGCCAAGCCAAAGGACAAAGGGAAGGCCAAGCTTTACCCTGAAGATGAGCCTCACTCAGTGAGGTACGTGTCGTCTGACGCTGAGTCCAGAGGCGTTGAGCTGAGGAAGAGGGAGTTGCTGCACGAAAAGGGCTTCCTCGACAGACCTGCTGACCTGCCGCAGTTCTTGCGTGCAGGAATTACAAATCATGGATGGGAGGAGTTGTGCAGACCACCCAATCCGGCTTACACAAGCATGGTGTATGACTTCTACGCCAACCTGAGGAATTCTGAGGAGGGGTTGTCTGTGGTCAGGGGGGTAGAAGTGGACTTCTCAGCAAAAGCCATCAACGAAGCCTATGGCCTCAAGGGCCAAAAACATACTGACTATGCACGGATTGTTGATGAGCCTACTGAGGCAGTCCTGGAAGAGGCCATTCGGACCATTGGCCAGCCTGAAGCATCCTGGACTGTGTCACGCAATGGGAGGCACACTCTCATGAGTGCCAACCTCACAGCTAAGGCGGCTGTATGGTTTTCCTTTGTAAGAAGGAAACTATCCCCAGTGACTCATGAGACCACCATCAACCAGAGCAGATCGCTGCTGGTCTATGCAATCATGCGAGGTCTCACGATCAACGTGGGTGAAGTCATGTCAGCTGCCATTGCTGAGTGCGCAAAGAAAGGTAAGGGTCCATTGTTTTTCCCTAATACTATAACTAAACTCTGTTTGCTTGCAGGGGTTCCCATTGAGCGAATGGAGCAGCAGATGGCTTACACAGGCCATTTGGAGCTACCTGCTGGCTTGAGGCTAAAAAGGAAGGGGAACATGGAATTCGAGCTGGATAGGTTGGCTGCTGATCAGTCGCTGACCATGGCTTGCCTGATGGATATGCAGAAGAGGATGGCTCAATGGGCCACTTACGCGCAGGCACGGGACAAGGAAGTTGCTGACCAACTTGGATGCATCTTTCCTGATTTTCCCACGAATCTCCTGAATCCATGGGTGCCTTCACGACCACGACGGCCTGATGAGGATGAAGACATCTGAGTGCTGGTTTGAATTGCACTCAAAGGGAGTATTGCTGTTCCCTTAGAAAAAAAAAAAAAAAAAAACAAAATCTGCTTTCTGTTAGACCATGTGAAGTATGCTTAGTTTTAAATTTTTAATTGTTTAGTGTAGTCTGATGTTAGCTGAATAGGTAGGTTAGTTTAGTTTTATTTTTGTAGAGCTTGAGTGACTGGAAAAATCATGCGTAGGGGCCTTAAACATTGATATATCTGCCCTGACTTGATTGCGAAATAATTGCGGGATCCGCAATTTTTATTACTAAATGCATGTTTTGGACTGTCTGTTTAGCTAGGCTGTGATCTGTTTAAATTCTATCTTTTGCTGCTATCATGACTACCTTATATAGCTTATCTTAAAGCATGCTGGATGAGTGTCATAAGACACCCTTTGATAGTTTAAATTAACCTCTAAAAAGCTCAGCATGCATAGCTGTAAGTCCTTGCCTGTCTGTTTTTTTTTTCAATTTTCTGCTGCTGTAATATTTTCTTTTAGAATGTTCTGTCTATGCCTAGGGCTTTTAGATTCTCTTTGTTTTACCTTAGACTAGATGTTTCTAGGACAAGTTTGGGGGTGTGCCACCTCAGACACTCATTGGGGACAATGAGTAGTTGAAGTTTGGGGGAGGCCACCCTAGGCCTAGGAACATTCCTCTCTCCCTTAAAACATAAGCATTCTTCTTCTCCTTCACAAAAATTATGAACTGAAAAAAAAAATGAAAAATAGAATAAAGAGGGGAGTCTCTCTTAGGTTGCTGAGTAATCAGTGCCAAGTGTGTAACCCACAAGTGGCATTGCATCAAAAGGCAACCAAAGGAAAGGCTCCACCTATTTTTAGAAAAAAAAAAAAGGAAAAAGTAGGGAAGAAGAATGTATACCTAGGAGTTGCAACTTTGTGGCTTAGATGTCCTGTTTAAAAAAAAAAAAAAAAGAACTCTGATCCTCAATTAGCTAAGAGCAAAGTTGTAGCTTGTAGGGTTGTTTAGGGAGATGAGTGTATATCCAATGTAGTGATGCCAGGGCTTAGGTTGGTCTCTTAAAGCACTACTGTCACTGTTAATACTAAGACTGGCATGACTCTAAGGAATCTTAGGTAGCTCATAAGTATAAACTAGAAGCATGTACTGAGTCTGGGGTAAAGCTAGGTAGAATTTGAAACCTTAGGGATAGTGGCATGATATGACAAAAGCAGGTAGATCAGTTGTAGGGAGTTAATAAAAACAGTAGGAGTATTAGGCATGCGAAATCAGAATAAGCTAGATGAGAGGGTAGTTTGAAGCTTAGAAGTGTGTCACAGGACAGCACTGCTGTAGATAAGAATATAGGGAGTTAGTAAGTGGTTAAAGAAGAAGAAACAGCAGCCTAGGAAAGTCCTTAGATTGCTCGAGGACAAGCAAAACCTTAAGTTTGGGGGTGTGTTACGTCTCCAAAAGTGACCTTTTTAGGACTTAATTATCTTAGAAAGATGTTCACTCTTAGGTGTTTTTTATAGCATTTAGCCTAAAACCTATGCTTAAATATGAGAATTAGAAGAAGGTAGCTAAATTAGGACTTATGTACAATAGGAAAGAAAAAGGGTTGAAAACCGAAGGAAAAGAATGAAAAACAAGCATTGCGAAAACATTGCTGAAACCGCAATGTTTCAAGTGAAAACCGTAAGTTGACTGATCTTTTTCTGTTAATTTCCGTTATTTCAGGGATTCGTTCTTTCTCCTCCATCCATTCTGAAGTACGACGTTGAAGATTGATGGTTCTCCTTGGCCCAAACGCACCTGCAGATTACTATAAAAGGGGGTCAAAGTCGAGGGTTCAATCATCATCCGAAAGCGTAGAAGTCTTCTCGCAGCTCCATCTTTCTTCGTGTTTTCCTTTGCCGTCTGTTGGTGTGAGAGTCTCAGCTATTGGAATCGACAATCTGATAGGAAGGAGAGAAGATTCATCTTCTCTCCCGATTGGATTCATCCAAGCAAAGCTATTCTTTCATCCCCTTCAGCCGAGGCGGTTGCGACGAGGCTTTCAAGCATCATTTACTGCTTTCTGTCTTTCAATTCTAAATTTCAGTTCTGTTTAGTTGCTGTTTCTCTTCTAATAGCTAGATCATTTCATTTCGTTGCTGTCTGTCTTTACATTATTTACTTTAAGCTTCCCTTTTTGTTCATTCAAACAATCAAGTAATCAAAGCACAATTCTCCATTTCACAGTTTCTTCGCTTTGCTGTTACTATTTTTCCCTTACTGTTTGTCTTCATTTCTCTTCTAAGCATGTCTATTTTATCTCTTCTTTCTGTTCTCCCTATATCCATGAGTAACTAAGTCACATAGGGGCATGCTAATGACAACACTATAGGCTAAAAAACGTGAACCAAGCATGTAGGATAGCTCTCGAAGCATTGATTGTATGTAAGCTTCAACCCACGGGCAATTTCGATTGGCCATCCATTTTGTCCAAAGAACTCCTAACCTCTGGAAGGAGTAAGAGTTCAGAGTCGTACACTCATGCTAGCCTTTCAAGGTAGCCAGAAAACGACCTAGGAATAGGCGTTTTCCTAGTACAAACCACATCTTCTGCTTTAACAAGATGCTTAAGACCTTACTTTGATATGAGTGAACTAAAGAATCTAATGCATGGAATCGGACGATACATGAGATTGAGATAGTTTGATGCATAGAGAGTTGATCCAATGCTGGAGGATCGTAAGAAAAAGCCTATAGGATAGTCGTTAGTAGCCCTTAATTCATCATTTTACACACTTTCGCTGTTATTAAAATTGCGGTTGAATTGCTGTTTCCGCAATTCTGCTTAAGTTACAACTCTGACTAGCTGTTTTTGCCTTCGTTTATTAATCTCGTCTCTTTTCATTTGAGTTTAGCTTTGACTTGCTCTTGTTTATGTTGCTACCCTCTACGTATTCAGTAGGAAATAGACAAATTAAAACCAATTTTACCCCATCAAATCCACCCCTTCTTTCTTAACTTTACACTTCATGAATAGCTTATAATAAATCTCTGTGGGAAAACGAATGAAAAAATACTTACTACTTGCTATAAGATCATGTATGCTTGCATGTTCTGAGTGCTCTCTCTATCTTATTGCCTAATTATTTTAACACATTGAGCACGTAACAATGATGCACTGTGGGCATATAGGACTGCGTATAAAACGCCATTATGAATGTCTCCTTATAGGTTAGTTTATGGAAAAGCATGCCACTTACCCCTTGAATTAGAAATCAAAGCCTTTTGGGCCTTAAAAGAGTTGAATTATTGCGTAACCGATGCTGGAACATTGCGGTCTCTACAATTACATGAGTTAGATGAACTAAGACATATGTCATACGAAAATGCTAAAATGTATAAAGAAAGAACTAAAATTTGGCATGATAGTAGACTTAGGATTAAGGATTTCAAAAAGGGCCAGCATGTTTTACTATTCAATTCACGATTGAGATTATTTCCTGGCAAACTTAAGTCTTTGTCAGGTCCTTTTGTGATTACTAATATGTTTTTTCACGGTGCAATTGAAATTCGAAATCTGAATCAAGGTCAGCCGTTCTTGGTAAATGGTGCTAGATTGAAGCACTACTATGAGGAAGGAGATGTGAAGACACTCTCAGCCTTCCTCCTATCCGAAGCTTAGAAGCAAAGAAAGAAAGGATGAGCAAGGGCATTCAAGGAAATTATTTTTATGCTCAACCATCAAAGGATCATGGAATAGATAGTCTTTCGTTATTGTTTTTCTTTTTTATTAGAGTATTTCTATTATTTCTAGTATTAATTAAAGTTTGTTTTTATTGATTAGGAGTGTGGTAATTGGAGATTTTGAAATGGCGATGAGGGGAGTAAACCACGAGGCAAGGAAAGATAAAGGAAGAGATCTTTCAAAATCGAAGATTTAGTTGCTAGAATCTTGCATCAAATAACAATCAAGGATGAAATCCCAACGGTTAGATCTTCAAAGATTTGCTGAAAAAAAAATTGCGAAATAATTACGAAAAAATTGCGGAGTCCGCAATCATATAGTCGTTGGGGCAACAACCGAGTATAAATAGGACGAGTTGGGGATCATTCCCATTTACGAGTCTTAAACCCTCGAAATTCCACAACTCAGAGCTCTCCTTCCTCAGAAATTCCCAAGCTTAAACTTCAAGAAACGACCATGGTGTCCACAAGATCTGAACGATCCACGCCCAAAAAGACGTCCCCAATCACGGAGAATGCTGAATTAGTGAGGGATGCGTTGGTCTCTTTGGCAAACGTTGAAGCTATGAAATCTTCAAGACCCCCGAAGCTCCTTGTGAAGAGGAAGTGGAAGGTGGCGACGACTGAGGCTGCACCTAGCTCTGATCCAACGCAGTCCCCTAGGAAGAAGTGGAAGATTACCGAGAAGGATCCAAAGACCAAGAGTAGGAAGTCCACGAGTGCGGAAAGCCTCAACAGTGGTAGGCCATCATTTGAGACGGCCATGCAAAGCCCTGATTCCCCTCAACAATCGGAACCTGAAGTTCCATCTGAAGGACAACAAGAATCGGCATCAATTGGTTGTGCGGATGAAGAGGAAGAGGTATTCTCTCCCTTCAGGGATGTCAATCTTGACAGCCCTGTGGAGAGGGAAAGTAGGGACTCGATGGAGGAAACACTGGGTGAATGCTTCCAGTAGATAGGTGAAAAGGCGAGGCTCAAGAAGAAAGCCCCTGTAATTGTAAGGGCCAAACGTCCAAAAGCCTCAAAGAAAGCCAAAAAGAAGAAGACCGAAGTTGGACCCTTTATCAAGAAAATGAAATCTGAGGCTGTTGAAGCAGCCAAGGCAAAGGACAAGGGGAAGAGGAAGATGTACCAAGAGGATGAGCCTCGAGCTGCGAGGTATGTGTCTAAAGATGCGAAGGCTACAGGCCTGGAATTGATGAAGAAAGACCTTCTCCACGAGAGAGGATTTCTTGATTCTCTTGCGGACCTGCCGCAATTTCAGCGCGCAGGAATTATGAACCACGGCTGGGAAGAGCTGTGTAGGCCTCCAATTCAGGCCCACTTTGATATGGTGTACGACTTCTACGCCAACCTCACTCGCCCCGAAGGTTGTTCTTCAATAGTAAGGGGAGTAGAAGTTGACTTCTCAGCCGAAGCAATCAACAAGGTGTATGCTCTCAAGGGGCATGAGGATTCTGAATACGCAAGGATCATGGCTTCACCCTCAGAGGGAGTCCTGGAGGAAGCGCTGAATATAATAGGGAAGCCTGAGGCAGCATGGGCAGTCTCAAAGAATGGGAAGCACACACTAATGAGTGCAGCCTCAGGGACAAAGCGGCTGTGTGGTTCTCCCTGATTCGAAGACGAATCTCCCCTGTCACACATGAGACAACCATCAATCAGGGGAGATCGCTGCTGATTTATGCGATAATGAAGGGACTCACCATTGATGTGGGTGAAATGATAGCAACATCAATCATCGAATGCTCCAAAAAAGGTAAGGGCCAACTCTTTTGTTGGGTTTTATGTCCTAAAACTCGTAGTTTGTAAACTGAATGAATAGGGCCAAAGTATAGGGCTGCGAGCTGCTCAGTAGGACAGTGGGAGAAACTTTAGATATTTGATATTCTAGTTCTCTCGACCAGCATGTACTCCACTGACGTTTTAGTCCAAGTGGGAGTTTGTTGGGTTTTATGTCCTAAAACTCGTAGTTTGTAAACTGAATGAATGTAAATATTATATTTCAATAAAGTTGTTATTGAATTTTAGTGAATTGTGTTTGTATTGACCTATACCAATAACTAACACCCATGGCGATAGTATGAGTACTTGAACTTCATGTGTGACATGAATGTGAATCGAGTTCAAGTAGACAGCCAAAAATGGTCTATAGTATAGGGATAAGGCTGGGTACCTTATCCTGGGGACACTATTGGACGCGGCTCACTTTGTATAGTACAAAACGATGTGATTCGAATCGTTTCATGTAGAGACATGTGAGTGAGGGCGTCCTGTGCAATGAGTTTGCACAAGACCGAACCAAGAAATAAAATCGCTCTTTCTTTATAACACCGTTTACTGTAAAGACCGGTTTATTCTTATGATGACTTAGGTAACTCGATCTCAATCCTGAGCTTACTATGAACTCCTGTTTATTCAACCTTATCCTTTGATTTGTACGGGTGAGAGTGGCCAGATCGCCGACTCAATATGCCTACCATATTGAGGATAAGATTGAATAAGTGGCTGGGGACATAGTTGTAGCAAGATTGGAATTCACTCCTACCCGCTTTAAGGGTTAGTAGAGAGGTTGTTCCCTTAAGTGCTGACTCCAGGTCTTGAACAATGGGCCCATCCTCTCCTGATCAGGGAGGAATCTGATTTGATGGTTGGACCACAAATCAATTGTTCATTAGAGGTGTCAGTGGTACTTAAGGAACAAGATATAATACAAGGGTTAAACGGTATAAATGACCCGTTGTGATTATGAACGACCTGTGAAGGATCGACTTACTGAGGAGAGTGCAGCCCTTGGACTTTAGTGGAGTCTCCGGGGGTTAACGAATGTTGGTTAGTTCGGTTGAAAGAGTTTTGACCGGATAATCTCGTATCGTTGGAGCTCATGATCTGTAGGTCCTTACGGTTCTCCTGGCTAGCTCGGATAAAGCCGTGAAACAATATAAAAGAAAAGAAAAGAATTTGAATCGTTCAAATTCGGGTTTGTGGAAGAAGAATAGACATATTTAAATATGATTTAAATATGGACATATTTAAATATGATTTAAATATGAGATTGGTCTGAAAACATGAATAGGATTCATGTGCAAAAAGTCGGTTTTCGGAAAACCGGGATTAATTATATTATTTAATTAATATTTGATATTGAATTAAATAATATTAATTAATTTATATATATATTTTTTATTAATTAAAAAGTTTAATTAATAAAATAATTATTATTAATTTTATTAATAATAATAATATATAAATATATATATATATATATATATATACACATGTGTCTTACATGCAAGATGTAAGACACATGTTATATATACAGAGTATATATATATGTGTTTCATCAGACTAATTAAAAAAAAAAAAAAAAAAAAAAAAAAAAAAAAAAAAAAAGAAAAGAAAAAAGAAATTGGTAGTGGGTTTTGGAGTTGTCAAATTGAAAATGAGATTTTGAATTTGATTCCTCTCTCTCTATCTCTTCAACCCTTCTTCTTCCTCAGCTCTGTGAAGAAAATAAGTTTTCTTCAGTGTTTCTTCTTCCCTCTTTTCTCTTGTAAACGGAGTCCCACTACTCCGTTTCTCGGCCCGAGGATAGCGGGACTACCGTGGGTGGTCCACGAAGGTTTCGTGAGAAGGCTCGGTGAGCTCGTGAGGAGCTTCTGGCGGTGAATTTGGAGAAATACGAACGACAAGGGTATGTGTTCTAATTTCTCTTTTTCATTGCTTTTGCATGTTTCCGTTTTGTTTAAATTGATGAAATTAGAGTGTCCATGATCCAAATCGCTTCCGCTGCGTTCCATCAACGCTCCATCAATTGGTATCAGAGCGTTTTTGGCCACTCAATTTCTATCAATTTAAGTTATGGTGGGTTTTTATTTAGAAATTGTTTCTGAATGGAATTCTAAAGTGAATATCGATTTTGGCATAGTTTCTTTTTGAATTTCTTTATTTGTAATTGCCCGAAATTGTATGGGCTTTAATGTATGCTAAAGAGTCTGTAATTTTAGAGTCATTAGAGTCCATATAGGTTTCTTTGTGAAAGAAGTTTGAGTTTGAAACTCGCCGAAATGTTCGGTGTAAGTTCAAACTTGTTCTGGGCAATACGAGGAGAAATTCAAAGAAATTTTGGCCGAAGCGTTCGGAGGAAGCAAGTTGGTCAAAGGCGGTGCGAAGAGTTCGAAGTCCGCTCAAGACGTGGCTTGTTGATCAAGCTTGTAATAAATTAGTTATTGCTTGCTAAATGCCAAAATCGATCCACTTTAGTGTGTTTAATTAATTATGCATTGCGAATGTATGTTTTAATTAAATTCCATGTTTGTATGTGCATAACGTATGCCATATAGATTTAAAATCCCACCGTAGGAAGCATGCTTCATGCATTGAAAATATGTTATAAGTGTTATAATATATCGTATGCATATTTGGCAATTCATGAATTTTGATATAAGAGTTATATTAATTCATGAATTAGTTGTTGTTAGTTTAATAAAATAATTGATATAAGTGTTATATTAATTATGAAATTAAATCAACAACATAGATTGCCATAATTTTATGCACATGGTATATTATAAGTGTTATAATGTATAGGATGCATGTTTATTCATGAGTATTAATATAAGAGTTATATTAATTCATGAATTAGATGTTGTTTGCTTAATAGAATAATTGATATAAGTGTTATATTAATTATGAAATTAAACATCCAACATTAGATGCATTTTGTTTGTTATAAGTGTTATAATGTATAGGATGCATGCTTAATTCATGAGAATTGATATAAGTGTTATATTAATTTATGAATTAGGAGTTGTATATTTAAAAACATAATCGATATAATTGTTATATTAATTATGAAATTAAATATTCAACTTGTCGTGCCTTAGTGATGCATGTTTGAGAAGCATGTAGAAGTTTGTTGTAGTTAGTCTTAGTTTTGCAAAGCGTTGTAAAATTGGCATAGACTTTTAAAATCTATAACAAAGACAAAGGCATGCTCACTTAGGGTTGAATGTATCGTTCCGTTTCATTAGATGAATAGGTCGATATCTTGTAAATGCTAAGGTTACAAGAAACTCACCCGGGGACATCCTGTTCGAGGTTGGAGGTATTTAAGCTGACGGTTTACGGAACACCTCCTACCTGGGAACCATCCGGTTCTTGAGTAAAGTTAACCCGGCTTTATGAGCATGCGTGAGTGGTGTGAGGTAATAAAGTGTTTATCACCTAGACATCATAGGTAAAAGTTTGTTTTACCTAGACTTAGGTCTTATTGTCTTAACCGGATAATGCCTGAGTAATTTACCCATTCCGTCTTAAAATACTTACTAGAGGTGTTGAGAAGGTATATATGATATGTCCCTCTCCTCCTACGTTCTCTGTTAAGTTCACACCGTGAGAATTATGCTCGGCCTCGTGATGTCAATAGGGCATCCCCATTCGGATGGTATTTGCATAATTCAAGAGCAAGGTGAATGGAGAAAGTATTTATAGTAAGTGGGAGAAGGAAGTATGTCAATACATCCTGCGGTCTCCTCCATTGGATTGAACCGTGAGATTCCTATGTTCTGCCTGCTAGGTGCCCACAAGTGGTACCGATCCATTCGGAGGGTCGTTTCATAGGAATCGGAACATCTCAATCACCATTTATGGATAAAGAAACATAGAGCCATTCCCAACTTTGACATTTCCATTCGGTTGCATCGTTGGGGCCGCCCTATGAATTCTAAAAATGGAGGGTCACACTTACGAGATTTGCTAAGGAGTTAGTAAATCTTGACCAAACAGCGATAACTAAGATGCTATAGGAATATGAGATATTCTGGTATTAGCATTTAGTCAAGAATGTCTTGATTCAGTGAAGGAGTGCTTGACTGCCCCTCGGTAGCGACCATTCTGACCCACTGAAGTATCGTTGCAGTTTAATAATGAGTTTTGGGTACATTATTATTCTTTGCTAAATTCTTGATTGGTGTGTAAATTAGGTTAAAACCTTTTCACTAATATTTATTCATTCTCTTTTCAGCATGTCTAGCTCTTTCATTCACTTGCTAGCTTCCGATAAGTTAACCGGCGATAACTACGCGACCTGGAAATCGAACTTGAATACGTTTCTCGTTCTTGATGATCTAAGGTTCGTTTTATCAGGGGATTGTCCTCCCCCTCCTAGCTCGGATGCGACTCGAACTGTTCGAGACGCATATGATAGATGGACAAGGGCTAATGATAAAGCCCGAGTCTATATCTTAGCCAGCATATCTGATGTGTTAGCTAAGAAGCACGAGGATATGGTTTCTGCAAAAGAAATCATGTCTTCATTACAGGCGATGTTTGGACTACCGTCCTCATCGGTCTGTCATGAAGCCCTCAAATTCGTTTACAACTCTCGCATGAAAGAGGGAACCTCTGTTAGGGAGCATGTCCTTAATATTATGGTCCACTTCAATGTGGCAGAAGTAAACGGAGCTACTATAGATGAGTCAAGTCAAGTAAGCTTTATCTTGGAATCTCTTCCGAAGAGTTTCCTTCAGTTCAGAACCAATTTGGTAATGAACAAGATAAAGTATAATTTGACTTCTCTCCTCAGCGAGCTACAGACCTATCAGTCCCTACACACTTCTAAAGGAAAAGAGAAGGAGGCAAACGTTGTCACTTCTAGGAAATTCCAAAAGGGGTCGTCTTCTGGGAGTAAGTCTGAACTTTCTTCTATTAAGAATAAGAGTATTCAAAAGAAGAAGAAAGATAAAAGGAAGGGAAAAGCACCTGCTGCAGGTAAAAGCAAGACTAAATCTACAGACAAAGGAAAATGTTTCCATTGTGGTGTAGATGGGCACTGGAAACGAAATTGCCCAAAGTATCTTGCAGAGAAAAAGGCTGAGAAGGAAAGACAAGGTAAATATGATTTACTTGTTGTTGAAACATGTTTAGTAGAACATGATTGTCATACCTGGATACTTGATTCAGGAGCTACTAACCATGTTTGTTCTTCTTTTCAGGAAACTAGTTCTTGGCAGCCACTTTCTCGCGGTGAGATAACTCTCAGAGTTGGAACTGGAGAGGTTGTCTCAGCTGAAGCAGTGGGAGCTGTAAAGTTGTTGTATAGAGATAGTTTCATTTTACTAGAAAATGTACTCCTGGTTCCTACCTTCCAGAGGAATCTTGTATCTATATCTTGTTTGTTAGAACAGTTGTATAAAGTATCTTTTATTCATAATGAAGCGTTCATTAGCAAAAGAGGTGTACGTATTTGTTCTGCAAAACTTGAAAACAACTTGTATGTGTTAAGACCAACCGAAGCCAAAGCTATTTTGAACACTGAAATGTTTAAAACAGTTGAGACTCAAACTAAAAGGCAGAAACTTTCTCCAAGTACTTATCTTTGGCACTTAAGACTAGGTCACATTAATCTCAATAGGATTGGGAGATTGGTTAAGAGTGGTCTGCTAAATCGTTTAGAGGACAACTCTTTACCGCCATGTGAGTCTTGTCTTGAGGGCAAAATGACCAAACGATCTTTTTCTGAAAAAGGTCATAGGTCCAAAGAACCTCTAGAAATCGTGCATTCGGATCTCTGCGGTCCTTTGAATGTCAAAGCACGAGGAGGGTATGAATATTTCATCAGTTTCATTGATGATTATTCGAGGTACGGTTATCTTTATCTAATGCATCATAAGTCCGAAGCTCTTGAAAAGTTCAAAGAGTATAAGGCAGAGGTTGAGAACACATTAGGTAAATCGATAAAAACACTCCGATCAGATCGAGGTGGAGAGTATATGGATTTAAGATTCCAGGACTATATGATAGAACATGGAATAGTATCTCAACTCTCAGCGCCAGGAACACCACAGCAGAATGGTGTGTCCGAGAGGAGAAATAGAACCCTGTTAGACATGGTTCGATCTATGATGAGTTATGCTCATTTGCCTAGTTCGTTTTGGGGATATGCAGTAGAGACTGCAGTATATATTTTGAACATGGTTCCCTCTAAGAGTGTTTCTGAAACACCTTATGAGTTATGGAGAGGGCGTAAAGGTAGTTTACGTCACTTCAGGATTTGGGGGTGTCCGACACATGTGCTAGTACCCAATCCAAAGAAGTTGGAACATCGTTCAAAATTGTGCCTATTTGTAGGTTACCCCAAGGAAACGAAAGGTGGTCTATTTTACGATCCTCATGAGAACAAGGTACTAGTATCGACTAATACCACGTTCTTAGAGGAAGACCACATGAGAGATCATCAACCGTCGAGCAAAATTGTTTTGTCCGAATTTTCCAGGAAAGCTACAGACGGATCAACAAAGGTTGTTGATCAGGCTGGTCCTTCTCAAGAGTTGAGAAAGCCTCGACGCAGTGGGAGGGATGTAAGACAGCCTGACCGCTACATCGGCTTGTCTGAAACTCAAGTCGTCATACCTGATGATGGC
Organism: Herpetospermum pedunculosum; assembly: GCA_028017165.1. NCBI lineage: Eukaryota > Viridiplantae > Streptophyta > Magnoliopsida > Cucurbitales > Cucurbitaceae > Herpetospermum > Herpetospermum pedunculosum. Next base: position 3,062,805 of record JAPQWQ010000185.1, read on the forward strand.
GTTGAGGATCCATTGACCTTTAAACAGGCAATGAATGATACAGACAAGGACCAGTGGCTTAAAGCCATGGATCTCGAAATGGAGTCTATGTACTTCAATTCGGTCTGGGATCTTGTAGACCAACCAGATAGTGAAAGACCTATCGGTTGCAAGTGGATCTACAAGAGAAAACGAGACCAAGCCGGTAAGGTGCAAACCTTTAAGGCTCGACTTGTGGCAAAAGGTTATTCCCAAAGAGAAGGGGTGGACTATGAAGAAACCTTTTCTCCTGTTGCCATGTTAAAGTCGATTAGAATACTCTTATCCATTGCTACATTTTATGATTATGAAATCTGGCAAATGGATGTCAAGACTGCCTTTCTGAATGGTAATCTTGAGGAGAGTATCTATATGGCTCAACCAGAGGGATTCATACTTCAAGGTCAAGAGCAAAAGGTTTGCAAGCTTAATCAATCCATTTATGGGTTGAAGCAAGCATCTAGATCCTGGAATATAAGGTTTGATACGGCGATCAAATCTTATGGCTTTGAACAAAATATTGACGAACCTTGTGTTTACAAGAAAGTAGTCAATACTGTTGTAGCTTTCTTAGTCTTGTACGTAGACGATATACTACTCATTGGGAATGATGTAGGGTTCCTAACTGACGTTAAGAATTTGCTAGCGACCCAATTCCAAATGAAAGATTTGGGAGAGGCTCAGTTTGTTCTAGGGATTCAGATCATAAGGAATCGTAAGAAGAAAGTGCTAGCGCTGTCTCAAGCATCTTATATTGACAAGGTGTTGTCAAGATATTCGATGCAGAATTCCAAGAAAGGTTCGTTGCCTTTTAGGCATGGAATTCACTTGTCTAAGGAACAGTCTCCTAAGACACCTCAAGAAGTTGAGGATATGAGACGAATTCTCTATGCATCTGCAGTTGGTAGTCTCATGTACGTTATGTTGTGTACACGACCCGACATCTGCTATGCAGTAGGAATTGTCAGTAGGTTCCAGTCCAATCCAGGATATGATCACTGGACAGCCGTTAAACACGTCCTCAAGTATCTTAGGAGAACGAGAGACTATGTGCTTGTGTATGGCGCGAAGGATTTGATCCTTGCAGGATACACTGACTCTGATTTTCAGACTGATATAGATTCCAGGAAATCTACATCAGGATCAGTGTTCACTCTTAATGGAGGAGCAATAGTAGGGAGGAGTATAAAGCAAGGTTGTATTGCTGACTCCACCATGGAAGCTGAGTATGTCGCAGCTTGCGAAGCAGCGAAGGAAGCTGTATGGCTTAGGAAGTTCTTGACAGATTTGGAAGTTGTTCCAAATATGAACTTGCCGATCACCCTTTATTGTGATAACAGCGGTGCAATGGCAAATTCTAAAGAACCTAGAAGCCATAAGCGTGGAAAGCATATTGAGCGGAAATATCATCTCATCAGGGAGATAGTGCAACGAGGAGATGTGATCGTCACACAGGTAGCCTCGGAGCACAACATTGCTGATCCGTTTACTAAGTCTCTCACGGCTAAAGTGTTTGAGAGACACCTACAAAGTATAGGGCTGCGAGCTGCTCAGTAGGACAGTGGGAGAAACTTTAGATATTTGATATTCTAGTTCTCTCGACCAGCATGTACTCCACTGACGTTTTAGTCCAAGTGGGAGTTTGTTGGGTTTTATGTCCTAAAACTCGTAGTTTGTAAACTGAATGAATGTAAATATTATATTTCAATAAAGTTGTTATTGAATTTTAGTGAATTGTGTTTGTATTGACCTATACCAATAACTAACACCCATGGCGATAGTATGAGTACTTGAACTTCATGTGTGACATGAATGTGAATCAAGTTCAAGTAGACAGCCAAAAATGGTCTATAGTATAGGGATAAGGCTGGGTACCTTATCCTGGGGACACTATTGGACGCGGCCCACTTTGTATAGTACAAAACGATGTGATTCGAATCGTTTCATGTAGAGACATGTGAGTGAGGGCGTCCTGTGCAATGAGTTTGCACAAGACCGAACCAAGAAATAAAATCGCTCTTTCTTTATAACACCGTTTACTGTAAAGACCGGTTTATTCTTATGATGACTTAGGTAACTCGATCTCAATCCTGAGCTTACTATGAACTCCTGTTTATTCAACCTTATCCTTTGATTTGTACGGGTGAGAGTGGCCAGATCGCCGACTCAATATGCCTACCATATTGAGGATAAGATTGAATAAGTGGCTGGGGACATAGTTGTAGCAAGATTGAAATTCACTCCTACCCGCTTTAAGGGTTAGTAGAGAGGTTGTTCCCTTAAGTGCTGACTCCAGGTCTTGAACAATGGGCCCATCCTCTCCTGATCAGGGAGGAATCTGATTTGATGGTTGGACCACAAATCAATTGTTCATTAGAGGTGTCAGTGGTACTTAAGGAACAAGATATAATACAAGGGTTAAACGGTATAAATGACCCGTTGTGATTATGAACGACCTGTGAAGGATCGACTTACTGATGATAGTTATATCAACATGACACAATATATCTACAGTGAGGAGAGTGCAGCCCTTGGACTTTAGTGGAGTCTCCGGGGGTTAACGAATGTTGGTTAGTTCGGTTGAAAGAGTTTTGACCGGATAATCTCGTATCGTTGGAGCTCATGATCTGTAGGTCCTTACGGTTCTCCTGGCTAGCTCGGATAAAGCCGTGAAACAATATAAAAGAAAAGAAAAGAATTTGAATCGTTCAAATTCGGGTTTGTGGAAGAAGAATAGACATATTTAAATATGATTTAAATATGGACATATTTAAATATGATTTAAATATGAGATTGGTCTGAAAACATGAATAGGATTCATGTGCAAAAAGTCGGTTTTCGAAAAACCGGGATTAATTATATTATTTAATTAATATTTGATATTGAATTAAATAATATTAATTAATTTATATATATATATTTTTTATTAATTAAAAAGTTTAATTAATAAAATAATTATTATTAATTTTATTAATAATAATAATATATAAATATATATTAAAAAAAAAAAAAAAAAAAAAAAAAAAGAAAAAAGAAATTGGTAGTGGGTTTTGGAGTTGTCAAATTGAAAATGAGATTTTGAATTTGATTCCTCTCTCTCTATCTCTTCAACCCTTCTTCTTCCTCGGCTTTGTGAAGAAAATAAGTTTTCTTCAGTGTTTCTTCTTCCCTCTTTTCTCTTGTAAAAGGAGTCCCACTACTCCGTTTCTCGGCCCGAGGATAGCGGGACTACCGTGGGTGGTCCACGAAGGTTTCGTGAGAAGGCTCGGTGAGCTCGTGAGGAGCTTCTGGCGGTGAATTTGGAGAAATACGAACGACAAGGGTATGTGTTCTAATTTCTCTTTTTCATTGCTTTTGCATGTTTCCGTTTTGTTTAAATTGATGAAATTAGAGTGTCCATGATCCAAATCGCTTCCGCTGCGTTCCATCAACGCTCCATCATCTTTTTCCTCAATACCATCACTAAATTATGTTTACGCGCAGGGGTACCTGTGACGATGGAGGAGAAACAATTGGCCTATGCTGGCCACCTTGAGCTGCCCAATGACCTGAGGATGAGGAGAAGAGGCAACATGGAGTTCGAGATGGATGGACTTGCTACTGTAGAGTCATTGTCCATGGCCTGCCTAATGGACTTACAACGAAAGTTAGCCCAATGGGCTGAGTATTCACAGGCAAGGGACCAAGAGCTGGCTGAGCACCTGCGGTGCACGTTCCCTACTTTCCCTGCTGGATTGTTGAGTCCTTGGGTGCCTCCGAGTGAGAGGAATGATGAAGAAGATAAGAATGAATGAATGTCAGACTGATGGCATTCGAGGGAGTATTTCTGATCCCTTTCAAAACAAAACAAAAAAAAATATGCTTTTCTGTGACAAGTTACCCCCCACATTAATCAACTATTTGTTCTGTTTAATTTCTTAATTAGCCTACTTAGTTTAAGTTTAATTTCGTATGGTTAGTTAGCTTAGATAGTTTTTCTATTTCCTATAGTTGTTTACGAATAGAACATCGCATGTTAGGAGCCTTGATCACGGTTACATCTGCTCTGTTGAAATCATTGTGAATTCTTTGCGGACCTCGCAATATTTTGTTAGTTTAAGCATGATGTTGTATGACTTTCTGATGGGTTGTCTGTCTTTAAATCTCATTATGTGGCTGCATTACTAATGTCCATAGGTAGACTATTGTTAAGTGATATTTAGACTTATTAAAGCAAGGTGTTTTTAGAGTTTTAATTGAGTAAGAAGACATTTGGCAAAGAGATTTTCTTAACTTAATAAAAATTTCTCTAATGTTCAGGTTGTCGAGACCCGCCAAAATAACATTTATAAATCCGATACAACAGAGCTTTGCAGCTAGTTGTAGTCGGGTGTCGAACCACAAGGAACCAAAATTATTTCCTCTTAATTAACTTCTATTTGTTTTTAACAAAACTCAAATTAAAATAGTAAAATAAAGGGGGAAATCGCTAACGGAGAATTTAATGTAAAACAGAAAAAAAATAGCTAACGGTAAAATAAAATAAAATGCGAGAAAAATAAATGCAAGAAAAATAAACGGAACACGTGCTCCTAATTTGAGTGTCGGGATTGGTTGTTGATGTGGTTCGGATCATAGACACAAAATATACTTAGCCGGTTTTTGTTAACACTCACACACATTAAAAGACCCAATTAAAACAAGTGCTCCCATGCTTTAATTAGAACTAATAATCCCAATTAATTAGAAAAGAGGTGACGACTCTAGACTATGCTTCGCTAATAATTCTAACTTAGGGGCGATCGCTCTCCCAAATTAGGATTAGTCGCGAGCGACGGGTATTCATGCGACGAGCCCATTGATGAAATCTCTAACAATAGGACTCGATTTTATTCTATCTCTATATTTTATCAACAACCCAAACAACTGTGGCCACATTTAATTCAGAATGCAATATTAAATTACTCAAAACATGAAGTGCGATCGCTAAGTCATGGATTTTTAATCGAACCAACACACAATTAACTAAACGGATGTCAATCGTTAAGAAAATCATGATGGACATTAAGAACGATGCTAGAGATGAATTGAATGCTAGAACAAGCCAAGAAAATGATAAAAAGAACGGATCTCACCTAACACATCAACAACACAAACCCTAGACCCAAATTAGAGCACTTACCTTAGTTGCCCGTTGTGAAAATCAAGAGAAATCCACTCAAATGTATTAGAAATAGGTAAGAAACGTGTTTTGGCTCAAGATTTGAGCTCTACAAAAGATGGGGGCGGAAGAAAATGAGAGAGAATGGGAAAGAAAATACCTAAAAACAGCAAAAACGGAGTTAAATACCCATTTCTGCGTCAGACTAGCGCCTAGGCGCCATAAGTCAGCGCCTAGGCGCCGCGGGGGCGCGCGCACAGAATCGGGACAGCGCCTAGGCGCCATAAGTCAGCGCCTAGGCGCTGAGCCCTCTGGAAAAATTTACAAAAATGGGAATTTCTTAACTTTTAAGGACGGGCTTCAGGACTTTAGATGACGGTTATTTTGCGTCAGGGAAAGGGTTGCGCGCGCGGGCGAGGCGAGGCGTGGGCGAGGGCGCGCGCGGACACGGGCGAGCGGCCGAGCGGCGCGCGCGGGTGACCTACGATGACGGGCGCTCGGGCGCTGAGGCGGGCGAGCGACGCGCGCGGGCGTCGGCGGTCTGGGCGCGGGCGAGGCGAGGCGGCGCGCGCGGGCGCTCGGACACGAACCGGGCGAGGGCGAGCGACGCGCGCGGACTTTCAATGACGGGCGGGGAGCGCGCGCGGGCGTGGGCGGTCTGGGCGCTGGCGTGCGCGCGGGTGCGCGCGGGCGTGGGCGTCTGGCTCCGATTAGCGCCTGGGCGCTGGGCGCCGGCGCCTGGGCGCTGCCCTCTCGGGTCTAAGCCCAATTTAGGGTCGTTTTGGCTCCCGAGCTCCGTTTGGCCTATCTTCTTGACCCGAACACTTCCCGAAACCTCTTAAATGACCGTTTTAGCCCCGAAAATCATAAATGGACTTCCCGAGCTCTTCGCCACGAAAACACCTATAAAAAGGCAATTTAACTAAATTAAGCATGGCATTTAGCTAGATTTGAGGCTATAATTATAGCTCTATTTTAGAGCTATCAAAATACCCCCCACCTGAATCTTGCTAGTCCTCGAGCAAGGAAAACTTAGATTTATCTCATAGAAATAAGCATGCATGCTGACGACTCAAATCCCAATACTTGCAAAAACAAGATAATCATGCTAACGGAAAACAATCAAGCATATGCATAAATTGTGAATATTTCAAAATATTAACTCCTATTCCCTACGTCTGTGTGTGATTAGCGCCTCCTATCCTAGTTTCCATAGACCCGTAACCACCTTAATCAATCCTAATACTCATCTTCCCCCTACTTCTGGCAATGAGAACAGTCTAATGGCTTTTCAATGTCGGAAAGAATAACAAAACAAAAGGCCTAACTATTTTTTTTTTCTTTTCTTTTCTTGAGAGCCTAACACGTCAAGCTTTTAGTTTGCTTCACGTTTTTAAGGACTAGTGCTCACTTCCGTTAGTTGCCTTTTCATGCAGTGGCAACCGTGGGTTACACGATCGCCCCTGGTTACACGGGCAACACAAGAAGGAGGAGCACCTCAAATAATATTTCAAACATGCTCTTACTCTCAATGAATTTTTTATAGGCATATAGCTTTGCTAAAACAAATGATTCGTTATAAATTCTAACATATCAAGCCTCCCTAAAGGTACCTTTCGGGGTGACAACGAGTTTTCAGACCAAATAAAATTATTCTAAGCCTACAGAACTAAGAGTAAGAGGTCTACGTGCTCAGTGAATGTAGGGGAATAATCGAAAAAATTTTAAAATATGCTCAAACTATGCATACATTCTCATAGCTTTCTCGCAATGCACAATTATGGAGTATTTACAAACAAATCACAGAAAGTCCTCATCGGACAACATGCATTCAGATTCCTAAACATCTCAAAATCAGAGTATGACATGCTCAAGAACTACAACGAAGTCCAACTATACATTCTACCCCCCACCTAAAAGACTGCATTGTCCTCAATGCATCTAATCCCACAGATAAACAATGATAACGACAAAAATTAAAGGGAACAGAAACCTCCCCTGAATTTTTGCGGGATCGGTGAGTAGGGATGCGCAACCTCGTCTCCAAAACAGATCCAAAATGCAAATCATCTTTCGCTTATTACCTAAGAAAACAAGAAAAAGCTAAGCTAGGAAAACAAAAACTAAAAGTAAAGACATAAATGGAAATACTCATGGGTTGCCTCCCAAGAAGCGCAAATTTTTAACGTCGTTATGCTCGACGTGTCTTCCACTCTGTCAGGGTACGTAAAAATTCTCGTACTTCTTCGGCCCCTTCTTCCTTGAATCAACAAAGCCTGCTAAGAGAAGCAAGCTCTTCGACTTTTGAAGGCAGCCGGACAGAGTTGTTATTTTTTTGGTATTTTTAATATTTGGAAAAATAAAAGACTCAACACACTGAAATAAAACAAAATAAGACTCAACTGAAAATAAAGACTCGACGGACTTAGGAGAAGAAGGAAGAAAGCATGCATCAATAAAGGATTTAACAGGAAATAAAACAGATGGAGGCTTGTCAGCCTCAGACTCTATCACCTGAACATCCTCCTCGGGACTAGGCTCGACATCTTCCTTAATCTCACCGATCACATCTTCGCATGGCGGAGCATTCTCAATCTCTTCATCACTATCGGGGTGGATTTCCTCAAAGAACCTCTCCTCAGTGGTATGCTCAACTGGATGATCTTCCTCACCCTCCAATTCCTTCGCAGGATTGAGCAAACGGCTTATTTGCTCATTCGCTTCGCGGAGCTTGGCTTCTAACCGAGCCTCGTGCATTGCCTGCGAATATTGGTGAGTGCTATCAACTAATTCATTTACCATTTGTTCCAGTGACATACCTCGACAATAATTATGAGGAAATTGGTTTTGTTGCTCCTCCATTCCTTGCCACTCAACTTCAGTCTCTAGGCGAGACTGGCGCATTCCCTGCTCGAATTGGAGCGTGCTGTTGACTAAATTGTCAACCATCTGCTCCAATGACATTCTTTGGCAAGAATTGGGAGGAGCTCTTTCACCTTCATAACTTGAAACTTGTCCCCAATAATCAAATGGATAATCTGCCATGCTAAACGAGAAGACACAAGACAAAGAAAAATATTTTTGGTTTTTTTAAACAAATAAAATTTAACTAAGAGAAATTAAATGGTTCCCCGGCAACGGCGCAAATTTTGGCAAAGAGATTTTCTTAACTTAATAAAAATTTCTCTAATGTTCAGGTTGTCGAGACCCGCCAAAATAACATTTATAAATCCGATACAACAGAGCTTTGCAGCTAGTGGTAGTCGGGTGTCGAACCACAAGGAACCAAAATTATTTCCTCTTAATTAACTTCTATTTGTTTTTAACAAAACTCAAATTAAAATAGTAAAATAAAGGGGGAAATCGCTAACGGAGAATTTAATGTAAAACAGAAAAAAATAGCTAACGGTAAAATAAAATAAAATGCGAGAAAAATAAACGGAACACGTGCTCCTAATTTGAGTGTCGGGATTGGTTGTTGATGTGGTTCGGATCATAGACACAAAATATACTTAGCCGGTTTTTGTTAACACTCACACACATTAAAAGACCCAATTAAAACAAGTGCTCCCATGCTTTAATTAGAACTAATAATCCCAATTAATTAGAAAAGAGGTGACGACTCTAGACTATGCTTCGCTAATAATTCTAACTTAGGGGCGATCGCTCTCCCAAATTAGGATTAGTCGCGAGCGACGGGTATTCATGCGACGAGCCCATTGATGAAATCTCTAACAATGGGACTCGATTTTATTCTATCTCTATATTTTATCAACAACCCAAACAACTGTGGCCACATTTAATTCAGAATGCAATATTAAATTACTCAAAACATGAAGTGCGATCGCTAAGTCATGGATTTTTAATCGAACCAACACACAATTAACTAAACGGATGTCAATCGTTAAGAAAATCATGCTGGACATTAAGAACGATGCTAGAGATGAATTGAATGCTAGAACAAGCCAAGAAAATGATAAAAAGAACGGATCTCACCTAACACATCAACAACACAAACCCTAGACCCAAATTAGAGCACTTACCTTAGTTGCCCGTTGTGAAAATCAAGAGAAATCCACTCAAATGTATTAGAAATAGGTAAGAAACGTGTTTTGACTCAAGATTTGATCTCTACAAAAGATGGGGGCGGAAGAAAATGAGAGAGAATGGGAAAGAAAATACCTAAAAACAGCAAAAACGGAGTTAAATACCCATTTCTGCGTCAGACTAGAGCCTAGGCGCCATAAGTCAGCGCCTAGGCGCCGCGGGGGCGCGCGCACAGAATCGGGACAGCGCCTAGGCGCCATAAGTCAGCGCCTAGGCGCTGAGCCCTCTGGAAAAATTTACAAAAATGGGAATTTCTTAACTTTTAAGGACGGGCTTCAGGACTTTAGATGACGGTTATTTTGCGTCAGGGAAAGGGTTGCGCGCGCGGGCGAGGCGAGGCGTGGGCGAGGGCGCGCGCGGACACGGGCGAGCGGCCGAGCGGCGCGCGCGGGTGACCTACGATGACAGGCGCTCGGGCGCTGAGGCGGGCGAGCGACGCGCGCGGGCGTCGGCGGTCTGGGCGCGGGCGAGGCGAGGCGGCGCGCGCGGGCGCTCGGACATGAACCGGGCGAGGGCGAGCGACGCGCGCGGGCGCGCGCGCGGACTTTCAATGACGGGGGGGGAGCCCGCGCGGGGCGCGCGGGCGTGGGCGGTCTGGGCGCTGGCGTGCGCGCGGGTGCGCGCGGGCGTGGGCGTCTGGCTCCGATTAGCGCCTGGGCGCTGGGCGCCGGCGCCTGGGCGCTGCCCTCTCGGGTCTAAGCCCAATTTAGGGTCGTTTTGGCTCCCGAGCTCCGTTTGGCCTATCTTCTTGACCCGAACACTTCCCAAAACCTCTTAAATGACCGTTTTAGCCCCGAAAATCATAAATGGACTTCCCGAGCTATTCGCCACGAAAACACCTATAAAAAGGAAATTTAACTAAATTAAGCATGGCATTTAGCTAGATTTGAGGCTATAATTATAGCTCTATTTTAGAGCTATCAACATTTTATCTCTTGTTTCTATCTAATTGTTGCTTATTTTGCGTGTAGGTGAAGAAATAAGGAAGTTGGATGAAGATCGGAAATAAGAGTGAAAAGGAGGCAAAGCAGCAGGAAATTGATGGAAACGGCCTAGCGCCTAGGCGCTAATGAAAAGAAATTGACAGTAGCTGTAGCGCCTAGTGTGACTTTACATCAATGTTTCTTTTCCTCTTTCCTTCCTCTATTTTCTTACTTGTTATGAACATGTTAAATTTTGAGATTGTTGTTGAGTTTTTCATTATGAACTAACTCTCTTATCTAGAGCGTTGATGTAGTTGTTATTGAACCCTATTCTTCATTATTGATTGTTAAGAACTTGATTTCATATTAGGTTGTGAAAACCCTTATGAGCTTAATGCATGTTAGGATTTGGCCAATCTTAGTGTGACTTTACATCAATGTTTTGAGGTCGATAGACGATAATCATTGACGAACCTTAATTGTTTTTCCCTAATTTATATGAGCGATAGACATATCCTTGTAGGTTTTGTGGCTATGCTAGTTTTATAACCTTCATAATTGAATTGTTCCGATTGTCATAGAAATATAGGCAATTGACATTTTAATGAATATTGTTATTACTCGAGAGAGAGTAGCAAGCCATTTGAGTAGAACTTGCCAACAGTCTAGAAATCAAACTTTTTATAACTTTCAATTATTGAAGAATAGGGGGAGATAGCGATGAAGTCTTTGCTCTAGAGTCTCAATCATCTACATTTATCATAACGGTTGTTAGTTTTAGTATTTTAATTACTTTAGTTCAAAGCTTTTTAATAGTTCATTTATCCTTGACTGATCGATTGCTCAGATAAAATTGAAGCTAAAGAATTTGGTAATTAGTAACTTTCATTCCCTGTGGAGAACGATAATCAGTACTTACACTACTATATTACTTGGAACGATTCGTACACTTGCGATTTCGGACAACAAGTTTTTGGCGCCGCTGCCGGGGAATGATTGTTTTATTTTACTAATATCAAAATCAAGAGCGTTAGTCTTAATCTGAGTTTTGTTTTACTTTTATTAATTTTGTTCTTTTGTTTTTGGTTGCAGGAGTTAGAGAAAGTGCATGCGAAAATTTGGAAGTAGCAGCTTACTTCCAATTAATCTCGAAATCGAACGTACCTGTCGAAAGAACAGAAAAGAAAAGAGAGAGCGTGTTGCACAAGAGAAGTTGACAATGGCGGACAACCAAGAGGTCGAAACCAGGACTTTGAGGGATTATGTATTGCCAAATGTAACGGGGTTACATTCTGCAATCCAGAGACCCGCAATTCAGGCGAACAACTTTGAGATTAAACCGGCCACGATTCAAATGATCCAAACCTCAGTGAACTACAGTGGTTTGAGGAATGAGGATCCAAACTCTCATATTTCAGATTTCTTGGAACTCTGCGATACATTCAAGATGAATGGAGTGACAAATGATGCCATTAGACTTAGGTTGTTTCCCTTTACTCTTAGGGGACAAGCTAAACAATGGTTGAGTTCGTTACCAGCAGGGTCAATAGAGACTTGGAATGATCTTGCCCAAAAGTTTCTCGCCAAGTTCTTCCCACCAGCAAAAAACAGCAAAGATTCGGAGTGAGATTGGAAATTTTCTTCAAGAAGATGGAGAGTCTCTGTATGATGCATGGGAAAGATTTAAGGAACTTTTAAGAAAGTGTCCTCATCATGGGTTTCCTCGATGGATGCAAGTGCACAACTTTTACAATGGGTTAGATGGTGGTACTAGAACCACAATCGATGCAGCAGCTGGGGGATCTTTCATGAAGAAAACAGAGAATGATGCTTTTGAATTGTTGGAAGAGATGACGGTAAATCATTATGAATGCCCAAGCCGGAGAATGACTCAGAACAGCCGATGGGAGTTAATGAAGTGGATTCAATAGCCGCGTTGACTGCACAGGTTGCTTCACTTACTAGGCAACTTCAGTCAAACCAATTTGCGGTAAACTCGATTCAAGCTCCTACTTTATTCTGTGAAAATTGCAATGGAAGTCATAAGAGTGAAGATTGTCAGGTGGGGAATCCATTCATGCAAGGTCAAGTTGAGCGAGCTCAATTTGTTGGGAATTATAATCGCCAACAAAACAACCCGTGCTCCAACACCTTTAATCCAGGGTGGCGAAATCATCCTAACTTCGCATGGAAGCAGAATCAGACACAAAATCCACCCCCTCCAGGATTCCATCAACCAGAAAAGAAAACTAGCCTTGAGGAGACAATGATTCAGATGGCGAACACTACGAGTCAGTTCATGGCTGAAACAAAGACCAACTTCCAAAATCAAGGTGCAGCAATTAAGAATTTAGAAGTACAAGTTAGTCAGCTAGCCAATATGATGGTGGATAGGCTTCCAGGAAATTTACCAAGCACAACCGAAGTAGATTCAGTTGGACAACGAGCTGTCGATTTTAATATACTAAAAAAGGGAAAGGCTCATGCGGGTAATGATCACACTCAAATTGAGCATTGTAAGGTCATCAGGGTGCATCACATGGATAAAAGTCAAGAGCATGATCAAGAAAAGATTGAGGAGCCAACATCAATGATTGCAAAAGAAGTAGAAATAGTATCACATTTATTTGAGGCCGAAAAGCCTATTACTTCTTCTATTCCTTCAGCTAATCCTCAACTCAAGAAAAAGAAAAAGAAAAATTTAAACTCTGAGTTTGTTAAACTTATGGGTATTTTCATGAAACATAACATTAATCTTCCTTTTTCAGATGCTCTAAAGCAAATGCCTAACTACGTCAGGTTCATGAAGGAATGGCTCTCTAAGAAGAAGAAAAATAAAAAGGTTGAGACAGTGCATCTCGCTGAGGCATGCAGTTCTAGACTTAAGAAGAAACTACCACATAAATTGAATGATCCAGGGAGTTTTTCTATTCCTTGTAGTTTTGGTAGTCATTCTTTTAGAGCTTTATGCGATCTAGGTGCTAGCATTAATTTACTCCCTATGTCACTATGCAAGAAATTAAAAATTGGGGAGATAAAGCCCACTACTGTGAAACTTCAATTAGCTGATAGATCCATAGTTTGTCCATATGGAGTTGTAGAGAATGCACTAATTAAAGTGGGAAAATTCTTTATCCCAATTGACTTTTATGTGATAGATGTGAAGGAAGACAATGCACTACCAGTTATTCTTGGAAGGCCATTCCTGGCAACTGGGAGAGTTTTAATTGATGTGGATAAAGGAGAGTTGACCATTAGAGTCCAAAATGAAAAAGAACTTTTTAAAGCCATAGTGGACTCTAAATCTCAAACTGAAACATTAATGTTGGTCTACAAAAATGCTGCAAGAAAGCGAGCTCGTGATATATTAAATGTCTTTCGACCACCTTAATGCTTAAACGTTTATTGCGTCTAGCTAGAGACGTTAAATAAAGCGCTTTTTTGGAGGCAACCCAAGTTTACGTTATTTGATTTCTTTTAGTCTTTGTATTTTCTATCTTTTGTTGTGTTTAGTTGTCCTTATGTTTCTGTTGATTTTTTTTTTTTTTTTATTTTTATTTTGTAGGAGTTTGATCACCATATTCCCCATTCCAAACTCTGATGAATATGTTGGTTCTCTTATTTAATCAGGGCAGTATTATTCATCTTTCTCTTTTATTTGTCATATATATATGCTTTAGTAGTTTCGCATTGAGGACAATGTTGAATTTTAAGTTGGGGGTGGGAATCGATTCTGTTGAGTATGTTTTTGAGGATAGGTGTGACATTCTATATGATTTCTACATTCTAAAAAGTGTGTCTCTTCAATTTTTCGAGATATTTTGGAAGACTATGTAAGTTAGGGACACATTGGTTGTTGGGTTATATTGCATAAGAGAGAAGAGCTTGATTCATGTTTTTACTTAAAAGGAATGCATGATGGTGTTTGTTGAATTATTGAATGACGAATGCGCAAGATCTATTGCCAAAACAACCTGTTTTCATGTGAGTTTTTGAGCCTTTAAGCACATTCATTACATGGTGCTTTCAAGTCTTAAATTGTGTGAATGCCATGCATATTTAGTCTTTTGTAGAACTTGCTTTGTTAGGCATGTCTGTAGCCTCTGAATAGTGTTGAATGCTTAAATTTTAAGGGTAATTTAGGTGAAGCCAATGTTTAGCTTTCTAAAATAGTCTGCCTCAACATTGATTCCTTAGTTAAGCCAAATATTGAGCCTTAGACCTTTTTCATTGGAAGATTACCGCACTAAAAGCCAAAAATGCCATTTGTTGTAATCATTTTCTGTGAATCCTAGTTTGAAAGATTACATATGCTTACCACATGAAGTTTTTAGTTTGTTGGGAAAGTTGCAACATGTGCAAGTAAGGGATTCCTAAATGGAAGCGTGATTTTAACGCAAGAAGAAAAAAAAAAGAAAAAAATGGTGTGGATGAAAGTCGATGCTTCATCCAAGCTAAAAAAAAAAATATATAATAAAAAAAAATCGTGCTTGAGTTTAAATTCCTTGGAAGTAGAAGTGTTAGCTTCATGTGGATAAGTTGTGTAAAAATGCTTTCAATAAAAGAGCTTAAAGTTTCCTTTTCCATCCACCCGTCCTAAGCCAAATTACATCCAAAACGAAACCCTTAATTTTTGTGCATTCATTATGTTCATCGATGGCTTGGATGTGATATATGAGCAAGTTTATGACAAAATTTTTGTATGTATTGGTGTGAGAGTCATTGAAATATGCCTTAAACAGTTGAGCGTTATGAGTGAATTCCTGTGAGGGTAGTAGACCTTGTGCATTCAATTTTGATAGTTTGATGAGACACTTGAGTTTTTAGTTAAATTTGTACTCGATGAATGCTTATTCTCTTGACTGTTTGTATAACCAAAGTAATTGATGTGTACTTAGCTTACCAGTATTCTTAGATATTAAGGAATTAGAAGAGAACACTTGGAATTGTAAGGAATCTAGAAGTCTCACTGGTTGATTGTACTCAATTGTTTCACTTACTTTCGTGTGCCTTTCGGTCGTCAATAAATGCGTGAGATTTGAGTCATTTGAATGTAGTTGTTTTTCCTTAGAATCCTCTTGCTCTTTGCTCGAGGGCGAGCAAAATGATAAGTTGGGGGTAGTTTGTTAAGTGATATTTAGACTTATTAAAGCAAGGTGTTTTTAGAGTTTTAATTGAGTAAGAAGACATTTTATCTCTTGTTTCTATCTAATTGTTGCTTATTTTGCGTGTAGGTGAAGAAAGAAGGAAGTTGGATGAAGATCGGAAATAAGAGTGAAAAGGAGGCAAAGCAGCAGGAAATTGATGGAAACGGCCTAGCGCCTAGGCGCTGCCTTTGAGCGCTTAGGCGCTAATGAAAAGAAATTGACAGTAGCTGTAGCGCCTAGGCGCTGCCTTTTAGCGCCTAGGCGCTGATGAGAAGAATTGGACAGAAGATGTAGCGCCTAGGCGCTGCCTTTCGGCGCCTAGGCGCTGATCAGATGAAGAATGCAGAAGCTATAGCGCTGCCTTTCAGCGCCTAGGCGCTACGAAGTCTGAAGCGGTGATTCCTCCTAGCGCCTAGGCGCTGTAACTGAGCGCCTAGGCGCTGCGACGACCTTTTGCCCTAAGTATAAAAGCCTTTTTACGAGATTTTAATGGGAGAGCGGACGGAGGCTGGAGTTGGGACATAGAGCAACGGCTGAGCATGGATTTTGAAGATCCGAGCACCCAAACGGAGCGAGAGCAACGTTAGGAAACTCGTGGAATCGCCGGAATTTGTTTCTTTTCCTCTTTTCTTCCTCTATTTTCTTACTTGTTATGAACATGTTAAATTTTGAGATTGTTGTTGAGTTTTTCATTATGAACTAACTCTCTTATCTAGAGCGTTGATGTAGTTGTTATTGAATCCTATTCTTCATTATTGATTGTTAAGAACTTGATTTCATATTAGGTTGTGAAAACCCTTATGAGCTTAATGCATGTTAGGATTTGGCCAATCTTAGTGTGACTTTACATCAATGTTTTGAGGTCGATAGACGATAATCATTGACGAACCTTAATTGTTTTTCCCTAATTTATATGAGCGATAGACATATCCTTGTAGGTTTTGTGGCAATGCTAGTTTTATAACCTTCATAATTGAATTGTTCCGATTGTCATAGAAATATAGGCAATTGACATTTTAATGAATATTGTTATTACTCGAGAGAGAGTAGCAAGCCATTTGAGTAGAACTTGCAAACAGTCTAGAAATCAAACTTTTTATAACTTTCAATTATTGAAGAATAGGGGGAGATAGCGATGAAGTCTTTGCTCTAGAGTCTCAATCATCTACATTTATCATAACGGTTGTTAGTTTTAGTATTTTAATTACTTTAGTTCAAAGCTTTTTAATAGTTCATTTATCCTTGACTGATCGATTGCTCAGATAAAATTGAAGCTAACACTACAACAAATTTGACCTACGATGGCAGTTCTGAACTGCCATCTTAGGTATATGATGGCGGTTTTACAACCGCCCTCTAAAGTGGTGCCATCTTAGGGGTATGATGGCGGTTATCTTTTAATGGCGGTTACAAACCGCCATCTTAGGTAACCGCCATCTTAACCCTAAGATGGCGGTTTTTAACCGTCATCTTAACCCTAAGATGGCGGTTTTTAACCGTCATCTTATCCCTACGATGGCGGTTTATAACCGCCATCTTAACCCTAAGATGCCGGTTTTTAACCGTCATCTTATCCCTAAGATGGCGGTTTCAGATTGTGAAACCGCCATCTTATGGTTAAGATGGCAGTTACAAACCGCCATCGTAGGGATAAGATGGCGGTTACAAACCGCCATTGTAAGGATACGATGGCAGTTTTAAACCGCCATTAATGACGGGCTAAAACCGTCAGTGAAAGTACTTTTGATGACGGCCAAAAAATCAAACAATATAATGCCGTGTTGTTTCAGTGACGTTGCATAACTGACATTCTGCTAATTCGATGAATACAATGTTAAATATGGAATAAACTAGAATTCTCGTCATTTCATTAAGAACAACAAAATATTTTCTATTTACAACCAAAATTGCTACAAAAACTATCAGAGTTCCTCAAAAGAGTCTAAATACAAAGTACAGTACCCATATTTCATATTTACATCCAAAATTGACTCAAAATTTACAAAGTACACTACTTTACCCAAATGCGAAGCTTGCAACATGATTTACCCATTCTGTTGTACTGCGTCGAGTTCTTCTCGTGCAAATGACTTCTTACTATTAAACTACACGAAAACAAAAGATAAATATTATGACTAAATGAAAAAATACAATGTATATGTAAAAATATAACTAACTAGTTTGTTCACATACGTTAGGAGCCATAATTAGTGATTAATAAACAGAACTTAACGTATAAGAGCTGCAGAAAATTTTGTCTTATTTAAGTTGATTAAAAAATTCATTAAGATGTAAGACAATCCAAAGCATCACTTCTAGGAAGGCTTACTATGTGTAATAGAGACATTTTGGTTAATAAATTCCAGCTAGTTTAATATTTTCTCTTCCAAAAAGAAAATTCTAATTGCCTAACAAAGAAAGAATGATGTTATTGATTCAACAATGAAAAACCTTAATAAGAACAACATTTTAATTTATCAAACATATGAATGTTCTTTCCTACTATCTTTGCAGGAGCTATTCGAAGAAGGCTTCCTAGCTTACCTGGGATGACGCCTTTGATCATCACACCATTAAGATCGTCATCAATCTTTACAATCTTGAGCTTTCTAATCTTTCTCTTGATTCTTCCTATCCTTCTAAGCATCTTCTTCCCCTTGTACACATATGCCATTGAAGCTTCCAGAAACTTTTGTTCATCAGAACCTGTATCACAAAATTGTAAGTATCTGACTAATCTTCAATCGGATTAGGTATAAACGCAGAGATTAATTGATTGTTTAATCAGTAATTACTTAGCATTACGACACTGCTGCCTTCCCACATTAATTCTTCCTTGAGATTATCAAATTCCTCATTTGACATAATTGCTTTACCCTCATAATATAATGCCTGCACAAAGTGAAAGAGAAACTATTTTAGGGTGTGCTTTTTTTTAACAGAAAGTACTTTCAATTTGAAGTATTCTTTTTCTAAATGACAAAGCATTTTGATGCTTGATTCGCTACTCTTAAAGTACTTTAGAACTGCTTCTCGTCAATTATTTGAGTCAAAAGTACTCTACAAGTACTTTGGTAAGAAACTACGCCTTTAGTGAGATAAATGAAAGAATATACAAGAATACAAAAAACAAGATTAGTATGATATTAGTATAGAAAAGTAACTCAGTATAAGATTTGATTGACAAACTATAGTTACGAATGATCCTAATTCTCATACTAAGTAAACACATCTTAGCGGTAATTGGTAGGTACTCCTTTTGATGTCGGAGATTCTAATTCTCATACTCTGTTGCACTAAAAAAAACAAATACATGTCATTATAGACATATATTTATTATTTCTTTTTGAAATGTCATATAATTCTTATATTAATGAACAAAGAAAAGGTTATCTATATCAAGTCTTTCTTAAACAATTTATTAAAATGTTAATAACATGACAACCTAATTTTTAATAGAAAATTCAAATAATTAAATATAAAGTAATTTGGTAAGTGAAAATATGAGTATAGGTCAACCGAGATAATGTATGAATATGAATTATGAACAAGATGTCTAAGTTGAAATCTAAAAAATTGAGCCGGCATGAATTCCAAATTGTTGGGCTTACCAAACAATTATAAAAGCATAAAGTGATTCAAATTATGAGTATCCATGAACACCTCATTCCTCCCGCAGAATCTAGAATGGAGTTCTCATTCGCTTCTTTCAACCCAATATCCATGGCAACACGATTCCTTTCACTCTTCATTTTCCATTACTTGTTGCGAAAGTGGAAGCACCTATCATTCCACTGGGTGAACGAGGAAACACTGGCTAGACAAACAGATATTTTTGCTTATATTGAGAAGAGGAAGAAAAAGAAGAAACTGGTAATCTCATTGTCCTATCTTTTTTTTATATGCATGAGCAGTACTAGAATTTTAGTGAATTGACTGGCATGAATTTGGCTGGGATTGTATGCAGCTATCATTCCACTGGGTGAAGGGGTGAAAATGACAGATGATATCCCGCAAATGATCAGCCACGAGTGGTTGGGCGATCCCCCCGAACACCCATTTCTGCACTCCTCTGTTGATCGAACCAGAAGTGTAAATCAAAAAGTTCTGGTCTCGAGTTTTTTAATTTTATGTACACATTATTTTTTATTTCTGATGTTAAACTGAGTCCTTGGTTAAGAAGAAGAAGAAAATCCCATCCTTAAATGGGATAGAGGATGTAAATTCATAAAGAGTTTCTACAAGAATTCAAATCGAACAACTGTGTTTTTCAAAGCAAATGAAATTTGAAATTGGGAAAATACAACCAAAAGCTTATTTGTAGATCTCTTACTCCACCAAATTAACACCATTATTGACATTCTTGTTTTGAAACTGAACTGGAACAAACTATAGTTACGAATGATCCTATCAATCTTAAAAGTAAAACACCACCTTATTTCAATTAACTGGTGGCTTCTATAAAGGAAACCTCAAAACTCATTCCTATGAGAAAAATGTGAGGGGAATAAGGCATCAGCTAAGATCTCCATATTTGACATCAGAAACAATGTTAACACATCCAATAAAAATGAGTTAAAAAAGAGCAAGCTACATAAGAAATGTTCTTTTTTAAACATGGTCAGTATAAATAGGCCGTATTTAAAAAATAATAATAAAATGATAGACCTTGGAATTTCTTGTGATGGAAGTTTAGAATCATCAAAGGCTGTTGAAATTCTTCACGTCACCTTTTTATGAACAAATTTCACTTTAAAAAAAAAAAAAAAAAGAGGAATTGGATTGAATTGTGGATTACTGACTTGGGGTTTCTCATTTGTCAATCACATGGGCAGCACGACATGGTAGACCACAAAACTTACAGCTAAAACTTTTTTTTTATATATTTTTTTAATTTTCTTATGTAGGCGAACCTGATAAGGTCAATAACATTTAAAGAAAAATCCTACCAATTCTAGAAACATATCAAAAGGCAAATAAGGGAGGATCTCCATCAGCAAGCAAGGGCATATTAAAAATTTATAACAAAAATTACCTATCACAGAAGGAATTGAATTTTCATCAATTATGTAAGTTGACCAGTTCTTCAGCCAACCACTCTGTTTGTTTTGGACAAACATTAAATAAGAGAGGTTGCTTTGCATCCCTGCAACAAAGACATTTCTATCTCTCCAATCTTTTTTTACTTGTTTTTGCTTCCTGGATATCTGCAAAATAAAAGAGAAAAATCATCTTATTGAAAATAATCTTCTCAAAATCTCTTCAGATGTTCCAGCCGTTTGAAGTTTTCTTGCTCCACGATGAACTTCCTTCTCCAAAACAGTTATTGCAAATGATGGGTTATCATTCCAAGTGAGTTTTGTGGAGGATGTTTCCGACGAGACGCAGAATCTGGGGAAGAGGAAGAGGCGCTGTTGGCGGAGAAAGAAATTTGGGATGAATAGAACGATGAACGGAGCTCTGGAATCGCCGTCAACGACTTCAAACACTTTCATCCCCACCGTCAATGGTCGTCGTCGCGCAGGAAGGTTCGTCGTCAATCGTCGCTGAAAGGAAGGAAGTTTGAGGCAGAGATGAAAAATGAAGTTCCATCTTTGAAGGTAGAGGTTTAGGGTTGAATCAAAACGACGACGTTTTGGTTAAGACTTTTCATGGCGGTTAATTCAAAACGACGTCGTTTTGATTCAGACTTTTAATGGAGGTTTGTCATTTTCATTTTTTTGATGACGGGTTTAAACCGTCATTAAATGTGGTATTTATAATGGCGGTGCAAAACCGCCCTTATATCTTAAATTTCCGAAAAAAAAAAAAAACTTCAAAATGAGCGCGTTTTCGGAAAACCGCCATCCTAGGGTCTCTCCAATTTTAGAACTGTCATCGTAAGTGAAATTTGTTGTAGTGTAAAGAATTTGGTAATTAGTAACTTTCATTCCCTGTGGAGAACGATAATCAGTACTTACACTACTATATTACTTGGAACGATTCGTACACTTGCGATTTCGGACAACAACTATCTATTGAGCATGCTGGATGAGTGTCAAGTACACTCTTGTTAGTTTTAAATTAGCTTCATAAATTGCTGAGCATGTACCTCTGTTAGACCTTACCATGTTGGTTTTAGTAAACTACTGCTTATGAGTTATCTGAACTAGGAGGGTCATTCTATCTCTATGAGTTTTAATCTCTGTCTGGTTTTTATTTAGACTAGATGCTTCTAAGATAAGTTTGGGGGTGTGCCATCTCAGACTCTCATTGGGGACAATGAGGAGTTTAAGTTTGGGGGAGTCAACCTCTAAGCCTAGGAACACTCCTCTCTCCTTTGAAAAATATAGACATTCTTCTTCTAAAAAAATAAATGAATAAGAAAGCAAAAGAAAAGTAAAGCGTATTGTCTCTCTCTAAGGATGCTTAGTAATCAGAGCCATTTGTGTAACCCACAAGTGGCACTGCATCAAAAGGCAATTCAAAGAAGAGACTTTGCCAAAAGGAAAAGAAGGGAATATAAAATCAAAGAAGAAGAATGTGGGCCACAAAGCTGCAACCTAAGTGCTTAGATGTCCTGTGAAATTGAACTATGATCCTAAGTTTGCTAGGTAGAGGGTTGTAGCTTGAAGGGTTATCATGAGAGATGAGTGTCTATCCAACATAGTAATGCTAGGGTTTAGTTTGTTCTATGGATTGTACTCTGTTACTCGTGTGTGCTAAGCCTGGCATGACTCTAAGGAATCCTAGGTAGCTAAAAAATAAAAACATTAGAAGCATGTACTGAGTCTGGGTTAAAACTAGGGAGAATTTGAAAGCTTAGGGATGACTGCACAATGAACCCAATGATATAGGCAGATAAACCATCGGTCAGAGAGTTAGTAAAACCAGAAGGTTTAAACGCAAGGGAAATCAGAATAGGCAGAATATGAAGTTAGTTTGAACCTAGTAGAGTGTCACAGGACAGCAATGCCTTTGATAGTAAGCCTAGGGAAGTCAGCAAGTCAGTTAGATAGAGTTTGAAAGACAAGATTTAGCAGCCAAAGTAAGCCTTTATATTGCTCGAGGACTAGCAATAACTCAAGTTTGGGGGTGTGTTACCTCTCCAAAAGTGCATTATTTAGGGCTATATTTACCTTTAAAGCATGTACATTCTTGAGTATTTTTGTTAGAAGTTAGCTTAATGTGTGCATAAATGTGAGAATTTGAGAAATGATGCTAAAATAGGACTTATTTGGAAAATGAACGAAAAAGGATCTAAAATGATGTAAAGAGAGCTAAAATGTACATTGCAGGAAATGAAGTAATGAACGTCCCAATCTGTCAAAGTTGGATTGTTCTACAAACCGAAGAAGAAAGGCAAGAAGAAAATGTAATATAGGTTTGTGTTATTGAAGAGAAAAATTGGCGACAACTAATTGTAGACTATCTACAACATGGAAGACTTCCTACAGATCTCCAGCGTAAAGCCGAAATACGAAGAAGGGATGCTTGATTCATCTTCTATAAGGAGACCCTTTATGGACGCTCTTATGATGGACTTTTTCTTCGATGCCTAGGTAAAGAGGAATCGATAAAGGAATCGAGGAAGCACACTCGGGAGTCTGTGGTGCTCACCAGTCTGGACCGAAGCTTCATTGTCAGTTAAAGAGGATGAGTTATTACTGGCCAATGATGGTTCAAGATTCAATGGAGTATGCAAAGAGATGCGAGACTTGTCCACTTCATGAAAATTCCATACACCAGCCGCCAGAGCTTCTTCACCCAACCATAGCTTCATGGCCCTTTGAAGCTTGGGGGCTCGATCTGGTTGGACCAATAACACCTAAGTCCTCAGTGGGACACTCCTATATTCTCGCGGGGACAGATTACTTCTCAAGGTGGGCTGAGGCAATTGTTTTAAAAGAAGCCAAGAAGGAAACTGTCGTGGACTTCATCCGAACCCACATCATTTACCGCTACAGCATCCCTCCCCGCATTGTGACCGATAACGAAAGACAATTTACTAACAGTCTTATGGACAAATTATGCAAGAAATTCAAGTTTAAGCAATGCAAGTCATCCATGTACAACGCTCCGACAAATGGATTGGTGAAGCATTATGGGCTTACCGAACTACCCACCGCACTCTTACGGGGGTCACACCTTATTCCCTGGTCTATGGGGTCGAGGTTGTACTCCCATTGGAAAGAGAAATCTCTTTCTTAAGGATGACAGTGCAAGAAGGGTTAACTACAGAAGACAATGCAAGATTGCGTCTCCAATAATTGGAAGCACTCGATGAAAGAAGATTAGATGCTCAGCAAGCACTGGAATACTACCAAGCGCGAATGACCAAGGCCTTAAAAAAAAATTGAAGCCTCGATCATTTCAAGTTGGCGATCTAGTACTCGTGGTTCGAAGACCCATTATCATAACGCGACACACGGGGAGCAAGCTCACCCCTAAGTGGGATGGACCCTATGTTGTCAAAGAAGTCTACACAAATGAGGCATACAAGATCGTGGATCAAGACGGGTTAAGGATTGGCCCAATCAACGACAAGTTTCTCAAAACATTTTATGCATAAAATGTAATACTTCTTAACGTAAGCGTATAAACTACATATTGATTCTGGCCCGCACGAGCTTAAAAGGTGAACGACCAAAAAAAAACAAAATCATTACTCTGAACTACGGTATGACTTGATCCCTTACATTCAAGGGTACGTAGGCAACTTAAAGAAGAAAAATAAAGTCTTTGAGTTCAGTCACGATATAAAAAAAAAAAAAAAATTCAAAGATATGCAGTCGTCTAAAAAAGAAGGGAACTGTAAATTCGGTCACAAGATCAACAAAATAAATGAACCCCTAACAAAATACCGACTAGAGTGCAACTAAATGAACGCCTAACAAAATAAAAAAAAAAGGGGTCAAAGTATCCATCTGAAGTCCCTCAATTCCCCGTGCGCAAATTCCAGAAAGCCACGTAGTACGTCTAGAGAAGCTATAGCTTCGTTACCAATAGCGAGAGTATCTTTAATGTTTCTAATTTCCGTGCATATTCTGTTTGCCTCAAGTTGTCCTTCATTAAAGCGCTTTTCTTTAAACTAAACAAGTGCAGAAAGTGATTCGTGGTCAGCTTCCAAAGTCTTTAGTTTGGCCTTGAGACTTTCAATCTCTTAGAGCGTCTGCTCAGACCATTCTTGGAGTACATTCTTTTCTTCGAGCAGAAGATTGTTACTAGACAAGACATCCTCCAGACTGCATCTCAACTTTGTCAAGTCTTGATTCTTACCAGATGAGGTCAAACAAGGAGAGTAGCGTGATTGCATCTTGTTATGCTAGTCCACATTTCGAAAGTACTCAGTCACAAGACTTTTCAGAGATGACAAACTCGTCGCATCAACCTTGGAGGCGGCATCAAATATTTTTTGTATCTCGGGTTCAAGGGAGGAAGCCTTCTCAAAAATAGTACAACCAAGTTTTTGTTGTACAACCTTCCACATAGCCAAGGCAAAATAGCGACGTGCTTTGGAAATTACGTCATCAACAACAAAATTGGAAGCCTCTGAAGTTGTGATGTCTACCTTTGCATGCTTCGGCTGGGAGCTTGAGCCAACAAGGACTGCAGAAGCACGGTGGATCTCTTTATTGACCGGTGTTCTAAAACACCCAGAGGCTGGAGAGATAAAATCTAAAATAGAGGGACCCATCAAAGCAACAATCTCCTGGTTAGGAGGTGTTACGTCTCCAAAAGTGGCCTTTTTAGGACTAATTTATCTTAGAAAGATGTACACTCTTAGGTGTTTTTAATAGGATTTAGCTTAAACCTATGCTTATATATGATAATTAGAAGAAGGAAGCTAAATTAGAACTTGTATGCAAAAGGAAAGAAAAGGATTGAAAAACGAAGGAAACGAATGAAAAATATACAGTGCGACAACATTGCGGAAACATTGCTGAAACCGCAATGTTTCAAGTGAAAACCGTAAGTTGACTGATCTTTTTCTGTTAAGTTTCGTTATTTCAGGGATTCGTTCTTTCTCCTCCATCCATTCTGAAGTATGACGTTGAAGATGGATGGTTCTCCTTGGCCCAAACACACCTGCAGATTACTATAAAAGGGGGTCAAAGTAGAGGGTTTGATCATCATCCGAAAGCGTAGAAGTCTTCTCGCAGCTCCATCTTTTCTCCTGTTTTTCTTTGCCGTCTGTTGGTTTGCGAAGTTTAGCTGTTGGAGTCGACAATCTGATAGGAAGGAGAGAAGATTCATCTTCTCTCCCGATTGGATTCATCCAAGCAAGGCTGATCTTTCTCATCCTTCAGCCGAGGCGGTTGCGACGAGGCGTCCAAGCTTAATTACCTGCTTCCTGTCTTTTATTTCTAATTTCCAGCTATGTTTAGTTGTTGTTTCTTTTCTAGTGACTAGTTCATTTCATTTCGTTGTTTTCTGTCTTGACGTTATTCACTTTAAGCTTTCCTTTGTTCATTCAAACAATTAAGTAATCAAAGCACAATTCTTCATTTCACAGTTTCTTCTCTTTGCTGCTACTGTTTTTCCCTTGTTGTTTGTCTTTAAATTTCTTCTAAGCATGTCTACTTCATCTCTTATTTCTGTTCTGCCTATATCCATGAGTAACTAAGTCACATAGGGGCATGCTAATGACAATACTATAGGCTAAAAAACGTGAACCAAGCATGTAGGATAGCTCTCGAAGCATTGATTGTATGTAAGCTTCATCCCACGGGCAATTTCGATTGGCCATCCATTTTGTCCAAAGAACTCCTAACCTCTGGAAGGAGTAAGAGTTCAGAGTCATACACTCATGCTAGCCTTTCAAGGTAGCCAGAAAACGACCTAGGAATAGGCGTTTTCCTAGTACAAGCCATAACTTTCTGCTTTAACAAGATGCTTAAGACCTTACTTGGACATGAGTAAACTAAAGAATCTAATGCATGGAATCGGAAGATACATGAGATTGAGTGAGTTTGATGCATAGTGAGTTGATCCAATGCTTGAGAATCGTGAGAAAATGCCTATAGAGGAGTCGTTAGTAGCCCTTGTTTCTCCATTTTACACACTTTCGCTGTTAGTAAAATTGCGGTAGAATTGCTGTTTCCGCAATTCTGCTAAGTTTAAAATTCTGTTTAGCTAAGTTTCTCTTCGTTTATTAATTTCTTCCCTTTTCATTTGAGTTTAACTTTGACTTACACTTGTTTATGTTGTTATCCTTTACACATTCCTTAGAAATTAGACAATTTAAAACCAATTCTACCCCATCAAATCCATCCATTCTTTCTTAACAAAACACTTCACGAGTAGCTCATAATAAATCTCTGTGGGAAAACGAATGAAAAAATACTTACTACTTGCTATAAGATCATGTATGCTTGCATGTTCTGAGTGCTCTCTCTCTTATTGCTTATTTATTTTAACACATTGAGCACGCAACAAGTTTTTGGCGCCGCTGCCGGGGATTTAGTTTAGTGAAAACGAAGTTTGTTAAGTTAGAAAATCCACTCTTAATATCTATTGAAGCTGATCTGTTTTCATTTCTTCTGCAGGTACTAGTTGGGTTAGTTTATGAGTGAGCCTTCAAGTAGTGATCTAAAGTTCAATCCTGAGCCTGAGAGATTACTTCGGGCCAGAAATAGAGCCAAGAAACGTCTCTTTAACCAACCCTCTTTACCTCAAATCATTGCTGAAACCGCAGAGTCTCCGCAATCGTCGGAAGAAGAAATGGAAAGGATAGTTCCAAATCCGGTACCTGTCACTCGCAATCCCATCGAAATAGCGAATGACAAGAATAGTGTCATTCTCTCATACTTAGTTCCTATGCCTGGGGAGCTGAACCCCAGCATAATCCGCCCTGAGATCACTGCCAACTCATTCGAGTTAAAGCCAGTGATGTTCCAAATGTTGTCCACTGTGGGACAATTCTTTGGAGTGGAAAATGAGGATCCCCACAACCATCTTAGAAACTTCCTAGGAGTCAGTGATACCTTTATCATCCCTGGAGTTTCCCAAGAAGCCTTGAGGCTATACCTCTTCCCTTACTCATTAAGGGACAAAGCAAAAACGTGGTTAAACTCATTACCCTCTGGATCAGTCCTCAATTGGACAGATTTGGCAGAGAAATTCCTAGTTAAATACTTTCCACCTGATAGGAATTCTACCTTTCGTGATGACATAGTCAAGTTCAAACAAGCTGAGAATGAGTCTCTTCACGAAGCTTGGACTAGGTTCAAAGATCTTCTTCTTAAATGTCCACACCATGGCATCCCATGGTGTATCCAAATAGAGGTCTTTTTCAAAGGATGCAACCCGAGCACTAGACAAGTCTTAAATTCATCTGCTGGAGGTTCCATGTTATCCAAAAGTTATAATGAAGCTTATGAGATCTTGGAGAAGATCTCAGCATCTCACTGTAGGTGGTCAGATGATCCAATAGAGCCAAGTAGAGCTCAAGATAAGGACACACTCAATGCTATGAGTAGTCAAATAAGTGCCCTGACCAACCTAGTCAAGCAAATGGCTCAAGCCAATCTCCAAACAAGTGTCAACACCGCCACAGCCATGTCAATGGGCACCCAGCCAAGTCAAGGTGAGACACTTATCTGTGGATTCTGTGGGGAAGGGCACCTATATGAATACTGCCCTGGGAATCCAGCCTCAGTCTGCTATGTTGGAAGCCAGCAGCAGCCTAGGAACAACCCCTATTCTAATACTTACAACCCTGGTTGGAGGAACCACCCAAACCTATCATGGGGTGGCCAACAAAATGCTAACCAAGCTCCTAACCAACCAAGACCGAGTGGAACACCTGGTTTCACTCCCCAACATAACCAATCCATGTATCAAAAACCATACAACCAACAAGTAGGGTCTTCTGTAGAAAATCTACTCAAAGAGTACATCGCCAAGAATGATGCTACTCTACAAAGCCAGCAAGCTACTCTTAGGAGCCTAGAGAACCAAATAGGGCAACTAGCTAATGAGCTCAAAAGAAGGCCCCAAGGTAGACTCCCTGCTGATACTGAGGTACCAAGGAGAGATGGTAAAGAGCAAGTTCAAGCAATTGAACTTAGAAGTGGGAGACCGTTGGTGAGTAACACAAAAGAAACACCAAAGAGAGTAGAGAACACTGAGTCTAGTGCTCCACTGGAGTCTCTGCCAAACCAAGGTCAACCATCACCAAGCACATCAGGACCAAGGCTGGAGCCAATCATAGAAGAGATAGAAGAGATTCCAAGGCCTCCACCTATCCTAAGGCGACCTGAAGTGCCTGCATATGTGCCACCACCTCCATTTCCTAGAAGGCTAAAGAAAAAACAAGAACAGGAAGTGCACTTTAATAAATTTCTAGAAATTCTTAAGCAAGTGCATGTTAATATTCCTTTTGTAGAAGTTTTACAGTCTATGCCCTCTTATGTAAAGTTTTTGAAAGATATTATTACTAACAAGAGAATAATTGGTGAGTTTGAAACAGTCAATCTCACTGAGGAGTGCAGTGCCATACTCCAGAACAAGCTACCCAAGAAGGAGAAGGATCCTGGTTCCTTCACCTTACCTGTAGAGCTAGGAGGCAAGCACGTGGGCAGAGCTCTTTGTGACCTGGGAGCCAGCATAAACCTCATGCCCCTATCATTATTCCGCCAGCTAGGAATAGGAGAAGCACGTCCAACCACTGTCACTTTACAACTAGCAGACAGATCCATAGCCTACCCTGAGGGTAAGATTGAGGATATTCTTGTAAAGGTTGACAAGTTTATTTTCCTTGCAGATTTCATTATTCTGGATTATGAAGCAGACAAGGAGGTCCCCATCCTATTAGGCAGACCTTTTCTCGCCACAGGTAGGGCCCTGATAGATGTCCAAAAAGGTGAGCTCACAATGAGGGTTCATGATGAAGAGGTGAAATTTAGTGTGTATAAAGCCTTAAGGTATCCCTCTGACTCTGAATCTTGTGCTAGCATGGACATTGTAGACTCATTGATGGAAGAACAGCTGGAGCATGTATTATTAACTAAGCATGCTAATGAATATGTACAATTAGATATAGCTGACTTGAATGTATTTGAGATAATGGATATACCTGTAGATAAAACACAGCATGTATGTATAAATAATGACTTAACTAATAAATCTTTAAATCCTTTAAAACCATCCATCGAGCATCCACCTGTCTTAGAATTGAAACCACTGCCCACTCACCTCAAGTATGCATATCTAGGAAGTAATGATACTTTGCCTGTGATTATTTCTTCTAAATTAAGTGAAAAGCATGAGGTTGAACTGATTTTATTACTTAAGCAACATAGGAAGGCTATTGCATGGACTATTGCTGACATTAGAGGCATTAGCCCTTCCTATTGCATGCATAAGATTATACTAGAGGAAGAACACACACCCCGTGTAGATCACCAACGTAGGTTGAACCCCTCTATGAAAGAGGTAGTTAAAAAGGAAATAATAAAATGGTTAGATGCTGGTGTGATCTTCCCTATAGCTAGTAGCCAGTGGGTGAGTCCTATACAATGTGTACCTAAGAAGGGAGGGATGACTGTGGTAGTCAATGAGAGCAATGAACTGATTCCAACTAGGACTATCACAGGATGGAGAGTTTGCATGGATTATAGGAAGTTAAATAAGGAAACAAAAAAATACCACTTCCCTCTACCATTCATTGACCAAATGTTAGATAGAATAGCTGGTAGAGCTTATTACTGTTTCTTAGACGGTTATTCAGGTTATAACCAGATTACTATAGACCCCAAAGACCAAGAAAAGACTGGCTTCACTTGCCCGTTTGGAACATTTGCCTTTCGCAGAATGCCTTTTGGCTTATGCAATGCACCGACAACATTCCAAAGGTGCATGTTGGCAATCTTCTCTGATTTGGATGAGTCCATGATAGAGATATTCATGGATGATTTCTCAGTCTTTGGGGATTCATTTACAAACTGTCTAGAGAACTTAGGACAAGTCCTGGCTAGGTGTGAGGAAACTAACCTAGTACTTAATTGGGAGAAGTGCCACTTCATGGTGGATGAAGGGATTGTCTTAGGTCATAGAGTGTCCAGGGCAGGTGTAGAGGTCGATAGGGCCAAAATTGAGATAATAGAGAAGCTGGTAGAACCTCAAAATGTAAAAGCCATTAGAAGTTTCTTAGGGCATGCTGGCTTCTATAGAAGGTTCATTAAGGACTTTTCTAAGATCTCCAAGCCTTTATGTGAGCTTCTAGAGCTGAACAGACCATTCATTTTCTCTAAAGAATGTTTCCTAGCTTGGAAAACCCTTAAGGAAGCACTAGTCACAGCACCTATTATAGTAGGGCCTAATTGGGATCTCCCCTTTGAGATGTTATGTGATGCTAGTGACTATGCTGTAGGGGTTATGTTAGGACAAAAGATTAACAAGTTAACACACCCTGTATACTATGCTAGTAAAACACTTAATGAGGCACAATGTAATTACACAACTACTGAGAAGGAGATGCTCGCTGTAGTGTTTTCTTGTGAGAAGTTTAGGAATTACATTGTCGGCACTAGGACAATTGTGTACACTGACCATTCTGCTTTGAAGTACCTTATGAGGAAGGCTGATGCTAAGCCTAGGTTGATTAGATGGGTCTTATTGCTGCAAGAGTTTGATCTAGACATTAGAGATAAGAAAGGATGTGAAAATGTGGTTGCGGATCATCTTTCTAGATTGCAGCATAATTGCGAAAAAATTGTAGAAACCGCAATTTCTGATGCTTTTATTGATGAACATGTCTTTGTATTGACTCATCGTGATAACGATGAGGAACCTTGGTTTGCTGACATTGCTAACTTCCTTGCATCGCAGGTACTACCAACTTTCAAGGGAGGACAAGAGAAGAAGAAGTTTCTTCATGAAGCAAGGAAATTCATATGGGATGATCCCACACTTTACAAGACATGTGCTGATGGTCTGCTCAGGAAGTGTGTGTCAGCTGCTGAGGCGAAGTCTGTGCTGCAGCACTGCCATACAGCGCCCTATGGTGGACACTTTGGTGGCCAAAGAACAGCTGCAAAGGTGTTCCGGAGTGGCTACTATTGGCAAACAATCTTTAAGGATGCCCACAACTATGCACACAGCTGTGATGAATGCCAGAGAACAGGTAATCTGAGTCGAAAGGATGAGATGCCTCTCACTTACATCTTAGAGTTAGAGCTCTTTGATGTGTGGGGTATTGATTTCATGGGGCCATTTCCTCCATCATCAGGTAACCTTTACATCCTTGTAGCAGTAGACTATGTATCTAAGTGGGTAGAGGCTATAGCATGTCCAAATAATGATGCCAAAACAGTCATAAGATTCTTGCATAGACATATTTTTACTAGATTTGGGACACCTCGTGCTATAATCAGTGATGAGGGGACACATTACATTAATAAGGCTATGGAGAGAGTGTTGGCTAAGTATAATATTAGACATAGAGTAGCCACTCCTTATCACCCACATTCGAACGACCAAGCTGAAATTTCAAATAGGGAGATTAAAAACATACTAGAAAAAGTGGTCAAACCCAATAGAAAAGATTGGGCGTTTAAACTCGAGGATGCACTTTGGGCATATAGAACTGCATATAAGACACCCCTAGGTATGTCTCCTTATAGACTTGTGTATGGTAAAGCATGTCACTTGCCATTCGAGTTAGAAATTAAAGCATTTTGGGCCCTAAAAGAGTTGAATTACTGCGTGACTGATGCGGGAACATTGCGGTCTTTGCAATTACATGAGCTTGATGAGCTTAGGCATATGTCTTATGAAAATGCTAAAATGTATAAGGAAAAGACCAAGATTTGGCACGACAGTAGACTTAGGATTAAGGACTTCAAGAAAGGCCAACTTGTCTTATTATTTAACTCACGATTGAAATTATTTCCAGGCAAACTTAAGTCTAGATGGTCAGGTCCATTTGTAATAACTAATGTGTTTGTTCATGGTGCAATCGAGATAAAGAACCTGCAACAAGGACAACCATTCATGGTTAATGGTGCAAGATTGAAGCACTACTATGAGGAAGGAGATGTGAAGACTCTCTCGGCCTTCCTCTTGACTGAAACGTGAAAATAAGAACGAGAGAGGACGAGTGATCACTGTGCTCGTCCATGCGAGGCTCATGCCTTAGTTTATTTTTTGCTATTTTTCCGGTTACTGTTTGTGTATATTATTGTGTGATTTTAATTATGTATTTGATGTTTATTTTATTTCTTTTAATAGGGAATCGATAGAGGGAATCAAGGAGATGAAATCAAGCTAAAAAGATCGAGAAGATATTGGGCCAAATCAAAGATACGGTTGAGAAAAGATTGGCATTTAAACGCAGAAAATCTCCAACGGTCACTAGAATTGCGCTGGATTTGCAGAATCCGCAACAAATAGAGCCGTTGGGATTTCCATCATTATTTATATCCGTTAGACGCGCGTTGATCCGTACGATTTCCCCATTATCTGAACTCCAAGAAATCTCTCTCCCTCTTCATCTGCAATTCTTCTTTCCAGATTCCCACGATTCAACAATGGTGCTAACGAGAGCTGAAAGATCTGCGTCCAAGAAGAGGGCTGACGACGCTGAAACTGCTGCGAGGGAAGCACTTCTTGCCCTTGCAGACGCTGAGGCTGCACGCACTGAACGACTCCCCAAACTGCCGATCCGCAAGAAGAAGTGGAAGGTAGTTACGGAGATACCTGCTGGACCCTCTGAACCAGCAGGAACACCCAAGAAGCGCAAATGGAGCATGGCGGTGGCTGAAGAAACGAGCAAGCAAAAGACTCCCTCTGTGGAGAGTCAAGAAAGTGACCGTCGGTCACAAGAGTCAGCCAAGCAGAGCTCTTCGCCATCTCCACCAGCGCGAAGCCCTGAGCTCCCCCCATCGCCGCAGAGTTCTGAACACACCCCACCGGAAGAGAGCCCTGCAGCATCACCCACTTCCCCACAACCTGACCCTGAATTCCCATATGGAGAGTATCAAGAATCGACGCAGGGCAGTGGGGAAGCTGAGGAAGAAGAGGTCTTCTCTCCTTTGAGGGAAGCCAGCCTTGAGAGCCCTGTGCAGAAGAATGACTCGATGGACGAAACACTGGGGGATTGCCTTCAGCAGTTGACAACCAAGGCAAAGTTGAAAAAGAAGAAGGCCGCCAAGGTTGTCAAGGCCAAACGGTCCAAGAAGTCAAAGAAAAAGAAAACCAAGAGGGCGCCTTCGTCAGAGAAGGAGAGTGCTGAGCCGTCGCTGAAGAAGCTCAAGATTGAGGCTGCTGAGTCAGCCAAACCAAAAGACAAAGGGAAAGCCAAGCTTTACCCTGAAGATGAGCCTCAATCAGTGAGGTACGTGTCTTCTGACGCTGAGTCGAGAGGCATTGAGCTGAGGAAGAGGGAGCTGCTACACGAGAAGGGATTCCTCGACGCACCTGCTGACCTGCCGCAATTCTTGCGCGCAGGGATCACGAATCACGGCTGGGAGGAGCTGTGCAGACCACCCAATCCAGCCTACTCCAGCATGGTGTATGACTTCTACGCCAATCTGATGAATCCTGAGGATGGCCTATCTGTGGTCAGAGGAGTGGAGGTAGACTTCTCAGCGAAGGCAATCAACGAAGCCTATGGCCTCAAGGGCCAAACACACACTGACTATGCGAGGATCGTTGATGAGCCAACGGAGGCTGTCTTGGAGGAAGCAATTCGGATCATTGGCCAGCCACAGGCATCATGGACAGTATCGCGCAATGGGAGGCACACCCTGATGAGTGCCACCCTCACAGCCAAGGCGGCTGTCTGGTTTTCCTTCGTGAGGAGGAAGCTGTCCCCAGTGACCCATGAGACCACCATCAACCAGAGCAGATCGCTGCTGGTCTACGGGATCATGCGAGGTCTCACGATCAACGTGGGCGAGGTCATTGCAGCTTCAATTGATGACTGCGCCAAAAAGGGTAAGGGACCACTTTTCTTTCCTAACACCATTAGTAAGTTGTGCTTACGTGCAGGGGTCCCAATGGAGCGAATGGAAAGACAGCTGGCTTACACGGGCTACCTGAAGTTGCCTACTGCTTTGAGGTTGCGAAGGAAGGGAAACATGGAGTTCGAGCTCGATGGCCTGGCGGCTGCTCAGTCTTTGACCATGGCCTGCTTGATGGATCTGCAGAAGAGGATGGCTCAATGGGCCACATATGCGCAGGCAAGGGACAAGGAGGTTGCTGACCAATTGGGATGCATCTTTCCTGAATTCCCCACGAACCTAATGAATCCATGGGCACCTCCACGGCCAAGAAGGAATGATGATGAGGAAGACATCTGAGTGCTAGTTTGAGAAGCACTAAAGGGAGTATTGCTGTTCCCTTAAAATAAAAAGGAAAAAAAAATCAAACTGCTTTTTGTTGAACCATGTGAATTATGCTAATCTTTTGATCTGTTTTAGTTGTTTAGTGTTAATTTTTAAATTTGTTTAGTGTAGTCTGATGATAGCTGAATAGGTAGAGTAGTTTAGTTTCATTTTTGTATAGCTTGAATGACTGGAAAAAGCATGCATAGGGGCCCTGATCACTGATATATCTGCCCTGTATCTATTGCGAAATAATTGCGGATACCGCAATTTTTATTAGTAAATGCATGTTTTTGACCGACTGTTTAGCTAGGCTGGAACTGTTTAAATTCTATCTTTTGCTGCTATCTTGTCTGCCCTATATAGCTTATCTCAAAGCATGCTGGATGAGTGTCATTGGACACCCTTTGATAGTTTAAATTAGCCTCTTAAAAGTGCTCAGCATGCATAGCTGTAAGTCCTTGCCTGCCTGTTTTTTTCAAAATTCTGCTGCTGTGATATTTACTTTTAGAATGTTTTGTATATGCCTAGGGCTTTTAGATTCTCTTTGTTTTACCTTAGACTAGATGCTTCTAGGATAAGTTTGGGGGTGTGCCACCTCAGACACTCATTGGGGACAATGAGTAGTTTAAGTTTGGGGGAGGCCACCCTAGGCCTAGGAACATTCCTCTCTCCCTTAAAGCATAAGCATTCTTCTTCTCCTTTACAAAAAAAAATGAGCTGAAAAAAAAAAGAGAAAATAGAATAAAGAGGGGTGTCTCTCTTTGGTTGCTGAGTAATCAGTGCCAAGTGTGTAACCCACAAGTGGCGTTGCATCAAAAGGCAACCAAAGGAGAGGCTCCACCAAAGTAAGAAAGAAAAAAGGAAGAAGTAGGGAAGAAGAATGTATACCTAGGAGTTGCAACTTTGTGGCTTAGATGTCCTGAATAAAAAGAACTCTGATCCTCAAATTAGCTGAGCACAAAGTTGTAACTTGTAGGGGTGTTTAGGGAGATGAATGTATGTCCAATGTAGTGATGCCAGGGTTTAGGTTGTTCTCTAAAAGTACTACTGTCACTGTTAATACTAAGACTGGCATGACTCTAAGGAATCCTAGGCAAGGCAAAAATAAAAAACTAGAAGCATGTACTGAGTCTGGGGTAAAGCTAGGTAGAATTTGAAACCTTAGGGATAGATGCACGATATGATAAAAGCAAGTATATCAGTCGTAGGGAGTTAATGAAACAGTAGGAGTATTAGGCATGCGAAGTCAGAAGAAGCGAGATAAGAGGATAGTTTTAAACTTAGAAGTGTGTCACAGGACAGCACTGCTATAGATAGGAATGTAGGGGAGTCAGTAAGTGGTTAAAGAAGATGAAACAGCAGCCTAGGCAAGTCCTTAGATTGCTCGAGGACGAGCAAAAACCTTAAGTTTGGGGGTGTGTTACGTCTCCAAAAGTGGCCTTTTTAGGACTAATTTATCTTAGAAAGATGTACACTCTTAGGTGTTTTTAATAGGATTTAGCTTAAACCTATGCTTATATATGATAATTAGAAGAAGGAAGCTAAATTAGAACTTGTATGCAAAAGGAAAGAAAAGGATTGAAAAACGAAGGAAAAGAATGAAAAATATACAGTGCGACAGCATTGCGGAAACATTGCTGAAACCGCAATGTTTCAAGTGAAAACCGTAAGTTGACTGATCTTTTTCTGTTAATTTCCGTTATTTCAGGGATTCGTTCTTTCTCCTCCATCCATTCTGAAGTATGACGTTGAAGATGGATGGTTCTCCTTGGCCCAAACACACCTGCAGATTACTATAAAAGGGGGTCAAAGTAGAGGGTTTGATCATCATCCGAAAGCGTAGAAGTCTTCTCGCAGCTCCATCTTTTCTCCTGTTTTTCTTTGTCGTCTGTTGGTTTGCGAAGTTTAGCTGTTGGAGTCGACAATCTGATAGGAAGGAGAGAAGATTCATCTTCTCTCCCGATTGGATTCATCCAAGCAAGGCTGATCTTTCTCATCCTTCAGGCGAGGCGGTTGCGACGAGGCGTCCAAGCTTAATTACCTGCTTCCTGTCTTTTATTTCTAATTTCCAGCTATGTTTAGTTGTTGTTTCTTTTCTAGTGACTAGTTCATTTCATTTCGTTGTTTTCTGTCTTGACGTTATTCACTTTAAGCTTTCCTTTGTTCATTCAAACAATTAAGTAATCAAAGCACAATTCTTCATTTCACAGTTTCTTCTCTTTGCTGCTACTGTTTTTCCCTTGCTGTTTGTCTTTAAATTTCTTCTAAGCATGTCTACTTCATCTCTTATTTCTGTTCTGCCTATATCCATGAGTAACTAAGTCACATAGGGGCATGCTAATGACAATACTATAGGCTAAAAAACGTGAACCAAGCATGTAGGATAGCTCTCGAAGCATTGATTGTATGTAAGCTTCATCCCACGGGCAATTTCGATTGGCCATCCATTTTGTCCAAAGAACTCCTAACCTCTGGAAGGAGTAAGAGTTCAAAGTCATACACTCATGCTAGCCTTTCAAGGTAGCCAGAAAACGACCTAGGAATAGGCGTTTTCCTAGTACAAGCCATAACTTTCTGCTTTAACAAGATGCTTAAGACCTTACTTGGACATGAGTAAACTAAAGAATCTAATGCATGGAATCGGAAGATACATGAGATTGAGTGAGTTTGATGCATAGTGAGTTGATCCAATGCTTGAGAATCGTGAGAAAATGCCTATAGAGGAGTCGTTAGTAGCCCTTGTTTCTCCATTTTACACACTTTCGCTGTTAGTAAAATTGCGGTAGAATTGCTGTTTCCGCAATTCTGCTAAGTTTAAAATTCTGTTTAGCTAAGTTCCTCTTCGTTTATTAATTTCTTCCCTTTTCATTTGAGTTTAACTTTGACTTACACTTGTTTATGTTGTTATCCTTTACACATTCCTTAGAAATTAGACAATTTAAAACCAATTCTACCCCATCAAATCCATCCATTCTTTCCTAACAAAACACTTCACGAGTAGCTCATAATAAATCTCTGTGGGAAAACGAATGAAAAAATACTTACTACTTGCTATAAGATCATGTATGCTTGCATGTTCTGAGTGCTCTCTCTCTTATTGCTTATTTATTTTAACACATTGAGCACGCAACAGGAGGTTAGGAGGGTAGGAGCCACAATCATCAATGATCGCTTGCTCGAAGACGCCTACGAAATGAGAAAAATAATATGGAAACAAGTAAATAACGATGAAGAAGCGTATAAAAAAATGCTCGAACTAAAAAAGGGGATACATATATACAAAGAATAAGGGATGAGAGAGTCACCAACCAAAGGCACAACAACTTCAGGAAATTTTGGGGCATCCTCGGAAGCGCCCTCAAAAGCGGCGTCAACAATTTTTTTCGATCTCTTGCTCGAATACGCCTACGAAATGAGAAAAATAATATGGAAACGAGTAAATAACGATGAAGAAGCGTATAAAAAAATGCTCGAACTAAAAAAGAGGATACATATATACAAAGAAGGGATGAGTGAGTCACCAACCAAAGGCACAACAACTTAAGGATATTTTGGGGCATCCTCGGAAGCGCCCTCAAAAGCGGCGTCAACAATATTTTTCGATCTCTTGCGGGGTTTAGCCTGCTTCCAGCAGCGGTCGTTGTTGCTGCTCTAACTATCAGCTTCATCGTTAGAACTACTCACTACGTGAGTTAACACTTCTTTCCTCGCGGCGCAAACCTTTTTACCAGTGTCTTTGGGGGATTTTGTCTTAGTTGCGGGAGGAGGGGTGAAACTGCTAACTAACATTTGTATGTTCACCGCAAAGTAGTTCCCATGTTTTTCGTTCCACCACTTCTTGTAGAATTTTGTGACATGATCGGCAGGGTGTGGCATACATTCAGGAAGATGTACACGGGACGAAGTTAGTGTCTCAGTACAAATCCTCCAATGGTGGAATACATTGTCCAGGTTGACTACGGGCGAATCTTCACTTAACTCGTTTGATATATCTTGTTAAAAGCCAAGTTGTCTACTAAACCGACAGGGGTGGTAGGCCTCGATAGTCATTTGTGTTCTATGATGTGAGGATAAGTAACATGATCGAATTATTATGAAGTATGAAGAGGAAGTGAATGATAAACCTTTAACATCGTGTAAAGTGTCGCCTTGACTCTTGGGTTGGGGGTTTGCATGCCACGCTATGGATGTACTAGTTTGCGGGCTGCGAACGCATCATAGTATTTAGCACCACCTTCCACTGAGTAGTCCACCATCATCGGGCCTGCGGTTGTGGATATTCTAAAGTGTGTGTCAAAGTGATGAGCAAGCCAGCCATAAACATAGTGTACTGGTAAGCAAATATCGGAGCGTCCAGATGAATGTGGGGTGTTGTAAAGTTGGCTAAGTCCATGATAAATATTGGATAAAATCGAGACTGCAAGGTTGAAAAGGCTACCTTCAACAATGAGGGATGCTACTTTAAACACACTAGGACGAAGAAAGTTCGCACTCTTATATGGAAACACGAAAACACACAGCCAACACGAGAGAAAGGCAGCCAGATGTGTTTTGTCCTTCAAGTCCTCTTCTACCCCCAGTTCGTGGAATAATTTTTGCTCTTCGTCAGACCAGACACGTGGATCGGGAATAAAGCCCGACGGGTTATGAGTTAAGCAAGGGCGGGAAGATTTTTTAGACTTCCGGGCAGGGGTTTTGTTATATTTTATATCACCCTTGAACCAAAATTTGATCCACGAATGGATGAAAATTCGCGATTTCTCTACTTGCTAAGAAGCAATCCGGTAGTAAGCATAAAAAATATAAGTACAAGTGTTTGGAAGATGCTCACCTCGGACACGCAGGCCCACACGCGGACCCATCAATTCCTCACAACTTGGAATCATTTCGTTATAGAATCTTCCTTTGACTGAAAGACCTCCGAGTTTCCACATGTCCCATAAAGAAAGGGATGCTTTTCCAGAGGAGGCGTGAATGGTGTTGGTCGAAGGACACCAAGCTTCGCAGAAGGCCCAAATCACATCTAAGTTGCGATCATAGGTATACATGGAGGTCATCACAGGCAATAACAGACCTCAGCCTTGCAATGAGACCTTGTTTCGAGCAACGACGAATTCAAGCCACTCCCAATAAAAGGTTGTGTAAGGAATTCACCATTAAGTTTAAACGAAGAACCTCAACGAATTCTTCTCCCAATAATACGACGCCCAAGGGTTGGTTCCGGATTGGATTTGGATTTCCCTCTATGTAAAGAGGATTGTAAAACCCACACTATGGCGGGGGAGTGTTGATCGCGGGGTCTCTCTATAGACCATTCAGCCAAAAAATGCGAGTTGTCCAATTCTGACTCCTTAGGCGGACCTTCCATATGAAAAAGGATGTCACTTTTAAGTGGTTGATTTTCGTCTTCTAAAACAACCAAATTCCCTCCGGCATCGTCTGAAAACTCGGTAAGAAAAACCATGACTTGACCTACAAAAATGACAATAATGAAGAAAAAGGTTTACAACGGTGACTCCGATTCAACGTTTTAAAAAAAAATATATAAAAACATATTAAAAAAAAAGAACAAAAATATATAAAAATATATATATATATATATATGTATATAAATAATATAAAAAAATATAAAAAATATAAAAAAAATATATAAAAATATTTAAGAGGTTACAGATGTCTGCGCAGGATAGACCTACAAGTCGCATCCGACAAGTGGACATCCCTAGCAGGAACAACACTCGGCACACGATAGACCTACAAGTCGCATCCGACAAGTGGACATCCCACTACTCAGTGTCACATCTATAACTCCTTTGCAAAAAGAAAAGAAATTAAGTCCAAAGAGGTTAAAGATGTCTGCGCAGGATAGACCGACAAGTCACATTCGACAAGTGGACATCCCTAACAGGGGCAACACTCGACACAAGATAGATCTAGAAGTCGCATCCGACAAGTGGACATCCCACTACTAGTGTCACATCCAAAACTTCTTTGCAAAAGAAAAATAATTCTCATTTCTTAGACCAAAGAGGTTAAAGGTGTCTGCGCGGGACAAACCTACAAGTCGCATTAAACCTACAGGTCAGATCCGACAAGTGGACATCCCTATTAGGGAAAACACTC
The DNA here is from genome assembly GCA_028017165.1 of Herpetospermum pedunculosum. NCBI lineage: Eukaryota > Viridiplantae > Streptophyta > Magnoliopsida > Cucurbitales > Cucurbitaceae > Herpetospermum > Herpetospermum pedunculosum. The sequence continues at coordinate 3,103,576 of JAPQWQ010000185.1, forward strand.
GACACAGGATAGACCTACAAGTCGCATCCGACAAGTGGACATTACTAACTGGGGCAACACTCGACATACGATAGACCTAAAAGTCGCATCCGACAAGTGGACATCCCACTACTTAGTGTCACATCTATAACTCCTTTGCAAAAGGAAAAGAAATTAAGTCCAAAGAGGTTAAAGATGTCTGTGCAGGATAGACCTACAATTCGCATTCGACAAGTGGACATCCTTAGCAGGGGAAACACTCGGCACAGGATAGACCTACAAGTCGCATCCGACAAGTGGACATCCCACTACTTAGTGTCACATCTATAACTCCTTTGCAAAAGGAAAAGAAATTAAGTCCAAAGAGGTTAAAGATGCCTGTGCAGGATAGACCTACAAGTCGCATTCGACAAGTGGAAATACTTAGCAGGGGCAACACTCGGCACAGGATAGACCTACAAGTCGCATCCGACAAGGGGACATCCCACTACCCAGTGTCAGATCCCAAACTTCTTTTCAAAAGAAAAAATAATTCTCATTTCCTAGACCAAAGAGGTTAAAGGTGTCTGCGCGGGATAGATCTACAAGTCGCATTGGACCTACAGGTCGCATCCGACAAGTGGACCTCCCTAACAGGGGCAACGCTCGACTCAGGATTGACCTACAAGTAGCATCCGACAAGTGGACATCCCACCACCCAGTGTCAGATCTCTAACTTTTGTGCAAAAGGAAAAGAGAAATCAAGTCCAAAGAAGTGAAAGATGTCTGCGCAGGATAGACCTAGCAGTCGCATCCGATAAGTGGACATCCCTAGCAGGGGCAACACTTGGCACAGGATAGACCTACAAGTCGCATCCGACAAGTAGACATTCCATTACCTAGTGTCACATCCCTAACTCCTTCAAACTGAAAAAAAAACTTCTTCAATCTCGAATACACAAGTAAAAAAAAAATGGCGTTTAGATTTACTATAAATTCAGACGACACAAGTGTCAAATTGAGTTTGTCTTATAATAAAACAAGGATGAAACATACCATCAACAAATCACATTACAAGTTTCATTCCAAAATTCATTTCCCAATTTACCATCTAAATTTTAAATCACATTAATTTTCAAAATTCCTAACTCTAAGTTTTAATTCTAAATTTCCAATTTCCAAAAAAATTACATGCAATTTCAAAAATTGTTAATTTTAAATTTAATTCTAAATTCTCAATTTCCAAAATCCTTAACTCTAAGTTTTAATTCTAAATTTCCAATTCCAAACAAATTTCAGGCAATTTCAAAAAAAATTCTTAACTCTTAACTTTTAATTCTAAATTCCCAATTTTCAAAAAAAAAATACTTGCAATTTCAAAAATTCCTAATTTTAAGATTTAATTCCAAATTCTCAATTTCCAAAATTTCTAATTCTAAGTTTTAATTCTAAATTCTCAATTTCTAAAATTCCTTATTCTAAGTTTTAATTCTAAATTCACAATTCCAAAAAAAAATACATGAAATTTCCAAAATTCTCATATCTAAGTTTTAATTCTAAACTGCCTCTTCCCTAGGTTCATAATTTTGCATTTTAATTCTGAATACCTAATTCCAAATTCTCAATTACTTGTAATTTCCATGTTGTAAATTACATGTGATTTCTAAATCTCAATTCCAAATTTTCTAAGTTGTAAATTACATATAGTTTTTAAATCCCAATTCCAATTTTTCAAGTTGAAAATTACATGTAATTTTCAAAATTTTCCAAGTTGTAAATTACATGTAGTTTCTAAATCCCAATTCCAAATTTTCCAAGTTGAAAATTACATGTAATTTCTAATTCTCAATTCCAAAATTTCCAAGTTGTAAATTACATGTGATTTCTAAATCCCAATTCTTTCAAGTTGTAAATTACATGTGATTTCTAAATCTCAATTCCAAATTACATTATATGTGATCCCTAAATTACAAGTTCAAATCACAGGTTCCAAATCACAAGTTCCTAATCAAAAGTTCCACAAATCACAAGTTCCACAATTCATAAATTACATGGTCCAAATTTACAAGTCACACCAAAGTTCATCAAATTCAATGTCTCTCGTCCAAATTAAAGTACAGTCCAAATCAAATGGAGATAATAAAACTTAGAGTACAATCCATGAGATAATAAAAATTAGAGTACAATCCAAATCGAATAGAGAGCAATAAAAATGCACTTATAATAGCTCCTCAAATCGATTGAAGAGCCGAATGATCATCAATCTAAGCACAAGCTAAAAAATTAAGCCTATAAAAGCAAATTTTAGATTAAAGAACAACTTTGTAGTTTAAAAAAAAAGACACAATTAAAAAAAAAAAACAAAAAAAAAGGAAAGAGAGTTCACCTTCGACCCTGTCAACGACGAACGACACTGAGCGTCTAAAAAGCTTGCAATGGCGGCTGAGAGACGTTTGGCGAGCGGCGGCGGTGAAGAAAGCTATGAGGCGCGGCGTGCGGAGGCTTGCGCGGAACAGTTGCGGCGGAGCGGTGCAACGACTGAAAAGTTTGCAATGGCGGTTGAGGGGCGTTCGGCGAGCGACGGCGGTGAAGACAACTCTGAGGCGCGGCGTGCAGAGGCTTGCGCGAAGCGCAGCAGCGTGCAGAGGCTTGCGGCGGAGCGGCGTGGCGTGCAGAGGCTTGCGGTGGAGCGGCGCGGCGTGCGGAGGCTTGCGCGGAGCGGGTGCGGCTAGGGGTGTACATGGGTTGGGTTGGGTTGGGTTCGAGAATTTTTCAACCCAACCCGAAAATTTCGGGTTGGTGATTTTCCAACCCAACCCAAGCCAACATTTCAGTTAACCCAACCCTTCAATTTTCGGGTTGGGTTGGGTTGGCGGGTTGGTCATTTTTTTTTTAATTATCTTTTTAATTAATAGATATTGATTTTTTTAATTAACTTCAAAATTACTATTAATGAAATTTCTTAATTCTTCGTTTTCCTTTTAAATCACCTTTAATGAAATTCTTTAATCCTTATTTTCCTTTCAAAATCACCATTAAATCTTAATTTTTCTTTGAAAGATGATTTTTTTTAAAAAAAAATATATATTGAATTCATTATATATATAATTTTTTTTTAATATATTGAATTCGAGTTGGTTCGGGTTGAACCCATCCAAATTTGTATCAACCCGCGAACCAACCCAAAAATTCGGTTTTTCAAAATAGCAACCCAACCCAACCCATATTAAAGAAAAACCCAACCCAACTCAAAAAGTTGGGTTGGGTTGGGTTGGGTTTCGTGGGTTGCGGTTTTTTTGAACACCCCTAGGTGCGGCTGGATCCCCTGCGTCTTCAACTTCTACAAACAAAAAAAAAGTTTAGGTTTATCATTCTTTTTATACAAAAGAGATGAAACCTAAACTTGTACAGTTTTTTGTTTTGTTTGTAGAGCGGGTGCGGCGGAGCAGGTTTGTCATTACCATGTGAAGTTACTAAAATACCCTTCACTTAAGAGTTAAGAAATTTTGTACAAAATGTATATGAAGTTGGATTCAAACTCAAGACCAAGGGAAGCAAAAACTGTACAAGTTCCACTTTGCCAAACAAGCTTCATTTTTTTTTTCTTCCCCGAGAAGCCTAACATGTCAAGCTTAGGCCTTAAGCTTCACATTTTTAAGGACTAACGCTCACTTCTTTAATGCACATTTAAGAAGGAGGAGCGCCTCAGGAGAAATTTTCAAACATGTTTTTTCTTCTTTTTTTTTTTATTAGGCTAATAGCTTTGCTAACTCGATTAACCTATTACAAACTCTCATGCAACAAGCTTTTCTAGGGGTGCCTTTCGGGGTGACAACAAGAATTCATGCAACATGCGATCAATCTAAGCCTACGGAGTCTAAGAGAAGTTGTTAAGTGCTCTTTAGATGCAAGGGAGCAACAAATCTTTTTAAAATTTTTTTGACATGAACTCAATCAGTGCAAACAACTTCATGATTATCGATACATGAAAATACGAAGATTCTAAAAACATTTTCTAGATCATCATAATCTGAAAGCATGCAAACAGAGTCCAAAGCACTTCAAATTTAAACTATACTCCTGCTCAACGACTACACATGAACCAACAAACAACCATCTCCACCCCCAACCTTCAAAAGATACATAGTCTTTTATGTATCCACATTAGATAAAGAAATAAAAACTACAAAATTTAAGGGAACAGAAAACCTCCCATGAATTTTGTTAGGTTGGTGGTTGGAGTAGCGCAGTCTTTGTCCATTATCTTAGTCCTTAGGCCAAACCCCTACAAAATAAAGCAAACAACAAAAAGGAAAAACAAACAAATAAAATCTAACTAAGAGAAACTAAATGGTTCCCCGGCAATGGCGCCAATTTGGTGGAGTAGAATTTTGGGTATATCCTACTATGTTCGTGGTGTCGAGTCCTGCCAAAATAACATTTATAATACTGCTACAACTAAGTTTTGAAACTAGTGGTAGTCGGGTCGATCCGCAAGGAACCAAGAATTAGCCTCTCCTAATTAATTTCTCTTTGGTTTTTTTTTAAACTCAAACTAAAACGATAAATAAAAATATAAAAATAAAGAGGGGATTGGTTATGGAAAAATAAAGATAAAATATGCAGAAAAATAGCTAACCGAAAATTAAAACTAATTACTTGTGCTCCTAATTTTAAGGGTCGGGGTTGATCTTGATGCGACTCGATTCTTTAGGATTTAAACCGACCATACAACTATTCAAACGAAGCAGGCAGTTACATCACAAGGCAGAGACGTAAAGAAGTGGCAACAATGCTAGTTTTACAACACAAACGCAACACTAAGGAGAATTTGTGCAAAATAACAGGATTAGCATGCACGAGAGAGGGACATGCTTCTTAAATCATGGACAACAATGGATGCAAAGGGAAATTTCATTAATCGATCATGCAAATGGTATACTAACTACCCTAACTATCCTAACTACTTTAACTACTGGGGCCCATCGGGAAATCATAACACAAAAATTAAACTAAACTACTTTATCCTAAGAAAAGTAAACAAACAGATATTGGGGGGGGGGGGCGGGGGGCGGGGGGCGGTAACAGGGTTATCAGAAGCATATTTTTAGACAGGGAACGACAACTTCCCCGAACGATTCTAGTCCTCTCGTTCCTCTTCATCATCGACGAGCGAAGCCACCCACGACTAAAGGAGCTCCTCAGGAAAAGTAGGGAACTGGCATTGGAAATGGGCGTTGAGGGCTTCATGAAGGAGGTCTCTCGTCCATAATATTTCTCCGCGCTCGCGCGCCTCAGCAGATATATATCGTTCGTGTCTTCGCTAAACATTTTTTCTTTCCCTTTTTCCCTCGTTTTTGCAGCTTTCACAACTTCAGCCTTGACGCTCAACTGTTGCGCTCGCAGCGATTCTTTGAGCACAGCTTTGGCCGTTTGGCCTTGATTATGAGCATCTTCTTTCTTTTTCTCTTGGGCTCCTCATCTGATTCTTCTTCCAGCTCAACATCTAGCTCTTCTACTAAAGCGACAATTCGTTGTCGCTCTTCTTCTTGCTCTTCCTCTTTTTCTTTCTCATTCTTCTCCTCTTCTACACTCACATTTTAAGCTGCGCCCCCATCTCTTGTTGGGCTTTTGGCTATCTCAGTATCAGGTTCTTCGTCTTCGACAACCTCACTGGTTAGGTCAGGCTTGCTGTTGCGTGCTCAATGTGTTAAAATAAGTAAGCAATAAGAGAGAGAGAGCACTCAGAACATGCAAGCATACATGATCTTATAGCAAGTAGTAAGTATTTTTTCATTCGTTTTCCCACAGAGATTTATTATAAGCTACTTGTGAAGTGTAAAGTTAAGAAAGAATGGATGGATTTGATGGGGTAGAATTGGTTTTAAATTGTCTAATTTCTAAGGAATGTGTAGAGGATAGCAACATAAACAAGTGCAAGTCAAAGTTAAACTCAAAGGTAAAGAGACGAGATTAATAAACGAAGAAGAAAACAGCTAAACAGAATTTTAAACTTGGTAGAATTGCTGTCAGCAATTCTACCGCAATTGTGATAACAGCGAAACTGTGTGAAATGGAGAAACAAGGGCTACTAACGACTCCTCTATAGGCATTTCCTCACGATTCTCAAGCATTGGATCAACTCTCTATGCATCAAACTCACTCAATCTCATGTATCGTCCGATTCCATGCATTAGATTCTTTAGTTTACTCATGTCCAAGTAAGGTCTTAAGCATCTTGTTAAAGCAGAAAGTTATGGTTTGTACTAGGAAAACGCCTATTCCTAGGTCGTTTTCTGGCTACCTTGGAAGGCTAGCATGAGTGTATGACTCTGAACTCTTACTCCTTCCAGAGGTTAGGAGTTCTTTGGACAAAATGGATGGCCAATCGAAATTGCCCGTGGGATGAAGCTTACATACAATCAATGCTTCGAGAGCTATCCTACATGCTTGGTTCACGTTTTTTAGCCTATAGTATTGTCATTAGCATGCCCCTATGTGACATAGTTACTCATGGATATAGGCAGAACAGAAATAAGAGATGAAGTAGACATGCTTAGAAGAAATTTAAAGACAAACAGCAAGGGAAAAACAGTAGCAGCAAAGAGAAGAAACTGTGAAATGAAGAATGGTGCTTTGATTACTTAATTGTTTGAATGAACAAAGGAAAGCTTAAAGTGAATAACGTCAAGACAGAAAACAACGAAATGAAATGAACTAGTCACTAGAAAAGAAATGAACTTAACATGCACTTGCTTAAGAATTTCTAGAAATTTATTAAAGTGCACTTCCTGTTCTTGTTTTTTCTTTAGCCTTCTAGGAAATGGAGGTGGTGGCACATATGCAGGCACTTCAGGTCGCCTCAGGATAGGTGGAGGCCTTGGAATTTCTTCTATCTCCTCTATGATTGGCTCCAGCCTTGCTCCTGATGTGTTTGTTGGTGGTGGACCTTGGTTTGGCAGAGACTCCAGTGGAGCACTGGACTCAGTGTTCTCTACTCTCTTTGGTGTGTCCTTGGTGTTGCTTACCAATGGTCTACCACTTCTAAGTTCAATTGCTTGAACTTGCTCTTTACCATCTCTCCTTGGCACTTTAGTGTCAGCAGGGAGTCTACCTTGGGGCCTACTTTTGATTTCATTGGCTAGTTGCCCTATTTGGTTCTCTAGGCTCCTAAGAGTAGCTTGCTGACTCTGTAGAGTGGCATCATTCTTGGCTATGTATTCCTTGACTAAGTTTTCTACAGAAGATCCTACAGGTTGGTTGTATGGTTTTTGATACATGGATTGGTTATGTTGGGGAGTGAAACCAGGTGTTCCACTCGGTCTTGGTTGGTTAGGATTTTGATTAGCATTCTGTTGGCCACCCCATGACAGGTTTGGGTGGTTCCTCCAACCAGGGTTGTAAGTATTGGAATAGGGGTTGTTCCTAGGCTGCTGCTGGCTTCCAATATAGCAGACTAAGGCTGGATTCCCAGGGCAGTATTCATACAGGTGCCCTTCCCCACAGAATCCACATACAAGTGTCTCACCTTGACTTGGCTGGGTGCCCATTGACATGGCTGTAGCGGTGTTGACACTTGTTTGGAGATTGGTTTGAGCCATTTGCTTAACTAGGTTGGTCAGGGCATTTATTTGGCTGCTCATTGCACTTAGAGCATCCTTGTCTTGAGCTCTAGTTGGCTCAACTGGATCATCTGACCACCTACAGTGAGATGCTGAGATCTTCTCCAAGATCTCATAGGCCTCGTTGTAACTCTTGGACAACATGGAACCTCCAGCAGATGAATTTAAGACTTGTCTAGTGCTGAGGTTGCATCCTTTGAAAAAGACCTCTATTTGGATACACCATGGGATGCCATGATGTGGACATTTAAGAAGAAGATCTTTGAACCTTGTCCAAGCTTCGTGAAGAGACTCATTCTCAGCTTGTTTGAATTTAACTATGTCATCACGAAAGGTAGAATTCCTATCAGGTGGGAAGTATTTGACTAGGAATTTCTCTGCTAAGTCTGTCCAATTAAGGACAGATCCAGAGGGTAATGAGTTTAACCATGTTTTGGCTTTGTCCCTCAATGAGTAAGGGAACAGGTATAGCCTCAAGGCTTCTTGGGAAACTCCAGGGATGATGAATGTATCACTAACTCCTAAGAAGTTTCTAAGATGGTTGTGGGGATCCTCATTTTCCACTCCAAAGAATTGTCCCACAGTGGACAACATTTGGAACATCACTGGCTTTAACGCGAATGAGTTGGCAGTGATTTCAGGCCGAATTATGCTGGGGTTCAGCTCCCCAGGCATAGGTACTAGGTATGAGAGAATGGCACTATTCTTATCATTCGCTATTTCGATGGGATTGCGAGTGATAGGTACCGGATTTGGAATTATTCCAGCCATTTCTTCTTGAGACAATTGCGGAGGAATTGCGGTTCCCGCAATTACTTGAGGTAAATGGGGTTGTTTAAAGAGACGTTTCTTGGCTCTATTTCTGGCCCTAAGTAACCTCTCAGGTTCAGGATTGAACTCTAGATCACTACTTGAAGGCTCACTCATAAACTAACCCGATTGTACCTGTAAAAGAAATGAACTAGATTAGTTACAATAGATGGTAAACTTGGTGTTTCAAACTTAACAAACTTCGTTTTCACTTAAATAAATCCCCGGCAGCGGCGCCAAAAACTTGTTGCGTGCTCAATGTGTTAAAATAAGTAAGCAATAAGAGAGAGAGAGCACTCAGAACATGCAAGCATACATGATCTTATAGCAAGTAGTAAGTATTTTTTCATTCGTTTTCCCACAGAGATTTATTATAAGCTACTCGTGAAGTGTAAAGTTAAGAAAGAATGGATGGATTTGATGGGGTAGAATTGGTTTTAAATTGTCTAATTTCTAAGGAATGTGTAGAGGATAGCAACATAAACAAGTGCAAGTCAAAGTTAAACTCAAAGGTAAAGAGACGAGATTAATAAACCAAGAAGAAAACAGCTAAACAGAATTTTAAACTTAGTAGAATTGCGGAAACAGCAATTCTACCGCAATTGTGATAACAGCGAAAGTGTGTGAAATGGAGAAACAAGGGCTACTAACGACTCCTCTATAGGCATTTCCTCACGATTCTCAAGCATTGGATCAACTCTCTATGCATCAAACTCACTCAATCTCATGTATCGTCCGATTCCATGCATTAGATTCTTTAGTTTACTCATGTCCAAGTAAGGTCTTAAGCATCTTGTTAAAGCAGAAAGTTATGGTTTGTACTAGGAAAACGCCTATTCCTAGGTCGTTTTCTGGCTACCTTGGAAGGCTAGCATGAGTGTATGACTCTGAACTCTTACTCCTTCCAGAGGTTAGGAGTTCTTTGGACAAAATGGATGGCCAATCGAAATTGCCCGTGGGATGAAGCTTACATACAATCAATGCTTCGAGAGCTATCCTACATGCTTGGTTCACGTTTTTCTAGCCTATAGTGTTGTCATTAGCATGCGCCTCAGTGACTTAGTTACTCATGGATATAGGGTAAACAGAAATAAAAGATGAAAGAGACATGCTTAGAAGAGAAATAAGCTTAATACAGCAAGGTAAGACAGTGAGTTGCAAAGATAGGAAACTGTGAAATACTGAATTTTAGGTTTGATTACTTGATTGTTTGAAGGAATAAAAGAACACTTAAAATGAATAACAAAAAGACAGAACACCACGAAATGCAATAAACTAGCCACTAGAACAGGAACAACAACTAAACAACGCTGGAAAGTAGAAATGAAGACAGAAAGCAAGTAAATGAGCTTGAACGCCTCGTCGCAACTGCCTCGGCTGAAGGATGAGAAAGAGCAGCCTTGCTTGGATGAATCCAATCGGGAGAGAAGACAAATCTCCTCTCCTTCCTATCAGATTATCGATTCCAACAGCTGAGCTTCGCAAACCAACAGACGGCAAAGGAAAACAGGAGAAAAGATGGAGCTGCGAGAAGACTTCTACGCTTTCGGATGATGATTGAACCCTCGACTTTGACCCCCTTTTATAGCAATCTGCAGGTGCATTTGGGCCAAGGAGAACCATCAATCTTCAACGTCGTACTTCAGAATGGATGGAGGAGAAAGAACGAATCCCTGAAATAACGGAAATTAACAGAAAAAGATCAGTCAACTTACGGTTTTCACTTGAAACATTGCGGTTTCAGCAATGTTTCCGCAATGCTGTCGCAATGTAGTTTTTTCATTCTTTTGCTTCGGTTTTCAATCATTTTCTTTCCTTTTGCACACAAGTCCTAATTTAGCTACCTTCTTTTAATTCTCACAAATAAGCATAGGTTTAAGCTAAATCCTATCAAAAACACCTAAGAGTGTGCATCTTTCTAAGCTAAATAAGTCCTAAATAAGTCACTTTTGGAGACATAACACTTGCGCATTGGCGAGATCTCAGTCCAGGACCGCTTCTTTGAAGTCATCGACGGAGGGCTTTGCAGGTCTTGGATTGAGGGGGCTGCTGACGACAATTCTTGGCTCTATCCGTCCTTTCTCCGATGCTTTTTAACCTTCTTGGTCTTTTTCGACTTTCCGCTTGGTTCTTCCTTCTGTGCGGAGGGAATCGCAGCTCTGGCTTTGTTGTCAGAGAAGTTTATGTGTCAGTTAGCGTTATCACCACGGTGGTAGTGACGACCGTTGGTTCGTCAACAGTTGCTGCTTCTTCCTATTCGCTTTCAAGCTCCCTGCTTCCTTTGGAGCCTTTGGTTGCTGATGATGATGATCTCAGTGATTCCCTAGTCGAAACCTTTTTTTGGTGCTTGGTGAAAGCTCTGATTTTTGGCTTGGGGTTTTTTAGAGTGTATGAGAATGGGCAGGGCAAGAGATTTTCCTTTCTTTTGGAGGATCGAGAATATGTGAGCGTGGTTTGGAAGAGTGGAAAGAGATACTTTTATATAGTTTTAAGGCTCAAAATCTGTTTGTTAGTGTTATCATTAAGGCGACAATTCCTCACCCAATGAGGTGCTTGGAAAATTTATCATTGGGATTTTACCGGTTATGGTAAAATCGCAACATCCGCTCAACGTCACTGCCTGTCGAATCTCTGCAGTCGAATGCTTTTGCTCCTCTTTTAAGATTTGCACTAGCTGTTAGTCCTTTTTCATGCCCTCTTAGCAATTACTCCCTTTATCAAAAGAAATCAATATTTAAATGCCAAAACTGAACTTAAATTCAAAAATTAATGTACTAAAACGAAATTAACACAGCTGGAGCAATAAAGATATCATCTTTGCGAATTTGGTGCTCCTTAATTCTTCCAAAGAGGATTAGACTTCTGTTAAGAGGAACGTCGAAAGCGTCCTCTGCTCCTCTTCTCCATAGAAATGCTTCAATCTTGCGCCATTAACAAGAAATGGATCTCCCTTCTCTGGATGTTGTATCTCTATGCAACCATAGGTAAAAAACTTAGTCACAATGTACGATCCTGACCATCTTGACTTCAATTTCCTTGGAAAAAGCTTTAGTCGAGAATTAAATAACAAAACTTTTTGGCCTTCTATGAAATCCTTAGGTCTTAGGCGATTGTCATGCCATATTTTCGTTTTCTCTTTATATAACTTGGCATTCTCATATGTCATGTGCCTAAGTTCCTCTAATTAATTCAATTGCAGGGCATGCAAGGTTCATGCATCTGTTAAGTAAAAATTTAATTCCTTAAGCCCCCAAAAAGCCTTATTCTCTAATTCAAGTGGTAAATGGCATGCTTTGTCGTACACTAACCGATAATGAGACATTCCTAGAGGAGTTTTATATGTTGTCCTATAAGCCCATGGAGCTTCATCTAGCTTAATTCACCAGTCCTTTCGGTTAGGTTTGACAATTTTCTCTAGTATGCTCTTAATTTCCCTATTGGAGATCTCTGCCTGGCCATTAGTTTGCAGGTGATAAGGTGTTGCTACCCTATGTTTTACATTGTACTTAGCCAACATATTAGTCATGGCTCTATTGATGAAATGTGTACCCTCATCGCTAATGATTGCCCTGGGTGTGCCAAACCTTGTAAGTACATGCTTATTTAGAAATTTTAACACAGTGTTTGCATCGTTTAGTGGACATGCAATGGCTTCTACCCATTTAGAGACATAATCAACTGTTACTAGGATGTAGAGGTTACCTGCCGACAGAGGGAATGGACTCATGAAGTCTATTCCCCATACATCGAAGAGCTTCAGCTCTAGAATATAAGTTAAGGGCATTTCCTCCCTTCGACTTATATTTCCAATGCGTTGGCACTCGTTGCATGTCTTGGCAAATGAATATGCATCCTTAAAGACAGTTGGCCAAAAATAACCACACTGAAATACCTTGGCGGCAGTCCGTTGACCACCAAAATGACCCTCATAAGATGTTGTGTGATAATGCGTCAAGATGGTCACTGCCTCTGTTGCGGTGACGCATTTTGTCAGCATTCCATCTGCACAACATTTGTACAAGATTGGGTCGTCCCACAAGTATTTCTTTGTCTCATTTAAAAACTTCTTCTTGTCCTGGCTTTTATTAAACTTTGGCATCACCTGAGAAGCAAGAAAATTAGCGATATCAGCAAACCATGACTCTAATTTTCCATCACAATGGTCTAATTTGAAAATTTGTTCATCAATGAACGAATCGATAAATGATGCTTCAACGTTTTCTTCGCGAGATCCTTCTAGTCTTGATAAATGATCCGCAATCACATTTTCACACCCTTTTTTGTCTCTGATCTCTAGATCAAGTTCCTGCAACAACAAAACCCATCGTATTAGTCTAGGTAACATTCGATCTTTGGGTAATGGGTTAAACGTTGTATTGCGATTTGGAGAGACTTGAGCAATTTAATGTATGTTTAGCTAAGTTTGACATTCATCTTTACTCTTGAGCATAGTTCCTAGCATCTCCTTATTCTTTGATTGACATCCATTGAATATTTTTGTATGTTGGCTTAGCTAGAAATCATGATGTGATTGCCTCTCATGGTGAAAGTAGCGGTAGTTTAATTTTTCCCAAGTGGGTATGGCCATACTTATTGTGGTTGCACGATAGACTATAGAGGAGGGAGAAATCGAGTGCGCTGTTAGAGTTTTCTGCAGTTTACTTGTCGCAACGCTCCCGTCGCTCGCTATTAATTCAGTTTGGGAGAGCGATTGCCCCCAATTGGGTTAGTAGCGAAGCTATCCAGTCTTTCACTAAGATTTCGAATAGTTGTCCCGAATTCCAGTTGATTATGTTTTAGAGTGGTCTACAATTCCTTAATAATTTGGGTTGCTTTTTACTGATTAGAGCATGTTAGTTGCGTGATTGTTATTGAATTAGCTAAATCTCTTGTGTATGTCTATGATCTGAATCACATTACAATTGTTAACCTTGACCCCTTAGATTGAGTGTGCTCGTCTAAACATTTTATACCGTTCTCCCGCATTTCCAACATCATAACTTTAGTTTTCCCCTACATTGAATGTTTTCTTATTTTCAAACTCACAAATCCCCCGTTTGCATCTTTTACATTTCAACAACTAAAATTGGAATTCAGATTAAATTAATTAAAATTCCCTGTGGATCGACCCTGACTTCCATTATCTACTAGTTAGGTAATTTAGGCTAGTGAGTATAAATATTAAATTTGGGAGGCCTCGACAGCCTCGACCACATTTTGGTGCCGCTGCTGGGGTTTTTTATTTAGTTTGTTTGAATTAAAATTTTGTTTGTTGTTAATTTTTCTAAAATTTTTGGTTCTGTTTGACTTAGCTCCCTTTTGTTGTATGACCCGGTCCTCTGAGTTTAGTGGCTTGCAGTTTATATCAGAGATTGACAAAGAGGAACGGCGACTGAGGAGAGAAGCTAGGGAAGGAAGAAGATTGTTTGAAAGAGAAGGTTCAAGAGCGTCTGAACGTGTTGAAACGTCTGAACGTGCTGAAACCCCTGAGATGCTGAAATGGCCAACAATGAGGGCCCGCGAACTCTAAAGCAGCTGGTAGCACCAGACTTGGACCAACAGCCACTGTGCATAAATTATCCGATTGTCGCAGGTAACTTTGAGCTTAAGTCTGGGCTAATTCACCAATTTCCATCTTTTTATGGTAATGCAGGGGATGACGCCCACAAACATCTCATGGAGTTTCACTGCGTATGCGCCGAGATGAAGCCTCCTGGGGTGACGGAGGAGCAATTGAATTTTAGAGCCTTTCCCTTCAATCTGAAGGATAAGGCGAAGGATTGGCTATATTGCCTCCCGTCGGGTTTAATCACCACATGGAACGAGATGAAGAGGCCGTTATTCTTGGAAAAGTACTTCCCCGCCTCTTTGGCGACCACGATCAGGAAGAGCATATATGGAATTCCCAACTTCATGGAGAGACTCTCCATGAATATTGGGAGAGATTCGGGAGGCTGTGTGTCAGTTTTCCCCACCACCAGATCGCAGATCAGCTCCTGATCTAGTACTTCTATGAGGGGATGGTGCCCCATGACAGACAGATGATCTACTCTGCAAGTGGTGGACCTCTGATTGATAAAACTCCAGCAGAGGCGAGACAACTGATTTCGAATATGGCTGGAAATTTCCAGCAATTCGGAGTTCGTGGTGGTCAAGTGCATCAAGTTCAGCAAACTCAAGGTTTCAATGAAATTCAGATGTCTGAGCTTGGAGGTATGTTTCAGCAAATGATGGGCAGTAGAGGGCAAGACCCAGAGGAGGTAAACGCCATTGGAGGTTATGCCTTCAATCAGAGGAGGTATGACCCTTATGCCAACACATATAATTCGGGATGGAAGGATCATCCCAACTTGAGTTATGGGAACCGCGAGGGGCAGCAGAGGTTCCAAGACCAATCGTATGATAGACCTCAAAGTTCCTCTCAAGTGCAAGTTTCATCCTCCTTGAGTTCCATCGAGAGTTTAGTTCAGACCCTGGTCGTGAATACGAGTCAGATGGAGAAAGAGACTAGGGAGGAACTGGATAAGCACTCAGCTGAAATTCTAAATATGGGGAAGCAGCTATTACCTCTCAAAAAGTGCATTATTTAGGGCTTTAATTACCTAAAAATCATGTAAATTCTTGAGTGTTTTTGTTAGAAGTTAGCTTAATGTGTGCTTAAAAGTGAGTATTTGAGAAATGATGCTACATTAAGGCTTATTTGGAAAAGGAACGAAAAAGGATGCAAAATGGTGAAAAAACAGCTAAATTGTACATTGTAGGTACATTGCGGAAAAATTGCGGCCCTCGCAATGAAACAGTCTTTGCTGCTGCATCTTTCCAGCCAACGCTCTTTGTTGACTGCGATTTTCCAGCCGTCCACTCTCCCTGCTGCTGCCACATGTCAAGCTTGACTACCTCACAAAGTTCGCTGGTGATCCACGAATATAGAGCAACTTTTGGCAACCTCTGCAAGCTATATAAAGAGCGTTAGATGAAGGATCAAAGCAATTGAATTCCCTTCAATGCAAACACAACTCAATAGTGAAGAACTCGAAGACGAAATCCTTCTCCCCTGGTTGTTGGATCGAAGAAACAAAGCCCTTGGCGTTGATAATTCGAGAGGAAGAAGAGAAGATCCATCTTCTCTTCTGATTGAATTTATCCCCAAGATCAGCTAATCTTCCCCTTCATCTGAGGCGATTCACGACTTGGAAGATCCTCACGCAATTTACAACTTTCCTTTACTGCTTTCTAATGAACTCTTATTCTTCTTTAAGCGTTGTTCTGAACCATTTACTGTTTTACCCTTTAAATATTGCTTTCGGATCAACGGTTGTTGCTTTACGAATTGTTATGAGATTTTCCTTTTTAAGAGTAATCAATTATTTTTGTTGAGTTCTTCATTCCATGCTTAATCAATTAGTATTCTTAAATTCTTTGAAAACCATGAGTAACTAACTAAAAAGAGGTTTGCTAGGATGAATCTATAGGATAGACGTATGTGAATTCAGCATGTAAAGTAGCATGAATGCATTGAATGAATGTGATCTTCATCCCATGGGCAATTTCGACCGGCCATCCATTTTGTCTAAAGAATTCCTAACCTCTGGAAGGAGTAAGAATTCTAAGTCGTTCATTCATGTTAGCCTTTTATGGTAAATAGAGAGTGGCCTAGGAATAGGCATTCTCCTAGCACGTTTATTAGCATGTGTTTATGAATAGGTTGTTAGCTTTACTTGGACAGAAGTAATATAAGAAACTAATGCATGTAATCGGAAGATGCATGAGAACTAGCTAAGACGATGCATGAGATGTTAAGTTACTGTTGAATGATCATAGTTAAATGCCTATATAAGACTCTTAAGTCGACCTTGCTGTCTTACTTTAGATTTCAAATCGTTGTTATTTTATTGCGAGATTATTGCGGGGACCACAATAACCATTTCTGCCTTTTGCCTTAGTCTTTTTCGTAGGTTTTTATCCTTTGCGAATTTATTGCTAGAAAATTGCGAGAACCGTAATTCTACTTTTCCACATTATAACTTTACCTCTTTGCTAGCTTTGCATTTATGTTTACATTCTTCTTGCATCTTTTATATTCCTGTACCTCAACCCAAAATCTATCCAATTTAAGTTACCTTATCTAATCTAACACATCAAATTGTTAGTCACTAAACTCAATCTCTGTGGGAAAACGAATTAAATTATACTTATCACTTGCTGCAGACCATGTATGCTTGCATGATCTTAGCGCTCTTCGCATTTACGTTTTACATACACACTGAGCGCGCAACAAGTTTTTGGCGCCGCTGCCGGGGATTTTGTTTAGTAAACACGATTTGTGTTATTTTAGAAGAGCTTAATTTATTGGAGCTAATCTTTTGCATTTACATGTACCAACAAAGCTGGTTTATGAATGAGTTTCCAAATCACAATCTAGAATTTGATCCTGAGCCTGAAAGGACTCTAAGGACCAGAAGTAAAATTAAGAAACGCCTTTTTAAACAGCAAAAGCAACCTGTACTTCAGCACATTGTTGATCACGCAGAGTCAGTACAATTTGAACCACAACAAGCTGAAATGGAAAGAGCAGAAGAAGCACCAAATCGAGCACTTAACATTCGCAATCCCATTGAAATTGCGAATGATAAGGACAGTGCTATTCTATCATACCTTGTACCTATGCCTGAGGAGCTTAATCCGAGCATCATACGCCCCGAGATCACAGCTCACTCATTCGAACTGAAACCTGTCATGTTTCAGATGTTGTCCACAGTTGGACAATTCTTTGGAGTGGATAATGAAGACCCCCACAATCACTTGAGGAACTTCCTGGGAGTGAGTGACACCTTTGTCATTCCAGGAATGTCTCAAGAGGCTTTGCGATTGTACCTGTTTCCATATTCATTAAGAGACAAAGCCAAGACTTGGTTGAATTCCTTCTCCTCTGGATCAATTGTCAATTGGACAGACCTAGCTGAGACGTTCCTGGTAAAGTATTTCCCTCCAGATAGGAACTCTAACTTTCGTATTGACATCATCAAGTTCAAGCAAGCTGAGAATGAATCTCTACATGAAGCTTGGACCAGATTCAAAGATCTTCTACTCAAATGTCCACGCCATGGCATTCCATGGTGTATCCAGATTGAAGTATTCTTCAAAGGATGCAACCCCAGCACGAGGCAAGTCTTGAATTCCTCAGTTGGAGGTTCGATGCTATCAAAGAGCTATAACGAAGCCTATGAGATTTTGGAGAAAATCTCAACATCACATTGTCAATGGTCAGACGATCCTGTGGAGCCAAACAGAAGGAAGGCTCAAGACATGGATGCACTCAGCGCAATGAGCAGCCAGATCAATGCTCTGACCAACCTGGTGAAGCAAATGGCTCAACCCAATATTCAACAAAGTGTCAACACAGTGGCGGCTGTTTCAACAAGCACAGCAATAGCCAACCAAGGTGAGGCACTAGTTTGTGGATTCTGTGGGGAAGGGCATATGTATGACTATTGCCCTGCTAATGCATCTTCGGTGTGCTATGTTGGAAGCCAACAACAACCAAGGAACAACCCTTATTCAAATACATATAACCCTGGTTGGAGGAACCACCCAAATTTATCTTGGAGTGGACAACAAGGCACAAGCCAAATGCAAAATCAACCAAGACCAAGTGGACCACCTGGTTTCACTCAACATCAACAAACTAGCCAACTCCCATATCAGGAACAATATGTCAACAACCAACCGATGGGAACATCAGTAGAGAACTTGCTGAAGGAATACATAGCAAAGAATGATGCAACTTTGCAGGGCCACCAAGCAACCTTGAGAAGCTTAGAGACTCAAATCGGGCAGTTGGCAGACGAGCTGAAGAATAGGCCCCAAGGCAGACTGCCTGCAAACACTGAAACTCCAAGAAGGGATGGTAAGGAACAAGTTCAAGCTATTGAACTACGGAGTGGAAGGTCATTGGTGATGAGTAGCAGAGAAGCACCAAAGAGAGTAGAGAATGAAGAGTCTAGTGCTCCACTGGATTCTCTGCCTAACCTTGATCAAATACAACCAAGCACAACAAGGGTGAGGCTAAAACCTATCATTGAGGAACCAGAAGAAATTTCTAGGCCTCCCCCTGTCATTAGGCAACCTGATTTGCCTACCTATGTGTCACCACCACCATACCCTCAAATGTTTGATTTTTATGATGATGACTCCTTTGTTACCTTTGAATCTGAGAAGAGTGATCCAATGGAATCTCCATATGAAATGGTGGAGTTGGTGAAAGTTGAGAAAAATGAGATTGTGCTGGATGAGGCCAAAGAGACTAATGCGCTGCTTGAGGAACAAGAACTTGAAATGTTTGATGTTGCAGCAAGCTTCTCCACCAATGAAAGAGTTGAGCCACCACCACCACAAATGCTCCAGCTGAAGGAGTTAGAAAGAGATGTGCCAGAAAAAGAAGTCCCATCGCATCAAAGCTAGGTTGTAGCAAATGTTGTAGAAACAAAACCAACGCACATAAAGTACAAGCATTGGGATGTTATAACATGCAGTCTCTTTGAAAGAATCAATAATTTCAAGGTGTGGCAGAATGTCCGACCCTGTAAATCAAGACTTAAGTATCTTAAAGGAGCATAAGTGATGCCTCGAAACATTGAAGAATATCCATATGAGGCAGATTGACAAGGGAGATTTTTGATCCCTAAACTCTTAAATTAGGTTTTTATCATGCTTTGCTTAGATTTTGTATGTTAGGAGGGGTTTAATTTAGGAATGAAATATTTATCATGTGCCAACAATCATAGGGCACTGGGAGACAATTCTGAAATTAGTTTGATGCTTCTGCTATCATGCTTGAAATCTTTGTTAATGCGCTTACCATAGTCGTTTAGCATGAATTAGATGATGCACTATGGGCTTATAGGATTGCATACAAAACACCCTTAGGAATGTCTTCTTATAGGTTAGTATATGGAAAAGCATGCCATCTCCCACTCGAATTAGAAAACAAAGCTTTTTGGGCTTTAAAAGAGTTAAATTGTTGCGAGACCGATGCGGGAACATTGCGGTCTCTGCAATTGCATGAATTAGATGAACTAAGACACATGTCATACGAGAATGCTAAAATGTATAAGGAAAAAACTAAAATTTGGCATGATAGTAGACTCAGGATAAAGGATTTTAAAAAGGGCCAACATGTATTGTTATTTAATTCACGATTGAAGTTGTTTCTTGGCAAGCTTAAGTCTCGTTGGTCTGGTCCATTTGTAATAACTAATGTGTTTGTTCATGGTGCAATCGAGATCCAAAATTTGGAACAAGGCCAGCCGTTCATGGTGAATGGTGCAAAGTTGAAGCACTATTATGAGGAAGGGGATGTGAGAACACTCTCAGCATTCCTCCTGTCCGAGGCTTAAGGGCAATTAAGGGAAGACGAGCAAGGGACATGGAGTTAGCTGAGCACCTGCGGTGCAAACTCCTTTCTTTCCCTGCTGAATTGATGAGCCCTTGGATGCCTCCGAATGTCGAGAAGAGTGATGAAGAAGAAAGAGATGAATGAATGAATGGCCTGACGGCATTCGAGGGAGTACTTCTTATCTCCCTCAACCCTGCTTGTCTATAACCTGTTACCCCCCCCCCCCCCCCCCCCCCCAATATCAACTGTTTGTTCGCTTTTAATTTCAGCAAATAGCTTAGTTTTAGTAGCATAAATTAGTTTAGATTTGCTTAGGATAGTTAGTTCTATGATGTTTGTTTTAAATTTTCACATGCCTTATGGGCCACAAATAGAAATTACATGTTAGGAGCTTTGATCATTGTTAAATCTGCTCTGTTAGTGTCATTGCGATTTCATTGCGGACACCGCAATGTTTTGTTCATTTAAGCATGTTGTTATATGACTTTCTGCTGGTCTGTCTGTCTTTAATTCTCGCTATTTGATTGCATTACTGATGTCCATAGGTAGTCTGTCTATTGAGCATGCTGGATGAGTGTCGAGTACACTCTTGTTAGGTTTAATTAGCTTCATAAAATGTTGAGCATGTGCCTCTGTTAGACCTTACCATTTTGATTTTAGTAAATTTCTGCTGATGAGTTATCTGAACTGTGAGGGCCATTCTATCCCTAGGAGTTTTAAAATCTGTCTGGTTTTTATTTAGACTAGATGCTTCTAAGATAAGTTTGGGGGTGTGCCACCTCAGACTCTCATTGGGGACAATGAGAAGTTTAAGTTTGGGGGAGGCAACCTCTAGTCCTAGGAACACTCCTCTCTCCCTTAGTAAGATGTGCATCATCCTTCTTTGAAAAAAAAATGAATAAGAAAGCAAAAGAAAAGTAAAGGGTATTGTCTCTCTCTAAGGATGCTGAGTAATCAGGGCTAACCCACAAGTGGCACTGCATCAAAAGGTAATTCAAAGAGGAGACTTTGCCAAAAGAGAAAAAATATGGAAAACAAAGAAGGATGATGTATGCCAAGAGAGTACAGCCTTGGGTGCTTAGATGTCCTATGTAATGAACTCTGATCCTAAGTTAGCTAAGCACAGGGCTGTAACTGGAAGGCTTGTTGAGGGAGATGAGTGTTTGTCCTAAAATAAAAGTGATGCTAGGGCTTAGTCTGTTCTATGGATTCTGTACTCTTATACTTGTGTTGTTCTAAGCATGGCATGACTCTAAAGGATTCTTAGGTAACAAAAGAATAAAAACTTAGAAGCATGTACTGAGTCTGAGTTAAAACTAGGGAGAATGTGAAGGCTTAGGGATGTTTGAACAATGTGCTCAATGATATAGGCAGATAAACCAAAACACATGAAGTTAGTAAAAACAGAAGGTTTTAAAGGCAAGAGAAATCAGAATAGACAAAATATGAAGTTAGTTTTAGCCTAAGAGAGTGTCACAGGACAGCAATGCCTTTGACAGTAAACCTAGGGAAGTCAGCAAATCAGTTAGGTAGAGTTTAAAAGACAAGAGTTAGCAGCTAAAGTAGAGAGAAAGTAAGCCTTTATATTGCTCGAGGACTAGCAATAACTCAAGTTTGGGGGTGTGCTACCTCTCCAAAAGTGCATTATTTAGGGCTTTAATTACCTAAAAATCATGTAAATTCTTGAGTGTTTTTGTTAGAAGTTAGCTTAATGTGTGCTTAAAAGTGAGTATTTGAGAAATGATGCTAAATTAAGGCTTATTTGGAAAAGGAACGAAAAATGATGCAAAATGGTGAAAAAACAGCTAAATTGTACATTGAAGGTACATTGCGGAAAAATTGCGGCCCTCGCAATGAAACAGTCTTTGCTGCTGCACTTTTTCCAGCCAACAGTCTTTGTTGACTGCGATTTTCCAGCCATCCACTCTCCCTGCTTCTGCCACATGTCAAGCTTGACTACCTCACAAAGTTGGTTGGTGATCCACGAATATAGAGCAACTTTTGGCAACCTCTGCAAGCTATATAAAGAGCGTTAGATGAAGGATCAAAGCAATTGAATTCCCTTCAATTCAAACACAACTCAATAGTGAAGAACTCGAAGACGAAATCCTTCTCCCCTGGTTGTTGGATCGAAGAAACAAAGCCCTTGGCGTTGATAATTCGAGAGGAAGAAGAGAAGATCCATCTTCTCTTCTGATTGAATTTATCCCCAAGATCAGCTAATCTTCCCCTTCATCTGAGGCGATTCACGACTTGGAAGATCCTCACGCAATTTACAACTTTCCTTTACTGCTTTCCTTTTTAAGAGTAATCAATTAGTTTTGTTGAGTTCTTCATTCCATGCTTAATCAATTAGTATTCTTAAATTCTTTGAAAACCATGAGTAACTAACTAAAAAGAGGTTTGCTAGGATGAATCTATAAGATAGACATATGTGAATTCAGCATGTAAAGTAGCATGAATGCATTGAATGAATGTGATCTTCATCCCATGGGAAATTTCGACCGGCCATCCATTTTGTCTAAAGAATTCCTAACCTCTGGAAGGAGTAAGAATTTCGAGTCGTTCATTCATGTTAGCCTTTTATGGTAAATAGAGAGTGACCTAGGAATAGGAATTCTCCTAGCACGTTTATTAGCATGTGTTTATGAATAGGTTGTTAGCTTTACTTGGACAGAAGTAATCGAAGAAACTAATGCATGTAATCGGAAGATGCATGAGAACTAGCTAAGACGATGCATGAGATGTTAAGTTACTGTTGAATGATCATAGTTAAATGCCTATAGAGGACTCTTAAGTCGACCTTGCTGTCTTACTTTAGATTTCAAATCGTTGTTATTTTATTGCGAGATTATTGCGGGAACCGCAATAACCATTTCTGCCTTTTGCCTTAGTCTTTTCCGTAGGTTTTTATCCTTTGCGAATTTATTGCTAGAAAATTGCGATAACCGCAATTCTACTTTTCCACATTATAACTTTACCTCTTTGCTAGCTTTGCATTTATGTTTACATTCTTCTTGCATCTTTTATATTCCTGTACCTCAACCCAAAATCTATCCAATTTAAGTTACCTTATCTAATATAACACATCAAATTGTTAGTCACTAAACTCAATCTCTATGGGAAAACGAATTAAATTATACTTATCATTTGTTGTAGACCATGTATGCTTGCATGATCTTAGCGCTCTTCGCATTTACATTTTACATACACACTGAGCGCGCAACAACAGCTAACTCAGATAGTTGTAGCAGTCAGCAGGCTTGAGAACCAAGGTTCAGGTAAATCCCCGTGAGCATGTGAATGCCATCACCTTGAGGAGCGGGAAGGAAATCCTTCCCAACGTTGAATCTGTGAAGAAAAATCCAAAGCAAGCAAGCCAAGTAGTGGACAATCATGTGACATCTTATGGAGGCTCGATTGGTTGTTTCCCTCGTTTGAACTTGAAGGATTGCTTGCCAAAAGTTCCTTTCCCAAGTAGGTTGGGTGCACTCAAGCCTAAGGAGGATGATGTAGACAAGGAGGTTTTAGAGACCTAGGCGCCCGTCATTATTCCTGTCGAGAGAGGTTAGCGCCTAGGCGCCGCCCCGCAGCGCCCAGGCGTTGTCCCGATTGCGCGCGCGTACTTGTGCGCAGCGCCTTGGCGCCAACTTATGGCGCCTAGGCGCTGGTCTGATGCAGAAATTGGGTGTAAATATGTTTCTTCTGAATTTAGGGCAACTTCCGCCATTCTTCTCCTTCTTCTTCCAGCTTCTTTCATTTTTAGCCATCTTTGAACTCTTGTAACTCCATTGATGGACTTCTTGAAGCCATCCATGGAATCCTTAGAGGTTTCCACTCCCATGGGTAACTAAAAAGGTAATATTCGATCTTTGGGTAATGGGTTAAACGTTGTATTGCGATTTGGAGAGACTTGAGAAATTTAATGTATGTTTCGCTAAGTTTGACATTCATCTTTACTCTTGAGCATAGTTCCTAGCATCTCCTTATTCTTTGATTGACATCCATTGAATATTTTTGTATGTTGGCTTAGCTAGAAATCATGATGTGATTGCCTCTCATGGTGAAAGTAGCAATAGTTTAATTTTTCTCAAGTGGGTATGGCCATACTCATTGTAGTTGCACGATAGACTATAGAGGAGAGAGAAATCGAGTGCGCTGTTAAAGTTTTCTGCAATTTACTTGTCGCAACGCTCCCATCGCTCGCTATTAATTTAGTTTGGGAGAGCGATTGCCCCCAATTGGGTTAGTAGCGAAGCTTAATTTAGAGCGGTCTACTCTTCCTTAATAATTTGGGTTGCATGTTACTGATTAGAGCATGTTAGTTGCGTGATTGTTATTGAATTAGCTAAATCTCTTGTGTATGTCTATGATCTGAATCGCATAACAATTGTTAACTTTGACCCCTTAGATTGCGTGTGCTCGTCTAAACATTTTATACCGTTCTCCCGCATTTCCAACATCATAACTTTAGCTTTCCCCTACATTGCATGTTTTGTTATTTTCAAACTCACAAATCCCCCGTTAGCATATTTTACAATTCAACAACTAAAATTGGAATTCAGATTAAATTAAGTAAAATTCCTTGTGGATCGACCCTGACTTCCATTATCTACTAGTTAGGTAATTTAGGCCAGTGAGTATAAATATTAAATTTGGGAGGCCTCGACAGCCTCGACCATCTATTTATTTTGGGATAATTATGAATTCTACCTTGCTCGAGGACTAACAAGATCTTAAGTTGAGGGTATTTGATAGCTCTAATTTAGAGCTATTGTTTACTTCTTAATTATAGCTAAAAATCGTGCTAAATCCTTCTAAATTGGCTTTATTGTAGGTGGCATGCGGTTAAGAGCTCGGGAAGTCCTTTAATGTTGTTTTGAAGCTAAAAGAGAGCTAAAGGGAGCATCAAAATCAAACTGGAAGAAGAAGAGAAGTCAAAACATGAAGTTTCACTTTTGGTCCACCGTCGAGACGCTCAAAACCTCAAATTCTATCAAAAACTCGAGAGCAAGTGTCGAGATGCTATCAAGAGTGTCGCGACGCTCCAATGTCGCGCGCGCGTGCTGAATTACTGTTTGTAGCGTCGCGACACTGCCCCTAGCATCTCGATGCTACGACGAGTATAAAAGAAGAAAGTTCTAATTTTAGGTCTTCTTGTCTTGTCACTCTCGAAAACTGAACCTTTTTTTGTGGTTTTTTTTTTGTGGTTTTCCACCATTGTTGGATGCTTAAGGAGCTTGGAATGGTTTCTTTGGAACTTCCAACCGCCATGGAAGAGTAGAAGGTTAGTATTTGATTTGGGGATGTACGGATTGGTTAATTGATGTATTAGATTAGTTCTTAATTTTCTAATTAGTTAAATCATCAAGAATTTTCTTCTCCTAAGTTTATCCTTATTAGTATGTTTGCATAATAGATTGATGTTCTTGATTGCTTGCAGATTATACCTTTATCTAAGTTAGTGTTGTTGTGTCTCTCGTAATCGCCTAAGTAACATGGGTTTAGTTGAGAAATTGACAACATAGGTTATCCATGTTCTCGTCTTTGTATTAATTAACCTTGGAGTAGAAATCAAATCGATAGATTAATTTTGACTATCCGAATTAAATGGCCGTCACGATTTGCCTGTCATTGACAATTGATCTTTATGGAACGATCGCCCCCAATTGACCGATTGCCAAGTTTAATTAGAATTGCACCTTTCTAATTAATTGTCTTTTGGTATGTTTATTTTGGTACCCCGAATAAGCATTTCGTGTGCTTTATTGCTTCTGACTAATTTAGTTTTTAATCGATGATCTGTTGTGCGTTAATTACCAACCCGGATGCCTCAAATCGAATACATTTGTTTATTTGTTGATTCTACGCGTTTAACTTCTCCGTTAGCTCATTTAATGCATATTTAACAAATCAAATCCACTTTCCCCCATTATTTTATTTCTGAATTTACAAATTAAATTGATCAACAATAGAATTTAAATTAACTCCCTGTGGATCAACTCGGTTACCACTAGCTACAAGTTAACTTAGTGAGATCGGCTTTATAAATTTCATTTTGGCAGGACTCGACACCCTGTAAAGTGAACCATACAAAAATTCACCACCAGGGCGCGATGCTTGTGATCTGGGCATTCTTCTCGGAGCTCCTCGCATATCTCTTTCTTCAGTTGGTCATACTTCGAGCCTTTCTAGGATCAGCCGCTTGACTCTCGTGAGAAGCTGACCTCACCCTGATCCCTTCTCGAGTTGTCTCCTTGGTGGCTCTTTGAAGTCAGGTACTCTCGAAGATCTCCCGAGGGGTACTTCAATCGGCTTCGGACCGTGGACCCGAGATTGAGTTTGAAGGCCTCCCCCCGTGGCTTGACTCAGTCTCTGCGAGAGGCTTTAGGTTGTGTGCGAGCATAGGATCCTCGTGCTTGCCCTTGGGAGGAGCGGCGCATAACCAGAGTGGTGTGGCTGCTCTAGGTTGCCTTCTTCGTTTCCTCTCCATTCAGGATCACTATTATATATATATATATATATATATATATATATATATATATTCCCCATGAGCTTTGTCTCCACGAATCCCAACACGAACTACGTTTAAAGTTTATCTCTCATCCATCTAACGTGATCTATACAAAACAAAACAGGTATATATATATATATATATATATATATATATATATATATATATATGTTTGTAGCCACCAAAAAAACATCCTAAGCCCATAAATGGGCCAAAGCCTAAAAGCTTTCAACTTCTCTTATGGTCCACCGTCAACACGGGAAATCTTTTATGTGTTCTATTCTCCAATTTTAATTGGGTCAAAATTTGGTTCACACATATAATATAATATATTATATTATATTATTTATATATATTCTTCGTGACTTTTGTCTTCGAATCCCCACACAAACTACTTTTAAAATTTATCTCTCATCCATCTAACCATAATAAAATTGTCTCACACGATGAGGCGACATCCTTAAATAATTTCACACCAAATCAACCAAATATCTTAAAAGTAAAAAATAAAAAGCAATATAAAAGCTGTAATCAAGGATATTAATTACAAATAACTATAAGATAATCATAATCACCACACACTCCTCATACAATAAAACACCCACATCCTTAATGTGAGTATTTGTTACACAAACTTATTAATTGATACATGGTTAATCAATTGACCCTACGGCAGTTGCGGCGGACTTGGCCTCTGTAACCTTCCTTAACATCGAGCAAGCCCATTTTGATGATGGCCTGTTGAAAGTCTAGGAAGAACAGCGCTTCGTTCATGGCGTAGGCAGCAACAATGCCCCTCGTACGTGGGCTGGCGAATAAGGTCTGGTCGGAAAACAGAACTCCGGCACCTCTCGACAGCGCGTTGTAATAGACGTTGTCGAAGCTGTCGGCTGTGGCGTCGAATGTTTGTATTGCGTTGTCGCCGTTGCTGCATGTTCTTGACAGTGTTCTCCCGAAGTTGGGACTCAGAAGGGGATCGTTGCCGCTCAGTCTGCCTTTGAAGGAGACGCATCTTGCCACTCCCAATGTATGAGCCCCTAAACATTTTTTTATAAAACGTTTTTAAAATGTCACTGATATACCAGAAAAGTATTCGAATATGTATTGATTCGTTATTAGGAGGCATTAAGATTTCTAATTAACTAATTTATTTAGAGTAAAACTTAGTTGCAGGGTTACAACCATCTTTTGCAGCCCAACCACGTGCCAAATTTTGATTGATCAAGTATTATGTTATTATTTTTAATTAAAAAATCATATTTAATGCGTCAGTGGCTTCAACTTTTTTTTCCCTGCTTTTTTTTTTCTTCTCCGTGGCTTTTAATTTCCGATTTTGCCCTTCTCTATTCAATCCTCTTCAATATCTCTTTTTTATCACTGATTTGAAATTTTTTACTAAGATTTGAAAATAGCAAATTATAGATAAAAAAATCGTGTGACAAATTTTAAAATAACAAATCATCGATAAAAAAATCCTGGGACAATTTTTAATAATAATAATAATATCTAAAACCTCACCATTGTCCAACATCCTATGACATTTTTTAATAAATTCTTCTTTTCTCTTCTATCTAATTTCTTTGTTCATTTTAAGTTTTCAACTCAATTTCACTCCATTTATCATAAAATAAATAATTAACTATTACCTTTCTAAAATTCTGCAATAAAATTCTTCTTTCCTCTTCTATCTAATTTCTTTGTTCATTTCAAGTTTCAACTCAATTTCACTTCATTTATCATAGAATAAATAATTAACTATTATCTTTCTAAAATTCTGTCAATTTTCGCTATGCTATTAAGCATATGGAGAGATTAAGAAATGTTTATTAAGATTTGACAGTAGCAAATCATCCATAAAAGGAGATACTGAAGAGAATTGAGGAGAGAAGGGCAAAATTGGAAATTGAGAGTTATGGGGAAGTGGAAAAAATGAAAGAAAAGAAAGTGACATAAGACATTAAATATGATTTTTTAATTAAAACAATTAACATAAAACCTGACCAATCAAATTCTGACATGTTGCTGAGCTGCAAAAGATAGTTGTAGTCCAACTGCAACTAAGTTTTACTCATTTATTTAATCTCCTAACTTTAATTTGTAACCATTTATTCTTTCCACTTCTAAATTTGTAACAATTTAAGGTATGTTTAAAGTGTTTTTTTCGAATGCACAACTCACTTTTCATGCACTTACAATAAAGTTATTTCAAACAGACTACTTTCAACTTTATGTGAACAATTTTATTTCTTTATTTCCAAATTTGTAAGAAATTAATTTCTATGGTAAAAAATTTGGTAAAAATTAAGTGTCATACCTTATCTTATATAACAACTTTAATCGTTGTAGTTTATAAACACATTTAATCTCTAATTAGTAAATCGATCTACATATGTAAAAAAAATCATTAAATCTTAAAAAGATTTTTCCGACCATGACTAAATCGCTACAAATTCTAAAGTAAAGGAACTAAATTGTTATATATTAAACTTTAGACTCTAAATTGTTACAAAAATGAAAGTATAAGGACTAAATCGTAATTAAGGATTTAAATTTTCGTCGACATTGACATGAGAGTGAATCAACATTTTCATCAAATATATATAAAAATCGAAGAAGTATAACTTACCAACAAAATATCACTATTGTGGACCTAACATTAATCATAAGAAATTTGAAATTACTTAAAAATGAGAAAATGTTTACTTGTTAATTTAAATATTTTTTAAAATCTAAAAATGAGAAAATGTTTACTTGTTAATTTAAATATTTTTTATAAAATTTTAAAAAATATTCATCGACATCGGCATGTTATCGATATTTCCATATATATTTTTATAAATTTGAGATCTTGAAATTTCTATGGAGATCAAGAATTAAATCTTTGATTGTTACAAAACTAAAGTTTAGAGATTAAATTCTCCCTTCAACTAAAGTGACGAAAAGTCTTTTCCACCCTTTCTAATGTGTTTGATTGTTATTAAGAAATAGCTATATATATATATATATATATATATATATATATATATATATATATATATATATATATATATATTTTAGCAGAACAGAAGTGGTTAGTGTCAACTCAATTTTTTTCCTATCTTTTTTTCTTTTTTTTTTTTAATATTTTTTTTTTTAGAATTCTCTTTTTTATCTTTCAGATTTTAAGGTTACTAATTTATAATAAATTTATGGTTTAGTATTTAGAATTTAGAGTTTAAATTTTAGGGTTTAGTAGGATTTAGGTTATTCTAAACCATAAACCCTAAAATTTAATTCTTAAATTTACCATAAAGCATCCACCTTAAAATCTAAGGAGAGATAAATTTAATGAAAAAAAATTCTATATATATATTTGTTTTGACACGTAGCGACTTATGTTTGGACAACGTGTCAAGCTGCAGAGATAGGTTGTAGTCTAGCACGTGGCCAAATTCTACTCTTTTAATATTTACCTTTTATCGTGATAATATTTACCTTTTATCGTGATAGATAAACTTTAATAAGCAGGAAAAACTTTAATAAGCAATTTTAGAGGTGGCCGTGCGAAACTTTAATAAGCAATTTTAGAGGTGGCCGTGCGAAAATGAGCCTAACTCATTTACATACTGGAGGGTTGAGGTTTAAATTCAACAATTGCGATGGCAGAAATATAAAACCATTGACATCTTGATTACTAGTCATCCAAACTATGTCACAAATTATCATTCTATTAGGATTATGATTATGATTCATGTTTATATTAGGTCTCAAATTTTGGTACGTTTCTTTTTAGTGATATATCTATTAGATGTCATGGGATCCATCTTAAAATCAATTGGTGATTGGAAGAGTAGACTATGTATGTTATATTGTGAGTGAGGTCCTTTCATATTTTCAATGTGAAATCTTCAACACTCCACGCAAGATATTTACTATTTACTTTTATATTTGATATTATAAATGTTTTGAGAGATTTAACACAAGTATATAAACAAAACTGAAAATTTTAAAATTACTTAGAACTAAAAGAAAACAGAAATGACAATGAATTTTAAAGTTTTGATGGTAAATTTAGAATATATTTACCAGAAAGTGCGACCATTTGTTGAGCAGTAAAGCCACGTTGGGCGAAGGTATTAATAAGCTGAGATGCATTGAAGAAAGGCGAAGGCAAATTGAAGGTGTCTTCGATTCTAGACCTCGTTCCGTCCTTCCTTCCCTTCGGTATGTCGTAAAACGGACCCCCTGCCTGTTCAAATAATTGTCTCCAAATTATTAATTTTTCATCCACATCTTAAAAATTTAACAAGTATTTTTTTTTTACATCAAACGGGGTAGGAAATTTTAACTTGGTGCACATTAATTACCGCTGAGATATGTTCACCTTAACAAGTTTAATATATATATAGGAAAAATTGTAGTTTGGTTCTTTTGTCAAATTAACTCGAATTTAAAAAATAAATCTAATTGACTTTCTGCCGACATCATAATTTTTTTTAATATTATTTTCTAGCTCTAGCTGCGGGCGCGGATTGATCTCGCTCTAGCTGTGAGCGGATCTTGCTCTAATTCTAGCTTCATTTCAGATCTAAAAATTTCAAGATTTGAATTTTTTTCTAGATTCGAAAATTTTAGTTTTTGTAGATTTTTCAGATCTGAAATGTTTGAGATTTGAAAAAATTCTAGTTCTCGAATTATCACGTGAGAGTTGTTGTCGATGAGAGTCGCCGATAATCAGTGAAAAGGAGAAAGAAAAAAACGTGATAGAGGGAAACAAAAAATAAGAAGGAGAATATATTTTCAGAGGAGAGAAAGAGGGGAAGCCAGAGGTGTAAATTCAAGTAGAAAAAATATTAAAAAAAAATTGTGATGTGTGAGCCGAATGTCAGTTTTTTTTTTTTTTCTTTTTCAAATTCAGGTCATTTTGAAAAACAGGCAAAATTAAATAGTCAATCGTACAATTATCCCAGGTATATATATACAATATTTTTAAATTAAATAATATGAAATGAAGATTTGAACGTTTCTATTTCACAATATATATATCTTAATCAATTTGAGTTAATGAGGATATAAATTAAAAAGTGAATCAACACCTCCATTATATATTAAAAATTGAATATTATATCTATTATAAGTAATTTTAACTTATTTTAAAACTGTGAAATTATTAATTGTTAATTTAAATAGTTTAATAATTTTTTTAAAATCTTCTAGTTGTTTTAAGCAATATTTATCACTCACGTTTATGTGAAATTAATATTTCAAATTTTGACCACAATAAAATAAGAAAAGTTGTAACAGTCGATTGAGTTTTTTTTTTTTTTTTTTTAATTAATTATTTATTTATTTCTTTACAGATCTAACCATTTCTATCACGGATAGTATGGTTTATTGTCGATAAAGGTCTATCAATGATAGTTTATCACCTCAGTTTTTTTATAGAATTTTAGTCTATCAATGATAGTTTATCACCTCAGTTTTTTATAGAATTTTAGTCTATCAGTCATAATCATATATCAACGATAGCTCCTATCAGTGATAGTCACTGATGTTTTATCATATTTGTAAAATATTTTACATTTTATTAAATTTGCAATCATTTTAGATTTAAATGTTGTTTGTGAAGCGGACCTATTAAATAATGATTTAAAAATATTTTTTTTGACTGCACGTCTTATATTTTTTTACTTGCATTAAAATTTGGACTTTATCCTATATTAATTATCAAAAGGAAATAGTAACAAGTGGAAGTCAGACGTGACAGACGACATGCCATGTGGTTGCAAGATATATGAAGAAAGTCCAGACATTAATCTCACCAATTTTGCAATGTCTTAAAAAAAGAATTCATTCTAATTTAATCAAATTATTAAAAAAATCGTAGATGTAGGGTGAGTTTAATATATATATATATAAAAAAAATTGTAACACATGTCAATTTAGATTAAGATAATTAAAAATATAGCATGTTTTTAAAAATTTTGCGAATATGACAATTTCTATCGTTGATATCTTATGGCTGATAGAAGTCTATGGCTGATAGAAGTCTATGGCTGATCACCTCAGTTTTTTATAGATTTTTTGTCAGTGATAATAGTCTATCAGTTCCATCACTAATAGAAGTCTATCAGTGATATGATAAAGTCTATCAAACAGATTTTTTTTACCATATTTGCAAAAACATTTTAAAGTTTATATATATATATATATATATATATATATATATATATATATATATTTTGCAAAAATTTTAATATATTGTTTTCCCCTAGGTCCCTAGGATATGGTGAAATTGGTTTTTAGTCGCTTAAAAAAAATAATAAATAAAATAAAAAAAAATAAATAAATAAAATAGCCAATAAAATATTTTTAAATTTTCTATAACGTTTGGTTAAATTTTATGGAATTAATTATTTTTTTGGGTTAAATATTAACTTTCTAAATTTTTAAACCCTAAATTATCAAAAATATCCCATTTTGTTTCAAAAATATCTCTGAATTACGAATTTTTTTTAAAAAAATACCGTTGATATATGAAAACATTTCAAAACACCCATAAACTTTTAAAAGTTTCAAAAGTATCACTGAACTATGAAAAATGTTTCAACAATATTCCTAAACTATAAAAAAACGTTTCAAAAATCTCTCAAACGTTAACATCACACACAAAATTTTGATGTGGATAGTTAAATAATAACTTGTATTTGTGTGACATGGAAAAAAATCTAGACATGTGATTTATTCTCCACCAATTTTATCATAGTTTTGTTCTATTACCTAATCTTTATTGAATCCATAAAATAGATTTTTCACGATTTTTTAACATACCTCAGACATCTATGTTTTTTTTTTCATCTCACACAGGTACAAAGTTAGAATTTAACCGTTCATATTAGAATTTTGTGTGCGTGTTGTTAACTTTGAGTTTATTTTTTAAACATTTTTCACACTTGGATCTTTTTAAAACTTTTTTTCATAGTTTAGAGTAGGTTTCAAACTTTTGAAACTTCAGGAGTATTTTTGGAACGAATTGATAGTTCAAACATATTTTTGATAATATTCTCATTTTTTAAATATCACTATAAAAAAACACTTAATTAGTGTTTCATAAAAAAAATGAACAAATATGTTCACATTAAAGGTGCATTATTTTTATATGACTTTTGAAATAAAAATGAAGAATATTTTATATTGTTTGGTTACATACTGAAATGTGATTTTCAATTATTATTATTTTTTTTAAAATATATTTAAAAAAAAAAAAAATCCTACATAGAATACTTAATTAGTGTATTTTTCTAAACATACTTATAAAAAACAATTTGGACTTCACTTACAAGTACTCTCCAAATAATTTCAAACTTGCCTTAAATTAGTCTTGCTCTTTAATGTCTACCTCAATAAATAAAATAATATAAAAGAAAAAGTTAAAAATTGTTACCCAAAAGACCGCATCTCGAGCAACCATAGCGATAATGTCGGCACAAGAAACAACACCAGGACATTGGTTCTCTAGTTGTTCCTTAATATCATCAATAAGCTCGTAACCTCGTAAGCTGAAGTTGGCAAGAGAATCTTTTTCAGCAGTATTGTCTCGTGTTGAATCAATTAGTACCGACCCATCACAGCCCTACACAGAGTGTCTTTGGATCATATCTTCATCGCAATCAAGAGATAGATAATACATAGAGTGTGTTTAAAGTCTAATAATTACCTCAACAAAACAGTCGTGAAAATGCATTCGAATGAGGGCAGCAGCTAGAGTGGGATCATTCTGAAGAGCTCGGTTTACCGTATTCTTCACAATCGGATCCACAAACGGACAACTCATTAAGTAATATCCCATACTCAACCCATTTACACCTCTCAAATTCAATGTCAAACTGAACCCGACACACAATATAATACTAACTAAACTCATTAACATTGAAATTGACATCGACATTTACATTAACAACCATAGATTATAGAAGCGGATTAAGAAAAAAATGTGTTTGAACATTGTATATTTATAGGAGAGTATGCTTTTGGATTAAAGACAAAGAGAGAGTGGCTTCATCATATTGTCCACTCAAACAAGCCCATGATAATAAATAATGATAATTTATAAAGCTTTTTGACGTGTTCATTGCATGTTGGTGTCTAAAAACCTAACACTAAGAATTCAATCAAACCTGGATTCCAATTCACATAAATAATTGAACTCTCCATGTCAACCTCTACAAATATTTGATTTATTCAATTGTTAGATACTAACCTACGCCGCCTGTTCTTTTGTTTTTAAAAAATCTACTTGTTTTTTCACCATTATTCTACTTAAAAAACACTTTTTTTTTAGAATTATTTTTTCAAAGAAACTAACATTTGAAAATAGTGTTTATAGGCTTTTAAAAACCAAATAGATAGAAAGTTGGCCTAATTAAGTCATATTAGCATCTAAAAATTGAATAAACTAAGGGCGTGTTTACCTTTCCGAGTGTGCAATCCACTGTAATTCACCTGATGTGACATAAAAGTCTGCGTTGCGTGTTATTTATGAAAACATAATGAAATAATGTGGAGCCCCTTCGTAATCTACAATGGAATTACACCATTTGATTGAATCCAAAATAGGTGTTCAATAGTCTGATTGTAATTGATTTTATTACATGGAACCCAACACTTTTTGACGAATTGAAGGGCTTGATCCATTTGGTTTCAAACTATTCTATGCATTTTTTTCACCCCTTTACACATTTTACCATTTTTCTCTCTTCAACGTCCCTTTTTCCTTACACTAGACGAAAAAAAATGTGATTTATACCTAAATTTGTTACTAGATGAAGTCGTCTTTCAATAATTAGACGAAGAATATGAAATGATATTAGAATTCGAATGAGTGGTGTCGCGCGACTAGAAACTCTATTTGTAGCGAGACGGATAACAAAAATGTGTGTTCAGGTAGAAATTTATGATGATGTAGGCAAAAAGTCGTGAATATTAAAACATAGTAATAAAAAGGTTTACAAAAAGTCATGAATTGCATAAAAAAAGTTAGAAGAAACCGAATAAAAAAACTAACAAATAATTGAATAAAAAAAAAATGTTAACTTAACCTTCTACAAGGTTTACAAAATTAAAAAAAAAGTTCATATTTCATTCATCATCCTCCAAGTCAGGCCATAGTATGATCACCACCGAATCATGTATCATCCATTTTCTTTCTTTTTCTCTTTCTCGACCTGCTCGGTTAACCAATTTTCACTGATCCTCTACAACAGTCGTTCTCTCTAACTTCCTCTCCCCATTCAACCAACTCAACCATTTCAACATTTTCTTTTTCCTTTTCTATGATTTAATGTTAGTTGGGTTTCAATCAATTAATATTTGTTTTTAGATAAGTTAGTTTAAAATTTGGTTGGGTAATTAACAACTCAAAATACATAAATATAATAAAATATAAAATAAGTAAGTAAGATATTAGAGATTGGATTCTCCATCGAATTAATTAAATACTAAAAAAAAAAAAAAAATTAATTTTAGTATAAAATATGAAAAGAGATAAGAGATAGGGAAGGTGGGTGTTGAATTTGAATTTGAATTTGATGTGAAGCAAAGTGAAAAAGGTGTATGTAATGGTTGGAGAAGGAGCTGTGTCGCATTTAGAGAAAAGAAAATGAAAGGTTAAGTCAAAATGGGAGAGTAGAGTGGGGTGGTGTACTCTATAGTCTCTACTCAGCTGGCTTCCATCCATATATTATATAAAGCATTTCAACGTTTAAGTGCTTTTCACACGTATTTTCCTCTGCTTCTGCTTTCTCAGTGGTGTAGCAGTTACAATTCTTTTTTAGTTTTATAATCCAAATCAAACACTTAACAACATTTTAGTTGAAGACAAGACCCATATTGAATTATCCCTTCTGGTTATTTAACTTACTCTTATTTTGAGAGCCCAAAAGTGGTCTGAATTATAAGAATGATTTTGATAATTCTAAAGTACTTTTATAATATTTTACTGATTTTTTAAGTAATGAGAGGGTCATATAGTTGATTATTTAGATTGGAGATAGTGATAGATTTTGTTTTTGGTCACTTCAAAAGACCTTATATTAATGAAGAATTTTGTCCCGGCTTATATACCCATGATCATTCTCTCTTCTAATCGATGTGGGACTTTAGTCGATTATAACAAACCTGATCTTATTTATTAATATTTTTAGTGTTTTGAAGTCACTATATCGTAGAGTTCGGAACATCGATTCCAACGCATTTTGAATCACTTGAATCCGAGTTCAAACAAAGAAGTTACGGGCAAAACAAATTTGAATGAACAGTCGCAAATGAGGTCGCTAAATCATCAACCAATCAAAGCACACTACGTGAATAATTTTGGATCAATACGAGGGAGTGACATGTGGGCTTTATTTTTATTTAAAATATATATAATGTTTATTTTTATGTATTTTAATATATATATTATTATTTCTTTTATCTCTTATCTTTTAATCTCATCCATTAATTTTACTTTTAATCTCAATCCAATGGTCCAAATTAAAATCATATTTTTACCTTACTTCCCTCTCTTTTTAAACATCATCTTCTCCAATGGTTTTCTAACAATTATTTTCATAATCTTCTCTTCATCCCCTCAAATTGAAAAAGTCTCCATTGTTGTTCTCTCCAAGCTCAATTTTTTTTAATCTTATTCTTGAGATAATTTTATTGTATTGTGAGGATTAAGTTGTGAGTACAAACTTGTAAATCCACTCTTTTAAGAGAGTTGTGTTGTGTTCTTTCAAATTCAAACTTTGTAACGGTTTGATCTTAGTCCGTGGAAAAAATCGGGTTTGCTCTTGAACCCGTAAAAAGAGCAGTTTAGCGGTTGACCCTGATCCGTGGAAAGAGTCAATGAAGTTTTTATTCAAATTCCCAATAGGCCCTTGGGGGTGGAGTAGGTCGAGTTAGACCGAACCACTATAAAATTCACGGTGATCTCTAATCCTTTCCTATTTGTTTTTGCAATTAATGTTAGAAATTATGTGCATGCTTTAAATTGATCATTTCTTATTGAGATTGTTATAATTTATTTCTCCTTATTTTTTATCAATCTTTCTTCTAGTATTAATTAAAGTTTTTATTAATTGGTTTTTGAAAGTGCTTTAAATTTGTTAAATTTGGTTGTCTTAGGAAAAAGTTTAATTAAACCGTATTCACCCCTCTAGGGTTGCCATACCGATCTAACAATTGGTATCAAAGCAAGGTTGTTCCTTTTGAAATATTTTTTCTTGTTAAACTTAATTGTTAGAGCTTTATGGCAAACTTAGTGGTAAATGGTATTGTGGAAGGTCAATCAACATCTAGGCCTCCCTACTTTGATGGGTTAAATTATGCATATTGGAAAGCTAGGATGAAAATTTATTTGCAATCTATTGATTATAATTTGTGGTTGATTATTTCTAAAGGTGCTTATGTTCCCATGAAAAAGGTTAATGATAATGATGTGCCTAAATTAGAAGAGGAATTTGATGAAAATGAAATGAAAAAATGTTCTTCTAATGCTAAAGTTATAAATTGTGTGTATTGTGCTTTAAGCAAGGATGAGTTTAATAGAATATCTATGTATTCTTCGGCTAAAGAAATATTGAATATTCTTGAAGTGACTCATGAACGAACTAATCAAGTTAAAGAAACTAAAATTAGCATGTTAGTTCATAACTATGAATTATTTAAGATGAATGCAAATGAATCTATTACTTTACTAGATTCACTAATATTACAAATGCCTTGAAGGGTCTTGGTAAAGAGTATATTGATGGAGCGTATCACGCTGCGGAAGTGATTTTGGATTGACGATACTAAAATTTCATCAATTTAACAAATAGAAAACATGCTCAAACAACGGAAATAAGAAAAATCAGAAAACATACCCTTGTAGTTCTAATTTTCTTCGTGTTCCGCCGGTCGTTTCTCGTCACGAACACTTCGAAGTTCTTCTCACGAACGTCCCGAGACCACTCAAGGTAGTCCCGCTATCCTCGGCGCTGAGCAACGGAGTTGTGGGACTCTGAAGAAAGAGAAAAGAAAGAAACAAAGGACGAAGAGGAAGCTGATGAAACTAAGGGGCGTTGAAGTTCAAAACTTCAAAATTAAAACTTTGAATTTCAAAAAAATAAACACAGGCTAAACTAAGTTAGTTTTGTTGTGTTTCAAAACTTTGAAATTCAGCAGCTTCAAGAAGACCCCAAAAAACACTTTGCCATTTATATATATATATATATATATATATATATATATATATATATATATATATAATAATTATTATGATTTAAAAATAATTAAAATTTAATTAATTTTAAATAATAATAAATATTTTTATTTATTAAACATTTTAATAAATAAAATATATATATATATATATATATATATATATATATATTAATTAAACTTTTTAATTAATGTTATTTAATTCAATATCAAATATTAATTAAATAATATGGCTAAACCCGGATTTCTGAAAACCGACTTTCTTGCACATGAATCGTATTCATGTTTTAGACCATTCCCATATTTAAATCATATTTAAATATGTCTATCATTCTTCCATAAACCGAATTTGAACAATTCAAATTCTTTTCTTTTTTCTTTTCTCATATGTTGTTGCACAATGTTATCCGAGCTAGCCAAGAGAACTTAAAGGATCTACAAATCATGAGCTCCAACGATACGAGATTATCCGGTCAAAACTCTTTTAACCAAACTAATCAACATTCGTCAAACCCCCGGAGACTCCACTATAGTCCGAGGGCTGCACTCTCCTCACTGTAGATATATTATGTCCTCTGATATAACCGTCACGGGCAAGTCGACCCTTCATAGGTTGTTCGTAATCACAGGGTCATTTAAACCATTTAACCCTTGCATTACATCTTGTTTCTTAAGTACCACTGACACCTCTAATGAACAATAGATCTGTGGTCCAACCAACAGTTCAATTAACTCTCTCATCTCA
Organism: Herpetospermum pedunculosum; assembly: GCA_028017165.1. Lineage (NCBI taxonomy): Eukaryota > Viridiplantae > Streptophyta > Magnoliopsida > Cucurbitales > Cucurbitaceae > Herpetospermum > Herpetospermum pedunculosum. Next base: position 3,142,845 of record JAPQWQ010000185.1, read on the forward strand.
TGAGAGTGTGCGCGCTAATTGTTCAAGCCCCGAAGTCAGCTATTAAGGGAACAACCTATCGACTAACCCTGAAGAGCAGGTTAGGAGTGAACTTCAATCTTGTTGTACTATGTACCCAGCTACCTATTCGACTTTATCCTCAAGATGGTAGGCTTATTGAGTCGGCGCTTATGGGCCACTCTCACCCGTGTAAGTCAAAGGATACTTTCGAATAAGCAGGAGTTCATAGCGAGCTCAGGATTGAGATCGAGTTACCTAGGCCATCAAATGAAAATGTCGGTCTCATCAGTAAATCGTGTTATAAAGAGAGAGCGACATATTTCGCGGTTCTGTCTTATGCAAACTCTTTGCACATGACGCCCTCACTCGCACATATCCATGTGAAACGATTCAGATCACATCGTTTTGTACAATACAAAGTGAGTCGCATCCAATAGTCTTACCAGGATAAGGTACCCAGCCTCATCCGTATACTATAGACCATTTTGACTAACTACTTGACCTTGATCCACAATCATGTCATACATGAAGCTCAAGTACTCATATTCAGCCAAGGGTGTTGGTCATTAGTATAGGTTAACCTAAACACATTTCACTTTATTCCAGTAAACTTCTTTACTGAATAAAACTAATAACTCTTTATTCTAAATATATTATTTAAAAATATAACAGTTTACAAACCACGAGTTTTAGGACATAAAACCTAACATATACAACCTCCGAAAATGTTAGGAAAATTCTTAGGTCTCTACCTAAGAGTTGGGAAGCAAAGGTGACGACAATTCAAGAAGCAAATGATCTCACCAAGCTTCCATTGGAGGAACTTATTGGCTCTCTCATGACACATGAGATTACCATGAATGAGCATTTGGAGGATGAGCCCAAAAAGAAGAAGATCATTGCTTCAAAGACCATCTCTTTTGATGTTGACTCCGAAGATGAGGATGCTCTTGATGAAAATGACGTTGCTTATCTTTCACGAAAGTATAAAAACTTCTTCAAGAGGAAGAAACAATTCAAGAAACATTTCTCCAACCAAAGAGAATCAAAAGGTAAAAATGGCAAGAAATATGAGGTAATATGCTATGAATGCAAGAAGCCTGGTCACATAAGACCGGATTGTCCTCTCCTCAAATCATCCAAGAAATCAAAGAAGAAAGCAATGAAGGCTACTTGAGATGATAGTGATGAAAGTGAAAGTGGAAGTGAGAATGAAGAAGTAGCTAATATTTGCTTCATGGCTCATAGTGACAAGGACGACGAACAAGACGATGAGGTAACTCTAGAACCTCTTTCCTATGATGAATTGTTTGATGAATTTGAAAATATGAAAAATGACTTAGAAAAACTTTGTTCTAAATATGTTGGGCTTAAAAAGAAATACAATGCATTAACTAGTAAAAATAAGTCTTTACTCGATGAGATTGCTTGCTTAAAAGAGAATGAGCATAGTATTGTGAAAATTGATGAAATAAATGTCTCTTGTGATAAGCATGCTTGTGATTGTGATGAGAAAAATGCATTGCTTGATAAAATTAAATTTCTTGAGCATGATGGTTGTGAAAAGAACAATTTAATTAATTTGCTCAAGGAAAATGAATTAAATTCTTTGCAAGAACTTGATAAAGCTAAAGGGACTATTAAAAAGTTGACAATAGGTACTCAAAAGTTAGATAAAATAATTGAACTAGGCAAACCTTTTGGTGATAAGAGAGATTTATGCTATATTGATGAATGCTCTACTCCTTCAAGTTCAAAAACTATATTTGTTAAAGCATCTTCTATTGTGCCTAAGTTTAATATGCCTAAGGTTGTGTCTAAGCATGCCAAATCTAGTTTTGTTCCTATATGTCATCATTGTGGTGTTGAAGGTCATATTAGACCTAAGTGCTTTAAATTGAAATGTGGTCATAATAAATACTTCTTCACAAAGAAAATTTTCTCAAAGAGCAAAGTTTTACAATGCTCTAAGAAATAATTTCTCCAAGAAAAGTAGAGTGCATAAATTTATTGTTAGGGATAAATCCTTGCATAATGTTGTGTGTTTCTCATGTGGAAAGTATGGACATAAAGATTATTCTTGTTACTTGTCTAAATCCAATGCTTTAAAGGTCAATGCAAAAATGAAATGGATTCCCAAGTTTGTAAATGCTAACCTTCTAGGACCCTAACAAGTATGGGAACCAAAGGATCAAACTTGAACATTTTTATTTGTAGGTTTGTTTGAAAGCCTCCAAGAAAAATAAATGGTACTTGGATAGTGGTTGCTCGAGGCATATGACGAGAGACCAATCCAAGTTTGTTAATCTTTCCAAAAAGGATGGAGGTTTAGTAACATTTGGTGACAACAAGAAAGGTAAGATTATTGGTAAGGGTAGTGTAGGCAATGGTTCTTCTACCTTGATTGAAAGTGTGCTTTTAGTTGATGGTTTGAAGCACGATTTACTTAGTATTAGTCAATTGTGTAACAAAGGCCTTAAAGTTGTGTTTGATAAAAATAATTGCATCATTGAAAATGCTAGTGATAGAAAAGTATTGTTTGTTGGTAATATGGATGAAAATGTGTACACTATTGATTTGAATGATTGCCCTATTAGTGATAAATATTTTTCCGCCTTGCATGATGATTCTTGGTTATGGCATAGAAGACTAGGTCATGCTAGCATGCACTTAATTTCAAATATTTCTAAAAATTCTTTGGTTAGAGGTCTTCCCAAATTTAAATTTGAAAAAGATAAACTTTGTGATGCTTGTCAAATGGGTAAGCAAACTAAATCTTCTTCCAAATCTAAAAATTTGATCTCTACAACTAGACACCTTCAACTATTACACATGGACTTATTTGGCCCTTCTAGAATTGCTAGTTTTGGAGGGAACTATTATGCATTTGTGATAGTTGATGATTTTTCAAGATTTACTTGGGTTTTGATGTTAAAATATAAGGATAATGCTTTGAAAAGTGTTGTTAGTTTTGCAAAAAGAGTTCAAAATGAAAAAAGATTTTTGATTTCTAAAATTAGGAGTGATCATGGACGAGAATTTGATAGTGTTGCTTTTGGAACTTTTTGTGAAGAAAATGGATTTTCTCATAATTTCTCGGCTCCAAGAACTCCTCAACAAAATGGTGTGGTTGAAAGGAAAAATCGTACTTTGCAAGAATTTGCCACGTCAATGTTGCATGAGTATGATTTACCTAAGTATTTTTGGGCGGAAGCCGTTAACACCGCTTGTTATGTTTTAAATAGAATTTTAATTAGATCATCTTTAGATAAAACTCCTTATGAACTTTGGCATAAAAAAATTCCAAGTATTGGGTATTTCAAAGTTTTTGGTTGCAAATGTTTTATTTTGAACAACAAAGAAAAACTTGGAAAATTTGATTCTATGACGGATGTTGGTATTTTCCTAGGTTATTCCTCTACTAGTAAAGCTTATAGAGTTTTCAACAAGGTGTGAAAACTCGGTCCTCTCTTAATATGTTTCATAATCTTGCATTTGTTTCTCAAGTTGAACCAAAAAGTTTTAAAGATGCCGAAAACGATGAGTTTTGGATCTTAGCCATGCAAGAAAAATTAAGTCAATTTGAAAGGAACAAAGTTTGGAAATTAATCCCTAGGCCTTCTAATACTTCTATAATTGAGACTAAATAGGTTTTTAGAAATAAGTTGGATGAAAATGGAAATATAATTAGAAATAAAGCTAGACTTGTAGCTCAAGGTTATTGTCAAGAGGAAGGAATAGATTATGAAGAGACTTTTGCACCCGTTGTTAGATTAGAAGCTATTAGAATGTTATTTGCTTTTGCCTCTTATAAGAATTTCATTTTGTATCAAATCGATGTGAAAAATGCCTTTTTAAATGGTTATATTATGGAGGAAGTTTATGTGGAACAACCTCCGAGCTTTGAAAGTTTTGACTTGCCTAATCATGTCTTTAAGTTGAAAAAGGCTCTTTATGGCCTAAAAGAAGCTTCAAGAGCTTGGTATGATAGACTTAGTAATTTTTTACTTGAGAATGACTTTGAAATGGGTAAAATTGATTCTACGATCTCTTTATTAAGTCTAAAGAAAATGATATGCTTTTAGTGCAAATATATGTGGATGATATTATATTTGGTTCTACTAATCCCTCTTTGTGTGAAGAATTTTCTAAGTGTATGCATAATGAGTTTGAGATAAGCATGATGGGAGAACTTAACTTCTTCCTTGAACTTCAAATCAAACAACTCAATGATGGTATTTTCATAAATCAAGAGAAACACACAAGGGATTTGCTCAAAAGGTTCAAATTTAATGAAGGTAAAATTGCAAATATTCCTATGAGCACATCCACCAAGCTTGACAAAGATGAAAAAGGTAAATGTGTGGATATAAAAGCATATCGAGGGATGATCGAATCCTTACTTTATTTAATCGCTAGTAGACCCGATATCATGTTTAGTGCATGTCTTCGTGCTAGATTTCAATCTTGTCCTAAGGAATCACATTTGCATGCCGTTAAAAGAATCTTTAAATATTTGCTTGGAACCTTTGATTTAGATTTGTAATATCCTAGAAATGTTGAGTTTAATTTGGTAGGATATTCCAATGCGGATTTCGCGGGTAGTTTACTTGACCGTAAGAGTACTAGTGGAACTTGCCAATTTCTTGGTAGTTCCTTAGTATCTTGGTTTAGTAAAAAACAAAATTTGGTTGCCTTATCCACTACCGAAGCAGAATATATTGTCGTTGCTAGTTGTTGTGCTCAAATTCTTTCGATGAAACAAACTCTTTGTGATTTTGGTTTAAAGTTTGATAAAGTGCTTATATTATGTGATAATACTAGTGCTATTAATTTGACTAAAAATCCTATACATCATTCTAAGACTAAGCATATTGATATTAGGCATCACTTTATTAAGGAACATGTGCAAACTGGTCATATTATTTGGTAGTAGGATTTTTTAATGTCCTACTTTATCGGGGTGTCGAGTCCCGCCAAAATGAAATTTGTAATACCGATACAACTAAACTAACTTGTAGTTAGTGGTAACGGGTCGATCCGCAGGGAACCTAAGTTAACTTCTCTTAACTAATTTCTATTTGTCTTTTTAATTAAAACTCAAAAGATAAAATGGGGGAGTTAAAGAAAACTAAACTAAACAGGAAATAAAAGTAACGGAAAAATAAATGAAACATGTGTTCCTAATTCGAGGGATCGAGATTTTCTTGATGCGCTTAGATCATAGGGATTCTAATCATGCTTAGCAATTGTATCTCATGCACGCGAAATGTTTGCTTGTCTCCGTAGCAAACATCCCAATGAATTAATTAGAGGCGTAAATTCTAATTAAACATGCTCTTTAACTAATCTAAGTTAGCTACGCTTAAACCAATTAAAGAACAGTGATGAGTAATATCGCGACGAACCAATTGATTGAGAACTCGACTATTGGCTCGATTTTTCTTCTTTCCCTTAGTCTATCGTGAAAACATACAATTAATTCATCCCACTAACTGTCACTTAGGCTAGAATTAATTAGCCACGCTTAGACCCTTGTTACTTGGTGATTGAGGCAATTATACGTCCTAATCTTTAATGGTAAAACATTCATAAGGACTCGGGCGTCACTCCTAATCAGTCACACATGCTATTTGGATACAATCTAAGGAAGAACATGCAAGAAATCAACAATTATAAGCTTTAAATTCAAACAAACCCTCACTAAGCATCAAGATTATCCCTAAACCTCAAATTAGAGCACTTACCTTACTTCCCCTTTGTGCAAATCAAGAGAAATCCACAATGTTCAAGCTTTATTTACAAGAAAAGGGAAGAGAACATAGTTTTGGCTCTCAAAACGAGCTCTACAACAATGGAGGAAAGAAAAATGCGGAGAAGATGACCTAAAAATCGGAGAAATGGCCTATATAATCGTCGTAGCATCGCGACGCTAGGGCAGTGTCGAGACGCTACAGGCGGAATTTCTTCAGCGCGCGCGTTCGGAGCGTGGAGACGCTGGGGGGCAGCGTCGAGACGCTCTCGCAAGACGCTTGCTCTCGGGTTTTTCCTGAAATTTTGATGGAGTAGCGTTGAGACGCTAGGGCAACGTTTCGACGCCGGACCAAAAGTGAAACTTTGGTCCTTGGCTCGTCTTCTTTGCCCGGTTGCTTCCTGAAGCTTCCAAAACACTCTCCTTAGCACCGAAACACGTCCTTGGACTTCTCGAGCTCTATGACTGTGAAACACCTACAATAGAGGCAAATAAACATCTTTAAACACGACATTTAACTAATATTAGGGTGTAAATAATAGCTCTATTTTGGAGCTATCAAAATACCCCCAACCTAAATTTTGCTAGTCTTCGAGCAAGGCTACTGTTACGTCTCCAAAAGTGATCATTTTAGGACTTATTTACCTTAGAAAGATGTACACTCTTAGGTGTTTTTGGTAGGATTTAGCTTAAACTCGTGCTTATATATAAGAATTAGAAGAATGAAGCTAAATTAGGACTTATATGCAAAAGGAAAGAAAAGGAACCAAAAACGAAGTTAAAGGATTGGTAACGATATTTTTGAACTATCGCTATAAACTCAAGCTGTCGAGGCTTGCCAAAATAAATTTATAATGCCTATTGCCAAGGCTTTGCAGCCAGTGGTAACAGGGTCGATCCAAGGAATAGGAGAGTTGAATTTACTAATGAAATTGGGATTTGATCGATTAATTGGTAACGGGGGGTTTTAATCATGCAAAGAAATCAATACGAAAGCTAACGGAAGAAAGAAATAATATGTAGAAAACGTGTGCACGGTTTGGGGAGTCTCGGGGTCAATTGTTAGACAAATACAACTTATCATTTAATTCTAATAACATGGAATTCAGTTTACTAAGCACGCGGACGACTACCAGAGAAGCCCCAAAGTAGCCGACTTCATGGATTTTAATTAGGCCACACAGTCCTAATTACACGTTATCTAATCTCACATTAAGATGATCAGTCCTAAGATGAATTTAGACAGTTACTAGCTAACCGCGACGAACATTCGGGCGTGAATTCTAATTGCTAGTAGGTTGCCCGCAAACGCCGTATGCAACCAACAATTATCCTACCCGACCCGATACTTCGATTTAGTTCTATTTACCTGTGTTACTTAGTCGAGCAGTGAGAGGCACGGCATCGCTACTCTTTAACATACACAACATGCGAAACTATCCGAGTGTCAATCAACATAATTTAGCATGCGCGTTGGATTAAGCAAAGTAAATAAATGCTATGTAAACAGAACCAATATGCAAATTCATACACAGATTATCAAAGCAATAATGTCTAACAAAATTCCCCTAAACAAAATCCCAAACCGTCACTCTTACCTTAGCCGCTCATGGCGCGGATCGTCAATCCCGCTCCACCAACGACCATGGAAGAGCTCATCTACCTATTACAATGGAAAGTGGAGCTCACTCGCATGCCAAAAATGGCGGAGCTCCACGGAATATAGAGAGAAAATGGGGAAGAAGAAGGGAAGAATCGCCGGAATCGCTTGGAAGAAGAAGAAGAAAAGCTCTCTAAAAAATATGCAGAAAATCGTCTTTTAGCTGCTGTAATCGTCGTAGCGTCGAGACGCTAGGCCAGCGTCTCGACGCTGTGCCCTAAGTAATCCGCGCGCGCGCGCGCTGGCTTCGCGACGCAAGGCCAGCGTCGCGACGCTGCCCCGATGAATTTCCTGCGCGCGCCTCCTCCGGAGCGTCTCGACGCCAAGCAGGGTCTCGACGCCAGGGCAGCGTCGAGCTAGCGTCTCGACGCTATCACTCGACGCTTGCTCTCGGGTTTTTCCAGCGTCGAGCCAGCGTCTCGACGCTATAGCTCGACGCTGGCTCTCGGGTTTGGGGCTGATGCTTTGCCTCTCCAAGGCTGTTTTGGCCCGTTTCTTCACGGAACAAACTCCCCTCTTCCCGATGCATTCCCGGGGCGCTAAAACTCTGCTTTAAGCGCTCGAACATGCCCAATGGACGCACGAGCTCTTTGCCGCTTTTCTCCTACAAAAGAGATACATTTAATCAATTGGAAGCGGTCTTTAGCTATAATTAGGACGTATTTAATAGCTCCAAAATGGAGTTATCAAACACCCCCAACTTAAACATTGCTAGTCCTCGAGCAAGCACTACAAAGACATTGACTCATTGCGGAAGCATTGCGGAAACATTGCTAAAACCGCAATGTTTTAAGTAAAATCCGTAAGTTGTCTAACCAATTTCTATTTTGTTCCGATCTTTCAGGGGCCCATTTCTTCTCCTGCCGCCACCTAGAAGAACGACGTTGAGAATGGATGGTTCTCCTTGACCCAATCGCACCTGCAGAACACTATAAAAGGAGGTCAAAGGAGAAGGTTGAAACACACTCGCACGGCGTAGAATTCCAGTTCAACGCAGTCTTTCCCATTCTTTTTCTCTTCCGTCTGTTGGTCTGAGAGGTTCAGCTGTTGGAGTCGACAATCTGATAGAAAGGAGAGAAGATTTATCTTCTCTTCTGATTAGATTCATCCAAGCAAGGCTTCCTTTCACCTTTCAGCCGAGGCGTTCGCAACGAGAAGATCACGCGCGGATTTAATTGCTTTCTGCTTTAGCTTTCTGTTTCCTGTGTTGTTTGTTGTCATTTCCCTTTCGTTAGCTACTCTGCTTCATTTCGTTGCTGTCTGTTTAGATTTAGTTAATCAAAGACAACATTTGTTTAGTTCAAACGTGGGTTAATCAAAGTATAATTTCATTCACTTCGCAAGTCCTTTACCTTCTTTGCCTACTGTCTTTAGCTTCTGTTTAGCCTTTATTATTCTACTAAGCATGTCATCTTCATCTATTCTTTCCATTCTATCTGCATCCATGAGTAACTAAATCACATAAGGGCATGCTAAAGACAAATCTATAGGTAGAAACACGTGACTCAAGCATGTAGGATAGCTCTCGATTGCATTGAATGTATGTAAGCTTCATCCCACGGGCAATTTCGATTGGCCATCCATTTTGTCCAAAGAACTCCTAACCTCTGGAAGGAGTAAGAGTTCAGAGTCGTACATTCATGCTAGCCTCTCAAGGTAGCCAGAAAACGACCTAGGAATAGGCGTTTTCCAAGTACAAACCCATACTTGCTGTTATAAAAAGATGCTTAAGACCTTACTTGGACATGAGTAAACTAAAGGATCTAATGCATGAAATCGGAAGATACATGAGAATGAGTTAGTTTGATGCATGATGAGTTGGTCTATTGCTTGAGAATCGTGTGAAAAAGCCTATAGAGGAGTCGTTAGTAGCCCTTGTTTCCACACTTTACACACCATTCGCTGTTAGCAACATTGCTAAATAATTGCTGTTTCCGCAATTCCCTTAGTTAAAATTCTGCCTTAGCCATTTTTCTCTTCGTTTGTTATTCTTTTCTCTTTACATTCAAGTTTGTTATCTACTTGCACTTGTTTATGCTTCCATCATTTACACATTCCTTAGTAATTAGGCACTTTAAGACAAAATCAACCCCATTTAATCCACCCATTCTCACTTAACAAAACACTTCGCTAGTAACTAAGAATAAATCTCTGTGGGAAATCGAATGAAAAAAATACTTATTACTTGCTACAAGATCATGTATGCTTGCATGTTCTGAGTGCTCTATCATTGCATAATTATTTTAACCATTGAGCACGCAACAAGTTTTTGGCGCCGCTGCCGGGGATTTTGTTTAGTAAAAATGAAGTTTGTTAAGTTAGAAACACAAAGCTTAATATCGATTGGAACTAATCTATTCTCATTTCTTTTGCAGGTACCATTGGGTTAGTTTATGAATGAGCATTCAAGTAGCGATCTAGAGTTCAATCCTGAGCCTGAGAGATTACTTAGGGCCAGAAACAAAGTGATAGCTCCAAAATAGAGCTATCTTAATGTCCCTAATTCTAGCTAAACCATGATATATATTGATTAAAATGCTTCCTTGTAGGTGATTTCATGGTGAAGAGCTCGGGAAGTCCATTGATTATTTTCGGGGCTAAAAAGGTCATTTAACTTGTTTCGGGAAGTGTTCGGGTCAAAACGATAGGCCAAACGGAGCTCGTGAGCCAAAACGACCCAAAAGTGGGCTAAGAGCCGAGAGGGCAGCGCCCAAGCGCCGACACCCAGGCGCCCAACGAACGCAGCACGCGCGCGCGCCCGCGCGCCGCTCGCAAGCACCGCACGCCCGCGCCCAGACGGCCAGACGTGCGCTGCCTCGCCTCGCGCCCGCGCGCCCTCGCCCGCTTCGCCTCGCCCATGTCCGCGCGCGCCCGCGCCCCCTCGCCCGTGTCCGCCTCGCCCGCGCGCCCGTCATTAAAGATCTGCATGCGCCCCAGCGTCTAGACGCTAGCTCGACGCTGCCCCGACGATTCCCCAAGCTAGACGTGCATCAGCGTCGAGCGCGCGTCTCAACGCTCGCTCAACGCCGACAGCGTCGAGACGCTGGCCGAGCGTCTCGACGCCCCGAAGTCTGAAGCGTGATTCTGAAGTTCCACCCGAGAGCAAGCGTCGAGCGCAAGCGTCTCGACGCTCGCTCGACGCCGCCCCGCGCGCGCGTCTCGACGCCGCCCCGCGCGCGCGCGCCTGCCAACTTAGGGCACAGCGTCGAGACGCTGGCCTAGCGTCTCGACGCTCCGAGCTTAAAAAGCGTGAAACCATCAGTTTTGCAGCCATTCTTTCCTTCTTCTTCTTCCTCAAGGTTCTCCTCTCGGGTCTAGGGCAAAATTCCGCCATTTTTGTACTTCTTCTCCTTCTTTGTGCATGATTCCAAGCTCTTTCATGGGGGATTGGATTAATTCAACCTCCATGGAAGGCTAAACCAAGGTTAGTGTTTAATTTTGGGTTTGGATTTGTAAATTATGGATGTTTGGGGAGATTTTCCCCTTTGTGAATGATGAGATTTTTGGCTTGTTTATGCATTTCTTGCTTGTTCTTCATCCATATCTAGCATGTGTAGCTAAATTAGCTTGACAATCTAATTCCTATGCATGATAGAGGGCTAAAGGTTGGGACGTATAATTGCCTATACCGCTAGGTAGCACGGGTCTAAGCATGGCTAATTAGTTCGGCCCAAAGTGACATTGGTAAACTGAATTAATTAACGTTTTCATGTTAGGCTTAAGGCAAGAGAGAAACCGGTTTAGTCTTAGGATTAGGCCGTCGCAATGTTCCCGTCACTAGCACGTAATCGATTTAGGGGTCGCTACCTTGGATAGATTATTGGCTAAGTTTAATTAGAATTGCACGCTTCTAATTAATTCCTTGGGTCATTTGAGTTAGAGATAACTAAATGAATTGTGTGCATGAACATGGCTAACGCGTAAATTGTATCGATGATCTGAACATCCATAACGAGCAATTCCATTTCTCGAAGTTAAGCACAACCGTTTAATTTTTGCACGTCGTCATTTAATTTTCCGTTAGCATAATTAGGAGCTCCCTTCCCCCAAAACCAAATTACCATTCTTTAATTTGTGCATTCTTTTATTTCTAGCAAATTAGACTTAGTTGGATTGAATTTCTTATTTCCCTGTGGATCGACCCCGTTACCACTAAGCTTCAAATAGCTCGGTGTACATCGGGTTTATAAATTGTATTTTGGCAAGCCTCGACAGCTTGAATTTGGAGTACCCCAAAAGTACCTCTACCAAAATTGGCGCCGTTGCCGGGGAATTAATTAATTTAGTTTAGTTAAGTTTAGTTTGTTGGTTTTAAAAATTTTCTTTACTTTTTGTACAGTTTAATTCTTTTGTATTATTTTACGCATTTTGTTTGAGTTTTTGGAGCGCAGTCATTCTTTGAAAATTCAAAAGAAGCGCCAAGATGGAGGTCGTGGGTAATCTTGAGCATCAAAGAACCATGAGGGAGCTTGCATCATCTGAGCTAGGCCGGAACACATCGAGTATCTCGCATCCGGTAGCTACAGGTAATTTTGAACTTACAGCTGGTCTGATTAACTTATTACCTTCTTTTTGTGGTAATACAGATGAGGATCCCGTCAGACACCTCAAGGCATTCCAGATGGTGTGTGCGTCATTCAGAACCGATGACATCACTGCAGATCAACTCCATCTCAGGACCTTTCCCTTCACCTTGAAGAAGAAGGCGAGAGATTGGATACTTTACCTACCGACCGGGTCCATCACTTCTTGGGCTGAGCTGCAGGGAGCGTTTTATGCGAAATATTTTCCACCTCCCAGAGTCGCCGCCCTTAGAAGAATGATTAATAGAATTGAGCAAGGAGAAAAAGAGACTGTTCTTGAGTGTTGGGAGAGATTTGGTCGGTTGTGTGAGGACTGTCCCAACCACCAAGTGTCTGACCAACGCCTAATTCTGAATTTCTACGAAGGTCTCTTGCCGCCAAACCGACAGTTAGTTGATGTCGCCAGTGGCGGTTCGCTCATGGATAAGACACCCGCTGAAGCTAGAGTTTTAATTTCCAACTTGGCTAGAAGCTTGGAGCGGAGTGGAGACGGAAGCGAGGAGCAAGCTCGCTTGAGAAAGGACGTGGACGAGCTTAAGGCTCAGCTTTTTGAGGTAAGTAAAGCTGTTCTCGCTTTACAGGATGACTTTCTTAAATCCCAATCTTCTGTTTCAGGTAGACCCGCTGAAGACATGCTTAAAGCTATAATTGCGGTAGTTTCCAAATCACAGCAAGACACCTTGGACAAGCTCGATAACGTTGGAACTCAGATGCAAGATGTGGTTAAGGAAATGTCCCTTGCGACCGAGAAGATAAATAGGATGGAAAAGCAGGAAGCTGAGAATGCTAGTGCCATCGCCCTGAGAAGTGGGAAGCATCTTCCCACGAGTACCCCGCCGGTGGAAGTCGATTATGGCCACGTCGAGCCACAGACAGAAAATCCCGAACCACGGTGGCATGGGGTAAATTTTGATCCTACGTGCACTAGAGTTTATGTGCCTAAGGCTCCTTTTCCTAGCAGGTTAGCGAGACCGTCTAAGGAGGACTACGAGAAGGAGTTCCTAGACACATTCAAAAAGGTAGAGATCAACATCCCTCTGTTGGACGCTCTGAAGGAAATTCCGAGGTACGCCAAGTTCCTCAGGAAAATTTGCACCAACCAGAGGAAGACAAAGGAGAGTGAACGCGTCGTGGTAAGTGAGAACGTCTCTGCTGTGATCACAAAAAGCTTACCGGTTAAATGCGACGATCCAGGTATGTTCTCTCTCCCTTGTAAGATTGGAGGTATGCATATTAGAAGAGCAATGCTCGATCTAGGAGCCTCCATTAGTGTTATGCCGTATTCCATTTATCAGAAACTGAAACTGAAAGGAATGACTAAAACAGGAACAATTATTCAACTTGCTGATAGAACCTCTGTGCATCCCCTAGGAATAGTTGAAGATGTGTTAGTGCAAGTTAATGAATTAATTTTTCCTGTTGACTTCTATGTTCTGAAAATGGATGAAAATTATTCCTCTTCGCATGCTTCGATCTTATTAGGAAGGCCCTTTATGAAAACTGCTAAAACTAAAATTAATGTGGATAAGGGCATATTATCTGTTGAGTATGGCGGAGAGGTCGTTGAGATGCATTTGCCCGATGTAGAAGAGCATGTTGATGATGTCTTCTCTCTTTGTCAAGTAGACACTTTTGAATCTGTAGCTCGTAATGAATGCATGACTGTTGAGGATGGGGATGACCCATTATTTTTAACTGAACTTTTTGATGATTATGAGTTGCATGAGCCATCCTTGACTGAATTTTGTGATTCATCTGTTTCTACTTTGACAACTGTTGAGAACCCTGCTAATCTATTCCCTTCCACTTTACCTTGCACTATTGGAAATGAAATGATTAATCAAGCCATGCTAGATTTAGAACCACCGGTTAATGTTGAGTCGCATGCTGTTTTTGATGAGCTTAAAATGAATGACTTGCATGAATCTGGTTCTACTTTGCAATTGGTTGATAATTCTTATGTGCACCCCTTGGAAAAGGTGGAAGATGTTTTGGGCAAAGTAAATGACCCGTTCTTTCCTGCTGATCCTTATGCTTCTGGAATGCCTGAAAATTTCTCTCACATTTTTGCATCAATTTTATGGGATCAACCTTTTGTTAAACCTGCAAAATTTAAATTTGATGTTGTATGTGCGCAGAAGGCACGAGAGAAAGAATTGTTCATGGATTTTCGCAGGAAAGAGGTGATTAGGAAGATGGATGGGGCATCTTCCAAGTTTGACTATGGATGAGTTGACAAGAGAATACAGTCGAGCAATCGACTTTAAAAATTTGCGCTTCTCGGAGGCACCCGAGTTTGAACTGTATTTCCGTTGTTTATCGCTTTGTTTTTGTTTTTATTTTTGCTTTTGAGTTGTTGTTTGTTTTCTTGTTTTCCTAGGAGAAAAGGTGGAACGGTCGACGATTCGAGAGCCCATTGGAGGACGTTGGTGCACATCTCCACCCATCGGCTCCATAGAATTCAGGGGAGGTTTTCTGTTCCCTTAGGATTTTATTGTTTTTATAGTTGAATGCATTGGGGACAATGCATGTCTTAAGGTGGGGGGTGGAGTTTGTTGATACATAGAGATGAGACTTCTTAGTAGTTGTCGAGCATACGTGTACTCTGGCTGTTAGATTAGAATCTGAATGCATGTGTCCGATGAGGACGGTCTGTGATTTGCTTGTGAACACTCCGTATTTGTATGATTCGAAAATTTGACGATGTATGCACATTTTGAGCCTATTTTAAATTTTTTTCTGTTATTTCCCTACATTCACTGAGCACATAGCACTCTTATCCTCAGTTCTGTAGGTCTAGACTGATCTTATTTTGTCTGAAACCTTGTTGTCACCCCGAAAGGTACCATTAGGGAGGCTTGATGTGTAGAAGTAGTAATAACTCATTTGTGTATAGCGAAGCTATTGCCTAAAAAAAAAAGTGTTTGCATGATAAATAAAACCTCCAGAGTTGCTCCTCCTTCTTGTGTTGCCCGTGTAACTAGGGGCGATCGTGTAACCCACGGTTGTCACTGCATGAAAAGGGAACTAATGGAAGTGAGCAATGGTCCTTAAAAACGTGAAGCTAAAATTTGGTTTGACGTGTTAGGCTCTCTTGGAGAAAAATAAAAAAAAAGTGGTTCAAAAAGAAAAAAATGGGTACAAAGTACTCAAGGAAAAAGAATAAAATTTAGGCCTTTTGTTTTGTTGCTATTCCTATCACTAAAAGCCCTTAGACTGTTCTTATCGCCATAAGTAGGGGGAAAACGAGTCATAGGACTGTATAAGGTTGTTCCGGGCTTGCGTGAGCTAGGTTGAGAGGTGCTAAGCACACACACACGTAAGGGAATAGGAGTTTAAATTTTGAAATGATTTCAACGTTTGCATGCTTTTGATGGTTTTGAATTTACTACAAGTACCTTGTTTCACAAGCATTGAGATTAGAGTCCAAGCATGCACTTAATTCTTTGGAGATTATTTAAGAGTATACCTTGCTCGCGGACTAGCAAGATTTAGGTCGGGGGTATTTTGATAGCTCCAAAATAGAGCTATCTTAATGTCCCTAATTCTAGCTAAACCATGATATATATTGATTAAAATGCTTCCTTGTAGGTGATTTCATGGTGAAGAGCTCGGGAAGTCCATTGATGATTTTCGGGGCTAAAAAGGTCATTTAACTTGTTTCGGGAAGTGTTCGGGTCAAAACGATAGGCCAAACGGAGCTCGGGAGCCAAAACGACCCAAAAGTGGGCTAAGAGCCGAGAGGGCAGCGCCCAAGCGCCGGCGCCCAGCGCCCAGGCGCCCAACGAACGCAGCACGCGCGCGCGCCGCTCGCAAGCACCGCACGCCCGCGCCCAGACGGCCAGACGCGCGCGCGCCCTCGCCCGCTTCGCCTCGCCCATGTCCGCGCGCGCCCGCGCGCCCTCGCCCGTGTCCGCCTCGCCCGCGCGCCCGTCATTAAAGATCTGCGTGCGCCCCAGCGTCTAGACGCTAGCTCGACGCTGCCCCGACGATTCCCCAAGCTAGACGTGCATCAGCGTCGAGCGCGCGTCTCAACGCTCGCTCAACGCCGACAGCGTCGAGACGCTGGCCGAGCGTCTCGACGCCCCGAAGTCTGAAGCGTGATTCTGAAGTTCCACCCGAGAGCAAGCGTCGAGCGCAAGCGTCTCGACGCTCGCTCGACCCCGCGCGCGCCTCTCGACGCCGCCCCGCGCGCGCGCGCCTGCCAACTTAGGGCACAGCGTCGAGACGCTGGCCTAGCGTCTCGACGCTCCGAGCTTAAAAAGCGTGAAACCTTCAGTTTTGCAGCCATTCTTTCCTTCTTCTTCTTCCTCAAGGTTCTCCTCTCGGGTCTAGGGCAAAATTCCGCCATTTTTGTACTTCTTCTCCTTCTTTGTGCATGATTCCAAGCTCTTTCATGGGGGATTGGATTAATTCAACCTCCATGGAAGGCTAAACCAAGGTTAGTGTTTAATTTTGGGTTTGGATTTGTAAATTATGGATGTTTGGGGAGATTTTCCCCTTTGTGAATGATGAGATTTTTGGCTTGTTTATGCATTTCTTGCTTGTTCTTCATCCATATCTAGCATGTGTAGCTAAATTAGCTTGACAATCTAATTCCTATGCATGATAGAGGGCTAAAGGTTGGGACGTATAATTGCCTATACCGCTAGGTAGCACGGGTCTAAGCATGGCTAATTAGTTCGGCCCAAAGTGACATTGGTAAACTGAATTAATTAACGTTTTCATGTTAGGCTTAAGGCAAGAGAGAAACCGGTTTAGTCTTAGGATTAGGCCGTCGCAATGTTCCCGTCACTAGCACGTAATCGATTTAGGGGTCGCTACCTTGGATAGATTATTGGCTAAGTTTAATTAGAATTGCACGCTTCTAATTAATTCCTTGGGTCATTTGAGTTAGAGATAACTAAATGAATTGTGTGCATGAACATGGCTAACGCGTAAATTGTATCGATGATCCGAACATCCATAACGAGCAATTCCATTTCTCGAAGTTAAGCACAACCGTTTAATTTTTGCACGTCGTCATTTAATTTTCCGTTAGCATAATTAGGAGCTCCCTTCCCCCAAAACCAAATTACCATTCTTTAATTTGTGAATTCTTTTATTTCTAGCAAATTAGACTTAGTTAGATTGAATTTCTTATTTCCCTGTGGATCGACCCCGTTACCACTAAGCTTCAAATAGCTCGGTGTACATCGGGTTTATAAATTGTATTTTGGCAAGCCTCGACAGCTTGAATTTGGAGTACCACATAAAGTGCTCTACCACAAAGCTAAGAAACGTCTCTTTAAACAACCCTCTATACCTCCAAACGTTGCTGACTCCGCAGAGTCTTCGCAATTCTATCAAGAAGAAATGGAAAGACCAAACCCAAATCCAGCACCTACCATTCGTAACCCCATCGAAATAGCGAATGACAAGGATAGTGTCATTTTCTCCTACTTAGTTCCCATGCCTGGGGAGCTAAACCCAAGCATCATACGCCCTGAAATTACTGCCAACTCATTCGAGTTAAAGCCAGTAATGTTCCAAATGTTGTCCACTGTGGGACAATTCTTTGGAGTGGAAAATGAGGACCCCCACAACCATCTAAGAAACTTCCTAGGAGTTAGTGATACCTTCCTTATCCCTGGAGTTTCCCAAGAAGCTTTGAGGCTTTACCTCTTCCCTTATTCATTAAGGGACAAAGCCAAAACATGGTTTAACTCATTACCTTCCAGATCAGTTGTCAATTGGACAGATCTGGCTGAGAAATTCCTAGTCAAATATTTCCCACCTGATAGGAATTCAAACTTTCGTGATGACATAATCAAATTCAAACAAGCTGAAAATGAATCTCTTCACGAAGCTTGGACAAGGTTCAAGGACCTTCTGCTTAAATGTCCACACCATGGCATCCCATGGTGTATCCAAATAGAAGTTTTTTTAAAGGATGTAATCCCAGCACAAGGCAAGTGTTCAATTCGTCAGCTGGTGGTTCCATGCTTTCTAAAAGCTATAATGAAGCCTATGAGATCCTGGAGAAGATCTCAGCATCTCACTGTAGGTGGTCAGATGATCCAGTAGAGCCTAGGAGAGCTCAAGACAAGGATGCACTCAGTGCCATGAGTAGCTGTTATGTCTCCAAAAGTGACTTATTTAGGACTTATTTAGCTTAGAAAGATGCACACTCTTAGGTGTTTTTGATAGGATTTAGCTTAAACCTATGCTTATTTGTGAGAATTAAAAGAAGGTAGCTAAATTAGGACTTGTGTGCAAAAGGAAAGAAAAGGATTGAAAACCGAAGTAAAAGAATGAAAAAACTACATTGCGACAGCATTGCGGAAACATTGCTGAAACCGCAATGTTTCAAGTGAAAACCGTAAGTTGACTGATCTTTTTCTGTTAATTTCCGTTATTTCAGGGATTCGTTCTTTCTCCTCCATCCATTTTGAAGTACGACGTTGAAGATTGATGGTTCTCCTTGGCCCAAACGCACCTGCAGATTGCTATAAAAGGGGGTCAAAGTCGAGGGTTCAATCATCATCCGAAAGCGTAGAAGTCTTCTCGCAGTTCCATCTTTGCTCCTGTTTTTCTTTGCCGTCTGTTGGTTTGCGAAGCTCAGCTGTTGGAATCGATAATCTGATAGGAAGGAGAGGAGATTCATCTTCTTTCCCGATTGGATTCATCCAAGCAAAGCTGATCTTTCTCATCCTTCAGCCGAGGCGGTTGCGACGAGGCATTCAAGCTCATTTACATGCTTTCTGTCTTTCATTTCTACTTTCCAGCATTGTTTAGTTGTTGTTTCTTTTCTAGTAGCTAGATCAGCTCAGTTCGTTGTGTTCTGTCTTTCTGTTATTTACTTTAAGTTGCTCTTCTGTTCATTCAAACAATCAAGTAATTAAAGCATAGTTCTTCATTTCTCAATTTCCTATCTTTGCAACTCACTGTCTTACCTTGCTGTTTTCAGTTTATTTATCTTCTAAGCATGTCTATTTTATCTCTTCTTTCTGTTCTCCCTATATCCATGAGTAACTAAGTCACATAGGGGCATGCTAATGACAATACTATAGGCTAAAAAACGTGAACCAAGCATGTAGGATAGCTCTCGAAGAATTGATTGTATGTAAGCTTCATCCCACGGGCAATTTCGATTGGCCATCCATTTTGTCCAAAGAACTCCTAACCTCTGGAAGGAGTAAGAGTTCAGAGTCATACACTCATGCTAGGCTTTCAAGGTAGCCAGAAAACGACCTAGGGATAGGCGTTTTCCTAGTACAAACCATAACTTTCTGCTTTAACAAGATGCTTAAGACCTTACTTGGACATGAGTAAACTAAAGAATCTAATGCATGGAATCGGACGATACATGAGATTGAGTAAGTTTGATGCATAGAGAGTTGATCCAATGCTTGAGAATCGTGAGAAAATGCCTATAGAGGAGTCGTTAGTAGCCCTTGTTTCTCCATTTTACACACTTTCGCTGTTAGGAAAATTGCGGTAGAATTGCTGTTTCCGCAATTCTGCTAAGTTTACAATTTTGTTTAGCTGTTTTCTTCTTCGTTTATTAATCTCGTCTCTTTTCCTTTGAGTTTCACTTTGACTTGCTCTTGTTTATGTTGCTATCCTTTACATATTCCGTAGGATTTAGAAAATTTAAAACCAATTCTCCCCCGTTAAATCCACCCATTCTTTCTTAACTTTACACTTCACTAGTAGCTTATAATAAATCTCTGTGGGAAAACGAATGAAAAATACTTACTACTTGCTATAAGATCATGTATGCTTGCATGTTCTGAGTGCTCTCTCTATCTTATTGCTTATTTATTTTAACAAATTGAGCACGCAACAAGTTTTTGGCGCCGCTGCCGGGGATTTATTTAAGTAAAAACGAAGTTTGTTAAGTTTGAAATACCAAGTTTATTGTCTATTGTAACTGATCTGTTTCATTTCTTTTGCAGGTACCAGTGGGTTAGTTTATGAGTGAGCCTTCAAGTAGTGATCTAGAGTTCAATCCTGAGCCTGAGAGATTACTTAGGGCCAGAAATAGAGCCAAGAAACGTCTCTTTAACCAACCCTCTTTACCTCAAGTAATTGCGGGAACCGCAATTCCTCCGCAATTGTCTCAAGAAGAAATGGATGGAATAGTTCCAAATCTGGTGCCTGTCACTCGCAATCCCATCGAAATAGCGAATGATAAGGATAGCGCCATACTCTCTTACCTAGTACCTATGCCTGGGGAGCTGAACCCCAGCATAATCCGTCCTGAAATCACTGCCAACTCATTCGAGTTAAAGCCAGTGATGTTCCAAATGTTGTCCACTGTGGGACAATTCTTTGGAATAGAAAATGAGGATCCCCACAACCATCTTAGAAACTTCTTAGGAGTCAGTGATACCTTTATCATCCCTGGAGTTTCCCAAGAAGCCTTGAGGCTATACCTTTTCCCTTACTCTTTAAGGGACAAAGCCAAAACGTGGTTGAACTCATTACCCTCTGGATCTGTCCGCAATTGGACAGACTTAGCAGAAAAATTTCTAGTCAAATACTTCCCACCTGATAGGAATTCTACCTTTCGTGATGACATAATCAAGTTCAAACAAGCTGACACTGAGTCTCTTCACGAAGCTTGGACAAGGTTCAAGGACCTTCTTCTCAAATGTCCACACCATGGCATCCCATGGTGTATCCAAATAGAGGTCTTTTTAAAAGGATGCAACCCCAGCACTAGACAAGTCTTAAATTCATCTGCTGGAGGTTCCATGTTGTCCAAGAGTTACAACGAAGCCTATGAGATCTTGGAGAAGATCTCAGCATCTCACTGTAGGTGGTCAGATGATCCAGTTGAGCCAACTAGAGCTCAAGACAAGGATGCTCTAAGTGCAATGAGCAGCCAAATAAATGCCCTGACCAACCTAGTTAAGCAAATGGCTCAAGCCAATCTCCAAACAAGTGTCAACACCGCCACAGCCATGTCAATGGGCACCCAACCAAGTCAAGGTGAGACACTTATCTGTGGATTCTGTGGGGAAGGGCACCTGTATGAATACTGCCCTGGGAATCCAGCCTCAGTCTGCTATATTGGAAGCCAGCAGCAGCCTAGGAACAACCCCTATTCTAATACTTACAATCCTGGTTGGAGGAACCACCCAAACCTGTCATGGGGTGGCCAACAGAATGCTAACCAGAATCCTAACCAACGAAGACCAAGTGGAACACCTGGTTTCACTCCCCAACATAACCAATCCATGTATCAAAAACCATACAACCAACCTGTAGGATCTTCTGTAGAAAACTTACTCAAGGAATACATAGCCAAGAATGATGCCACTCTACAGAGTCAGCAAGCTACTCTTAGGAGCTTAGAGAACCAAATAGGGCAACTAGCCAATGAAATCAAAAGTAGGCCCCAAGGTAGACTACCTGCTGACACTGAAGTGCCAAGGAGAGATGGTAAAGAGCAAGTTCAAGCAATTGAACTTAGAAGTGGTACACCATTGGTAAGCAACACCAAGGACACACCAAAGAGAGTAGAGAACACTGAGTCTAGTGCTCCACTGGAGCCTCTGCCAACCCAAGGTCCACCACCAACAAGCACATCAGGAACAAGGCTAGAGCCAATCAGAGAGGAGATAGAAGAAATTCCAAGGCCTCCACCTATCCTAAGGCGACCTGAAGTGCCTGCATATGTGCCACCACCTCCATTTCCTAGAAGGCTAAAGAAAAAACAAGAACAGGAAGTGCACTTTAATAAATTTCTAGAAATTCTTAAGCAAGTGCATGTTAATATTCCTTTTGTAGAAGTTTTACAGTCTATGCCTTCTTATGTAAAGTTTTTGAAGGATATTATAACTAACAAGAGAATAATTGGTGAGTTTGAAACAGTCAATCTCATTGAGGAGTGCAGTGCCAAACTCCAGAACAAGCTACCCAAGAAGGAGAAGGATCCTGGTTCCTTCACCTTACCTGTAGAGCTAAGAGGCAAGCACGTGGGCAGAGCTCTTTGTGATCTGGGAGCCAGCATAAACCTCATGCCCCTATCACTATTCCGCCAGCTAGGAATAGGAGAAGCACGTCCAACCACTGTCACTTTACAACTAGCAGACAGATCCATAGCATACCCTGAAGGTAAGATTGAGGATATTCTTGTAAAAGTTGACAAGTTTATTTTCCTTGCAGATTTCATTATCCTGGATTATGAAGCAGACAAGGAGGTCCCCATCCTGTTAGGCAGACCATTTCTAGCCACAGGTAGGGCACTAATAGATGTCCAAAAAGGTGAGCTCACTATAAGGGTTCATGATGAAGAGGTAAAGTTTAGTGTTTATAAAGCCTTAAGGTACCCCTCTGACTCTGAATCTTGTGCTAGTATGGACATTGTAGATTCATTAATGGAAGAACAATTGGAGCATGAATTGTTGACTAAGCATGCTCATGAATATGTAGGATTAGAATTAACTGACTTAAACATAACTGAGATAATGGACATACCTGTAAATAACTCTCAGCATGTTTGTATGAATATTGATTTAACTGAAAAATCTTGTAATCCATTAAAACCATCCATTGAGCATCCACCTGTCTTAGAATTAAAACCTCTCCCCACTCACCTCAAGTATGCATATCTAGGAAGTAATGATACTTTGCCTGTGATTATTTCTTCTAAATTAAGTGAAAAGCATGAGGTTGAACTAATTTTATTGCTTAAGCAACATAGGAAGGCTATTGCATGGACTATTGCTGACATTAGAGGCATTAGCCCTTCTTATTGCATGCATAAGATTATATTAGAGGAAGAGCATACACCTAGAGTAGATCACCAACGTAGGCTGAACCCCTCTATGAAAGAGGTAGTTAAAAAGGAAATAATAAAATGGTTAGATGCTGGTGTAATCTTCCCCATAGCTAGTAGCAAGTGGGTGAGCCCTATACAATGTGTACCTAAGAAGGGGGGGATGACTGTGGTAGTCAATGAGAACAATGAACTGATTCCAACAAGGACTATCACAGGATGGAGAGTTTGCATGGATTATAGGAAACTAAATAAGGAAACCAAAAAAGACCATTTCCCTCTACCATTCATTGACCAGATGCTAGATAGGATAGCTGGTAGAGCCTACTACTGTTTCTTAGACGGTTATTCAGGATATAACCAGATTACTATAGACCCTAAGGACCAAGAGAAGACTACCTTCACTTGCCCTTTTGGAACTTTTGCCTTTCGCAGAATGCCTTTTGGCTTATGCAATGCACCGGCAACTTTCCAAAGGTGCATGTTGGCAATCTTCTCTGATTTGGATGAGTCCATGATAGAGATATTCATGGATGATTTCTCAGTCTTTGGGGATTCATTTACAAACTGTCTAGAGAACTTAGGACAAGTCCTGGCTAGGTGTGAGGAGACCAACCTAGTCCTAAATTGGGAAAAGTGCCACTTCATGGTGGATGAAGGGATTGTCTTAGGTCATAGAGTGTCAAGGGCAGGTGTAGAAGTTGACAGGGCAAAAATTGAAGTAATAGAGAAATTGGTAGAACCCCAAAATGTCAAGGCCATTAGAAGTTTCTTAGGGCATGCTGGTTTCTATAGAAGGTTCATTAAGGACTTTTCTAAGATCTCCAAGCCTTTATGTGAGCTTCTAGAGCTAAACAAACCATTCATTTTCTCTCAAGAGTGTGTCCTAGCTTGGAAAACCCTTAAGGAAGCACTAGTCACAGCACCTATTATAGTAGGGCCTAATTGGGATCTTCCCTTTGAGATGTTATGTGATGCCAGTGACTATGCTGTAGGGGTGATGTTAGGACAGAAGATTGACAAGTTAACACACCCTGTATACTATGCTAGTAAGACACTTAATGAGGCACAATGTAATTACACAACTACTGAGAAGGAGATGCTAGCTGTAGTGTTTGCTTGTGAGAAGTTTAGGAATTACATTGTAGGCACTAGGACAATTGTGTACACTGACCATTCTGCCTTGAAGTATCTTATGAGAAAGGCTGATGCTAAGCCTAGGTTGATTAGATGGGTGTTGCTGCTGCAAGAGTTTGATCTGGACATTAGAGATAAGAAAGGATGTGAAAATGTGGTTGCGGATCATCTTTCTAGATTGCAGCATAATTGCGAAAAAATTGCGGAAACCGCAATTTCTGATGCTTTTATTGATGAACATGTCTTTGTATTGACTCATCGTGATAACGATGAGGAACCTTGGTTTGCTGACATTGCTAACTTCCTTGCGTCGCAGGTACTACCAACTTTCAAGGGAGGACAAGAGAAGAAGAGGTTCCTTCATGAAGCAAGGAAATTCATATGGGATGACCCCACCCTTTACAAAACATGTGCTGACGGCCTGCTAAGGAAGTGTGTTTCAGCTGCTGAGGCGAAGTCTGTGCTGCAGCACTGCCACACAGCTCCTTATGGTGGACACTTTGGTGGCCAAAGAACAGCTGCAAAGGTATTTCAGAGTGGCTACTATTGGCCAACGATCTTCAAGGATGCACACAACTATGCACACAGTTGTGATGAATGCCAAAGGACAGGTAACCTTAGTCGCAAGGATGAAATGCCTCTCACTTACATCTTAGAGTTGGAGCTCTTTGATGTGTGGGGCATTGACTTCATGGGACCATTTCCCCCATCATCAGGTAACCTTTACATATTAGTGGCCGTAGACTATGTATCCAAGTGGGTAGAGGCCATAGCATGTCCCAATAATGATGCCAAAACAGTCATAAAATTCTTGCATAGGCACATTTTTACTAGGTTTGGAACACCACGTGCTATCATTAGCGATGAAGGGACACATTTCATTAATAAGGCTATGGAGAGAGTGTTGGCTAAGTATAACATTAGACATAGAGTAGCCACTCCCTATCACCCACACTCGAATGGACAGGCTGAAATTTCAAATAGGGAGATTAAGAACATCCTAGAAAAAGTGGTCAAACCCAACAGAAAGGATTGGGCGTTTAAACTCGAGGATGCACTTTGGGCGTATAGAACTGCGTATAAGACACCCCTAGGTATGTCTCCTTACAGACTTGTGTATGGTAAAGCTTGTCATCTTCCATTCGAGTTAGAAATTAAGGCATTTTGGGCACTAAAAGAGTTGAATTATTGCGTGACCGATGCGGGAACGTTGCGGTCTTTGCAATTACATGAGCTTGATGAGCTTAGGCATATGTCTTATGAGAATGCCAAAATGTATAAGGAAAAGACCAAGATTTGGCACGACAGTAGACTTAGGATTAAGGACTTCAAGAAAGGCCAGCTTGTCTTATTCTTTAACTCACGATTGATATTATTTCCAGGCAAACTTAAGTCTAGATGGTCATGTCCATTTGTAATTACTAATGTGTTTGTTCATGGTGCCATCGAGATAAAGAACCTGCAGCAAGGACAACCATTCATGGTTAATGGTGCAAGGTTGAAGCACTACTATGAGGAAGGAGATGTGAAGACTCTCTCGGCCTTCCTCTTGACTGAAGCGTAAAATTAAGAACGAGAGAGGACGAGTGATTGCTGTGCTCGTCCAGACGGGGCTCATGCCTTAGTTTATTTTTTCCATTTTTTCGGTTATCGCTTGTGTATATGTTTGTATGATTTTAATTACGAATTTGATGTTGATTTTATTTCTTTTTGTAGGGAATCAATAGAGGGAATCAAGGAGATTAAATCCAGCCAAAAAGATCAAAAAGATATTGGGCCAAATCAAAAATACGGTTGAGCAAAGATTGACATTTAAATGCAGAAAATCTCCAACGGTCACTAGGATTGCGATGGATTTGCAGAATCCGCAAAAATATAGCCGTTGGGATTTATTTTTTGTGTTTTCTTTATATCCGTTAGAGGCGTGTTGATCCGTACGATTCTCCCATTATCTGAACTCCAAGAAAGCTGCTTTTCTCTTCATCTGTGATTCCTCTTTCCAAATCTCCATAATTCGACAATGGTGCTAACAAGAGCCGAACGATCTGCGTCCAAGAAACGGGCTGATGAGGCTGATGAGGCTGCGAGGGAAGCACTTCTTGCCCTTGCAGACGCTGATGCTGCGCGAACTGAACGACTTCCCAAACTTCCGATCCGCAAGAAGAAGTGGAAGGTCGTCACAGAGATACCTGCTGGACCCTCTGAACCAGCAGGCACACCCAAGAAGCGCAAATGGAGTATGGCTGTGGCCGAAGAAGAAAGCAAGAAAAAGACTCCCTCTGTGGAGAGTCAAGAGCTAGGCCAGCCATCCCACGAGACAGCCGAGCGCAGCCCTTCACCATCCCCACCGGTTCGAAGCCCTGAGCTCTCTTCATCGCCACCAGCGCAGAGCCCTGAGCTGCCTTCATCACCACAGAGTTCTGAGTGTACCCCACCAGCAGAGAGCCCTGAGGCATCGCCCACTTCTCCACGGCCTGACCCTGAATTCCCATATGGGGAGTACCAAGAATCGACGCAGGGCAGTGGGGAAGCTGAGGAAGATGAGGTCTTCTCTCCTTTGAGGGAAGCCAGCCCTGAGAGCCCTGCACAGAAGGATGACTCGATGGACGAGACACTGGGGGATTGCCTCCAGCAGATGACAACGAAGGCACGGTTGAGGAAGAAGGAAGCCAAGGTTGTCAAGGCCAAACGGCCAAGAACAAAAAAGAAGTCCAAGAAGAAGAAGAAGTCCAGGGCTGCGCCTTCATCCAAGAAGGGGAGTGACGAGCCTTCCCCAAAGAAGCTCAAGATTGAGGCTGCTGAGTCAGCCAGACTGAAAGACAAGGGGAAGGCTAAGCTGTACCCTGAAGATGAGCCTCAGTCAGTGAGGTACGTGTCTTCTGACGCTGAGTCTAGAGGCCTTGAGCTGAGGAAAAGAGAGCTGCTGCACGAGAAGGGCTTCCTCGACAGACCTGCTGACCTGCCGCAATTCTTGCGCGCAGGAATTACGAATCACGGCTGGGAGGAGTTGTGCAGACCACCCAATCCAGCTTACACAAGCATGGTGTATGACTTCTACGCCAATTTGAGGAATTCTGAGGAGGGATTGTCTGTGGTCAGGGGAGTAGAAGTAGACTTCTCAGCAAAGGCAATCAACGAGGCCTATGGCCTCAAGGGCCAAAAACATACTGACTATGCGAGGATTGTTGATGAGCCTACTGAAGCCGTCCTGGAAGAGGCCATCCGGATCACTGGCCAGCCTGAAGCATCATGGACCGTGTCGCGCAATGGGAGGCACACTCTCATGAGTGCCAACCTCACAGCTAAGGCGGCTGTCTGGTTTTCCTTCGTGAGGAGGAAGCTGTCCCCCGTGACCCATGAGACCACAATCAACCAGAGCAGATCGCTGCTAGTCTATGCAATCATGCGAGGTCTCACAATCAACGTGGGCGAAGTCATTGCAGCTGCCATTGCTGACTGCGCCAAGAAGGGTAAGGGTCCATTGTTCTTCCCTAATACTATTACTAAACTATGCTTGCGTGCAGGAGTCCCCATTGAGCGGATGGAACAGCAGATGGCTTACACAGGCCACTTGGAGCTGCCTACAGGCTTGAGGCTGAGAAGGAAGGGGAACATGGAGTTCGAGCTGGATAGATTGGCTGCTGCTCAGTCACTGTCCATGGCGTGCCTGATGGATTTACAGGAGAGGATGGCTCAATGGGCCACCTACGCACAGGCAAGGGACAAGGAAGTCGCTGACCAGCTGGGTTGCCTTTTCCCTGAATTCCCACAGACTTGCTGACTCCATGGGCGCCTCCAAGACCACGAAGGCCTGATGAGGATGAAGACATCTGAGTGCTAGTTTGAATTGCACTCAAGGGAGTATTGCTGTTCCCTTACAATTAAAAAAAAAAAAATCAAACTGCTTTTTGTGAACCGTGTGAATTATGCTGTGTTTAGTTAATAATTTGATCTGTTTTAGTTGCTTAGTTTTAAGTTTTTAAATTGTTTAGTGTAGTCTGATGATAGCTGATTAGGTAGATTAGTTTAGTTTCATTTTTAGAGAGCTGGAATGACTGGAAAAAGCATGCATAGGGGCCTTAATCAATGATATATCTGCCCTGTCTTTATTGCGAAATAATTGCGGAAACCGCAATTTTTATTACTGAATGCCTGTTTTTGACTGTCTGTTTAGTTAGGCTGGTTCTGTTTAAATTCTTTCTTTTGCTGCTATCATGACTACCTTATATAGCGTATCTCAAAGCATGCTGGATGAGTGTCATAGGACACCCTTTGATGGTTTAAATTAACCTCTAAAAAGCTCAGCATGCATAGCTTTAAGTCCTTACCTGTCTGTTTTTTCACATTTCTGCTGCTGTGATATTTACTTTTAGAATGTTCTGCCTATGCCTAGGAC
Organism: Herpetospermum pedunculosum; assembly: GCA_028017165.1. Lineage (NCBI taxonomy): Eukaryota > Viridiplantae > Streptophyta > Magnoliopsida > Cucurbitales > Cucurbitaceae > Herpetospermum > Herpetospermum pedunculosum. Next base: position 3,171,144 of record JAPQWQ010000185.1, read on the forward strand.
TTTTAGATTCTCTTTGTTTTACCTTAGACTAGATGCTTCTAGGACAGTTTGGGGGTGTGCCACCTCAGACACTCATTGGGGACAATGAGTAGTTTAAGTTTGGGGGAGGCCACCCTAGGCTTAGGAACATTCCTCTCTCCCTTAAAAACATAAGCATTCTTCTTCTCCTTTACAAAAAAATGATGAGCTGAAAAAAAAAAAATGAAAAACAGAATAAAGAGGGGAGTCTCTCTTAGGTTGCTGAGTAATTAGTGCCAAGTGTGTAACCCACAAGTGGCATTGCATCAAAAGGCAACCAAAGGAAATGCTCCACCTAAGAAAGAAAAAAGGAAAAAGTAGGGAAGAAGAATGTATACCTAGGAGTTGCAACTTTGTGGCTTAGATGTCCTGTTTAAAAAAGAACTCTGATCCTCAATTAGCTGAGCACAAAGTTGTAGCTTGCAGGATTGTTTAGGGAGATGAATGTATGTCCAATGTAGTGATGTCAGGGTTTAGGTTGTTCTCTTAAAGTACTACTGTCACTGTTAATACTAAGACTGGCATGACTCTAAGGAATCCTAGGTAGCTCATAAGTAAAAACTAGAAGCATGTACTGAGTCTGGGGTAAAGCTAGGTAGAATTTGAAACCTTAGGGATAGTGGCATGATATGACAAAAGCAAGAAGATCAGTTGTAGGGAGTTAATAAAACAGTAGGAGTATTAGGCATGCGAAGTCAGAAGAAGCTAGATAAG